>CM060901.1:84526787-85746371 GCA_030737815.1 Allium fistulosum | reverse complement strand
TTTTTCAATACCCTCATTGAACTTTTCATTGATACGCTGCTCCATCTGCTCAGCTTCTTGTCTTCTATACAAATCTTCAACATTTTGATAGCGGTTAGCATGTCTCGGAGGCATGATCAAATCTTCAACAAATCCAAACACAAACTTCACTTTGATCCAAAAAATCTCGAATCGAAACTCCCCAACTTGTTTGAAATCTCACAAACACCCAAATGAACAAACAACTCAATTCGAACTCCAAAAACTTCAAATCTCGAAACTTCACACCCAACGAACTTGGAAAAGTTCGTAACCTTGCTCTGATACCAAATGATGCAGCTTAGACTAGGCTCGAACAGTTTCGATACCAAACTGTTGCAACCTATCCAGGATCTTCCTCACGAAATGATGATTTCGTGTCAAATAAACCGATAGAACGATAAATGCTCAATTCCGTTGATCGTGATGTTGCCGGAATCTAGCTATCTCCAACCCGTTGATCGCGCACGATACCGCGTTAGAAGATCTACGATCCTTCGACGTTGATCTCGCGCACGAGATTCCATGAATCAGCTGCAAATTCGTTGATTCGAGCGCACTCGAATATCCGAAGTTAGAGAAAGGAGATCACACTCAACTTCCAATTTTAATGGAGGCTCAAAGCTCTCAACAAATTTTATTCAAAATTCAACTACTACCTTACAAATGACAACACACCCCTATTTATAGAAAATTACAACACACACATGTGACTCACGACTTAACTCAACACATACGACTTAACAACATACGGGTTACAACATCATACGACTTAACAATATACATCACAATGGCAAATAAAACCAAGCAGCGACATAAGGGAAGTAACGACATAAGGAAAGTAACGACATAAGGAAGTTCGCGACATAAGAAGCAGCGACATAAGGAAGTTCGCGACATAAGAAACACCGACATAAGGAAGTTCGCGACATAAGAAAGTTAAAGAGCGGACGACCTAGGGTTTCTGCGACTCAGTAATAGATGATGGGGTTAAGTCGCGGAGCGACGTATGATGGATCGGAGAAATTCCGACTTAGGGTTTGGATGATTTCGCGACTTACGATTTCGCGACTTAAAGTATGTTTCGTTGATTCCTTTCTTGGCATGGGATGCGCTGCATCAATATGTTTCAATGCTTTGCATGCCATGCTGGACGACCCCGAGCAGTATAGGAAGGCTGTTATTTATCTTGTTGCCCGATTGAGAAGGAAAATGTAGTATGTTTTATCTGTATTTTATTTTCTGCATTTTTATTCGGTACTTTTATTTCTGCATTTGTATTGTGAATTCTGAACTATGAATTTCTGCATTTGTATTATGTATTCTGTATTTAAAAATAATTGACGTAAATAAAATAATAACATAAACAAATAATAAAATAATAATTTTGTCTATTTGGGGTTTCCTTTGCTAAAAAGATCGCATCACTTTTTGCGAACCTATCCCTTTCCAGCTCCTTTTCTTTCTTTGCCCTTTCATTTGCGCCTTTTGGTTCAAAAAAGAACGCACACTGAGTTGTTTTGTTGGAACAGGCGCAAAAGCAAAGAACATTAACATTTTATCATCTAAACCCAATTTCTTATGATACGTACTTCAATCGGAAACCATCAAGTATGACGAGCTCGACTGCGACTTCGTGGTTCGCTCCTTCACCGTCAGCTGTTCAGAGAAGATATTCATGGAGGAACAGGAATGAGAATCAATTGTGCATCTTTCCAACAAATAAGAGACTTCAAAGCCAAATAGTATGTTCTTGTACTGCACCTTCCAGAAATTTAGGTGACGGCTCTTCCGCGTTAGATGGCAACGTAAGTTTCTTAATTTGTACCGTTTTTTGATATAAAAGTGATCTGAATGATTTATGCCAAATTGGATCCAGTAGTTTCTTGTAGTGATTTTTTTGAATTGTGAAAACCTTTAAGTATCTTTTCTTGATACATAAAGAATTTGGGAACTATAGTAATGTAATTGATTCCCTGGCAATTCCCATCAGTTGTGGTATCTCTCGAGCCTGACATCTACTTATCGTGGAGAATTTTTTATGCTCCGCTTGAAGTCTTGAACAATCAAAATAAATTATGCTTTCAACTCTAGGAAAATGTCAGTTTACATGCCAAATATCATGACTCCACTGGTCCTCTCTATTTTTGTTTGAATTTATATGCGATGCCAATTACACAAATAGCAAGTTTTGCTGAAAAAACAATGATAAAATTATACCAATCTGTTTATTTTATTTCTTTGTCCACTGTTTTAGATGAAGTTGTCCTTATAGCATGCCTTCTAATTTTTTAATTTATCATGTTTTCTAGCTTACAAAATTTTGTTTATACTATTTAACTATAATTTGTCACTATAACTATCCTCGACAATCCTATTTGTATGTGTTGTAAAAGAATTTCAAACTAAAGATCAAGAAAATTGTAAATTTCCTATGCTTATTGTAAAACAAGGCACTTGTTGCAACCTTTATACTTTTTGTTATAAGAAACACGAAATGGCTATACCAGTTGAATACATCACAGGAAACGCTGGGAATGCATTGATACGGTTGTAACCGGTGTATGAATGTATGTTCATTTAGATAATCATACTTTCAATTTAAAATATTTGTAATAGCAAGTTAACTTATGTTTTTTAATGTTACGATAATCAGAATTCACTTTTGTCCGACAACTTGGGAGCCTCTTGTCAGGTAAAGGATGAACCTGATATTCTTATTGAGTGCCGTGATGTACACAAATCCTTTGGTGAGAAACAAATTCTCAGAGGTGTGAGTTTCAAGGTAATTTATATTTCTTTTTTTATGCAGTCTTTACTTCGGTAGTGGTATCCTCTCTTTTTGGGCTTATCCTCGCTATTGCAGAAGATACATAGCTTGCCTTGGCAGAAGGACTCCCACGTCTTCTTTCATATAGCTATTCTAAAATTTAGCACTGCTTTACTCCACTAGTTTTGATGCTCAGATGATATAATTATCCGATATAAATCTAAATAACAAGGGGTTATTAGATACATTTATTTACATCTTAAGATTATTCATGGGGACTAGGAAAAGGGGGGCAAAAAAAAAAATCTTTCCTGAAACGGCGAGAAAACAGAAACAGAAAGGTGAAATGGAAGGTCTAAGCTACATGTTGTATTTTTTATTGCAATTCTTTGACTGTAGCTTACTATATTTCTTTATGAATGATTTTTATTGGGTTCAAATCAGTTTGAGATACATGAATTTGCAGACAAGTATGATATTAGAATGTTACGCAAGCTTGACCTTTTTTTATGAGCAAGGTGTCCATTTACAATTATATGCAACAACAACAACAACTAAGCCATTATTCCCAAACAAGTTGGGGTCGGCTAGAGATGGAACCCAAAACTAAATGGAAAAAAAAATCAATTTAAAAGTTATAATAATAACAATAGCAATAACAATAATAAAATAAAGTCAAATAAGTAAATTAATAATAATAGCTAAGTAAAGTAAAGTAAAATAAAAAAATATATGTATATATATATAAGAGGAATGATAATAATAATACTAATACTAATAGCGATAATGATACTAATAGTAATATTGGTCAAAGACCAAACCTACGTCCTAGGCTCATGTTTCCTAGTCCTATAATCTAAAATTTATAAAACTCAACGCTCATGGTTCTGGTACGTGAATCATTAACTTCCACTCGCTCCGATCCGTCACCAGCTTTTCGGATATACCCCAATCCTTCAAATCTCTTTTTACTACTTTCTTCCATGTCAACCTTGGCCGACCTCTACCTCTCTTTGGGCATTCAACGCGGCCTATAATTCCAACACACACAGGTGCCTCGGGCGGCCTTCGTTGAAGATGTCCAAACCATCTTAAGCGACGTTGAATTAGTTTCTCCTCAATTGGTGCTACTCCAAGTTTATCACGTATATCATCATTTCTAATTCGGTCTCTTCTTGTATGACCGCAGCTTCATCGTAGCATACACATCTCTGCTACGCTTATCTTTTTGACGTGTTGGCTTTTAGTAGGCCAACATTCTGCACCATACAACATCGCAGGCCCTGATTGTCGTTTTGTAGAACTTTCCTTTAAGCTTTTGTGGGACCTTCCTGTCACAGAGAATCCCAGATGCTTGTCGCCATTTCACCCATCCCGCTCGAATTCTAAAACTAACATCTTCATCGATCTCACCATTATACTGCAACATTGATCCTAGATATCGAAATGATTTCTTCTTGGGAACTATTTGTCCAGCCAGAGTGACATCTCCATCTTCCGACCTGACACCGCTGAACCCGCACTTCAAATACTCTGTTTTAGTTCTGCTAAGCCTAAAACCCTTTGATTCTAAAGTCTGTCTCCACAGCTCCAGTTGTCTATCAACCCCAATTCTACTTTCATCAATTAGCACAACATCATCGGCAAATAGCATACACCAAGGAATCTCACCTTATATACCCTTCGTAACCGAGCCCATTTACAATTATATGAATTTCATAAAATCTGCTATCACTAGTATGATATGCGACAGATACATATAGCACTAGATAAAATTTGCTATCACCAGCAGCTCGTCACTTTTTTTCCTGAACTAGCTGTCAGAACTACGCTAGCCATTAGCTAAGTGAGCATGTGTATGCAGCATAGTTTAAGAGTTTGTTCGTAAGTACTATTAAATTTCTTGTCTCAATACTTATCTCCTTATTCGTCCTATATGACCTTGAGTCTGTATGTAGTTAATAGGTCCATTGAAAACCTTTTGTCAGTTCTTATAATTGCTATGTCATTAATATTGAGCTAATGGAACTGATGCAGCGGCTCAGGCGTCAGCTATATATCTTATTGAGTATCTGTTGAACTCTATTCATTTGATAAATTTTGTTGGTATGTTCCATTCTTTCATCAACATAATCTGATACATGTGAAAATAATTTTCAAATAATTTGAATTTTTGATTACTTTTGACCAATTTCTTAGGGGCACAAAATGCTATATTGTCTGAAAATCGTTAATTTTTGGCCACTACCGGCTTGAAGAGTAATATTATGTATAAATTGAACTATAAAAAACTTATTACATATATATCAGATTATCAAGATCACGATGAATGGAATCGATCATCAACGGCTAGTTATTTTTCTATAAGAATGATAATATTTCTCTTTTCCTTTCTGTCTTTTAGACCGGACATGGGGATTTTTTGGCTGATATATTTTTGCTTTTAGATCAGACATGGGGAAGCTGTTGGAATAATAGGGCCATCAGGAACGGGGAAATCAACAATTTTGAAGATTATGGCAGGACTTCTAGCACCAGATAATGTGGCATTCCTTTAATTGTTTAGCTTAGTTTTCATCGGTCATGAAATTGCTTAATGAAGAAAATATACCTCCAAATTATATTGCATGCAGGGTGAAGTTCTTATTTGTGGCAAGAAGAGGCACGGTCTAGTTGACGATGATGATATATCAGGCCTCCGAATTGGCTTGGTATAATTTACCTTCTACTTGTGACCTCAGGCATGACTAATCAATTGCAACAATATAGATCAGAATTCATAATGCCGTACTCTTCTTTCTGAATTTATTTTATAGTCTCTTAAATTTTCAGAAAATAGCGTGGTAGCAAAGTCTTGACTTGCACTAGCTTGTTTATTTTCAACTTATAAACAATTCCCTATTAGGTGACATGTGTTCTTTTGTCTTTTAACCTTTTAAGATTGTAAATACAAGTTTTATGATAAATATTTATATGTTGCCTTCGAAATTGTTTTAGTTATTAGTTTCACCAAATCGTAAGCATAAATGCCTATACTTTCAGTTGCTGGGAACTGGGAATTAAAATTTTATCAGTCCTTACCAAAATTTATTTTACTAATACAGGTATTTCAAAGTGCAGCGCTCTTTGATTCTCTAACAGTTCGTGAAAATGTTGGTTTTCTATTGTAAGCATAGTTGATTATTTTATTCCGAATTCCATAACTTCGAAATGTTTTTATTATGGGAAAAAAGACTATCAAAATTTTCTCTTTTTAGATATGAAAATTCCAAGATGTCAGGCAGCCAGATAGAGGAGCTTGTGGCAGAAACTTTATCAGCAGTTGGATTAAAGGTACCTTTATTTCTAATCGTATATTACTAGCTCTTCTGCCATTTACAGTTCATTTTGTAATCATATTTATTTGTTTAAACCCAAATACACTACCATGTTAGATCATGCACATATATCTCATCCAAGTTCACCTCTTTTCACAAGTATTTACAACCGCTTGCTGAATTCTTCTCCACCTCAATTTTTTATAGTCCTACAAAATACAAGTTGATGAAGATGTAGAACTTCCATAATTCACAACGTAATTAAATATAATTGTGGAATCAACGTGGCATAGTCAAAATTGTCTCTATTCAGTGATCTACTTGTCTTTTCTCTCACAGCATTAGCTTTTAGCAACTCATACCAAAAACAAATAAATAGGTGCGATGGATTGCCAAGTAGAGGCCACTTTATTGATACCATATCTATCAACTTCAGTATGCAATTTTCTTTATATAAGTTGGTTGTTAAAATGAAAACTAAATTGGATAAGGAGTAGAACTGAATAAGAGGGAAATCATATCTTAATAGTATTCTTATATTGTTTATGGTCTAAAACGCCCAGGCATTTTTAACCTAATATTGTGGAAGAAAATATTAGTTTGGAAGTTCGAAAAATTTGAAATATTTAATATTCAACAATTACACAACTTAAAATTTTCAAAGTCCAAAAAAATATTAAATTTGGAATTTTCATTGACAAGAACGTAACTAGAACATGGTAGACATCTTAGTTGACAAGAACCTTAAAAACAGAGTGGTCGACGTTAGAAGACAAGAGGACATGATCATTCTAGTCAAGCTGGTAGTTGGTGATATGGTTCTGAACGTCATTAGTATCTATGCCCCACAAGTAGGTCTAAATGAAACTGCATAAGAATTTTTGAGAAGATCTAAATGTCATGGTTAGAGATGTGCCTAGTAGCGAGAAACTTTTCGTAGGAGGAGATTTCAACGGCCATGTTGGTACAACTAGTGGGGAGTTTCGGAGAGTGTATGGTGGTTTTGGATACGACGATAGGAACCAAGAAGGAGATGAAATATTGAATTTTACTATTGCTTATGATCTCATGATACTTAATACCTTTTTTAGAAAGAGACAATCACATTTAGTTACTTTCAGTAGTGGCCAACACTCTAGCCAGATTGACTTTGTCTTTACTAGAAGAGATGACAAACGAGCTTGTGTAGATTGCACAGTCATACTTGGAGAATGTGTCGTCTCACAACATCAGCTTTTGATATTCAAGTTTCGTTTTCGAATACGTGTTCGACAGGATAAAGGAGTCAAGATTAGTAGGATGAAATGGTGGAAGCTCAAAGGAGATGCCTCATGGGTGTTTAAGAATAGAGTGATGAGAGAAGGGGCATGAAATAAGGAAGGAGAAGCAAATGACACGTGGGATGAGATGACGACGCGCATTCGGAAAGTAGCTACTGAGGTGTTTGGGATAACAAAAGAAAATAAACGCGAACCTAAAGGTTCGTGGTAGTGGTACAGTGATGTGCAAAAGGCTATTAAATATAAGAAGAAATGCTACAAATGCTTGCATCATCACAGGAGCGATGACAACATAAAAAATTACAAAGCGATAAAGAAGTACGCAAAGAGAGCGGTGGGTGAAGTAAGAGGTCGGGTGTATGAAGATCTATATCAAAAGCTAAGTATGAAGGAGAGTGAAAAAAAGTTTATAGGATAGCTAAGCTCCGCGAGAGGAAGACGAGAGACTTCAACCAAGTTAAATGCATTAAGGATGAGAATAATAGACTTTTGGTGAAGGACGATGAAATAAAAAATAGATGGAGAGAATACTTCGACAAGTTATTCAATGAAGAAGATGATAGCACTACGATCGAGTTGGACGACTCTTTTGATGACATCAGCAGACAATTTGTTTGGAGAATTCAAGAGTCCGAGGTAAAGGAGGCGCTAAAAGGGATGAAAGCAGACAAGACATCGGTCCTGATGACATCCCCATTGAGGTGTGAAGATGTCTTGCAGATGCAGGGATAGTCTGGCTAACTAAGTTATTCAATAATATTTTTAAATCAAACAAGATGCCAGATGAGTGGAGGAGAAACATATTAGTTTCAGTCTTCAAGAATAAAGGAGATATTCAAAGTTGCACAAACTACAGAGAAGTTAAGCTTACGAGTCATACAATGAAGCTTTGAAAGAGAGTCATTGAACATTGATTTAGAAGGATGACAAACGTTTCAAAAAATCAATTTGATTTCATGCTGAGAGGTCAACCACATAGGCGATTTTCTTGATAAGACAACTTATGAAGAGATTTAAGGAGCAAAAGAAGGATCTACACATAGTATTTATTGATTTGAAGAAAACTTATGACAAAGTATCGAGAAATGTTATGTGGTGAGCTCTGGAAAAGAGGATAGACCCAACAAAGTACATTACTCTTCACAAGGATATGTACGATGATGTTATGACTAGTATCAGAGCATGCGATGGTGAAATCAGTGATTTTTTCATTAACATAGGATTACATCAAGGATCGACTTTGAACCCCTATATTTTTGCCCTAGTGATGAACGAGGTTACGAAGGGTATCCAAGGTGAGATTTCTTGATATATGCTCTTTGCTAATGATGTTGTGCTGATTGAAGAAAGTAAGATAGAGGTTGATAAACAAGTGGAGTTGTGAAGGCAGACTTTAGAATAAAAGGGTTTTGGGTTTTAACTGAATTAACACAGAGTATTTGAAGTGCGAGTTCAGCGGTGTCAAATCAGAGGATGGGGATGTCACTTTGGTCGGACAAGTAGTGTTCAAGAAGGAATTCTTTCGATATTTAGGGTCAATGTTGAAGTATGATTGTGAGATTGATGAAGATGTTAGTTTTAAAATTCGAGCGGGATGAGTGAAATGGCGACTAGCGTCTGACATTCTCTGTGACAGGAAAGTTCCACAAAAACTTAAAGGAAAGTTCCACAGAACGACAATCGGGTCTGCAATGTTGTATGGTGCAGAATGTTGGCCTACTAAAAGATAACACGTGCAGAAAATAAGTGTAGAAGAGATGCGTATGCTGCGATGGAGTTGTGGTCATACAAGAAGAGACCGAATTAGAAATAATAATATACGTGATAAAATTGGAGTAGCATCAATTGAAAAGAAGCTAGTCAAACACCGTTTAAGATGGTTTGGAATATATCCGAAGAGCTGGTGTCGAATAAGAGCGTGTGGAAGTTAGCGATCCACGTACCAAAACCATGAGGTAGGAGTTTTTAACCCAGGGTTGATTTAGGCATAGTGTTATAAGTTTTAGATTATAGGACTACTGAATAGAAGCCTAAGACGTAGTGTTTGGTCTGCAGTCCCTATTACTATTAGTACCATTATTATTATTATCATAGTTTTTTTAATTTCTTTATCTATTTTTATTTTTATTTTATTTATTTATTATTATCTGTTTAATTATTTTACTTTATTTTATTTTTATCTTTATTTCTATTCTTATATTTTTTTAGTTTATATTTTTTAGTCTATTATTGGTATTATTACTTTTAAATTGATTTTGTCATTTAGTTTTGTGTTACATAAATTATTTCCATCTTCATTTCTTTATCTTCACTCTTGTGCATGCATACATCTTCATGAAACCACTTGTATATGAAGTCAAATTCCTATAAAGTAATATAGAAATTTCCAATTAAATTTTCTCAAATTAATATATGCACAAAAATGATCATTTTGCTCTTGGATGAAGATGAATATGTGACGATTTGAAAATAATATGAATTTTGGTTTAAACAAGTTAAAATGTCCGATATGATCATTTATTTAATTTAAATAGATTAAATATGGTGGTAAAAATATGCACATTTACATGCACATCATTACATCTCTAGCCGATCCCAACTTGTTTGAGAATAATGACTTAGTTATTGTTATTTGGAATGTTCATAATTCAGAACTTTAACTTCAAACTTTTACCATAATCCAGAACTTTAACTTCAAAATTTTACCATAATCGAAAATTTTTGCTCCAAAATTTTCCAAAATTCCAATTGTTTAAAATTTTGATTTACAAAAGCAAAATGGTTACAATTCAAGCTGTTCAATATTCAGAAATTTTGAACTTTAATATTTTGTTATGTACTATTTATGTATATTCAAAATATCAAAGTTTATATCTCAAATTTCAATTTTTTTAAACAAGACATCAGAAGTTAAAAAGAAATTTATTCGAACACTAGAAATAAATAAAAATACCAAATTCCAATTATTTTTCAAACAAAAAGTGTACAATTGATATATTTTTATTAAGGATGCATAATTAGTTTTTACAACAGTACACTCTCGAGTACTCAAGATACAATGGAGGTTCCGACAGAGTATCGGCGTAGAAGAGTCAATAAAAAAGCAAACTTTCCGTAGTGGACGTAGGCTACAATGCCGAACCACTCTAAATTTTTGTGTTCTTACTTTTCTGTTTTGGCGTGTTTGTTAGATTAACCTCCTTTTTCATTTATATTCTTCATTTTAGTCTCTTCAAATACGTCCGAAGAGTTAATCCTTCCTTACCACCCTCAACCATCTTGTATAAACTAGAATTTTTTATCTGTTAGGAGATTGCTGAGTGTGAGCTGTCATAGCATGTAATATCATCAATTATCCATTCTCGAACAGTAGAAATGTCCTGGAATGTATTTCTCAAATCATGATTGAGTATTTTTTTTAATCATTTTACATTTTCATATACATATTTTAGAAAAAGTAATAAATGTATAATCATGGTTTGGGGTATCGGACGATACCTCAAAATTTCGGGGGCACCGTATCGGTGCCGTTGGTGAACGAACCGAAACTCAATGAAAAAATCGGTTTTGGTGTAACAAAAAATCAACCAAGATCGATAGTGAAAAAAAATCAAACAAAAAAAATCAACCAAGATCCAAACAAAAAACAAAAAATCAAACAAAAAAATCAACCAAGATCCAAACAAAAAACAAAAAATCAACTCAGTATAAAAACAGAAAACAAAAAATCAACAAAAACGAAACACGAACCTAAATTGTTCAATTTCTACAGGCAGCTATATATACATTCGAAATCGAAAGAATAAATTACCCGAGCAAGCTCGACCTCAACTTTAGCTTTTGACCTCAACTTCGGTTTTCGAGCAAAATCGAAAGAACAAATTAATCGATTTTTATCTTGTCCTAGCTTTCGTCGACATGAATTTGAGCGAGCGGGAGAAAATTTGTGTGACAGATTGTATTTGAGAGTGCAGCAGAAATAATTTGTCCTAGGTTAACTATTTTGGGTTCAAGTTATACTAGGCTGTATTGTAATGGGCTGAAATTATTTAATCGGCTTAATGTATTATTGTCAAGTCATATTGATGTTAATTTGACTTGAATGATGTTAAGTTTAATATGGTGTTAAGTTAAATTTAATTTGAAATTGTTTAATTTAATTTAATTTAGTATAATTTGTTGTAAAGTTCAAAGCAGACTATATTTTATATTTTATAGACAAGATTTTATATTTTATTTACAAATTCCGTTATTACATTTTCTTTAATAAATCATTGAAAACTGAAACAGGGGCCGGGACCAAAACCGAAACTTACGAAATTAATGAAATTGTCCGAAACTAACAATATTTCAAATGACCGAAACAGAAATCGAAACCGAGTTCTAGAATCTTGTTTATAATTCAATAATGAAAATGAATATTTGATTTGATATTTTTAACAGATTATTGTATTTTTTTAGAAATTGATTTTACTAGCATAACTAGTTATTTTGAACCATAAGAATTATTTAATGGATTTACTTGTTAATCTTTAGATTAGTTTGTTTGTTATGATTGTGCAGTCGTTAGATTTGATTTCAAAGTATAATTCTGATATTGAAAATCAATTGTTAGATGTAAATCTTAAATTAAACCATATTTATATAGTTTTGATAGTTATTTTATATATAACACATGCATATCTCTAGTAAGAACAATGAACATCGAAAACAATGATAAAAATGAATTTCTGGCAAAAGAGATTGTACTTTTATATTAAATCTCTACGAATGAAAACTATGGATAAATGAAGTTTCAACTCGATTGAACTTATATTGCAATTTCAAAGCTTAGGTGTAAAATATGATGTCAACTTCAATGAAGTTTTTGGACCTTAGCATCTGATAAGAAAAACATCCCTATAACCTATTGGTTTGTTTGATCAGGCCATCAAAACTAAGCCAGCTGAATTTACTGCTATTGCAGAGGTTGAATACGAGTTCTTATAAGTTCCAGTCAAGTTTTGGATCAATTTTCAGTCAAGTTTAAAGTAATGTCATGACGTTGAAAAATTATAAAACATCTATGTAACCTATTGGCTTGTTTGATCGTGCCATCAAAACTAAGCCAGCTGAATTTATTGCTAATGCAGAGGTAGAATAAGAGTTCTTATAAGTTTCAGTCAAGTTTCGGATCAATTTTCATTCAAGTTCAAAGTAATGTCACGATGTTGAAACATTAATTATGTTAACATATTTTAGGAAATTGTTTCAACATTAGAATGGAGCCACCATGTATAGATTAGGAGAAACACAATTCAAAATTATTATGCATCAGACACCCTTTTTAATAACAAAGTGCAACACCACTACATGAACTTGATGATTCTACTAACGAGGTTATTTAACTTATTACAAATATATATGATATCATAATGTATTTTGTATAACGATACACATATTAATCCATATGCATATTATTGTTTTTGATTTATTTTCAGCGATCTACCATATCATGTTTTCTTTCTGGAATCTTTGAAAGAAAACGACCACTTTCAGTATTAATATTGTATAACCCATCTATTAACAGTTAATTATCTGTGGCAACCGCATTTGCCCTACCAAAGTTCATTACAGATTGAAACAAACTTGTATGTTTATAGCGTCATTTAACATTTTCAATGTTGGAAAATTATTTTGTTATACCATGTTATATTTGTATATAAAAAATAGATATTTTTTATTCTAGATTTAGGGATGAGGATTTACCATTTTCTGGACACTGGTTTGATAATAGTTTATTTGTATAGCCTAAACACATATTTTGTAGCTTTAAACATTTTTATCATGATTATTTTCAAAATATGGCAACTCACAGTCAAAGTGTAAGGCGAAATTTGAATTGTTGAATTATTATTACTTTTGATACTTTGTTTCGGTCTTTATTACATACTATATGGTCTTTATTACATACTATATGATACACATTTTCACCGACTCTCTGCCATCCTCTGATGAAAGGTCTTAATGTGTATAATACATGCAAATTTTCTATTAGTCTACAATTTATAAGTTTGATCATAACTATTATTGGACATATAACTCCCCGTTAAATAATTATTAATATAACAACAACAACTAAGCCATTATTCCTAAACAAGTTGGGGTCGGCTAGAGATGAAACCCAAAACTAAAAGACAAAGTCAATTTAAAAGTCACGACAACAACAACCATGATAATGATACTAAAATAAAGTCAAATAAGTAAATAAATAATAATAATAACTAAGTAAGATAAAAATAAAAATAAAAAATAAAAAATAAAAAATATTAAAAAAAACCATGACGATAATGATAGTAATACTAATAGTAATAACGGTACTAATAGTAATATTGACCGAAGGTCAAACACTACGTCCTAGGCTTCTATTCACTAATCCTATAATCTAAAACTTATAACATTACCCCTAAGCCAACCTTAAGCAAAAAAAAAAACTCCTAGCTCATGGTTAAGGTACGTGGATCGCTAACTTCCACGCGCTCCTGTCCGACATCAGTTCTTCGGATATATTTTAATCCTTCAAGTCTCTTTTTACTACTTCCTCCTATGTCAATCTTAGTCGACCTCTACCTCTCTTTAAGCATTCAACGCGACCTATAATTTCAATGCGCACAGGTGCCTCGGGAGGCTTCTGTTGGAGATGTCCAAACCATCTTAAGCGGTGTTGGACTAGCTTCTCATCAATTGGTGCTACTCCAAGTTTATCACGTATATCATCATTTCTAATTCGATCTCTTCTTGTATGACCGCAGCTCCATCGCAGCATACGCATCTCTGCAACAGTTATCTTCTGTACGTGTTGGCTTTTAGTAGACCAACATTCTGTACCATACAACATCGCAGGTCTGATTGTCGTTCTGTAGAACTTTCCTTTAAGCTTCTGTGAGACTTTCCTGTCACAGATAATGTCAGACGCTCGTCGCCATTTCATTCATCCTGCTCGAATTATAAAATTATCATCTTCATCAATCTCACCATCATACTGCAACATTAATCCTAAATATGGAAAGGATTCCTTCTTGGGCACTACTTGTCCAGCCAGAGTGACACCATCCTCTTGTCTGACATCGCTGAACTTGTACTTCATATACTATGTTTTAGTTCTGCTAAGCCTAAAACCCTTTGATTCTAAAGTTTGTCTCCACAGCTCCAGTTGTCCATCAACCCCAATCCTAATAATAATTATTAGTAAATTAAGTTAATTAACTGCAAATTCATAGGGTAAATAATTTTAACAAATTGAGTATTGGATGAAATCATATAGTTTGTTAACTTCAAAGTTCGAACGAAAATTAAGCTTGGATAATTTTATCAAGAGATATATTAAAGTCTCATATCTCATTGTTACTTATTTTATACCTATTATTGATTATTGATATAATCATTCCTGTAAAGTATTTGTTTAATTAATTACATGACTGTGCTGCTGTGTGCTGTCCTCGTCATATGTATACTACCAGATTTTATTATTATTATTTTCTTTGACCTTTTTTTAGCCTTAGTTTGCAGCAACGGACAAGAAGTACATATAAGATAAATTTCAGCCCAAATATAAGATCGAAACAAAACTATGACATTGAAATGAAAGTTTTCATTGACTAGTTTAGTGGGAATATTTATTCAGAGATAAATTTATCATTTCATTTGTGATTGAAATGAAGGAAATTAGACTTTTAACAGTAGATATACATTTGGATACATATAAATCTATCATGCATTTTAAATAAATTAATAGCAACATCTTATGATTTGTTTGCACAAAAATATGCTTAGCTTGAGACATCACCATATTCTCTTTGATATGATGGGTAGTTGATGTCGTTTTATCATTGATTTTCCCAACACACACGTGTGTGTGTGACGTGCGCATAGGGAAGGGTTCCACTACACTCCTCTTCATTACATTTCATCTATTCCCCTCTAATTTTTCAAGCAACACAAGTCGAAATCGAACAATTTTTTTAGAAATGTTCTTACATGCCATAAGGTCATCTTCACAAAATTTTGATTGATTTGAATAATCCTAACATATTTAAAATGATATTTCAAATCGACGGTTTAAATAAATGTTTTAATTGTTGATATTGTCTTAACATTTTGAATATGTTAGAAGTTTTGAAATGATCTCATTTTTTTGTGTACATGATTTTCAAAGTATAGGTTGTCTGCTATTCTTTTTGATTCCATTTGGTAGAAAACAAATAGAAAAGTGAAACGCTGCTTTGCTTTGAAAAGAACTGGGCTAATTGACGAATGCAGATCAATCAGCCTTTCAATATGTTATGGGAATCAATATTAGGACTACATGCTAGGGCAAAACACCCATCTGAACAAGTAGGGTCAATAGTTCATCACTTAGGCCGTAACATTTTGCAGCAAACAAATCTTTAATCCAACAAGTGCTCTCCGAACCAAGCTAGATAGTCTCCTATCACTAGGGTCACCAACCGAACTGGACTTTGATTCTTATTTTTTTTAAACCGGATATCAAAATCATAAGGATTGTCCATTAGTTCCCATATGACATTGAACATCTCCAAAGTTTCATTTGATTTCGAGTAATGTACCACTAAAAACCATATGGTGTATAGAACGAATTGTAGCAAATAAGGGATGCAACATATATATATATATATATATATATATATATATATATATATATATAAGGTTCAATGACACGCCTCTTTTGTAACACCCCTATAGCCCCTATCTTCCACCACTCTTGTTTAAATATTAGTTGTTTCTCTCTCTTCCACTTCATACTAAAATTTAAACAAGAGTGGTGTAAAATAAGAGGCTATAAGAACACTACAAAAGAGAGGTGTCATTGAACCTTCCTCATATATATATATATATATATATATATATATATATATATGATCAATAACACCCTTTAGTTAGCACCATTTGTAACGTTTTGATATCAGTCACAAGTTTATATTTAAATATTTGGTCCATGAGACGGGAGGAAGAAAGAATAAATATTTAAACAGAGACTTGTGGCTAATATCGGAGGCTACAAAATGATGGTAAATAAAAAGTGCTATTGATCCTAGCTTATATATATATATATATATATATATGTGTGTGTGTGTGTGTGTGTGTGGGGGGGGGGGGGGAGGTACATATGCGTGCGTGTATATACATATGTGTGTGCCAGGCGTGTGTTGTGGCATTTATGGATATATGTATTCTGTAATTTATAATCCTAATATCTGCAAGCACTTAAAATAATTAATTTATATTTTTTCAAGAGAACATTATCACAAAGTAATTTTTTTATCTTAAGTGATCTTTTGTTATCTTTTTTGTAGGGAGTTGAAGATCGCCTTCCTTCAGAACTTTCAGGAGGCATGAAGAAACGAGTTGCATTAGCTCGATCCATTATCTTTGATAATACGAAGGAGGCAATAGAACCAGAGGTATTATAAATATTAAATTATCTGAACCAACCAGAGGAGTGGTTTTTTTGTTGACAGGAAACTAAAAATCATTATGTTCATACATACATATACATACATGCATACATATACATATACATATACATATACATATACATATACATATACATATACATATGCATCCCAGAATAATGAATAACGTTTTAAAAAGTGTATATATTTTGCAAATCAAGTCATTTTTGTAGAAATCTAGTATCCATATATTTACAAATATGTTTTTTATGAATTAATCAAATATTTCTTGACCGACATCTTATGTTTTGATAATAATAATATATTTAATTTTACTACAATTTATATCCTTTTTTCTTCAATATAAATTCAATTTAAAACACACATTATCTTTTATAGAAATCAGGTCAAAGATCAATAACCAAATAATGCATTTAATTCACTTTACAAAGTGATGCATAAGTCATATATATAAATTAGCTATAACAAAAATTAAATACATGGTCACAGTTTAATTCGAAGATTATATCAATAACTGATCTTTTAAACAAAAGACAGAAATGTGTATATTATTCATAAGCGCTTGCTGGTATGAAATAGACTTAATGATACATTGTGGAAAACCAGATGACCTTGTTACAAATTAGATTTAAAATACAAGGTTAAAAAAAATTGCTTTTCATTCATGTTTCATTCATTTGAGATTTTTTAAAATCCGCTTAGTTTCCAAAAATCTCAGTTAAGATTCCGGTTGAATTTTGATACTTTTATTTGACTGAAATACTGTAATAGATAATGGATAATTGTATTTACGAAAACAAAATATGTATTGTATTTTAAAAAGTTGAATCAATTATTGATTCTGTTGTTCTTTCATTTTTTCTGGTGAACTATTTTGGGATTGACAAAAGTTTGATATTTTTTTTCTTCTGAAATTTGCAGTCGTTCGTGCATTTTTTGTGTGTTGTATTGTCTGATTTGTTGCTTTTTTGATCGTTTTACACACTTACAACAATTTTATTACATTTTCTGTTGGAAACTTTTAGCATTTAAACCAAAAACCAGAATATAGGCAGAAACTCAGACCGAAACCAAAATTTAGATCGAATTCGTTTCAGCAGTGAGGACTGGAATGAACAGAATTTCGGAATTCAGGCCAAAATCTCAAAGCATGTAAAATAGCACATAGAGGATTACATTACAACTAAAAGAGAGATTTACTCAACTTTAATCAAAATGATCTGTGTTGCAACCAAGAACATTTTTATTATCTTAATCGCCGATGAGAGATAAGAAGAATTTCCTTTACAGAATCTTGTGAGATTTTAGTGGAGGCTAGTCTTATAATTATTTGATAATTAAATGATAAGGTATAAATTATAGATGTATCTAAATCTCATCATTATTAATTAATTAGTATATTATTATTTAATTCATTTTGATGATCGCTAGACAAAGCCCAGCTCGAAGCCAGGAAAAAATATAAAAGGAAGCTATCAATTGCAAATAATTTGCAGTCCACTTTGAGTTTGTCGATATTGTTTGTTTTCACTTTTGAACAGATGGATATCTATTTACAGTGCTAACCAAACGAAGATGTATTGGAGAAATTTTCTTTGTAACCTTCAAAACTCTTTCACACATATCTAAAGAGGGAATACTGTTGACTTCCAATTTAACACATCTTTTGTAAATACTAAATAGTCAATAATATTTTTCATTATATGATTCAATTATGTTGACAAAACGAAAGAAAGAGTTCTGTTGGGTTTGTTAGACCAAAACCGGAGATGTCTTCACTTTCTCCACTTCTCTGTGTCATTTGAATTCTGCTTCATCACGCATCTTTGTGATGTATGTCATATGTTTCAATATTTAACCTTGATACAATTATTACTTCAATTGCTCTAGTTCTGACTTTCAACCAATAATCATGTCTTTCCATAAAATTAGCACACTTAACTGGTAAAGATTGATAATGTCATCATTAGCCATCCTACCATTAGAACCACCTAATGAAAGTGTATCAAATCAAATTTTACATTCCTCGTAAAATCATCGTTTTTATGTGTATGGGTCTCATAGTGCACTGACATTTTGATGAACACATCAAATTTGAGAAGTACACGGACTTGTACCCTGGAACTAATTAGTGAACATATCAATAAATTTATGCTTTGACAACACCTCTATGAGGCCCATCTAGTTGATTGCTTCTTCAAGCATCATCAAATACTCTTTAGCATCAATATGTTTTGTTTTTAAGGTATAGACTTGGTTTTCAATCAAATGAATTTCACCTTGGCTATGTAAAATCACTTCCATGCTTTTTTTTCCATGATTATAATTATATATCGTTTGCAGCAAGTACAAACTTTCATTGCTTCTATAACAGCTGTAGGCTCCACTTTAGTAGTTTATAAAGCAACAGTTGATTGTAGTTTCGATTTCCATGGGTGCAAAAACATGGTTCAATATTGATCTCATCTCTCTAGTTTCAATATAGTAATAGTCATTCAACAACTCACCGCTATCATTAACTCAACGTTCAAATATTTAATAGTCCAGTGCTATCGTGTGACATATCCCCCATGTATTCTCTATATTGAATATGAGCGTTACGGCACGCGCTTCGCACGTGAATTGTTTTTTTGCAAATTATACATGTTTAGCACATTCAAGAGAAAATAATTTGTAGAAATATTTAACCATATTTTTGTGTTGAAATCATTTATTGTTAGTTTAAATTTTATTTCTAAGTTGTAACATCTAATTTTCTTTTTAAGCTTGAATTTTTATTTATATTATTAATTAATAATTTTTCGTTAGATTCTATTTTTAAGTGATATTAAGATTATATAGTATTTGTAGATGAACGTTTTGAATTTATAAAAGAACTTTATTTGTTAGATTCTATTTTTAAGTGATGTTAAGATTAGATAATATTTGTAGACAGATGTTTTGAATTTGTAAAAGAAATTTAATTGTTAGATCCTATTTTCAAGTAATATTAAGATTTGGTATTATGAGCATTTTTGGTAGTTTACGCTGACACCAAAAAGATGTGGCACCAAAGGTATTACAACTGTTAATAAAGATTGTTCCATAGTAGGATACATACTTTTTAAAAGCATAAATTGTGAATTTGATGAAGTCGAAACAGGTTGTCTTTTCCGTTTCCTACTGAGTGGAGACTCTATTCCTGCTGAGTGGAGACTCTATTGTTAATTGCTTTTGGGGGAGTCTTGATTTTTTCTTTCTTTCTGTTTTAACCAACCTCCATTAAAAAAAAACCCATTAGGTTAAGGCTTCAACCTTCGATTCTTGATATACTAAAAGAATCAATCAATATACCATCCAATAAAATATTACATTAATCGTAGGTGTGTTAAACTTCCTGAAGTATATAGAATGACTTTATAGCTTCTAGAAAACTATTTCAAGAACATAAATTTGTTAAATCTTGTGTGCCATTGTCTGATTTTTTGCTAAGCATGTACAATGATTTTAAAGTCGACAAGCATAGCATTGCTAATCTATATTCTCGAAGTTCTTTTCTTAATGAATACAACCTATTTCTTGATATCAGCATATAATAAAGTTGTTTTGACATCAGTTGTTTGTTGTGGTTACTCTAACCTTTTTTAGTCACAATCATGGAATTCTTTATCATTTTTAGTTACCCTTTCTCCGTTCCAACCAAAACCATCTAGAACATTTCAAGATATATGATATCTATAAAAATTCAGAGCATGTAACATTTGTGAAGTACATTTCGAAAAATGAATCATAATCCTAGAAACTGAACCACCATCATGTGCTTAACAAGTCATAATTGGTACAATATATCACTAAATTGACGAAACCTCAATAATCATTCGGTAATGAATGGAAAAGAATAACGGCGTTTTTATTGTCACGTCAACCTTCTTAAGATTTGTAATGAGAGTATTAAAAGTATCTAGATGATTAGAAAGTGGCATATCCTGTTTCATCTTCGAAATAAACAGTTATTTGTATTTCTCAGCCGATTAATGAGATATTTATCAATATAATATATGTTTCATCTGATGCATCCCATGGTTTCTTTTCTTAATTTTTGGAGCTATTTTTGTAAGAGAACCAAATAGGATCAAAAGTATTGTCTTCTATCTGCTCTATTTTACCCCTATCAGTTTCATCTTGATTAAAAATTTTTTGAAGTCTTTTTTAATAGTTTTCTTCGGATCATTGGAATCAAACGTGTTGAATTGTTATCGGGTCAGTCTTTAAATTTCAGGTATCAAAATCTTCAAACTATTGAGTAGTGTGATCAAGTAACTACTATAATGCATATTACCACAATTCATACTTTCACTATTGTATTTTGGTTTTTTACAGCACTAGTGAGTCATATTGTTGTACGCATGCGATTTAAACATGAGTTCAACAGTTAAAACATTGATCCGATGACAATTCAACACGTTTGATTTCAATGATCCGAAAAATACTGATTTTGATGATTTGAAAATTATAAAAACCAATAATTTGCAAATAATAAAAAGAGAAACAGTAATTTACTCAAACCTGATCAGGGCAAAGCCCAAAATTATAAGATAATCGTGATTAGAACTAGAATCGAGTGGTTAAAGTTGAAATTGATATTAATTTTTTTGATACACACACATGTATAATCATTTGGTTCATCATCCTTATGAACTGTTATGTTGAAGAAACAACACATGTCTTACCGTAAGGGTTATAAAATAAAATAAATTTTTTTTTGTCATGTTCGTCCAGTTATGCCAACAGCTGAGTAAAACTTGTCTATGGTCATTGTAAACAAACTTTGTAAAATGTTCTAAGTTTTTATTTATTTTATATAGGTTCTGTTATATGATGAACCAACAGCAGGACTTGATCCCATTGCATCCACTGTTGTTGAAGATCTCATTCGCTCTGTGCATTTTAAAGGAGACGATACGCTTGGAAAAATCACTTCTTATATAGTGGTTACCCATCAACATAGTACTATTAAAAGAGCCGTTGATAGGTAGTTTCTTTATTTATATTTTTTCACATATTAAGTTCGGTGGAAATTAGGCTCCACCCCTTATTTTCAAACTTAATACCCGAAAAATCCTTCTCGAAAATAATTTTTTACGAAACACCTCTGTCAATAATTGTAATGAAAATGTGCAGTATAAACTGCAAATATATGCATTGTAGAATGCAAATATTTGCAGTTCTAACTGTACATATTTGTAAAATAATTTTGCAGTGCAGACTGCAAATGTTTGCAGCATTGCAAATATTTATTTTACAAAAATGTGCACTATACACTGCAAATACGTGTAGTGTAGACTGCACATGTTTGATGAAATCATTGACATGTGTTTTTCATGAAACCTGTTTTTGATGGAGGCGGAAATGAATTTGAAAACTTATGAAGAGTGTTTGAAAACAAAACGTCCCTTAAGTTTATTTATATTTTTTCAGAGATTAAACTTTGTTTTCATTATTTCAAATTTGTATTCATTATCCAGATTGCTATTTCTACACGAGGGAAAAATAGTGTGGGAAGGAATGACCAATGAGTTTACGACCTCAACAAATCCAATAGTTAGACAGGTATGTGATTTTTTTTTCTTTTTCTTTTTGATCTATTTTTTTTGTTAATTATGATTTTGTTGGTTATATATATGTTTCATTACACAGTTTGCTTCGGGTAGCTTGGATGGGCCGATCAAATACTAATAGAAAAGGCATGGAATGATCTGTAGAAATCATATTTTACATGTTGATAATATTTTTCATCAATATAAATTAGTCTTGCTTATACAACTATTTGACTTTGATTTGCTGATACCCTTTACCCAAACAGTTTTTGGTATAAGCTATTTTTATGACTGGATAATTGATCCAGATTTAATTGGATTCTTTACCTATTTAGACCATTTTTCAAAACTCTTTGCCTAGTGCTATAAACCTTTTGTGTAACAATATAGCTAGTTGTTAAATTAAAGCAAGTTGAGTCTTAGAAAGAGGAGTAAATAGCTCCCTGATATTGTGAACTCAGCATGCTATTCGATGAGATTCACATATAAGAAATTAACAATTATAACAGAGAGGTATCTGAAGAAGATTTGAGAGAGAACATGCAAACTGTTATAGTCAATATTGGTAATATGCTCTCTGTATAGTATGGCTACATGTGAATATAGTACAAGTTATGTTATGAAGGAGTTAAAGAAGCATCATACGGTGTAGTGTGGTACAACAATGAATCAAATATTGAAAGTAGAAGGAGATAAGTAATGAAGGAAAGAAATAAAGTTATAAAGCAAGTAGGAACATGCACATGGAGAAATATAAAATCTACAACTTTCTTATATATATATATATATATATATATATATATATATATATATATATATATATATATATATATATATATATATATATATATATATATGGATTATATAATTTGCAAGTGTTTCTGATGTGGTTAACTATAGACCTTAACCATGCACATTCTGGTTTGCTTTGTTGATCGTCAGAAGGTAGTTGAATTTTCTTACATAAATACATTTCCTGTTTGTCAATAAGCTTAGTGAGGATCAAAGAGACATCTAGCATCTTTAATGTCTTTTAGTTGGCTTATGACTAAATCTAAGTGATGAATTAACTACAAAAGCAATACAAGGTTTGGTTATGTTGTACTAGATATAATAGGGCACCAATAGTACCAAAGTACCAAGGTAAGGCACTTCTGGATCTAAAACCTTCTGATTCTCTTCTTTTGATTGGAAATTGTCATATTTCACGTCAAGTGATCCAACAACCATGGATGTACTAAGTGGATGACACTTGCCCATATTTGGAGTTTTTCTACATACATTGTTTGATGGATAAGAACTCCATTAAAGTTGTCTTCAATATATAGACAGCTGTAATCTATTAAATAATAGTAAAGCGGAAGAAATTAAAGCACTTTCGTTAATTTTAGAAATTTCCTCCTCTCTCCTTAATTCTCTCTAGATATTTTATTTTTGCATTCCACAATATATTGTTATTATAATTATTACAATGTTTTTACTGGTTCTCTCTTCTATCATTAAAATTTAATACTAATTTTAACAATTATTTACATATTTCTTCCACATTTTTTTGTTATTTTAGATTTAAGTCTATATATATTAAATTTAGTTTACTGATCTTAAATTTAAGCTCTTTAAATAAATACAATTAACGAGTATCCATTAATTGATCTAATAAATTTTAAAAATGACAATTCAATATGTGTACCGCAGTCATATTGATAAAAATAGTAAAATTAATTTTTCATTCAAGTCCAGATAGTTTTAAATTTCCATAATTATATACAAACTATTACAATGTTCTACTAATATTCTCTCTTATCATTATGCATTTAAATGCCAACATTCAATAATTTTCACAATTATTTATGGATTTCTCTGAAGTTTTCTATATTATTTTAAGTCCATATATTTGAATTTATTAATTGATCTTGAATTTAATTTTTTTTAACTAAATCCAATTCATAAATATGTATTAATTGATCTATTAAATCATAAAAAATGATAATTTAATGTGTACACCGTATTTGTACTAACATAAATGGTAAAACTATATTTTCATTCAAGTCCATATAATTTAATATTTTCATAATCATATACAAAATTATCTTTGATACTTTTACATTTTTCTACATTTAAGTTCATAAAATTTCTTTATTTCTAAAATTAGTTATTTAGTACAAACAAATATATACATAAGTTTTTCTTTCTAAAGTTGGTATTTCATTGTAAACAAATATATACATAAAATTGGTTTTCAAAATTGGTACATTATTACAAAAATATATAACATTTTTCCTTCATATCATTGGTACGTCAAATGTACTCTTACCATTATTAAATTATATTGTTTGAAGAATAACATTACAATTAATGATAAGTGATGAATGTTTATATTCTGTAATATTGAAAAAAGAATAGTTTTTTTGAAATAGTACGTTTTTGTATAAAAAGTTACATTTTAATTATTTAGATTCGTAATCTGAGTTAATGAATGGACAAAAATTATACCATATTTTGATTAGAAATATTTTTCTTCTATATTTTATTATCTTTTTTACATAAATGTTAAATAATTTTTGAAACATTTTATAATAAAATAATATTAGAAATGTATGAAATCATGGATTAAAAAATA
Organism: Allium fistulosum; assembly: GCA_030737815.1. NCBI lineage: Eukaryota > Viridiplantae > Streptophyta > Magnoliopsida > Asparagales > Amaryllidaceae > Allium > Allium fistulosum. Next base: position 85,721,317 of record CM060901.1, on the reverse strand, counting down.
TTTTTTTACATAATTATAATGATAATGTGATTATAACGTTTCACGTCTTATTTTCACTTGATATATCTTTTAGTAGTTAAATAAATATTTTTTATCACTATGGTAATACCATATAATTATTTTGATAAATATGTGCTGCGAGAACTATAAATGCACACAAATACATTGAGTCTGGTATTACACTTCTATTTTTGGATATTTGTCGTCATTCTTTCAAGTAATATTTGAAATTTAATGTATACATCGTATATCTTTTAGTCAAATGTATCAGAACCTAAATGTCAATTTCATAATATATGCACATAAATATTTATTTATGAAATTTTATAAAAATATTAATTTCAAAATTTATTAAGAATACTTATTTTCATTTATTTGATTGATAAATAATGAATCCTAAAAAATAATAAACCGATATATAACTCATTTTTACAACAAAAATGATAATTTAATTTTTATTTAAATATAAAAACATACGAATCTCATAACAAAAATGCACAGTTATAAATATAGTAATTTCAACTTATAACCCATTTATCCTAACAAAATTCATCAAATATCGCACAATAAATTATATTCTTCAAAAATAATTATAATATTTTTTTTATAATATACCGTGTGCAACGCACGGGTTATACACTAGTAAATAATAGTAAAGCAGAAAAATTTGAAACTCTCTCATTAATTATAGGAATTATCTCTATTTTCCTTAATTCTCTCTAACTAGATATTTTATTTTTAAAATCCTAAAATTTAACACTTTACAATTATTCTATTAAAATTTTCACACTATCTACATTCAAATACCTACTTTAAAGAATCTACAGTTATTTACAAATCTTTCACGGTTCTCTTTCAAAAGTTTACATTATAGTCCACATGTTTAAATTAATAACATAATCCAAAATTTAAACTAATTGATTGACTTAGTCGATTAACACTTATTAATAAATCCTAAAAGATGAAAATTTCAATATGTATACTACAGGCTCATCAATAAATTGATATAAAAAATTCATTTAGACGCAAATATATAAATCACATAACATAAATTATATACGTTAATGACAATAACAAACTTATTTTATAATTTATCTACTAAATGAATTTATCATGCATTGCACTATAAAATTCTATTAATTTCGAATACCTAAAATTTTATTTTATTTTCAATTACTTAGAAATTCTTCTCAACTATTTTCTAATATTTAACATTCAAGTCCGTATATTTAACTAACCGCGTAATCTTAAATTTAAACTATTTAAATATAAGTATGATTAATTAATATTTATTAATCCATCTAATAAATCCTAGAAATACGAGGATTTCAATATATACAATATTCACGTATATGAGAAAAATGATAAAATTATTTTTTCTTCATTCGGATATATAAAGATATTTAAATCATATAACATAAAAACATATACATAAATAATAATAACTCTTTTAATGTCTAATTCATTTATCTCAAAAAAATATTGTACATTACATAGCACAATTTCATTTTTAACAAACTTCAAAATATAAATTTATACTCTATAACACTACGATGTGAACGCACAAATTACATCGATAAAAATTAGATTATATAAACATTATCACTTTCAACGTGTTATCAAACCATACCCAACTCATAACTCAACTAAATGCTACATAACATTATTTTGCAATTATCAAAATTGTAAGTATGACCCTCTTACAAGAACATGATTTGTGGTTAACAATAAGGATAAAATTGTTTAAAAATGAAAACTTAATAATGAATGAAAGTTCATATGCCTGATTTAAAAAAAATTCACATGTAGATAAGTTAATCATAAGATCTATGCTCTTCTCAGCTACAAATTTATACAAAGCTCTTCTCAATTTTCTTCAACTTTTCTATGTTTATCTTCTTATATTTAATAAGTAATATTGATCATTAATTCATATTATTCTAATAAATTCAATTATTTAATGTTCATCAATCCATTTATTAATTCTTTAAAAAAGATGACAATTCAATATATATATAACAATCATATTAACAAAATGGTGAAGTTGCTTATTCACTTAAACATATATAAAATGCATATCACATAACATAAATTATTTACATATACATAGTATTAACAATTTTAATTTATAATTATTTTAGCTATACATTAATTTTTACAGAGATATGTAGTTAGCGAGTATTGAACCATCAACCTTATATTTGAATGTCGCAGGTCATTTTAGTTTATGATTAATATATCACAACAAATTTATCATTTATTGCATAATAAATATATATTTTTAGTAGTAATTAAAATGTAGATGGTATTTTTTAACAACATTACCGTGTGCAACGCACGGGTTACACACTAGTATTTTTTTATTTCCAAGATCTTTAATCTCAGTTTTTTTTTTAAAAATATTCCACAGTTCTAACATTTTGGATGCCAATTAGATTTATCTCATCAACATATATTGCAATAATAACATACACAAATTAATTTTTCTTTAGTAATTGGACATATAGAATCATTAGTATATCCTTCTTTAATTAGGTATTCGCTTAAACGATTGTACCACATTTGTCGGATGTTTCAATCCCTATATTGATCGTTTAAGTTTTATTGTGTACATGGTATGTGGTTTTCGTTCTGGGATCTTACTAAATCCTTTAGGATTTTCATATGAGTTTCAGTACCTAAATTTCCATACGGATATGAATTACCACTTAGATTAGATGTAGTTCAAGTCTTTCTGACACTGCTAAACTTATTAAATACCGAAACGTAGTCGCATCCATAAGGATGCGTATGTTTCATTAAATTTAATTTCAAATCAGGTTTTACACTGAACGATCTCACCCTATTTGTTTCATTTTCTTTCAAACATCACCAATAGGTTTGCCGTCTTTGGGTGTTTGAACTACATGCTCAAAGAATTCACGTCTTGAAAGAAATTGCAATTCATTTTGAATATATATATATATATATATATATATATATATATATATATATATATTGGCTGATCAATTCATTCCGGCAAATACCAAAGTAAGAGATTGTACCCAAGCCACTTAATACCTTCCAGTGGAAAATAGGCAGACCCCGTCATTTAAGACATACTTCAAGAAGCGTGCTCCTTAATGGTACTATCTAGCTGTTATTGCTTGGAAATCTTATTGGGCTACTTAATACTTCTTTTATAGAAAAGAGAAGAAATTTATTGTCACTTAAGACCCCAAACCTGAAGCTAACCCTTCTCGAGATATCAACTCTCACTCTTTAATTATAAATATGACATCTCATTAGGTTATTTCTTTCGGTAGGGAGGCAGACCCTTCAACCACTTAAGACCTCAACACCGAAGTAAACCATTTTTAAAGACGTCCTTATTTATTTATTTGGAATCTCACTAAGTTACTTAATACTTCCATTTAGGCGGACCCTTCAGCCACTTAAGACCTCAAACAATAAGCACACCCCTATGGAGATATCCATCACCGCTCCTAATTTCAAATTTTGGACCATTTAATACTTTCCAATTAAGAAAGCAAACCCAATCTCTCATGTCGTCACATGTCTTAGGATTAGTGATATCTCACATCAGTAGTAAGTACACCCGACTGCTGGTAGCCTCAAAGTGAAGGGTAGTCTTGTTGAATATGCAAGTATATGATTTTTGTTTATGATAATAAACATATATATATATATATATATTCAATTAAATGTATTTGTTAATGTACTATTTTATTTTCACAGAATTAAATAAATATTTGCTGAATAAAATAAATAACACAGAATTTAAATTCAAACAGATATTTTATTCAAACAAATATTTATTACAATTTTGAATAGTACAAATTTGAGCTCTCGCTATATATGCACAATTTCAATTACAATACAAATTCGATTACATCACAATTTTCAATTTACATTTGCACCTTAATACATATCACTCATTCACTTGTATTTGTCTTAAACTCTATTCCAGATTGAATCCAGCATCTGAGTTATTTGCAAAATACACACTGACGCACTAAAATCGAAAAAGAAATATATTTGCAGTGTGAAATAAAATGTGTTTTGAAAATATTATTTGTCTCAGTTATTTGGGTTGTTCGTCACCATATTCATTTTTGAATTCATCATACACGAACAGCTTGTGACATTGCACAGTGTATCATTGTACATGCCACAAGGTCGTGCACACCGATATACACTTGACAAAATTGCAGGGACAGGTGAGCACAAGGTCAAACCCAATAAAAAGCTGGATTCAACTCAAGTACAAATATTCAAGTGCAATACAAATAAAGTCACGATACGAGCACAAGGTCAAACCCGAGTCAATGCTAGGTTCAACTCAAGTGCAATACAAAACTGTCAAGTACAAGTGACTCGACGCACAAGAAATAATGAACAAATCAAGGAACTTTTAACATTAGCACCGATTCTAGTGTTGCCAGATTTTCAGTTACTATTTGAGTTACATACAGATGCGTCCAAAGTTGGAATTGGAGGAGTGTTGAGTTAGAAGGGTCGTCCAATTGCCTACTTCAGTGAAAAGCTTTCTGGAGCAAAGATGAGATACAATACTTATGATGTGGAGCTTTATGCTATTGTGCAGGCCGTGAAGCATTGGAGACATTATTTGTTCCACAAAGAATTTGTTTTGTATACGAATCATGAAGCATTGAAACATTTACAAGGACAGAATAAAATTGCAGCTAGGCATGCATCGTGGATAGCTTATTTGCAGCAATTTACATTCGTCGTAAAGCACAAGTCTGGAGTAACTAATCGCGTCGCCGATGCATTGAGTCAGAGGAATAATTTACTAACAACTATGCGAGTAGAGGTGATGGGTTTTGACTTACTTCCAGATTTGCTTACTTCAGATTTATATTTTTCCAGGATACTAGACAAAGTCAAGCAGGGAAACATGGATGGATATATGCTGGTTGATGGTTTTCTATTCAAAGGAAATCAGTTGTGCATTCCAGATTGCAGTCTGCGAATGAAAATCATCAAAGAATTACATGAAGAAGGACACGTGGGTCGTGACCGTACTATGCAGTTGACTTCAAAGTCTTATTTTTGGCCATCAATGAGGAAGGAGGTTGAGAAGTTTGTTCAGAGGTGCCATATTTGTCAAGTTTCAAAGGGGACCGCAACAAATGCAGGTTTATATATGCCGTTGCCTATACCTACTAAACCATGGGTGGATGTTAGTATGGACTTTGTATTGGGATTGTGATGCAGCTAAGCCCAGAGATGAAGTCCTGAGTCGTCCACGAGATAAAACTAACACAGCAGATATAAGTCGTCTATGACTTAAGAGCAATGTTATGAGTCGTCCACGACTCATAGAGACAGGCATGAGTCGTCCACGACTCATAGAGACAGGCATGAATCGTATGAATCGTCTACGACTTAAGGAAGCGGTAATGAGTCGTCAAGGTATGAGTCGTCTACGACTTAAGGAAGCGGTGATGAGTCGTCAAGGTATGAGTCGTCTACGACTTAGGGAGGCGGTGATGAGTCGTCCACGACTCAAGGAGAAGAATATACAAGTGTTAAGTCAGATACGACTTAAGGAAGTGTTAAGTCAGATACGACTTAAGGCAGAGGATAAATGGGCACCGAGTTACGATTCAGATAAGTCGTATCATCTTATTTCGCCAAAAGCCTGAAGACCATTCGTCCTTATGTCGAGTTAATCCGGATCGTTGATTCTTAAGTCATAGAAAGCTGCTGTGGTATTGCTTTGATAAGTCGCATCTGTTATAAATCATAAGTCGTGGTGTGTTGTAATTTGATAAGTCGTAAACGACTTAAGATGAGTCGTCTGATTATGAGTCGTTTACTTTTGAGTCGTGTTGTATGTTGATAAGTCGTTGAAGGTTAGTATTGTAACGTTTTGTATAAGTCGTAAGTCATGTTGTAATTTGATGAGTCGTATACGACTTATGATGAGTCGTAGAGCATAGCTATGAGTCGGAAACGACTTAGGAGTTGGAGAAATTTCTGTTGTAAAGTTGTTCGCCTATAAATAGGTCGTGAGTCTCATTTGTAAAAGGTGGTTGAATATTGAATAAAATTCTCTTTTGATTGCTTTGTGCTTTCATTCAAATTGGTAGTTGAGTGTAATCTCCTATCTCCTCTTTCGGATAATCGAGTGCGCTCGATTCAACGATTGTAGAAGCCGATTCGCGGAATCAAGTGCGCTTGATCAACGCTTGAAGAATTGAAGATCTTTGAACCCGGTATCGTGTGCGATCAACGAGTTCGAGATAGCTAGAGTTCGGTATCTTCGGATCAACGAATTCGGGCAATTCAGCATTCATCAATCCATCGACTGCTACTTTCACCGATTGAAGTTTGTTTTGATTAATCCGCTGCGTCAGTTTTGGTATCAGAGCTTATTCTAACCAATCATAGTTAGATCGAGACTTGGAGCCTAATCATTTTGAAGAGTTTTGAAGTTTGAAGTTGTTTGGCCGAGAAGTTTGAAGTTGAGCCGTGAGCAAGTGAAGTTGTTCGCATTTGTTTGAAGAGTGAAGTTCGGATTTGCATTGGAGGCCGAAACTTTGTCCATCGTGTTCATCGCGATTTGCTACAAAGTGGAAGTTTTCGATCCGTTTCATTTTGGATCAAATTCCGAATTGTGTTTGAATTTTGAAGTGTTGGAAGATTTTCAAGTATGCCGCCTAGAAGAGCTAATCGCCACCAAAACGTAGAAGCTTTGTATCGAAGAGAAGAAGCTGATGAGATGGAACAAAGAATCAATGAGAATTTTAGTGAAAAGCTTAACGAAGGAATTGGCCGATTAGAGAAGCTTATGACAGAAATGAATCAAAATCGGAGAAGGGTTTCACCAGAATCTAACCATGGGGGTAGTAGAGTCTCGCCACATTCCAATCGAGACAGAAGTGTTGAAAATGATCAAGGGCGTGGGAGGAACGTGAATGATCGTGAACGAAGGAGTGTCGATAGAAGGGATGAAGGTGGAAGGCGTAATGGTAGTAGAGATGTTGGTGGTCAGAATCGACATCGTTATGCATCTGATTTTGAAGAGGAATATGATGGTGGTAGTATTCAAGGAAGAGGCCAAGGAAGAAACTATTCTGAGTATGATCACAAGTGGGAATCGGGGATGAAGACAGAAATTCCTGAATTCAAAGGTGGTATGCAAGCGGAGGAGTTTCTAGATTGGGTAGCTAATGTTGAGGAGATTTTTGACTTCAAAGAAGTTCCAGAACATCGTAGAGTGAAGTTGGTTGCTACGAGGCTGAGGGATAGAGCTTTGGCATGGTGGCAGCAAACCAAGCTTACACGTGAACGAATGGGAAAGTCAAAAGTTGAATCTTGGGAGAAGATGAAGAAATTGATGAAAGCAACGTTCTTACCTTACAATTATCAATCTTTGATGTATCAACGTTTGCAAAACTTGAGGCAGGGCACAAAGACAGTTAATGACTATGCTAATGAATTTTACCAACTGATTGCGAGGAACGATATTATGGAAACAGAAGAGCAGCTGACATCTAGATTCATTGGGGGATTGAGAATGCAGATTCAGGATATGGTTAATATGTTCGATCCAAGATCTGTGGCAGAAGCACATCAGAAAGCGTTGGCTTGGGAAAAACAAGGGAGACGAGGAAGTGGTGTGTTTACTAATTCTAACAATCAAGCGAAGGGTGTTGGAGGAAGTTCTAATGTTTCTAAACCTATCAGTAGACCAGTGTTGAAGGAGGTTGAGAAGGCAAAGGTTAACAATGGTTTCAAATGTTACAATTGTCAAGAATTGGGTCATAAAAGCAGTGAGTGTCCAAAGCCAAAGAAGAGAACCATGATTGCAGAAGTTGACGATGAGGATGTTGATGAAGAATGTTCTAGTCCAGTTGAGGAGGATGAGCAGGATATTGCGTCAGGAGATGAAGGTTGTAACCTAATGCTGAGGAGATCGTGTTTAACACCGAAGCAGGAAGAAGCTAGTTAGTTGAGGAGTAACATCTTTCAGTCAACGTGTACTATTCTGGGGAAGGTGTGTAAGTTTGTGATTGACGCAGGAAGCTGTGATAATATTATTTCAACCGAAGCTGTGACAAAGTTGAAATTGAAGACAGAGAAGCATCCGAGTCCATACAAGTTAGCATGGTTGAGAAAAGGAGGAGAAGTGAAAGTGGACAGACGAGTTCGTGTTCCATTCTCTATTGGGAAGAAATACAAAGATGAAATATGGTGTGATGTAGTAGAGATGGATGTATGCCACTTATTATTGGGAAGACCATGGCAATATGATCGAGCAGTACTACATGACGGTCGGACCAATAGCTACAGTTTTATGTTTAAAGGCACGAAGATTATTTTAGTTCCGAAGAAGAGATCACAAGAAGAAAGTAAATCAGAAGAAATTGAAGAGCTGAAAACTTTATTGACTTTAAAGGAGTTTGTAAAGGAGGTTGAGGAAGAACCGGAAGTATTCCTGTTGATTGGGCGTGAGAGCAGTGAAGAAGTTGAAATTCCTGAAGAAGTTAAACCAGTTTTGAAAGAATTTGACGATGTATTTCCAGAAGAATTACCAACGGAGTTGCCACCGTTGAGGGACATACAACATCAGATAGATCTTGTTCCAGGTGCTGTATTGCCACACAGACCGCATTATCGAATGAGTCCGAAGGAACATGAAGAGTTGCGGAGGCAGGTAGAGGAATTGCTTGAGCAGGGGCGTGTGCAGGAGAGTCTGAGTCCTTGTGATGTACCAGCTTTATTGGTACCCAAGAAGGATGGGACGTGGAGGATGTGCACTGACAGTCGAGCATTGAATAAGATTACCGTGAGATATAGATTTCCAATGCCGAGGTTGGATGACTTGTTGGATCAGATAAGCGAAGCTACTGTCTTTTCTAAGATTGACTTGAAGAGCGGTTATCATCAGATTCGCATTAGACCAGGAGACGAGTGGAAGACTGCTTTTAAAACCAGGGAGGGTCTATACGAATGGTTGGTCATGCCATTTGGTTTATCCAACGCACCAAGTACTTTCATGAGGGTGATGAATCAGATTTTTCGACCGTTCATTGGGAAATTCGTGGTGGTGTATTTCGATGATATTCTTATTTACAGTGGGAGTCCAGAGGAACATTTGAATCATCTTAGAGAAGTGCTGATGGTATTGCGACAAGAACAATTCTATGCTGCAACGAAGAAATGCGTGTTCATGACGCATAGTGTTTTATTTCTGGGGTATGTTGTTTCAGAGAAAGGAATACAGGTTGATCAAAGTAAAGTTGAGGCGATCATAAATTGGCCGCAGCCCAAGACGATAACGGAAGTTCGTAGTTTTCATGGGTTGGCTTCATTCTATCGAAGGTTTATACCACACTTTAGTAGTGTGATGGCGCCTGTTACAGATTGCATGAAAGGTAAACAGTTTACATGGACAGAGGAAGCAGGGAGTGCTTTTGGGAAAATCAAGGAATTGCTGACGTCTGCACCAATTCTAGTGCTACCTGATTTTCAGTTAGTGTTTGAACTACATACTGATGCATCCAAGGTTGGGATTGGAGGGGTGTTGAGTCAGAAGGGACGTCCAATTGCCTATTTCAGTGAGAAGTTGTCAGGAGCGAAGATGCGATACAGTACATATGATGTGGAGTTCTATGCTGTTGTGCAATCTATTAAACACTGGAGACACTATCTATTTCAGAAGGAGTTCGTTCTTTACACTGATCATGAAGCATTGAAGCATTTGCAAGGGCAAGATAAGATTTCAGCGAGACATGCATCGTGGATTGCATATCTGCAACAGTTTACTTTCGTTGTGAAACACAAGTCAGGGGTGACGAATCGAGTGGCTGATGCTTTAAGTAGAAGGAGTCATTTGTTGACAACAATGAAAACTGAGGTGACTGGTTTTGAATTATTGCCGGAGCAAATTGCAGAAGATTCTTATTTTAAGAAATTTGTTGAAGGGAACAATGAAGGGAAGACTGATGAGTTTATGTTGGTTGACGGTTTTCTTTTTAAAGGAAGTCGATTATGCATACCGGAGGGTAGCTTGAGAATGAAAATTATCAAGGAATTACATGAAGAAGGGCATGTTGGAAGAGACCGTACTTTACAGTTGATTTCACAGTCCTACTTTTGGCCATCGATGAGGAAAGAAGTAGAGAGGTTTGTGGAGCGTTGTCATATTTGTCAAGTTTCGAAAGGAACTGCGACTAATGCTGGTTTATATATGCCGTTACCCGTACCTGTAAAACCATGGGTGGATATCAGTATGGACTTTGTGTTGGGTTTGCCGAGAACGCAGCATGGTAATGATTCCATTTATGTGGTGGTTGACAGATTTTCGAAAATGGCACATTTCATTGCTTGTAAGAAGACGGCGGATGCTGTTCATGTTGCTCAATTGTTTTTCAAGGAGATCTATCGACTTCATGGATTGCCAGAATCTATTGTGTCGGATAGAGATACTCGATTTCTGAGTCACTTTTGGTTGAGTTTGTGGAAAATGGTGGGAACAAAGCTGAAGTTTAGTAGTGCTTATCACCCGCAAACTGATGGACAAACGGAGGTGGTTAATCGATCGTTGGGAAACTTGTTGAGGTGTCTTGTTCAAGATAATCTGAAGAGTTGGGATGTGAAGTTATGCCAGGCAGAATTTTCTCATAATCATGCTATGAATCGAAGTACTAGGTTCAGTCCATTTCAGATAGTATATTCGAGCTTACCGAAGGGACCGTTGGACTTAACGGTAGTGCCACAATCAAAGAAGACAATTAAGAAAGCTGCAGATTTTGTTGAAGGGCTGACGGAGTGTCATAAAATCGTTCAAGAACGATTGGAGAAAGCAAATGAGAAATATAAACGAGCTGCAGACTTGAAACGACGAAATGTTGAGTTTAATGAAGGAGATATGGTTTATGCAGTATTAACGAAAGATCGTTTTCCAGTGGGCGCTTATAACAAGTTGAAAGCTAAGAAAATTGGTCCGGTGAAAGTTGTGAAACGAATCAATGAAAATGCGTATAAACTGAAGCTGCCAGATGATGTGTATACGTCTGATGTGTTCAATGTTAAACATCTCGTACCATATCATGGGGATGAGTTTGTTGGGGATGAAGAGTGTTCAAATTCGAGGACGAATTTCTCTCAACCTGGGGAGGATGATGCAGCTAAGCCCAGAGATGAAGTCCTGAGTCGTCCACGAGATAAAACTAACACGGCAGATATAAGTCGTCTACGACTTAAGAGCAATGTTATGAGTCGTCCACGACTCATAGAGACAGGCATGAGTCGTCCACGACTCATAGAGACAGGCATGAATCGTATGAATCGTCTACGACTTAAGGAAGCGGTAATGAGTCGTCAAGGTATGAGTCGTCTACGACTTAAGGAAGCGGTGATGAGTCGTCAAGGTATGAGTCGTCTACGACTTAGGGAGGCGGTGATGAGTCGTCCACGACTCAAGGAGAAGAATATACAAGTGTTAATTCAGATACGACTTAAGGAAGTGTTAAGTCAGATACGACTTAAGGCAGAGGATAAATGGGCACCGAGTTACGATTCAGATAAGTCGTATCATCTTATTTCGCCAAAAGCCTGAAGACCATTCGTCCTTATGTCGAGTTAATCCGGATCGTTGATTCTTAAGTCATAGAAAGCTGCTGTGGTATTGCTTTGATAAGTCGCATCTGTTATAAATCATAAGTCGTGGTGTGTTGTAATTTGATAAGTCGTAAACGACTTAAGATGAGTCGTCTGATTATGAGTCGTTTACTTTTGAGTCGTGTTGTATGTTGATAAGTCGTTGAAGGTTAGTATTGTAACGTTTTGTATAAGTCGTAAGTCATGTTGTAATTTGATGAGTCGTATACGACTTATGATGAGTCGTAGAGCATAGCTATGAGTCGGAAACGACTTAGGAGTTGGAGAAATTTCTGTTGTAAAGTTGTTCGCCTATAAATAGGTCGTGAGTCTCATTTGTAAAAGGTGGTTGAATATTGAATAAAATTCTCTTTTGATTGCTTTGTGCTTTCATTCAAATTGGTAGTTGAGTGTAATCTCCTATCTCCTCTTTCGGATAATCGAGTGCGCTCGATTCAACGATTGTAGAAGCCGATTCGCGGAATCAAGTGCGCTTGATCAACGCTTGAAGAATTGAAGATCTTTGAACCCGGTATCGTGCGCGATCAACGAGTTCGAGATAGCTAGAGTTCGGTATCTTCGGATCAACGAATTCGGGCAATTCAGCATTCATCAATCCATCGACTGCTACTTTCACCGATTGAAGTTTGTTTTGATTAATCCGCTGTGTCAGATTGCCGAGAACGCAACGTGGCAATGATTCTATCTACGTGGAGGTTGATCGGTTCTCAAAAATGGTACATTTTGTCGCATGCAAGAAGACGGCAGATGCAGTTAATGTCGCACAGTTATATTTCAGAGAGATCTATCGTCTTCATGGGTTGCCTGAATCTATTGTATCGGATAGAGACACTCGTTTTCCGAGTCATTTTTGGATGGTTCTATGGAGAATGGTCGGGACAAAGCTGAAATTCAGTAGTGCTTATCATCCACAGACGGATGGACAGATAGAAGTTGTGAATAGATCCCTAGGTAATCTATTGAGATACCTCGTAAATGACAATTTGAAGAGTTGGGATTCCAAGCTGTGTCAAGCTGAGTTTGCACATAACCATGCAGTTAATCGTAGTACTGGGTTCAGTCCATTCCAGGTCGTTTACTCAACCAGGGGAGGATGATGCAGCGCAAACCCTAGGTCGCTCTACCTTAAATCGCGAAGCTGTAAATCACGAACGACATACCCTAGGTCGCTCTACCTTAAGTCGCGTAGCTGTAAATCGCGAACGACATACCTTAAGTCGTAGCTCCAGAATTCCTTAGGTCGCGATCGCCCCAGAAATCCTAAGTCGCTTCCTCCTTATGTCGCTTCCAGTAGATCGCTGCCGCTCCAGTTAAGTCGTTCTCGCCAGTAGATCGCTGCCGCTCCGATTAAGTCGTACTTTTCTTATGTCGCTGCCAAAGATTGCCTATGTAGCTACTTGCTTAGGTCGTTAAGACTTATGTCGCAGTGTTTGTTAAGTCGTTGGTTTTTGTTAAGTCGTTTTTGTTGTAATGTGTTGTTATGTCGCATATGTTAAGTCGAGTATGTGTTGTAATTTCTTATAAATAGGGGTGTGTTGTCATTTGTAAAAAAAGTGGATTTTTGAATAAAATTTGTTGAGAGCTTTGTGCCTCTTTAAAAATTGGAAGTTGAGTGTGATCTCCTTTCTTCATCTTCGGATATTCGAGTGCGCTCGAATCAACGATTTTAAAGCCGATTCACGGAATCTTGTGCGCGAGATCAACGTCGAAGAATCGTAGATCTTCTAACGCGGTATCGTACGCGATCAACGTGTAGAAGATAGCTAGAATCCGGTATCTCGAGAGATCAACAGATTTGGGCATTTGGGTATCATCAATTCATCAATTTATCTTATTTCATCGATTCGTATTTCCGCAATTCGTGATTAGATCCGGGATAGATTTGACTGTTGGTTCAGATCTACTTCCGTGTTGCGTCAATGAGTAATACTTTATTCAAGCAGGGCGCTTTTTTTGATGTCTCGGGAACTCAAACCTATCGCCTTTAGGACATCTGTCTAAAGTGTCACACCCTTAATTATTTGAATTAGAGTTCCTCGACAATGATGCGATAAATATTGAAAGTAGAAAGGAGATATGTTATTAAGTAAAGAAACAAACTTATAAATCAAGTAGAAACATGTACATAGAAATGGAAAATAATACATCTTTCTTATACAAAAGTTACCCTTATATATAGTATGCACAGGGCAAGCTAAAGCTTGCATGTGTCCATGAGGTGGATATATTTTACCAACTTACAACAAAAACATATTTGTAAAACTAATATGCGAAGAGAACCGACTATAATAAGAAGAGACTAAAAGCAATAATGAATTTTTTTATTATCATTGATACCAAGTATTAGAGTTTAGCTTTATTTATACACAATGTTGTCAATCTTAATTGGATGAGTTGTCAATTTAACCAACTTACAATATTTTTCCTTGAGCACCTAATTACGATAATTGTTTGATGGGGACATTGCTAGTAAAATCCAATGATATTAAACCTAGAGGAATGAAAAAGTATACATTATTTTAAAAATAATCGATGCTTCCCTTGATTAGATATTGATTAATTATTAGGGTTGGTCGTACACTCTTCGCATGTCATGACCTTTTTATTGAAGGAAGATATTGAATATCAAAATGTAATTTATTTATTGTTACCACTACAAAGTATCGAATCTTAGTTTTATTTATACATGATGTTGCCGATTTTCATTGGCTGAATTGTCAAGTAATTCAACCAACCTACAATAATATTTCTTGAACACCTACGTGCAATAATCGTCTCATTGAAACCTTATAGTAAAAATCAATAAGGTAAAACCTAAAAGAAAGAATATTAATACATTTTTTGCAAAATGATGATTAATGTTCCCTTAATTAGGTATCGACTAATTATAATTTATAATTGTTGGACATACAACCTTCACATTATGATTAGTTTATAATGGTTGGTTGTACACCCGTTGGTGAATTAGTCGATGAGATTATTGTTTGAAGGTACTTATTGAATCTCAATTGCTTGGTTCTTCCTAAGAATTAACGTATGAAAATTGTAGGGAAACAAATTTGGTTCTATCTCCTTTAACATGATCTCCTTTGATTTGCTATGCAAGTAGCATTGTCTTAACATGTTAAAATAGGACTTTTATCGATCATTTATAATTTATAAGCAATTCTTACGTAGTTATGATAAATCTTAATCATGCATATTCATAGTTAAGTCCATGAATTGACAATGTTTCAACAACGATTAATGTTAGGACATGATACTTCTGAACCTGTATCTTTTCAACTCGTCATTTAGATGGAACGAGTTATTTTTCCACATCAGGTGCTTCGAGTTGTGCGCAATCTGCATGTCGAGATAATATTTCTCATATTTGTTTAGATGTTTTCCACCTCGTATTTTATATATGTTCTAGTCATTTCAATAGTTTAAAGTATATCAACTAGAGTGACATATAGTCAAAATATAACCTATCTGAATTCATTTTATGAATAAAAAAGATAGATTTATGGTTTAAGATAACTCCTTTCATTAAGTGTATTAGTCCATCATATTACAATCCTATGGATTGCTTTATTAGTTTGTACAATGACCTCTTGAATTGAAGTATATATCACGTGGTTTTACCTTAAGCAAACTAAATCGTTTATGGACTTTCATATAAATGTTTATATCTAAAATTAGGTTTATACATGTAGTGATCTCGTTCATTAGATTCATAGAGTCCTTCTCAGTCTTTTAAAATAATTACATATCAGAATGTAATAACATCCACTGTAGATGAGTAAGTTCCAACAAAATCGAGACAGTCATTATAAGAAAACTTTTTGTAATAAGTAACCTCATTTTTATTTAGTGTGCTGCTATTGACGTCCGAAAATTTGCTTTTGCCTACCAAGAAAATTTTAATAGATATCAATTTTTATATATGCTATCTAACACAAGATTCAATTTTTTTCATTCAATGCCCATGTGTCATTGATTTTCCAACGACCGTTTATTGTCGTACGGTGACAAACAGCTATGCTACTTTGATTTTTAATGACCATTCACCATCATACGATGATAAACGACCGAGCAGTATTTGGATGTCTATATGATAAAACAAAATAATGTACGGTATTAATAAGCATATAAACGAATTTTGTATGATGGCTATTATTGCTAGAAGAGTTTTAATGGGTGCTTTTGGTAATACTCTTTATTTATTTTTGTACAAGCATTGACTTTTTAACCAATAATGTTTATACTGGAACATATTTGAACAACGATCCAAAGAGTCCTCATATTGAAATAGAATGCAGTTCACATTAAATTACTTATATTTATCTTAACCAATATTATTTAAAGGCTAAGGTTCGGCACTATCATTATGATTATACTAGGTATCTCACTTCTACAACAATATTTATTTTTCTCATATCAAGTTTTTTTGCTTTTGTAAAATGTTTCTTCAAGAATGTGACAATCCGCACCTCCCGATGCACTAATACAAAGTCTAATGTGACTTTCGAACTCGCATCATGCCGAGAAATATGAGCTATCGGGTTTAGTAACATTATAGAGACTAAAATAGAAGTATAATCTAAGATATACTACACTTTCAGAACTCATAGCGGAAGAAACAAAATATGTAATACTAAAAAATATCCATCTTAAAAAATCAGCACGCAGTCAAATACAGAGTACACAAAAACTATCACTCCAAGTCTGATAAAGGAAATACAAAGTACTGATAAGATAGATAAATAGATACATGGAGAGTAAATAAAAAAATAAACAACTCCTGTGATGGGCTCGCATCTCCAAGTATCAAGAATGGACCAATCACCTGCTGTCTTGTTCACCTGTGGTGAGTAAAAGGAGGAAGAAGGGTGGGCCAGACAAAATTTCGGTGAATGGGTATAAATTTAATATATGGTGATCATGTGTAGTTAACTTTAATTCTACACTAAGTGACATACGGTATACTATAAGTGTTCGTGTATTCCTTGGGTCCATTACTTAAGAATTTTGGTCCAACACAGACCTACGTTACAAATTGTGCATGCTACTACAAGGGTCGAACTATAGAAAGAACCTTAATATCTAACTATCGTCCACCGCTCCTAGATCTACTCGATATGGAAACAGCGCCACTAGGCTACTAGATATGAGAATAAATTTCCTAAAACTATGACTACACGTAACCCAACTACACATTGAAGAGGAACCCGTAATGCCGACTCGCTAGGGTGTCTTATCGTCAACATCCATGTCCACCTCTCGACATAGTATAACGCCCCTTATTGCATGCTCCAGTATCCAACAACCTGAACTGTACCACGTCGCATCGATATCCATGCATATCAGGACTCCCATTGTGCCAGGTCTACACACTTCATTAGGCATCAGTCAGTGTTGCGCGTCCACCGTAGAACCTTCTGCGAGTGCCATTTGCGATAAAAATCGCCAATAGTCGAATAATCGACCTCCCATTGGGTAAAGAGCATTTACCCAACACCGCAACATCCTAGCGCCATCTCATAGGGAACTAGCTTCCCTAAAGTTCCTAACATACATACAAATAGCCCTAAACATGCTCACATAACAATTAACATTCATATTCGTTTTATTACTAACTTGGGCCTTAGGGCAAGGTTCAATTTTTGTGTTTCATACAATAATCCATCGACCGCTTAGGGTGAGTAGTCGATCGGTCGCGTACAAAAAATTAGGGTTTGTTCGTCTGTTTGATTCGATTTTAATTACTGTTAATTTCTATTAATTAGCATATATAGTGAACGAAACTCTGAGCAATTAAGTGACCAGTTTCTTTTGAGATTATAATTTATTTTCATTGATTTGGTATTCATGCATTTAACGGGTTATATACTAATAGTTAATCAATTTTAGGGTTTTCAAATAAAAAAGGGTTTAATAGGTTTATTAATTAAAGTAACTTCAATCCCTATTCCAGATTCCAAGTTAAATAGTTAGGTTTACAATTTACTATTTAAATTACTAACACCCAAGATCAATTAGAATATGTTAAATTTAACTATGATAAATCATCTTACTAAACATATTGCCATTCACCTTAGATCCAAGCTCTACCAACAGGCTCCGTGAGAGAATCGCCCACCGTAAAATTGCTCCTTCTAGATCCGATCTACTGTCCTGTGTTTGCTTTGATTTTATTTTAATTTTTTGAAAGAAATTTGGGAGTGGAAAGGAAGAATTTTGGCGTAGTTTCGGTAGTCTGTAAGTTTCTACTGATTTTAGGGTTAGCCTAGGTTTTAATTTGTAGAGGTCAGGGACAAGTTTGGGGTGTTAATCTGGTTTGGAGAATTTTTACTATCATCTCGTTCGCTCATCACAAACGTTCCTGTCAAGTAAAGTAATTAAGTCGATCGTATCCGTTCATCGCGCTCTAGAATCCTCGAGTTTACAACGTGCACGGTCGACTGCCTCACCTTCTTAGGCCAACCACTACTAGGCGACCATTGAGACCCTACGGTCGATCGGTCGTAGTGTAATTTTGGATGATTTTTATTTTAAGCTTATTTTATTTTTTAATTTTCAAACGCCCGTAACTTCTTCGTACTAACTCCGAATTAAAAGTGTTATATATGAAAATTGTATAGAAAATCTTTACAAATGCAATAGTGCAAGTTTCGTAGCCAAATTTGAAAGTATGTGAAAATTTCATTTTGAGTCCTTGTTTTATTTAAATTTATTTTTCTTATTATATTTTCATTAAATTTTCAACGCATTACATTCTCCTCCCTTAAAAGGATTTCATTCCCGAAATATCAAAGGATGGAAAAATATAACTTACACACACAACAATCAATAGCTACAACCATCTACTCATCCATTATCCATGGACAACCATTGTTCTTAGAAATTTTCTAGTGCAATTATGTGTGTGTGTGTGTATGCAATGTGAAATGCACACGAACCAATACTAATGCAAAGAGTAGGCAGTCTCCTGATCTAGTCGACCTCCTGTCATGCGAATGCTTATGCCATGCACCCAAAATGTATGCAACAACCTAAGTAAAATATACTTGCAATTCTATATTTATACGCAACCATCCAGTCCATGTGCAACATCCATGTGCATAAGATCCAATAACACAAGCAACAGTCAAGAGATAATGTGAATGCGTGTGTACTACCTAGAGGATATATTGTACTAAACGTATACCAGAAATAATCCAGACAATACATCCACTAGAATCCATCATTCATAAAATGCCATATCGACACATTTACATCCATTCCTACTATCCAAGGGTCTATACCTAACAGGGTATACTGAGCTAAGTCCCATACATAAGTAGTCTATACTTTTTAAACTTAAATTAGAAACGTATTAGAGGAGTTGTGGGTGGGTAGCACAGATCTTTTCCTCAGGCCCCCATGTACTCTCCGCTGGATAATCTCCTTATTGGACTTTAACAAGTCCGATCTCCCTATTATAGAGTTGCATTGTACCATGTTCAAGTATACAAGTGGGTGCATGGCGAACAAGACTCCCTCTCTACATGCACTTCCTTTAGCTTACTCGGCTCGACTACGGTAGCTATATCGTGAAATATTTTTGCAAGTGCGACACATAGAACATCATGTACCCCCTCCGATTTCTCAAGAAGCTATACTCTACCCACCAGCTTCCTTACTCTAACGACTATCGGGAAAGGCCCTACAAATCTCGATGCTAGCTTCCTCGATCTACCAAACCTCATTACAGGCCTAAGGGGTGAGACCTTCACAAACGCCATGTCGCCCACTGCGAACTCTAACTCCAAACGTCTCATGTTAGCTTAGGATTTCTGCCTATCCCTAGCGGTCTACATTCTCCTACGGATCAAGTCCACTTTCTCTGACGTCTCCCTTACAACGTCTGGTCCAAGAATGATCCTATCCATAGTGTCCCACCAACACGATGGTGAACTGTAGGGTCTATTGTATAATGCCTCTAATGGTGCCATCCCAATGTTAGCTTGGTAACTATTATTATAGGTAAACTCCACTAACGACAAGTGATTCTCCCAAGAACCTCCAAAATCTAAAATACACATCTATAGTAAGTCCTTTAACACCTAATTTACTCTCTCCATCTGTCTATTCGTTTGCAGATGATATGCGGTGCTCAAACTCAACTCAGTCCCTAAAGCCTCATGTAGACTCCTTCAGAACTTGCTAGTGAAAAGTAGATCTCAGTCACTAACTATACTAATAGGAACTCCATGTAGCCTAACGACCTCTTTTACATATAAAGCCACCAATGATGATGCCGTCGTCGTACTCCTTACTAGTATGAAATGAGCACACTTGGTCGATCGATCGACTATGACCCAAATGCTTTCGTTTCCTTTTCTACTCCTTGGTAAACCATCAACGAAGTCGATAGAAATACTATCCCACTTCCACTAAGAAATATCCAATGGTTCCAACAATCCTCCTAGCTTCTTTTGCTTCGCCTTTTCCCTCTACCAAGTTATACATCTAGCTACATACTCCGCTACATGCTTCTTCATATCATGCCAATATAAGACTCTATTCATGTCGCAATACATCTTGTCACCACCGAGATGAATGGTCATCCTAGAATGGTGATATTCGGCTAGTACCGCATCTATCATATTCGTGCTAAGAGGAACACAAAGCTTACCATCCATCCATAACCATCCTCTCGAGTCAATGGCATAGCGCCTCAAATGACTCGATGACACCCTCTTTCAATCCTCTCAATAATATCTACTAGCTCCTTATCTCCTTTCCGACTAGTCCCAATATGCTCCATCAATGTAGGCTACACATTTAAAGCTGCTAGCAATCCTGGATAATATCCGATGATGGTCGGAAGTTAAATGTAGAAATGAACTCTAAGTGCTTCCACTCCAAGAACAAAGGTCTCAATACTGCATGTTGTTTACCCAAAGCATCAACCACTACATTACCCTTGCCCAAGGTATATGAGATATCAAAGTCATACGATGCCAAAAAATCCATCCACCTTTATTGCCTCAAATTCAAATCCTTTTAGGAGAACAAATACATAAGGACTTGTGATCAATATATAGCTCAAACCGCTTTCTTTGAAGGTAATGCCTCTATGACTTGAGCACAAAAACAATGGCTGCCAACTTAAGATAATGGGTAGAGTAGTTTCTCTCATGAGTCTTCAACTACAAACTAGAATATCTCACCAACCTTCCTTCCAACATTAAGACTGGGCCTAATCCAATACCATAGGTGTTGATATAAACTGTAAATGGCTTCATTACCAAAACAGGTGCACTAGTTAATGCCTCTTTCACCTTGACAAAAGCATCTTTGCATTTTACATCCCACAAGAAAACTAAATTCTTCTTTGTAAGACGGGTCAGAGGGGCAGAGATCTTGCGAAGTCCTTAATGAACTTCAGATAGTAGCCCGCCAAACCAAGGAAACTTCTCACCTCCGTGGCATTCCTTGGCACATGCCAATCCTAAACTACTGCAACGGTACTGGAATCAACTGTTAGTCCATTTTCTGAGACGATGTGTCCCAAAAAGCGTACCTCCTTTCACAAAAAGTGACACTTCGAAAACTTTGCATTCGGCTTATGCACACAGAGTGTATTGAGCACTTCTCCTAAATGGAACACGTGCTCCTCCTCACTCTCGAATAGACTAAAATATCATCCTCAAATACCATGACAAACTTATTAAGGAACTCTCTAAAAACTTGGCTCATCAAATCAACAAAGTAGGAAGGTGCATTGGTCAGTCCAAAGGGCATGACTAACCACTTAAGAAGTCCATTGGGTATACGAAATGCCATCTTCTGGATACTGTCCTCGACTACATGCAACTGGTGGAATCTGGTAGCTATGTCAAGCTGTGAGAAAACCCTAGCTCCAACTAGCTAATCAAAGAGGTCATCTATACAGGGAAGTGGATATCGATTCTTCTTTATCAGTATATTTAACTCCCTATAATTGATGTAGAGTCTCAAAGAACCATTTGCCTTAGCGGCAAATACGACTGCTGCTCCCCACTCAAAAATATTTCTCCTAATAAAGCCCTTCTTCAAAAACTCATTTACTTGCCTATTCAACTCACGTCTCTCTTTTGGAGCCATATGCGTTAATGGTAAGGCGATGGGTCTGGCGTTCTCAACAAGATAAATCCTAAACCCAATCTCTCTCTGGGGTGGGAGACTGGTAACCTCAGCAAAAACATTTAGGAAATCTCTAACGACAGGCACTGAATCAGGCTCGTCATGTGATAGGTCCAATGAATATAAGTACCTCAACATAACAGATTCTCAAGGATCGCAATAAACCTCCAAGCTACGTCCACTACACATGCTCAACCTAACAACCTTCTTATTACAGTCTAGAATAGCTCAATACATCCTCATCCAATCCATGCCCAATTAAACCAAACCCACAAAATCCTAAGACAAAGTCATCACAATCAAACTCGATCCCTAGAACGAACAACTTCAAAATCCTATATAACATAGACAAATAGGCTGTTCCTTCTATGGGTTTTGACACAACAATATGGTCCATAACTATGCTAGCGTATAAGTGTAACTCATCCATAAGTCTACTAGAAATGAAAGAATGTGAAGCCTCTGTATCAAATAAAGTGCGAATAGATAAACTAGAAAGAGTCAACACACTTTCAGTCACCACTTTCTTTCCCTTATCCACAACTGGCTACATGCTCAAGCTAGGTACTACATCCAGTGCGTAAGCTGGGATCATCTGAGAAGAGGTCTTTTGAGATGCTGGACACGCCTGCTTTATATGCCCAAACTGATCGCAATTATAACACTTGACCTTTGAAAAATCTGTCTTACACTCCTTCATAAAATGTCCTTTCTTGCCACACTTCCTACAATTCATATCCTTCTTCTGCATCTTTCCCTTGGATTCACCTCCCCCTTTATCCTGGTTATGCTGCTGCACTTTCCCTCCAGCCTTCTTGGGTGCTTATTCCTTGAAGACGATATTCAACAAGGCCATCTTCACTAGACCCTCATATGTAGCACCCATTGGAATGTAACTCAGAGCTAAACCTTAAAGAGGTTGGTTCATCCCTTTAGAAAACTTCAAAGCCTTCTTATGTAGTGTACTAATCAGTTCCATCCTAAATCTTGCTAGCTCATTGAATTGATTGACATACTCTTTCACTGACAGGTCTCATTGCCTCAAGTGAATAAACTTTTCTAACTGCACATATTTCTCCGCCCTAGAAAGAAAGTTCACCTCGAATCATCCTCAGAACTCTTCCTAAGTGATCTATCCTCTATCAGTCTCGGCCTCAACAATCTCGCACTAACTAAGAGCCTTTCCTATAACTTCCATATAGCTAATTACCTCCTCACCTCATTAGACAGACCCATCAAGCCAAAAATCCCTCTCACATATACGGATCCATGTCCTCGAATCCATATATGATTCATTTCCCACATACGACTTTCCTCCAAGACAAGCAAAATCCTTACTTAACATAGCAAAATCCATGACGGCCGGTGGGTGGGCAAGAGCTGCACCTATCTCCCTCTCTATGGGTCCTCTAGTGGGATTAAGCTTGGCCTATCCCCTCGCTTGAAAATACCGAAGGAACCAAATTGGAACATTCACTCTTGGAATCTCGGCTGCATCGCCTATAGGCCTGTCAATGGGTACCAGAAAAATCCAATATCATCCCGCATCCATATCCGAAATATGAAATATATCTATTATCCGAAAAGCGGATACCGATATCTGAAAAGCTTTTCGATATAAATCTGGTTATAGTGGTATCCGTATCCAAAAAATGTCCGTTCGATTGTTTGATGTACAAATATATATATATATATATATATATATATATATATAATTTTATATTAGACCACTAAGCTTAAATTATAAAATTAAGATATAATTTCCATTTAAGCTCTTCGTAACCATTTGATCTTCCTTACCGTATAGATCAAAACATTGCCCTCATTCCCCAATCCAAAACTCTTGCTATTTTTGTAACATCCCAAAATTTATCATTTTAGTTTTGAATATTTGATTAATTTTAAATATTTAAATAGTTGGTGTTTAAAAATATAAATAACTTATATTCAAATATAGGTGTTATTTAAATATTTGAATTGTGAATTTATTATTAATTAAATGGATTTAATAGCCTTATTTAACTCCTTTTAATTAAAAAATAATAATGATGGACTCATTTTGTAAATTTATTTACAATAATAAATAGTTTGAATAAATAACAATAAAACCAATTGTTATAAAATGACTTGATTTTTAGTGATGTATTTTTAATTTAATTTACTAGATTTTTCCATAATTTTTAATTTGGGAAAATAATTATATTTTTGTTTTGACGTATTTTACGGCAAACGATGATATTTAAGAAATTCCACAAAATGAAATAATTTGTGTATTTTATTTTTGATTTGTAATCGCGTAACATTTTGGTGCACGATCATATTTTTATTTCTATCATTCACGGTTCGTACGCAAATGAGATATTATGTAGCAGATTAACGCAAAACACTATTTTCAAAACCTTTTAAAAATAAAATCAAATTAAAAAAATTGATGGTGATGTGACATGTTGCTTGAAAAATTTAGATTACTTGAAAATTAATTTAACTTGTATTTGAAGTAAAGTGATTTTCTTGTTTATAAAGTAATCAAAGTTAAAATAGCCTCATTATCTAAAATTTTCATCTTTTCCTCTTATTCTTCATTTTCTATTTCATTTTTGTAAATGAAAACAAGCTTTCCCATTTAATAATTCAAATCGAATAAAATACTTAACTAAAAATTATGAACCAGCTTATTTGGATTCATGAGAGCGAGATGCACGTGGTGATACCCCACTTTGCCGAAACGATGATGATTTGGGAGGGTCGACATTTCTAGAGTTCGGGTATAGTGGTATTAGGAGGAGTGAGGTGAGGAGTTGTGTGAAAAGGAGGGCAGCGTTGAGTTCAAATTACGATGTCGAGTAGTTTGGGGTTCGTCAATGTCAGTGCGATCATCGATTGGGTGTCGCGACAATCGTCTGTATAGCAACCGATGGTGATGTTGCTTTTTTTTGGGATGACCAGAGTTTAGGTTTAAGGGCTCGTCATGTTTGGCTTGCAGAGTGGTGAACATTGAGGGCGATAGAAGGTGCTCTCTGCTAGACGATACCAGTAGCGATGGTGGAGGAGGGGAGCACGAATTAAGTTATAGGATGCAGGATTTTGAATTAGGGAAGGAGAATTAGGTGATTAATTAATTAAAGTTAATTAGTTAATGTTTATATTTTGAATTCTTATAAAATCGATATCATGCTCATACAAGGTTGGATTCAAACGTGTTCAGTTGTGTTAGACTCGTAGGAACATTAGCTACACGTTGGAACTGGTTTCGTCAAATTTGGAGCAAGTGAAATTTTGGGCTAAAATCGAACGTCGTAAATTTTAGACCAAATCGGAACGCGAAAGCATCAACTAGAATTGTGATAAGTTTGCTCATCCCTATATGATATCTTTATTACTATAGATTATTATTGAATGCTTGCTGGTAGTTTATATTGTTGTTTGATTGTCTGTTTGGATTTAAATTCCTACTTGAAAAGAGGATGGCCTGAATACCATTGTGTTGCAGGGGACAAAAACAAGGAGAAGTCAGAGTGTATGTAGTGAATAGGTTGCTACATAACACTTCAAAAATTCACATACGTTTGTGTTATTTACCGGGGGCTTTTGTAAAGATATCCTAAGGGGTTTCTCATCGATATTAATTTGCTTATATTCTGATGTTGTTTATATTGTTGTTTGGTTGAAATATTTATGACATATTGTTTGATTTGTGTATGTGTCATTATAGCAATT
Organism: Allium fistulosum; assembly: GCA_030737815.1. NCBI lineage: Eukaryota > Viridiplantae > Streptophyta > Magnoliopsida > Asparagales > Amaryllidaceae > Allium > Allium fistulosum. The sequence goes on along the minus strand of CM060901.1, from coordinate 85,695,787 downwards.
ATCGTTATACCATCCCTTATGAAATATCATCTTCTTAAACCCTTGTTGTAAATTGAACTTGAGCTTGTATTTTGACAAAATAAATGTTTGGTCGTGTTTTTGCACTTTGAAAATTATTTAAACTATTTTTTTTTGAACTTTGGTTAATTTTATTTCAAACCTCAAACGGGCTAAAGCCCAGATACAAGCATTCGATAGTATTTTGCATAGATACAACAATGCACTTATACAGAAGATACTTTAACTAAAACATTCCACTTTTAGGGTAGAAGACTTATGGCGGCTCCCAGAACTTTGATCGATCTTCTCCGATCCCAGCCTTCCAGCTCATCCTCTCCATTGCTCTTTCTTCTCGTTCCATTAAGTTGGTAGGCTTCCTCTTTACAATTCGTTCAATTAAGATACTTGCATTTCGATTGATCTGTCCAGTTAGTGACAAGACTTCTTTTTTCTTGTTGTTGAAAGCCCTATCGTCGCGCTCACTCCAGAGATGCTAGATGGTGGTTGTGAGGAAAATTTTGAACAACTCTTGCAATAGGTGTGACACATTACCCCTCACGTTCAGGTAATTTACTTCTTCTTTCAGATTCTTAACTTCATCTGTTTGCATGCATATTAATTTCTGAATACTCCATATTCTCTTGCTATAAGAGTAGTTGAAGAATAGATGTTCGTGGCTTTGAATTTATGTGTTGCAAAAATTACAGGTCATATCCTCTAATACCCCCCAATTATGTAGCCTGTCCTTTGTAGGTAATTTCCCCAATAAGGCTTTATATAGTGTGTGTGTGTGCCATTTTCGGGTTGTTAAATCTGCTCCAAACAATTTTATGCCAAAAAACAGTAGGATGTTCCCCTTTTATGTCTTCCTAAGCATTGTGTAGCTTAAACTGACCTTTATGTGAGTTTTTCCAGATCCATGTGTCTTCTGCTCTATCACTGTAAATAGGAAGATCATGAATTTCTTGTTTGAAATTTCTAGTAATTAGCTGTTTGTCGTAGTCCTAATTAGTTCCAGTAATTATACTGGCAACTTTGCATGTAAGATTTCCATAAGAGGAATATCTTTTCCACCCCACTCCATCGATAAAACATTTACTGTTCAGCCAGGGATCCCTCCAAAGATCTGTGTTTGCGCCATTAACTATCTATCTTTCAATTCGAGGTTTCAGTTCATTTCTGAGTTTCAGTATGTTTTTCCAGATAACTGATGCATTATTGTCTATTTTGATTGTCCAGAAGTTATCTTTTAAGTATCTTTCTCTCATCCATCTAGGCCATAAATTATCCGAGACCAGTATTTTCCAGGCTAGCTTCATCCTATTGACTTTTTTCAGTTCATACAAATTTTTGAGCCCAACTCCTCCTTCCTTTTTTGGTTTACATAATTCTTTGTAACTTACTTTATGAAGCTTACCCCTCCAAATGAAATTAGCACATACAACATTTATTTTAGCAATAGTGCAATTTGGAATCTGGAAAATTTGCAACCAAAATCTGACCTTCAATGTGATAACAGCGTGAACAAATTCTATCCTTCTAGAAAAAGGTAGGAACTTTGATCTCCAACCTTGCAATTTTTCTCTAATATTGTCAATTAATTTTCCACATTCAATGTCAGTTATGGTATTATTTGATAGAGGAACTCCTAGATATTTGACAGGGAGAGACCCTTCTGTAACACCAATTATCCTCAAAATATTTTGTTTGTCTTTGCAGAACTTATTAAAATAGCATTTACTTTTGGCTTCATTAAGTTTCAGGCCAGCTGTTGTTTCCAATTGTTTGAATATTTCTTTAATAGTTTCTATTATCCTACCTTTTGGTCAAAGCTGGACTATCAACAAAATTGGCAAGGAAGGATGGATATCGGGATTGGAGTTCAATTAGAAACGAGGCTACAATGGATGTCGATAAAATTTGACCGGACTCCGATTAGGATGGAATCGATTGGAGATGATGATCAATACTAGAGAAGGCTACATTTCAAATTTCAGGTTAATCGAAGTTCGTATGAGGGAGATATGATTGACACAAGTTAAAAGGATATGCTGTTCGTATCCATCGGTGAGCTAAGGTGATGGCTTGTTCGAATCCATCATATTCGAATCCATCAGGGAATCATCACATTGGCTTGTTCGCATCGATCGGTTTCGTACCCATCAGAATGACGTCACCTCAACCTATCCAAATCTATCCTAGAACTTTATTCGAATCAGAGTTGTTCGAATCCATCCGGTATTGGACTCCTCGCATCGATCCAGAAGCGGTAGCGTCGTATCGGTTTAGCTCGTATCCATCGTGGGCAAAACACTTCGTATCGACCAGGGGTAGACCCGGTTCGAATAGATTACAGAAGCTTGGCTCGTATCCATGTGGTTCATGGTTATTCAAATCAATAGTGCATAAGTCCTTCTTCGTATCCATCAATAATCGATGCGAACAAGGGGAACATCGAATCGATAACTGATTCGAATAAAGACAGAAACACATAGATGCGAATAAATGGTTGGTACGAGCGAAGCTTCGGCGCTAGATGCGAATGACTCGTTCGACTCGGCAAAAAAGGTGGAGCGATCCAAGATTTCCGCACCACGTCATCTCACGCGCACGTGTCTTGATCGAGTCGAGCAGATGGGTACGAAACATGGATTCGAACGCGGCAGTGTTCACGAAAGTGCAATCTTGCATCGATCATATCTCACGATCTACATATCCAAATGCTATGAAATTTTCACAATAGCTTGCATGCAAGGTAAAGGACAATCCTGCCAAGTTTCAGCTCGATTGGATCATTTCTTAATGGATACGAAATTGCTTTGTATCGATCACAGATCGAGTCGAAACTTGGTGGGGTCGGTCGCGTGGGCCCCCTCACGTGCCAGAAGAAGTCTCCCGAAGTTTGAGCGCGATCTCAACCTCCTACGCCTATAAATAGCCCCCTGAAGCCTGTAGAAAGGGGGATCTTTTGGCCATTCAACGTCCAAACTCTGCCGGATTCAATTCTACTTCTCTCCATTGATGTTATACTCGAATTCATTCATTGTATCTGCTGTAATCATTTGTAATCGGCGAAGAACATCAATAAAAGATAAAAACTTTGAAGTGGACGTAGGCCGGAGATAGCCGAACCACTATAAATTGTGTGTTTCTGTTTATTATTCTGGATCGTTGTTTGTTGCTTGCTTAGATCTGTGATTTGTGTTTGGAATATTGCTGATCTACATTCATAACTTGGTGCTTTCATGATATTTGGGGTTTGTGACCATTTTTGGCGCAAACACTTTGGTGCTTTCACTGAGAAGGACTAGCACCCGCTACATCGGGTTGAAGTTAAGAATTGGAAAGCGTGAAAAGTTGAGATTTGAAAGACAATGACTCGACACACAAGACAAAGAGCTAAGAGAAGTCAACAAGGAGGAAGTCAAGAGGCATCCTCCGGAGCTGGAGAAGGACAAGCTTCGATCTACATTACTAGAGACGAAATGGAAGCTATGGCAAATTCATTGCAAGAGAGATTGTTGAAGAGTCAACAAGATATGATGCAGGCTTTCTTCGAGCAGATGAGAGATGCAGGAACACAGAACTTAGGACCAGCCACAGTGGCTGTTAATGAGGAACAAGGAGCTAGGGTTATGGAACCCAATGGAAGACAGAATACAGAGCCGGATGGCAATCAACAAGGGCTTGGGGGCAGGCCCGCAAGTTCCAACACAGGAGGACCTTTGGAAGGAGTTCAACAGGCTAGGGCCGACGTTGCTGCTAATGAGCCACATGAAGAATATGTGCCAGAGTTCCCACGAGAGCATGGGGGGCAACCCCTGACAAACAACGTTGGATTAATTGAAATCATTAGGAAGACTATGCATGGAGGTTTGACCAATAGAGATTTGGAAGGAGTGAACAGGAGTCCATTCGCTCGGGAAATCAGGATAGCTCAGAATCCACCTAAGTTCAAGTTACCTAGCGTGGAAGCATATAATGGCAAGGCTGACCCGACTGATCACTTGATGAGATACACTGGACACATGGAAGTGCTGGGGGCATCGGAGGAAGTGATGGCCAGATGTTTCCCGTTGTATTTGACAGATCTAGCTACAATGTGGTTTAGGCAGCTGGAGGAAGGATCTATCAGGACTTGGAGGGAATTGGTGGATAGGTTTTTGGGGGCAGTTTCGGGTTCATATCAAAAGACCTAAGAACGTGATGACATTAACGTCGGTAAAGCAAAGGATGGATGAATCACTTAGAGCATTTCTAACTCGATTCAATGCGGCGGTTGCTTCGGTGGATCGGCCAGATCCATCGATGGTTTTAATGGCAGCGGTGTCAGGAGTCAGGGAGGATTCAGATTTCAAGGTATCTTTAGTACGAGACCCGCCACTGGATTTCGGGGAATTCTTTCATGAAGCTGAAAGGTTCCTTCGGTAAGAAGACGCATGTGCAGATTTAAAGTTGAAGGAAGTGAATGCAACTGAGGATGGAGGACCATCCAGTAGAGGTTCGGATAAAGATAAAGGGAAAAGGAAGTTGGATGATGATTCTGAAAAAGCTAAGAAGCGATGGAAGGATCCAAAGTTTTCCACATAAATAGGGTTGAATGAGACGCTGGAGCGGATTTACTTGGAAACCCAGAATCGCCTTCCTTACCGAAGGCCGGCTAGGAGAGAACCATCTGAAAGGGAAAGGGCATCAGGAAGGCACTGTCTCTTCCACGATTTGGACGGGCATGATACCAACAGTTGCAGGCACTTAAAAGACATAATTGAGGAGCATGTGAGGAATGGACAATTGAGGCAGTATGTTGGGACACGAAATGCAGTGGTGGAGCAGGAGCAACCACCGCCCACCTCACACCATGATGATGTGAGGCCCAGGAATGACAGTCGATTGGTTATCAATTGACCAGGATAATATGAAATAAGTAACAAACCATTGGCGAGCAACCAAGTCATTTACACATGTACGGGGACGGAGATAGCCCCTAGGCATGCTCTGAATGATGATAAATCGCGAAGCTATGGTTTGCAAAATCTGTTTTTTATTTTGGATTGGACACTTGATTTTCTGGTTTGGTTTTGGAGTTTGGTTTGAACTCCTGGTTTTGTTTGCTTTCTGGTTTGGATTTTCTTTTGGATGACTGGTTTCTGTTTTGGATGTTGATTTGGATTTCTGATTTTTTGGTTTTGATTTGGATTTTGGGTTGGATCTTGATTGGATTTCTATCTGGTTTTTGATAAAAGGTCGTTAGGTATAGATTATGCCTGGCAAGGGATGAGTCACTTTGCCCGAACGTGGTAAACTGACTCATTCAGGTCGTCGAATATGGACTATGCTCGACAAGGGTCCGGAGAGACCAGGATTCGGCCTAGGACTTAGGCCCTGTATTATCAATTATCATTTTCAGGTCGTTGAGTATGGACTATGCTCAACAAGGGTCCGAAGCGACTAGGATTCGGCTTAGGACTTAAGCCACGGCATTACTTACGTCCAGGGACACTGGACCAAGGTCGTCAGGTGTGGATTGCGCTTGACAAGAACCCGGAGAGGTTAGCTCAACGTCCAGGGACACTGGACCGGGGTCATCGAGTGTGGATTGCGCTTGGCAAGAGCTCAGAGAGGTTATGGATTTGGATATCAACCCAGAGAGGTCTTGGATTCGGTTGTTGGACAAGGATGGACTAAAAACTCAGTCATCGAGTTCAGATGGACATGGAATTGGCTATGGACTTTGGATACCGCATTCGAAGTTATTCAAAACACGCCTTATTATCATAAGGCATGTTTTGGGGGGGTAAATGTTATCCTACCTTTTGGTCAAAGCTGGACTATCAACAAAATTGGCAAGGAATGATGGATATCGGGATTGGAGTTCAATTAGAAACGAGGCTGCAATGGATGTCGGTAAAATTTGACCGGACTCCGATCAGGATGGAATCGATTGGAGATGATGATCAATACTAGAGAAGGCTACATTTCAAATTTCAGGTTAATCGGAGTTCGTATGAGGGAGATATGATTGATACAAGTTAAAAGGATATGCTGTTCGTATCCATCGGTGAGCTAAGGTGATGGCTTGTTCGAATCCATCATATTCGAATCCATCAGGGAATCATCACATTGGCTTGTTCGAATCGATCGGTTTCGTACCCATCAGAATGACGTCACCTCAACCTATCCAAATCTATCCTAGAACTTTGTTCGAATCGGAGTTGTTCGAATCCATCCGGTATTGGACTCCTCGCATCGATCCAGAAGCGGTAGCGTCGTATCGGTTTAGCTCATATCCATCGTGGGCAAAACACTTCGTATCGACCAGGGGTAGAACCGGTTCGAATCGATTACAGAAGCTTGGCTCGTATCCATGTGGTTCGTGGTTATTCGAATCAATAGTGCATAAGTCCTTCTTCGTATCCATCAATAATCGATGCGAACAAGGGGTGCATCGAATCGATAACTGATTCGAATAAAGACAGAAACACATATATGCGAATAAATGGTTGGTACGAGCGAAGCTTCGGCGCTAGATGCGAATGACTCGTTCGACTAGGCAAAAAAGGTGGAGCGATCCAAGATTTCCGCACCACGTCATCTCACGCGCACGTGTCTTGATCGAGTCGAGCAGATGGGTACGAAACATGGATTCGAACGCGGCAGTATTCATGAAAGTGCAATCTTGCATCGATCATATCTCACGATCTACAGATCCAAATGCTATGAAATTTTCACAATAGTTTGCATGCAAGGTAAAGGACAATCCTGCCAAGTTTTAGCTCGATTGGATCATTTGTTGATGGATACGAAATTGCTTCGTATCGATCACAGATCGAGTCGAAACTTGGTGGGGTCGGTCGCGTGGGCCCCCTCACGTGCCAGAAGAAGTCTCCCGAAGTTTGAGCGCGATCTCAACCTCCTACGCCTATAAATAGCCCCCTGAAGCCTGTAGAAAGGGGGATCTTTTGGCCATTCAACGTCCAAACTCTGCCGGATTCAATTCTACTTCTCTCCATTGATGTTATACTCGAATTCATTCATTGTATCTGCTGTAATCATTTGTAATCCGCGAAGAACATCAATAAAAGATAAAAACTTTGAAGTGGACGTAGGCCGGAGATAGCCGAACCACTATAAATTGTGTGTTTCTGTTCATTATTTCTGGATCGTTGTTTGTTGCTTGCTTAGATCTGTGATTTGTGTTTTGAATATTGCTGATCTACATTCATAACTTGGTGCTTTCATGATATTTGGGGTTTGTGACCATTTTTGGCGCAAACAGTTTCCACAGCAGTTAGAGTAGCCTTATGCACAATGATAGATCATCAACATAAGTTAGATGTGAAACTACTAGTTCAATCTTGTAGATAGAACTAATCTTTTTATGGAGGCAAGCTATCTCCATTTGCAAAGTGAACCACTCCATGGCAACAACAAATAAATAGGGGGATAGAAGATCTCCTTGTCTAATCCGTCTAGTGTTGAATATGCTAGTATATGATTTTTATTTGATGATAATAAACATATATATATATATATTCATTTAAATGTATTTGTTAATGTATTATTTTATTTTTCACATAATTAAATAAATATTTGCTGAATAAAATAAATAACACAGAATTTAAATTCAAACAGATATTTTATTCAAACAAATATTTTATTACAATTTTGAATAGTACAAAGTTGAGCTCTCACTATATATACACAATTTCAATTACAATACAAATTCGATTACATTACAATTTTCCATTTACATTTGCACCTCACTACATATCACTCATTCACTCGTTTTTATCTTCAACTCCATTCCAGATTGAATCCAGCATCTGAGCTATCTGGAAAAAAAACACTGACGCAGTAAAATTAAAAAAGAAATATTTTTACAGTGTAAAATAAAATGTATTTTGAAATATTATTTTCCTCAGTTATTTGGGTTGTTCGTCATCATTTATTTTGAATTCATCATACACGAACAGCTTGTGACATGCACAGTGTATCATTGTACATGCCACAAGGCCGTGCATACCGATATATACTTGATAAAGTTACGGGGACAGGTGAGCACAAGGTCAAACCCAATCAAAATCCGGGTTCAACTCAAGTGCAATACAGATAAAGTCACGACACGAGCACAAGGTCAAACCCGAGCTATAAGATGGATTCAACATAGGTGCAATCCAAATGTACAAATGCGATAAAATGGTCGGGAGCAACCCAGACTCAATGTACACATGAAACCAGAGGCAACAACAAGCTAAAGATCAAACAAAATCAAACTAGAAATGAGTCAAAGCACTAATGCATATAGACCAGAAGACCACCAGTGAATTAATATCACACAGACAACAGTATTCATATGCAAATATATAGTACAACAAAGATTCAAATGAAACTGGTTCAAAGCAATATAACTTCAACAAGACCACATGTAACACGGCAGTGGACTGACACAAGTGTAGCCTCAACAATGAAGACCAAATGAAGACTCAAATATCAATGGCACTGCCTCAACAGTCAAAGCATCATATATACAAATGTGCTCGAGACAACCGAGCTAATATGCTAACAAGGACAAAAGGCACACAACACAGTCTTGACCAAAACATGATGTACTTGTCAACAAGGACATAGTAGATGCATAGAGACTCAAATGAACATGACCAGAAAACAATGAACACAACATTAATATACATGAAGACTAACAGAGGTTCAACCAGTGCACCATAAATTGATAACAAACTTCAACATATGACAAGAAACAATGCTACAGAGATGTGTGGATACATAATGAAAACAAGTCTAGAAACAACATGAATATATCATGAAGTTCAACAGCAAAATGCATATGGTCAAGCAACAGACTACAAACTCACAGTGACAAGAAGCTCAACCAACATTTCAGGAATGAAACAGCATGCACATAAACAAGAGTGGCAACAACAACCATGAAGTACACAAGTGCACCAACAACTCGAAGTTTGCAAAACAATGTCACCAGTGAAACAAAATAAACACAATATCATATATACATATGTACTCGAGGCAACCGGAGCTCAATGCAATCAAGACACAGTGCAAAAGAGATGAACAACAACTATGTATTAGTCCACACACCTAAACAAGCCGTGAGTCAAAAATCAATCAAATGATAAAATGTTCTAGGTTGAACATTTTTGCAAGTAGCAGTTTCGAACAAAGACAGAGGTGTCATAAATATCATCGCATAAACAAAGTCAAGGCCGAAGTCAAAATGGAATCAAATCCAATGTCGGAGAATTCAAAGCAGCAGTTTCAAACCAGAATCAAAATCATGGTGATCAAGGAAGTTCGAACAGTTCAAAATCAAAGCCGTGAGAATAAAGCAACGAAAATATACAAATTGAAAAGGTCAGAAATCATCACGAGCATTGAAATGAAAATCAATGGCCAAAGCATAGAAAGTGACGAATTCAAACAAATATATACGAACGTAAATGTAGGAATTCGAATCCTATTTAAACCCAATCATCATCGACGTGGAAATGCATTCGAGTTTAAGAAAAACAGAGACCAATAAATCATTAAACTCGAATCAAAGTCGAGTATTATCAAATATCGAAAAAAGGAAAAACTGCATACCAATTTAACAGACGAGCTCGACTTAATTGAAGCAGTCGTGTGTTTAATCGAAGAGACGTTCATTCGACAAAGCAAGCATCGCGATATTATTCGAACGATCAATTTGAAGTCGGCGCCTCAATTCCACGTAAACCCTAATTTTTAACAAAGGAACGAACGAGCTGAAGGAAGCAAGAAGTCAGGCCGATTAGAGATAAAAGAAAGGGGGGGCAATCGTTTATAACTTCATTTTATTTGGGCCGACTTCTTCTATTATTTCAATTTGGGCTTTTTAATTGAAATTAGGGTTTTTATTATTGTTTAATTGTTTTATTCTATATTTTTTCTTTTAAACTTTTGTAATTGTCTAGTCGTGTGACTAGGGTACGAACTACGGTGGTGTAGTTTGAGAATTCGCAACTCAGTGGCTGGGTTTTGAGCGTAGAGTTAGGTTAGTCGATAGCGGGTGTCGCGAGTTTACGTGTGTAAGCGGCTGACTAGTTAATTTCTAGAAGAAACCTTGGGGGCAACACGTAGGCAGGGTTTTGCCGAAGCTGGGTAAATCTATGTATTCTATTTTCTGCTTTTTATATTCTGCCATCATCAGTGCTGCTATTATTCTACTGTGATCAGTGCTGCAATTATTTTATATATTCCGCATTAAAATTTTATAATTAATTCTATCACCCTATTCACCCCCCTCTAGGGTGAAATCGATCCTACATCTAGTACTTTGAATATATCCCTTAGGAATCCCATTAATGAGTATAGAATAGGTAGGAGTAGATAAACAATGATCAGTTAACTTTAAAAGTTTTCATGGAATTCCCATAGAACTAAGCATTTCAATTATAAATTTCCTATTCACTTTATCATATGCTTTATGTAGATCAACTTTTACACACATTTTGTCAGCACCATGTTTATTAAAATCTCTGATAAGCTCATAAGTCATTAATGAATTTTCTGAAATAAATCTACCCTTTATAAAAGCACTTTGACATTGAGAAATCAGGTCTGGCAGCACCTTATTTAGCCTCATGCATATGGTTTTGCTTAAAATTTTGTATGTGACATTACAGCATGCTATTGGTCTATATTCTTCAATTCTTTTAGGTTTTTTAACCTTAGGAATCAAAGATGTAAATGTGTGATTGATTTCTTGAATAAACTCACCATTATCAAAAGCTTCTTGATAAGCTTTAAGCATTTGATCTTTCAGGTGTATCCAGTGCACTTTGAAGAAGGCTGCCCCCATTCCATCAGGGCCCGGGTTGGAATCGGTATGAATGGAGGAAATGACTCTTCTCAGTTCCCTTTCTTGAATCCTAGCTATCAACATGGCACAACCCTCTTTGGAAACTTTCCTTCTGCATTGGATATCGAGTAATTTTGGTTCAGTTTCACCATTGTATAATTCAGAGAAGTATGTTATTGCTTTTTCTTCTACTTCTCTAATGTTATCAACAACATTTCCTTGTTCATTAAGACAATTAAGAAGGTTATTATGATGAAGCTATTATGACATTTTAGTATAAAAGAATTTATTGCATTCATCTCCCTGGGTTAGCCATTTTTCTTTAGCTTTTTGTTTAAGGTTTGCTGCATGTTTTCTTAGTTCAGCCTTTAGCTTCTTTTGGAGTGAATAAAAATCTACATTAAGACCCTCATGTAGTGGATCTTCGTCCAGTAGAATTTGTATCTCCACTAGTTGACTTTGAAATTTTGACACTTCATCATTATGTTTTGATCCAATGCGATTCCATTCCTTCAGTCTTTTTTCATCTGTTTAACCATCATAATATATTTGTACATCTGAGTGGGATTGCTATTGCACTGAAGTCTACTGTTTCATTATAACTTTCCAGCATTATCCAATGATTAGCATATCCGAACGGTTTCCCTTTTATACTAATTGCATCATTATTAAATTGGATGAAGAGTGGACTATAATCACTTGTTGAACTTGGCAAAACAGTTGTTTTCAAACCGGGGATTTTATTGAATAGCTCTGCATTTCCTAAAGCTTTATCTAATCTGGATGAAATTTTCTTTGCCTCACTACTTCTCCAAGTATATTTCAGGCCAAAGTGGAATGCCTCAATCTATCCACAAGCAAGTACACAATCATTGAATTGCCCTAACTGGGACAGCTTCAATGTAAGTCCGCCTTTCTTTTCACTTGTACTAAGCACAACATTAAAGTCTCCCATAATCAGCCAAGGTTGTGTAGTAGATTTAGAGTTTGTTTTTAGTTGTTGCCATAGTTTGGTTCTTTCTGATGCAAAATTTCTAGCATAAACAAAGGTGATAATGACATCTAATCCACCAATGTTTTTAAAATGTATGGACAAATGTTGATCATCTTGATTGATAATTGTGCCAAACCAATTGTTGTTTTGCCATATAATAAGAATTTTGCCTTTAACTTGGTCAGTACTACTGTGAGTTAAATTCCAATTTTCCCCTAGCTAGTTCATAAACATATATACGTTGTCCTGAGTGAATTTATTTTCAAGAAGAGCTATAATAGAAGGCCTATATGTGGCCATAATGTTGTAGAGGTCTAACTGATGAACGTCATTGTTAAGACCTCGCACATTCCAACATAGAACTGACATTAATGTTTAATTGATTTGCTCCTAGTCATTGGAGCAAAACCTATCTTTACTGTGTTAACAATATTACCTTCTCCTTTTGAAGCAAATTATTTATCATAAAGATCATTCACCTCTGTATATTTTTAATGTTGTCATCCTCACTTTCTTCTTCATCAGATGATTGCAGCTGGATATTCAACTGACGTATGTCCTTCAGAGACTCAAGTAGTACCTCTTTATCCTTTTTCTCTATAGGAGGTTCAACAATTGGGATTTGGTCATCGGGAAGTGCTGCATTTGGGGGTTGATTTGCTTCATGGTGGGAGTCCTCAATCTTTTTATTCTGAACTGGAGGAGCTGATAGCCTTGATGCGGAGCCCTTCTCACTGATCGAATTATGTCTAACTGGTAGGGGGTTACACTAATTGCAGCACTATGTATGAAATTTTTTGTTGCTGCATCATTTTTTGAACTACTAGTGTCGGGTATATTTTGTGTAGTTATTGCTGGAATGTTGGTTTTTTCCTTTTTACCCATATCCATGTAGTCTTCTCTGTGTAATTATTATAGTATTGGTTATTGTGACCAAAACACTTGCATTCAGTGCATCTAGAGGGAACAAACTCATATTCTACTTCCTGCATATATGTATTACCTTGTTTGTCAATAGCTTTAACAGTTTTTGGCAGCTCAGAATCAGCTTTAATCTCCACTAGGATTCTTGCATATTTGATACGTTTAACCAGTCTTATGTTTTCATCAATGTCCGGAGGTTTTCCCACTAGACTAGCTAGTTTTCTCATACATCTTGTATTCCATAGGGCAAGATTTAGGTTATTAAGTTTTATCCAAACATGAGAAGTTGTAAGCATTTCCCTTTCGAAATTGAAGTTTGCTTCCTAGTTGTGCATGATTATGAGTTTGCTGTCCATAAACCATGGTCCACCTTTGAGAATCCTCTTATAATCATCTTCTTATTCAAATTTAATTAAGTAAAACCCATTGTTTCTCGAAAAGATGTCCCACATACCTTTAGGGTTCCAGACCCTCTTAACATAAGCATTGAAATAGACATAATACTGTCTCTTGCCTGCCATGTAAACATATATCGAATTTCTCCACATATTCTTAGATTCTGCATAATCTCTTCATCGATAACCTGATAGAGTTTGGTTCCATCTGATTGAGGTTCAAAGAAATTAACGTTACCTTTCATTTTGACTTTGCTTCCCAGAGCTTCAATCCATGATTTAGGGTTTACGACTGTTTGTCTAGGGTTTTTCTTAAGTGCATCCACAAATGATTTTTTACCTTTCTCCTTCTCTTTCTCCTTCCTCTCAACCTCTTTCCATCTGCCTCCTTCATCATCTTCTAGTTCGATCGCTAGGGTTGAGGGATCGCTTGTTGATGTCTCCATGGTTGAACGATTATTTAAACTATATTTTCAAGTATTTTGAGAATCTTGAAATTAAAGGGTAGGTGTTGATTAAAATTTATAAAGGGAGTTATAAATTTAATTAATTATCTTCCAGAATAATTAACGCCGTTATAAATTTATAAAAAGATTATAAATTGGATTTAATCATCTTTCAGATAATTGATGTTTAAATTATAAAGGTTATTTACCTTAAATAATTTGTAAATTCTTTTCAGTTGGGTTTGTAAGGATTGTATATGTATTTAAAAAGAATAAGAGGTTTAAATATATATTTAATTATTGTTTAACTATAATAAAGTTAAATAATAAATTTATTAATGACGTTTAAAGTTAATTAACTGATTTAATAAAAGTGTTTCAAAGATTAATTAATTGATTGAATAATAGTGATTAAAGTTAATTAATTAATTTAACAGAAGTGTTTTAAAGATTAACTAACTGATTGAATAAAAGTGATTAAAGTAATTAACTAATTTAATAAAGGTGTTTAAATTTAATTAATCATTTTAAATAATGATGTTTAGGGTTAATTAATCATTTTAATAATGATGTTTTAAAGTTAATTAATCAATTTTAAAGAATGATTTTTAAGATTAATTAATCATTTTAATAAATGACGTTCAAAGTTAATTAATTGGTTTAAATAAAGGCGGCTTTGCACGAAAGGTCCTTATTTCTGATGTTGTTACAAGAAAAGTCCCTGTAGAAATAATTATGTAAATTAGGTCCCTGTCTTTTCTAAATCAGAAAGTGCAAATTAGCTTGTGCTTTTTAAAAATTTCAAAACCAGAAAGCGCAAACTAGCTTGCATTTTCTTGATAGAAAGCGCAAACTACCTTACGCTTTTCAAAATTTTCAAAATAAAAAATCAAAATCAGAAAGTGCAAACTAGCTTGCGCTTTCCTAATAAAAAGTGCAAGATAACTTGCGCTTTTCAAAATTTTGAAAATTTTGAAAAAGATTTCGGAAACAGAGAAGTGCAAGTTACCTTGCATTTTCTGTCATATAAGTGCAGGGCACTTTGCGTTTTTTATTTTTCAAAAATAGGGACCAAATTTACATATTCTTTTCTGCAGGGACTTTTCCTATAACAACATAAAAAACAGGGACCTGTGACCCTTTTCTTGTAAAATTAATTATCTTATTTAATAAAGTTGTTTATAGATAATTATTTGAATTATTATAGGAATTTTTAAAAATAACGCTAAGTGTGAATTGTTTTGGATTTATAATAAATGATGCTTTAATGACATTTGTATTTGACCCTTCTTTTGCTTAGTACACTTAGAAATATAATTAGCTCTATAAAAAGGAATATTTTTAAATGTATTTTTAAAGTGTTTTATAATTTTTTGTGATGTGAAAACCAAGCACAAGTTTGGGTTTTAAAAGTTTGATTCGATTGCGGAAAGGATAAGGAATTTAATTTCCGTAAACGATATCGCTTATATGGAAAGGATTTAGTCATAATCTTAGCATTAAAACTGTTGTCAAGGCATGGAAACTTGTTTGTATCTCGAAGGTTAAAACTGTTGTCAAGGCAATGGCTAGAGGTAACACTACCTTAACTTGCCCGACTTTATTTTCAACCGACGGATAGTACAAGTTTGAAATTGACGAGTAGTGGTAAGGGCATGAGATTTAATTTTCATATATGATCATTTTGATTATTCTCGATAGTTGGTTTACTGACTATCGATTTTGCTTTCTTCTTTGTGTATCGTCAATATAAGACGATTTGTTGCTCATTTGAGCGTTGATATCCTTTGTAAAAAATGATTAAAACAACGAGTGGAAGCCAAGCTATGTGGGGTTGCTCCCACTAGTGTTTCTTCACATTTACTCTAGATTGGATTCAGTTGTATATGCGCAGAGATGTGAAATACTCGGTTTCTCAGTAAAGGTTGACGGGGTCTGACTTGGACGTGTCCGGGAGCTATTGTAGTTCTCAAGTTTATTCTAGAAGTAGGTACACTTTCGGTAAGGGGGGTGAAACTTCTTAGTCATTTTTGGAAAATTCCTTTTCTTGTTGTTGATTCAAATCTTTGAATTATTTTCTTAATTGTATCGAGAAGTGACTGGAGCTCTTCTCGATATTTAATTATTTATATCAATTCTTTAAGTTTGGATTTTGATCTTGTTTATACCCATTATTTGAAGTTTGGATTTTATTTTTAATTTATTACCATTCATTCATGTGTGGAAGTTGTTCTTGTGAGGTAAAACTCATTTTGTGATTAGCGGCATGGTCTCATAGAATTATTATATGTCATCATATTACTTGAATTTTCTCGCACTGGTTTTCCAGACTGATCTGGGTGTTATTTTATTATAATGCTCGGGTCAGACCGAGCATTTTTCCAGGTTGTCGTTAGTGTGAAATAGAGCTCATGGAGTAGAGCTGGAGGTTCACCGACCGTATTTTTATATTCTGTTGTTTTATTATATATACCTACCAATAATTATAAGGTCAAAAAGTTATAACTTTCCAAACCGATGAGGTTTGTTTTTAACTTTGATATACCATATATTTTAGAGTGACAACTTTGACTGTCTTTGTTATATTATATGTTGTCATTCCGCTGTGGGATTCTTTTTCTCCCATTCGTTTTCTTTTATTTTACCCTAACAATCTACCTTTCCAACGCTTGGATGCTCAGCATTATAATACCACAGACGTATTAGATGCTGATTTTCGAGAGTCGAAAAGGCGGGTTGTTACAACTTTCATTTATTATTTTTTGTAAAATAAAAAGTTCGGCCGACTTCACGTTTCACGCTCTTCAGTCTATTTCTATCTTGACATCGTCTGACGTCTGTAAATTGGAAGCTCTTCAATCCCAAAATATCTCGACATCGTCTGACATCATCTAGACATTTCACGCTATGTAAATTGTATCTTGACATCGACTGGGGAAAGCTCACTTGGAAGCTCGTCTCTTGCTTGGAAGCTCGTGAATTGAAAAATCGTCTGTGTCGACTGGATTCGCTTGGAAGGTTGTCTCTTATGGCGCCTGTCACAATCGACAATCGGTTACTCAGTTGGAAACCCTAATCCCGACCTAGCTTGGAAATTTTAGCTCGGTATAATTTATAAACTTAATTGAAATGTTTAAATTTCCAGTTAATTGATTTTTGAAAATTTATTGCTTACTACCTAATGTGCACAAATTATACATGTTAATTGATTTTTGAAAGTTTAATCTGTATAATTAATTTTTGAAAAATTGATCTCCAGTTAATTAATTTTTGAAAATTTATAGTTTATGAACTGTTTAGTCTGAAATTTAATATGAAAAGTTTGAATTTGATTCACTGTTTTATGATTCACTGTTTTATGAGTTGTTTAATATATTCTAGTTTATGAACTGTTTATTAGTTAAACGCAAAAATAAATTTTCATGTTTTTTATATTGTATATTGCTAAAATGTCAAATACATCATCAAGTTGTAGTAGTAAGTCCATTCCATGTACATCAATGGCTAATGCTAATGTCAATGATAATATGTCTATTGTGTAAGAAACTCAAAATCCGGACGATAATTTGCAACAAAGACAAGATGTTTCAACAAATTTAGATAAAAATGAACCTGTAAACACGAAAGCCTTAAAATCTGAGGTACGGAAAGATTTTGATAGACAACTATTATTAGAAGACGGTATTAGCCGTATTAAGGCTATGTGCAAACATTGTGCTAGGGTATTTAATGGTGTTGCCTCTATGGGAATGACTCATTTGAAAAACCATGTAATATCTTATCCGAAAAATAACGCTAGTAAGAGGCTATCAGGACAGCAAGTACTGACTACTAAACATTCTCCCAATAAGCCTTTCAAATTATCAAGTTGGAAATTTGATCAAAATAGAACCCGAATGTGTTTTTCTCGTATGGTTGCTAAACATGATTATCCATTTAATATGACCGAGCTTGTTGATTTTCAATAATATGTTAGAAGCATTAATCCAATGGTTAAAATGTTTTCTAGAAATATAATTAGATGTGATGCTTTAAAACTTTTTGTTAATATGAGAACAAAAATACAAGATATATTGGATTGTTTATCAGCTCATGTTAGTCTTACTATGGATTTATGGACATCGAAACATCATAGAGGCTGTTGTTGCATAACATGTCATTATATTGATGATGATTATAAATTAATAAAAAATCATTGCTTATCACGAGTTGCCTCCTCCACACATCGAATTGGCACTTAGTGCTGCTATGAAGCAAAATGTGTTGTATTGGAATATTGATAAAAATTATTTGCACTTACAGCTGATAATGCTTCGACTAACGATGTTATGATATGAAATTTTAAAGAACAGTTAGTTAGTAAAGGTGTTTTGCCTTTAGATGGTGTATTATATAATATCCATTGTTGCACATATATATTAAATTTGATTATACAAGATGGTTTAAATATTGCACATGAGGTTATTGAAAAAAATAAGAGGAAGTGTCAATATTACGAAGTCATCACAAAGTAGAAAACAAATTTGAAAAAATGCATTAGTGCAAACTAGATTAAATAGAAAGGAGTTTCTTAGGATGTTCCAACACGATGGAGTTTGACGTATCTTATGCTTGAAAGTGCATCTTAACTACATCCCACACTTGAGCGATTGGTTGATTTGACCTATGATTATAAATCATTGCTATCAAGCAAAGAATGAGAGATTAGGAAAGGAATTTGTAACAAACCTATTGTTAATTAACAAATTAATTAATTTAACTTTGGATAATTAATCTTGAATTGTAATTTGTAAAATTTAATTGTGAAATTAAATCTAGTTTTTAAAAATGGTATTTTAATTTAGTAAGGAATAGGTGCATTTTTTAAGAAGGATTTTTAATTAAAATTGAGATATTATCAAATGTTAATACTGAGATTTTTGTTAAAATAAGATTTTGGGAAATTGTAATCTTTTTTAAAAGGATAATAATAGTTTGTATTTGCTAAAATTATACTGATTTAATATGATAGTTTCTACTATATTTTCAATTGACAAATTTTTTGGAATTAAATTGTAATCTACAAATTCTTGTATAGTGTAAATGGGTAGGTTATGAGTGATAAAGCAAAACAAAATTTAGTAACACTTCTTTTTATAAATTTGCAACAATTGTTATTAACCTTATTGGGTTCATAACCGTACCCACATAGCCCATTTAGAAAAGAGAAATAGAAGTATGTACACTTCCATTTTCAATTCATTAGTTCTAGAAACCAGAACGATCGCTCCTTCTATCTCCTATTAAATAAACCTTAGTTTAAGCAATCCCTAAATTTTGGTTGGAAATCTTAGGGTTTTTGGCTAATCCTAGTAGAAATCAATCTCTGGTAATATCCTCTATCTTCTTATGTGTTTAATTTATTGATTAATCCCTATTTTGTCTAGGGTTGTAAATCTTTTCTCCTTCAATTTCTGAAAATAAATTTAGGTAATTGCTGAAAGGTTTTGGCCTAGGTGAATTCGAGTTTAATCTTCAATTCAAGATATAAAGGTGAGTTAACAAACTCACGCAACCTGTTTCTAAGTTAATTATTGGGTGTATGTTTGCTTTAGATGAATTAGTGTTAGGATTTATTATTGAAATGATTTATATTCATTCCATTGTTTGTATTTTGGATATGCAATTTGCTTTTGCTAGAAAACTCTAGTTGTTTAGCCTCTTAAATCATTATATTATTGTTGAAATTATAGCTGCATGACACCAAAATTAGTGCCTTAGGAGTTGGGACAATCATCAGTATAAAAATTAGCGGCATTGGACCGCTGGGGAGGTAATGACACTGTCTGGACCTCTGTCCAGGCAGCACCACTGGTGCACCAATTACTAGATCAGTGGACTGGTCACGGCCTGGACAGAGCTCCAGGTCGTGCCGTGCTTCCTCCCTGATTGTCTGTTTGGCCTCCCATTTGCTTGTTTTACTCTTGTTAACTTAGTGCTTTGTTCTTATTGCTTGTATGTGTGATTTTGGTGCATGATTACGAGTTTTAAACTATTGAATTTGTGAACTTGTTTTGGAATGGTTATGCCATAGAGTCCATAGCACAACACTAAAATTCTATTGCATATTTTAATAAGGATTTTCAAAGAGAATGGATTTTCAAGTCAAATTATTTCTACTAAATCTTTTTGAGTGATAAATTGTTTTGGTTATAAAGAACATTTGGAAGTGTGTGTATATATAAATATATTCATTTATTTATACGATTATTTATCATTTATAATTAGAATATTTTGAGATGTAAACAAAATTATTTCTAGTGAAAGATTTAAATGTTTATATGGTTTTGGATAAGAGTAATTCTAGGTTAATAAAAATTACAAGGACTTATATATACATAAGTTTTGGAACATGGTTTATTAAATAAATATCCTATATGGAAATTTTAGACAACTATGTTTATACAAGTGCATTTTTGGAATAATTCAGATTTATGTAATTATTTTTTTAATATTGAACATCTTACAAAGTAAATAATAATCAAGTTATGGATTCGTTTTATAAAGGAATTTGAAAGTAAGATTTTATGTGAGGAAATTTTAGAAAACTATTATATATATTAAAAGTAGAATTACTTACTTCCAAACCTTAAACTCTTATAATATTTTCTACCATTTGGAAATTCCTTGCGACTTTTGTTTTAAAAAATGTTTTGAGAACTTAGTTCTATAATATTCGGAGTACTAATAATCAACTAAGTGTTACTGATTGGTTTAAATGCTCTCGAGTAATGCTTCGTTGAATATGGTACAACTCATTAAATAGAATGTTTGAGTGGAATATACTAACCCATTAGTGAATACTCGAATTTCACCAGGTAGTATGGGATGCTTTGGTTAAATTCGTGTGATTGCTATTAGGAAGTATTTAACACTTTAGAGTTGTATTCTCTTTTGGTGTGCGGCATGGGGCTGCTAAATCTTTAAGAGAATATAGTTCAGGTTTTCCAATGATATCCATTATGAGTGAGATTTATTAGCTTCTAGTAAATACTGGAATTTCACCAAGTAGTATGGGATGTTTTGGTTAAGTACTAGCGATTACTAAAAGCGATAGCATTTGAAACTTTAGAGTATATTTCCTTTTAGGGTTTAGCCGAGGGTTGATAAATCCTCAAAAGATATACTTATGGATTGCTTAAATTCTTTCGTGTCATGCTATGTGTTCTACGATCGTTTAGATCGGTATAGACAACTCCTAGTTACTAGCTAGGCTTGTTTTACATTATGGACGAACCATGGTATTAGATCGACACGAGTGATACTAGTTTGTTTCCACGGTATGGACGAACCATGGTATCAGATCGACACGAGTGATACTAGTTTGTTTCCATGGGATGGACGAGCGTTATGATCGGTATGAACGATCTAGGTGATCGACATGTTTTATTTTGGTTATCTTGGTGTAACACCCCAAATTTTTATTGACATTATTCAGGAGATTTAATTAGAATAAATTAAATAGAATAATGTAGATAAAGAAATTGAGGTTGATTAATAAACATGTAGTGGCCGTGCTTATTAAATTGAATGAACTTATAAATGGTTAAGTGTTAGCTAATTAAACATAAGGGCATTAGGGTAAATAGCCGCCTATATTTCCCCCTTATACTATTCCCCTTAGCCATACACGCTCATTTTAATCATAAGCAAAATTATAACCGTAAGTGTACGACCCAGAAATTTTAACGATTTTAAATAACGTAATTAACTAAAAAATTTGTTGAAAATGAACAATAAAATTTTAGAAATGTAGATTTGATATTTGGTATGCGTATATTCTTATATAATAAAAATGTAAAATGTAAATCAGCATAGTAAGTGGAAGAATTTCATTTGAGAATTTGAAAGTTTGTTCAGTTGTGAAATTTCAATTTTAAATTTAAATCAGTTAAAATTTGATGAAAATAGATTATTCTTGAAATATGAATATTCTTATATAATAAAAATGTAAATCGTTCTCTAAGTGAGACGCCATATTTTGTTTCATCAAATTTGGACTGCTCTAACTTCGTTTATATTATTTTTGACGTTTTAGCAGCAATTTAGCAGCGAAATTCGAGTATTGATAGGTAGGTTGTATCGCTCATATTAGTGTACCATTCTGTTCGTCTCGTCATGCTGATCTCTGCAGTATATTCATTCATGTATTTCGACGTTGGGTACGCGGCAAAATCTTCGTAACGGTTAGCCGTATCGGTACCCATTTTGAGTCTCTAGAGTATTCTGTGGCTTTTCGTTTGTCCATCTAGTAAAACCAATAGCCACTAACCATAAATATTCCCGGAATTCAGCATATAACTTTCACTATTCCCTATTTCCATTATTATATGCTGGTTCGTATACTTGCTTTTGGGTCTCTGGTTTCATTGGAGAAATATAATATAATATATAAAGTTATATTTATATTTGTTTCCAAAGTCTTGCTCGTCTCTTTATATTTTGCTTGAAACTTTCCTTTGTACTGCTCGTCTTCTTCTTCCTGCTGTCACCCTTCCCATCTCTCTCCGAACAATCTTTCCACCCTCCACGTCACCCATCACCCTCCTCCGATCTGCAGCCCCACTCGAACATCCACCTTCTCACGTGGCCATCTCCCATTCCGCCGGCCGAGCTTAATTCCAGACCCAATAACCCGCATCACTCCGACAACCATCTCAGCTTGGCCGAACTCACTACCCATTACAGCCAACTCCCTTACCACTTCCAACCTTGTGCCGACCAACCTCTATTGCTGACAGCTCGAACGCCTTCTACCCTTGCCACAAACAACACGCCTCCTTTTTCCCCACAGCCCATCACCTTGACGAGAGCTTTCCGCCCACCCAAACCTCCCACAGCCGCATCCACTTCTCGCTTCCACCACAACTGCTCCAAACCCGATAGTCACCGAACCCACCATTCAACAGCCGCTAGAAGACACCCTCTATCAAACTACAAACCCAGATCCACCTTTAATAATCGACCAGCCTTCACCGCCACCATACAAAACTCCATTTTCCTCCACCCATCAGCCACTGCTCAGAACAACAGATCGCCCATCGCCAGACTTCGCCTGCAAGCCACCCATTTTCCCACTGCAACCCGAACTCCTCACCACCAAAATAGCCGCAGCAACAGCATGCCGAGACCAGCCCCTCCTCCCAGCGCCAGTCAGCCACCATGCAACCTTGAGCAGCGGTGTTGGGTTTTAACATGGTTATTTTGGCAGTCACGTGCACTTGTTCCTCTGCATGCTGTTTTCACGCAATGCACACGTAAGACAATATGCTGAAATGAACTTGAGCTCCTAGCCTTCTACTTCTTTGAAAACAAGGGAAAAGAAAGGTATATATGTATATTACATACACACATACGTACATACATACATACATACATACATACATACACACACACATATATTTCTGTTTTCATCGATTCGAATTCAAGTTATCTACCTTATCGCTGTCCAGTTATTTGCCCTATGCTTGATATCCGGAATTTGTCGCAGCGACAATTGGCTTGTTGTTATTCCGTGTGCATATCCGTGTCACCTTCTTTGTTCTCGTTGTTTCTCTAACCTCGAAAGGTGACCGATCACTCACGATTAACATTCTTATATTTAGTAAATTTAATTCATATGAAATGACGATTGAAATACGTTGTTAAATTTAAATTGGTTGGTGATTAAAATGTTGAATATGATATGTTGTTATTTAAATTGTTCACCTTTGATTGATATATGACACCATAACATGTTGTATACATATTATATTTAAATTTGTTAATTATGATATATGCTCGTCATTGATATGTTATGCTATTTATATTATTATGCTATTGTTCTCACTCTCCAAGTTCCCTGTTAGTTTATGAAATCCCTATGGGTTGAAATGATACATACCCGAACGATATTATAGATTAGGGAAAAATTTTATGGGTTATGATAGACCCAAGCGATTTTATTGATTTTGAAATTTTGGGATTGCGGGTTGAAATGATATATACCCATAAATTTAAATTATTGCGTATTAAAATGATAAATATCCGTATTACTTGACCATAGGATAGAAAATTATATACGGATACCGTTGGTCTATTTTTGAAAAATGATTTTTTATGTTTTGAAAGGAAATATATGGGTTTTAATAAATATTGATTTTTAAATATAATATAAAGATTTTATTTTAATATATGTGTAAAATTTAGATTTTTAAATTTATATGTTTTGGAAATTTTAAAATTATAAGTTAAGTTATGAAAATGTAAATTTTAAGATTTTACTTATATATTATATATATATAATTAGATTTAAAATAGACTTAATAATAAGGTTTAATTTAATTTAATAAAAATTTAATTTAGCTAATATATCTATAATATGTTTATGTATTTATTTAAAATTATATTAATACTTTAAAAATAGATTTTGTAATAACTTTAATAAATTAAGGTTGGAAAGATGAATTGAAATTGATTTGAAATTTTATTTGTTTAAGAATTGTAATAAAAAAATTGATTTGAAACTTACTGATTTTGAGATTTTAAAGGATATGATTTTATTACTTAATAACTTGATTTTGATTAAAGGTGATTAAATGAATATTTTCAAATTAAAATAAAACTGAAATTGAATATTTAATTTGACATAAATTTGTAATTTGAGATTTTATTTATATGTTATTAAAAACGATTAAGTGAATATTTTCAAATTTAAATAAAATTAAAGTTGAATTTTGAAATATAAATGAAATTTATCAAATTGAATTATGGTAAATTGTTTGAATATTTAACTTTGAAACATATTGAATTGGAAGTGGTTTAAATTGGTAATACAAACTTGGATTTCAAATTGATATAAATTAAAGTGGTTTAATGAGAATTTGAATTGAACCTTTAACCTTTTTAATTGAAATTGTTGAACTGAGATTGATTTAAATTGAATTTTGGAATTAAAGTTGATTTGAATTGATTTGTGAAATTGGAAGAAACAATTCTAATTTGAAACTATTTTTGGTATAAACACTTTTTAATATATATACTATTTTAATATATATAATTTTAAATTTATAATCAATTTTAAATATATTTTTTAATATATAACTATTTTTTATATATAAACTATTTTAATCTATAACTTATTCTTAAATATAAACTATTTTTAATGTATAACTATTCCAATATATAAACTACTTTCAATATTTAAACTATTTGGGTTGGAACTGTTATAATTTAGATTTAATGGATTTAAATGCAAATACTTTGATATGGTGTTTTAACCTATTTTGTGGGTATGATTTTGGAAATAAATATGATTTTTAAAGTGAATATGATTTCGAAAGTGATATGATTTCGAAAGTGAATATGATTTCAAAAATGATATGATTTTGAAACGATTATGATGTTTTGATATGAAGTATGAACTGTTTGAAATGTAAAAATGACCATGGTGTGAAATAAGCGTTTGGTTGTTAAAGAGACCAGGATCGGATATTGTCATATTCTCTGCCAATACCAAAATCCACTTTAACAACTGTGTACGTGGTGGAGAATCCAAAACGAAGAAGGACGGTTTGGCGGCGTCTATATGAGGTATGAACGCAGCCTTGACTCCCGCGAGTCAACTTGATGTGACTTAAACATGAGCTAAATCGGGCCAAGTGAGGTCGCACCTCCGATCGAGCATGCTTCTTCGATACCATATCTCTTACTTTGTGATTTGGTTGGGTGCACCTTTGATTTGGGAGTGTGTCTCGTGGTGGGCGGTAGTAGCTGCTATGCGCTACCACCAATCTGGGAGTGCAAACGGTAGAGTCCTACCCTGGCATTGCCTCGCGTGCCTTGTCACATGCCTTATCGCGCCCACTGCGAGTTTAGTTTATGTCGTACCTATGGAGTGCTCCTTGATAGCCCACTAGTTTGGTGGAGTTTACAGTATTGTATAGACTACGACATTTATATAAAAATGTGTTAAGGGGGATATGTGTAATGCCATAATGCTATTTTAATATTTTACTTTACTGTAGACATTATATATGTAGCGTATTGTACTATGAATGTAGATAGTTCCACAGATCCTTAGAGGATGGAATACCAAACATCCTTTAAGTTATATTGCATTTCACTTGGACATTTCACTTGAGTTGATTTACTAGTATAAGAATGTTAATCCTGACTCGAGTGTTTTGTGTTTTGCTTTATGCTCGGGTCAGACTGAGTGTCACAGCATTTGAGATTCACCTTTGGAGCTTGGAGCTTTGCTTGGAGATCCATCTTTTATCTATTCTGCTTTCAGTTATTCCAGTTATTTCCAATTGTTTATGTTTAGACTCGTCATTTGTTTTTGTATTGAGATTTCTATGTACTTGGGATTTCTTGTTGTATTTGTTTCAGACTCTGATGTTCTATAGTAGCTTCATGAACTACTATTTATCTATTTCTGCTGCTTATTGTTATATTACTATGTGTCTGTGATTCTTGATTGATTGATTTATTGTATATGCTAAGTTTTTCCAAATATAAATTAACAATCTGTTGTTTTGAGCAATTCAAGTCTGACATGTGTGGATGATTGTCGATTTGAATGGTTCGAAATGACAGGTCGTTACAGTAAGAAAGAGCAAGGCCAACCATTAGGAAGAAGAAGAGAAGACGAATTCAAATCTAAAGCTTAGATTCAAGCTAGAAGAAATCAATCTCAATCAATCTTCAAATTCCTTATCCAATCTAAGGTGAATAATAATCACTACCTCTCTATTTTTGGTTTTATAATCATATGGTTTTGTATTTTAGGGATAAATTCATTTTAATGATTTACTGAATGATGATATGCTTGGTTTATGGTTTATGGTTTATGTGGTTTAAACAAGATGGTTTAAATGGAGATATGCACGGGTTTAGGGTAAATCGAAGCTAAATGATTTTTAAATGCCATGGAAAAGTTTTATGTTATGGAAAACATGATTTTGGAGTTGGGTTTTAATTTTTATAATTTTCCAAGCCATGGAGAACTATTATGAATTTTCAAAGGCAAATATGGTTGTTTGGGTTTATAATTTATTTTGGAAAATATATTGAGAATTTGAGTCTGAAATTTTGATATGTTAGATAACATGATTAAAGTGAATTTCTGGAGTTTTTGGGGATTTTTACCATGTGATTTAGAATGTAAATTAAATTATTTTAAAAGGAGGACCTAAATGATTTAATTGTTTTGTTAATAGGAATGGCTTATGTGTTAAATGTTGTTTAGTCTTAGATTTGAGAAAATGCGGCAAATTTTAGTAAAATAATTTGAAAGTTTAATGTAACCAATCATGTGTTTACAAGTGAGCAAGTTAGTTACAAAAGGTTTACTTTATTTGGTAAAAACGACCTTTTTTCTCAGAAAAAGGGGTTCCGCCTTCTTTTGAAGGACCCTTTGACTCAGACCTTCTGCCTCCAATCTAATCGGAACCTTCTAGGTTGAAACCAGTAAACCAATACACATTTTATCATTTAAATGGTACGTAGTGGATTGGAGGAAGGCGAAAGGTAGCTTTCAAAGTAGTTGGTTCCTTTGTTTTATTTGGTTTTAAAAGAAAATCGCTTGCCTGTTTATAAATGGGTTTCGAAGTAGTCGAAACCAATGGTTTCGAAAGAGTATTTCAAAGAGGCTTTTGAAAGAGAGATGCCGCCTATGTTTAAAGAAGTAGCTTCCGAAGGAGTTACTTAGATTTTGTATAAAGCTTTTGAAGGGTTAGTTTCGACCAAGTCGAAACCCTTCTGTGAATTGATGACCTTCCGATGGCATTGAAGACATCAATGTTGTCGAAAGGTTCAGTTGTTTTTTATAAATACAAGCTACTTCCTAATGCTCGAAAGGGGTTAGGGATTTCAAAGGCAATGGTTTCGAAAGGGGGTTTGAAGCCATCCATCAATTATTTTATCAAGATGTTTTTATGCTTTCGAAAGGATGGTTTCAACAACATCAAGCTTCCCCAATACTTTTGAAATAAAGAATGGTTTCGAAGAGGTGCTTTCGCCTATGATCACTTTGACCCAAAAATAATGTTTAAGTATAAACCTAATGCTTTCGAAAGAGGGTTTTTCAATGGTTTCGAAGGGTAACCTTCATTGGTTTCGAAAGGGTATTTTTAAATGGGTTCAAAGCTATACTTTTATACTTATGTGATAATACATTAACATAGTCGAAAGGTTTCGAAAGGGTTGTTTTAAAGTACTCGAAAGACATGAGCCTGATGTTTTAAAGTTAGCTTTTGATGCTTTCGAAGGAGATCATACTATGAGATTGAAAGCAAGATTTCGAAGGAGTCGAAAGGTTTTAAGATCCAAACCCAAATTTTTAAAGGAGAAACCCATGGCTTAAATAAAGGAGTTTTGAAATGACTTTAAGTATGTGAATTTAAGAAGTATAGCCTTGATAAAAATATTAGTTAAAGGGATTAACTATGTTTTATATGAAATGTATTTCAAGGGCCTTCAACCCATAGGAGTGGTATTGTTAAATTGTTATGGTTGCTTCTTCAAATATGAATATATTCACATGATAAAGAACCCATAAATATGCATATACAAAAACATTTCGGGTTTCCCATCCCCAATTTAAATTTACACCCTGTTATACTTATAATTTATAGGGTCACTATTAACCTATTAGTTTTCCTAAGTTTACTAATAACTTTTTTCATTACACACGGACACCCTTTCCTATTTCATAGTTTTCATGGGATCACTAAGAATCTATAAGCTCCTGCCAATTAACTTAATTAATTCATGAGACCCCCCCCGAATCTATTAGTCATTCCAATAACTAATCCCCTTATCCTAGTTTTCATGGGTTGACTAGGAACCTATGGATCTATCCAGTAACTCACTTCTCATCCTAGTTTTCATGGGTTGACTAGGAACCTATTGATTGATGTCAATTCTAAATCCAGATATAGTTTTCATAGGTTCACTACAAACCAATTAGCCCCTGCTAACATACCCTAATACATAGTTTTCATGGGTTTACTATGAACCTGTTGGTTACCTCCAATAACTACATAATTAAGTTTTCATGGGTTTACTATGAACCTATTTTCTGGACAACTTCAAAGTTTAGGCACCATATGTTGTGGTCTCCCTGACTCCTTGGATGCAATTCTACTCATTCAAGAGTTTAATCAATTTATATTCACTACTGGGTTAACCTAGCTGGTTCTTCTACCTCTTTATCCCCAAAATAAACATCATAATATTTTGAAATGTATGTTTTTAACCATTATGGGTGTAGGAGCACAGTATATGGTTTTATAAAGGTTTTAGGGTACTAGTGAGGGGAAAACCCGTTCCGCTAAGTGGCGTGGTCTCACTAGATATCTAAAAGGATTGAGATGTTAGATTATTATTCATACCAAGCTTCATGTCTGACTCGAAGTTTTTGTTTTCCCATTAAACTCTCATGTACTCATGATTTTGAGTAGTTTGAGGTTTACGATTTTCAGGTTCTCTTCTTAGACGAATAAAGCTTCCGGAGGTGTGCAGGAGGCAGTTAGTTATTTAGAGTTGTCTTTTCCGCTATGTATTTTGTTTGTAAAGGCAGATTTATTAGCCTTACTATATACTCTGATCAACCTAGGGGGCATCTTCATATGTCGCTCTTGGCGTATGTGTAATAATTATATTTTGCTGAACGTGGTTAACGTTTTTGGCATTATGTAATGAACATCAAATGTTTTGAATGGAATGTGGAAATGTGTTTTTAAAAGTGTTAAATTTTTTCCATAATCTTGTTATCTGTGTATCAACGAATCTAGCATCGCCGTATTTGGTCGCCAGAGATTAATAATTATGGATGACTACAGCATCCGTAGCCGTTAGTTTTGGACCTCCAAATAGGGGGATGTTACAAGTTGGTATCAGAGCGTAGGTTTATGAAACTTTAAAAGAAAAGTAAAACCTAAAAGCTTTGTTGAAACATAATCCAAAGAATTTGAAAATATGATCGGGGTTTGGGTTAACGCTATAGTAACATACTTGTATTTGATATATAGGTATATATCTAAGTACGTATTCCCCTCTCTTAGACCGTTCTTCGATATCTTACAAAGGCTCATATGTAGATTTACGAGAAAGAGGATATGGAAGCAGGAAACGAAAGAGGAAATCTAGGTGGAGGAAGCACCACAACCAACGGAAATGCTTGACCTAATACCAGGAGAAATCAGGGTCGATAGGCTAATGCTAATCCAAATGCTAAAGCCAATGTAGGTGCTGGAAATTTGCCAGTAGGTGCGGGGATGGTGTATCAGTTGTTGGCCAATCTTTTACAAGCAGGATCTGTTGGTAATGTTAAAGGAGCTAATCTTGTAGCTCCAGCTGGATATAATTATGCCAGGCTGAGCAGGGATTACACCAGTCTAGGTGGAAATCCGTTTAAGGGAACGGAGGATGCTGTTGAGGTTGAGAATTGGCTTTTGAACTGTGAGAGGATTTTTACTAATTTAGGCTTGGAAGATGGAGAAAAGAGAAGGGTAGCTTTTAAACAGTTGCTGTAAGGACCCGATTCTTCGACTTTCGAAAATCGACATCGATACGTCCACTGTATCAACTGCCGAGCAAACGAGTGCCGGAAAACCGAATACTTAGGGTTTTAAAGAAGAGGTAGAAGAAAAGATAGAAGAAGAAAGAAGAGAAGAAAGAACAACAGAACAACATCAGAACAGAAACAATATCAGAATCTTACACATCGCAGCGGAACAATATACAATAGATAATTACTAGTCTTTTAAAACAAAGAACTATATCAGTTTATACATACATCAATCATCAGAGTCAATATACAACAATGGACAGTTATATAACTTGTCCTCATACAGAATACACAGCGGAATAAATACTATCAGATACAAATACTACGTCTCGTCATCCAGCTTATCTCCAAAGCTCCAGAATATCCAGAATATCCTGATAACATAACTCTAGGCTGCCCGTGTGGAAATTGGTGGGCACCCAGAGTTTAGAAGGGAAGCAATAAACTCCGAGTCAGTCATGGTGACTGGTGTGAGATCGTAAAACAGTTATTTTTCACAAAGAAAATAAAACAAATTCGCAATGCTTTTGGAAAATGAAACTACCATAAGACCTCCCACCACACACACAATGCAAACGCTGAATTGGAGGAGATTTCTTCTTATGATAGTCAAAGATGCTTACTACGCAAAATCAAATCATTTTTGATATTATTATTAGTGCATAGTGTAGAAAACATTTCGAAAGTATAATATTAATCTTAGCCAGCATAGACATTTCGAACTATGCCTACTATAGCTACCATCCAAACAGTGGGGCGCCACCATAAGTGAATGATAGGTTCTACAACTAAAACCGTACATGGCTCGTATTGTTTCTTTGGATTTCCAACAAATGGTCAGGCTAAGGAACTTCCTATTCCACGAATAGAACGCCTCTGGAATGACGTCCCGAGAACCTAACCGGATCTCTGCCAACACAAGGCCGGGTTACCTCTGCAAAAATAGGTAACTACTGACACGCGTATGCCATCCCCCGATCGTCACCGATCTACGCGAGGATCCCCGATTCGCAACAAACACAAAGTAATAAATTTGCAGCAACCACAGAGGTTAAGTATCTGGGCTCCATACCATGATACCACCTTTATCCAGAAGGAATGACATACACTAAGGGGCGCTACTCCCTAGAACCTTGCCGCATCCTTCCTGTTTTGACCATTTCCGGGGTGTGAGGATCGACAAAGTCTCGTCCACAAAGCTACGCTTTTTAAAAGCCATGCTTCGGGTCAATCAAATGATCAACCTATGATCACAAAGATATAAGATCAAACAAATGATCATATTGCAAATGATCAAACACTGATCATTTCACAGCAACACTCAGTATGCCACGTTACCAAATTGGGATATATCGCCGATAAATTTCAACTACATAACCTCTGAGCTCGTACGTCTCAAAGAAGGGTGTTAAGCTAAGAGAATAAATTCTCCGCCACCAACAGAAATGTATTTGAAAGAAATCAGCTTTATATCTCAAATTGTAACGTCAGACATACAATCCATACAAGTCTGTTCCGGGATCGAACAGAACCGAAGGCACTTCTCACGAAGCCCTTGCACATCCGGATAAATTTCTAATCACGTTCGGACTTCCCGTCACTAAGGGTGATAAAAACCTCTAAACCGGAGATCAGCCGATGTAGAGTAACTCGACGGTAATCCTTCCGTTTTTAAAAATATCCGGTCTTCAACACCGGTCTTCGAATGCAATTCATAACGACGTATCACATATTCGGAATGGGTTATACGACCCCATGGTCCTTTCCCGGCTAACCCGAATAGTGAGCGTTTATTTAAAAACAAGTGTGGCATTCAAATTCATCCAATTCACAACAAATACCATTCAAGGTAATTATTGATAGTCGGTTATTTAACTATCAATAAAGATGCGCAACATCATTAGATTCCAAATAATTTTCCAAATTATTTATTTCCAAAAATATCTTTACTAGATATAAAATTTCCACACTTCAAAAATAAAACAACGTTTATTTTTCTAAAACAATTCCCCTTTCTTTTATAAATTCCATAGTGAATTTATATTTTCAAAATATCTACTGATATACGATTTTCAAATCGATTTCAATATTCAATTTCAATTTATCTTTAAGAAGATAAATTCTCAAAAACATTTCATTTCATATTGGAAAAGCATTTCCATACTTATTTAATAATAAGTAATTCACAAAACTATTTATTTTCAACATTTGAAAATATTCGATATACTTAAATCAATATTAAGTATATGTTTCATTCTTCAAGGAAATCTTTTATTTTAACAACGTCTATTTGAGTCAAAACGAATGTTACGTAAAACATCGTTACGACGACTCAAAATCAATAGTATAGGGATTCAGAATTAAGATAGATATATAAATCCCAATACTATATAAAACATTTCCTTTTGGAAATCATTTACTATAACAACCGTGTTATAGTCCACCATTTCCTTATATTTCTCGAAAACGTCTATTTCAACAATGAATGTTGAAATCTATGTATTCGATACTTAACACGTACGTTTTAAAACATCTTTTAAAACAATTAACTTCATTTTATAATATCGCTTCCCCAAAACCATATCCATTTTACTTAAAAATATATTCACTGTCCAAAATCGTGAATATACTTCACTAACCAAATTTCAATCTTTTCTACACATTTATTTCAAGAATTATCCACTATCCAAAATCGTGGATAAAATTCCCTTAATCACTTTCTATATTTAATTTATCAAATTTGATTTATTTTCGAATTCATAAAACAACGTTTATAATTTCATCTTCATAATTCATAACAACTTTGATTTAATAAATCTCTTTTATTAACAAAGTCGATCAATATTCCATTTAAAGGCAAAAATCCAATTTATAAGTTAATTTCTTATAAATCTCCTATTCGACAGTTTCATCCATTTTTATAACTTCACAATTTATAAATCTATAAATTTCATTTACTTATGAATTCCATAAATATTTCATTTTTAACACTTATAAAAACTCGTTTTATAATTCCAATATTTGATTTATAAATATCAATTTTTATAAATCTTTTTATACAAATCGTTTATAGTTATTCAAAAATCCCAACTTAAACCATTTTATAAATAAATCGACTTTTATTTCAAAAACGACACTTTGGTTATATTTCACTAAAAATTATAACTTTTATAACTTTAAAATTTTAACGTTTATAAATCAATTCAAAAATTCCATAAAACGTATATTTTCAAAAATCACTTAAAAAACCCTTTTAAAGTAAAAGTCGTTATTTTTAAATTTCAAAACTGAATCCGATGATGCAACGCACCAATTAGTCCATCACAACATTCAATATCATATATCAATATGATAACAGCATATACAACAAATATCTGCAAATAATTAAATACTGGTGAGGAATCCAGTTGGATCCCTCCAACCTGTTTCCCTGCATCCAAAGACGTTAGCACAATACCAATTCCACTTCGAGGTGGAATATCGCGGTATATGGGTTTTTATAATATATCCGCTTACTAACGGCGCAATAGGGTCTCATCCGCTATACGAGGCGGGAAATCAATCAATCCAATATATACATATGCCAATATGTATATATTGCTATATATATAATAGATATATCCTACTATATCTAATATCACATCCAATAGCAATCAATCAAATCAATAACTGCAAAAATTCCACATTCAATTTGAGTGAGAAAAATATCACCTTAGCCTTTATTAGCAATCCATTCCAAATCCAGATTTATTTTTCTTCGTTGTATTCGACCTTGTATAAACAATTATACAATTTTTTAATATTCTAATCAATCACATAATTAATTTCTGTTTAATAGTTTTCGATTAGTTGATAATTTCAATTCATCGTCGATTTCATTCTAAATAAAAATTTAAATTGATTTCTTTTTGAAATAAATTCATTTAACTACCCTTTTGATTTTCAAACTAACAACTTATCTAAATAAATTAATTATTTAGTTTAAAATCAAATTCTCTTTAATAATTTGTTTCACTAAAATTTTAAATTAAAACTAAATTCCCTAAATTATCAACTATTGAATCTTAGAAATAAATTCCTATTTAATAAATTATTTTCTAACAACTAAACGAATTTAAATAAGCTTATCAAACAATTTAATTTTCAAATCTAAATTAAATGGAAACAATTTACAAATACCTTATTGCAAAATGCAAACCAGGTCACTGCTGCCGATGCTCGAACGCGAGCACACAGACCCAAGACCAGCCCCGTATGGCCATCGACGAACCACGCCACCGTCTTTGCTTCCCCATTTCAACCATCGCGACTTCGCCTCTGACCTTTGACAAGCTCGAATTCGCGAACCCACTTGCCTCACGCGTTCGTACGCGAGTTCGTCGACCAGCCTATTCGCCATCGATCGCCTCCAGGTTGCCGCGTCGCCTGGCCCCAAAACGCCACCACGAACTCGTGCTCCGCCCTGATTCATCTCCAGCATACATCGCACGCTCCTCCTCCCCTGGTCGCGATTTCGAACGCGATTTGATTTTTAATTTAAGGAGAGGGAACGAGATTTATTTGTGAAGGAGGGACGACCATTATCTCTGATTTGGAACGAAGATTGGTATACGCGGCCATTGTTTTAAATTGATTTCGAGCTGAGGAATTTCAAATTTTCGAACGAGAATTCTCAAACGCGGCCATTTTTATTTTCTCCGTTTTGATTTCTTCGAACTGATTGAAAGAGGGAAGAACGAGATATTTAAAAACGAACGAATATGCTTAGCACGATTTTCTTCGTGATGCTCGGCTGAAACAACGGGGCATGTTTTAAGGCGTGATTAAAGGGGGAAAGTAGCTGATGTGACCAGATTTTAAATTTTAAATTTAAATCAAATTCGTTTAAATTTCAAGGCGTTTATCTATCGTATGCACACATAACGACTCTGAAAAATACGAAATTGGAAATCCGATAATAATTCGATATTACGGACCCAATGGAACTAGTTTCGTCGAATTCCGAGACTGTGCCTCGGACGGCTATTTTCAAATATCAGTTGAACGATATAAATTTCAAACTGATCACATTTATTTTAAATTTGATTCTGAAGTTTTTAATTATCTTTAGTATTATCAATACGAATTTTAAAAGCTTTCGAAATATTTTTCTTCAACTTTAAATTGAAGATTTAAATTTTTATTTAACATTCAATAGATTAAATTTTTAAAGTTTAATCGCGAATTTTCAAAGTTAGATCGGGGATTCAAATTAAATCATCATTCAAATATTTAAAATTAATTAAATATTCTCAATTTAATTTGTTCAAAATTCTGGGTCGTTACAAACTTCCCTCCTTAAAAGAATTTCGTCCCGAAATTACAAGTTAGGAAAAAAGGTCCTTAACTCGTCTACTACTTTTCACAATCCAATAGTTTTATCAAATTTTATCAAAACAAATCTTTCTACTAAAGATTCGTTATTAATTCAACTAGTTTCTAAACCTTTTCATAATTTTCAAACAACATTGTTTACTTCAAAATTCAAATTCAAATTTAAACTTTCAAAATTTTCTCAAAAATTTTCTAACACTCGAAATTTTCAAAAAATTTCGCCAGCGTCTCCTTTGCGCGGCTAATACGGCACGACTACAAAACGTCCCTACGGACTCTCAGATTTCAAAAAGAAAAGAAAAAGCCAAGCGGCTAGACAAGAAATCAGCAAATCTCATATTGAAATTTAAATACTTACCTTTTGTCGAGCAATTCAATTTTATCTTTGAAATCAAATTTCCAATTCCCTATATACCTGTATATCCTACTAGCCATAATATCTAGTTACATATTCAAACCATTTTGCCAAATTTTATTACAAAATTTCAATACTTATTTCTTATATCATCTTTACTTCACTATTGAAGTTATTTATCTATTTTCATTCAATTTTGCATTTCAAATTTCATTTGAATTCAATTTACACTTTCAATTCTATTTGGATTCAGTTCAACTTCTTAATATTGAATTTCATCGATTAACTTTCATTTACAACTGCTTATTTTAGATTAGTTTCAGTTACTAATTCATTACAAATTCTAATTCACTTTATTCAAATTTGTTTTCAACATTCAGTTTCAATTTCATTTACTTGCAATTGTAAATTTCATTCATTGAAAGTTTATTTATACTTACTTGAATTTATCTTTAAATTCGAACCATCTCTTTTATTTAGTTCACAATTCAAGTTTCAATTTATTTACTTACAAATGTTATCTCGTTTGTTCATTTACAAACACAATTTAATTTCATTTAACTTAATTCCAATCAGATTTCAAATATGTTATAAGTTCTCAACTTGTTCATATTTCATTATTGAATTTTGTTGCAAATATTCTTCTGAAACTCTATTTCAGATTAAAAATCACATTAATATTTCATATTCACAAATTCTATTTGTATATGGATTTTATTTCTTTAAGTTAGATTTTTGTTTAAACTTTAAACTTTACAAGTTATCAACTTCATAATATTTCATAAATATTTTTATATAGTATTCCAGAGTCTTACTAACATTTCAAAAATCATTTTGAAAACAATTCAAATTATCCTTTGAATTTACAAAACAAAATCCAAATTTTTCAAACACTTCCATTTAAAACAATTTGGCAGCAATTCCTCTTTTGGAAACCCGAAAATGAACACCGGTGATGCCGCGGTCATCATTGGAATTATTTTCCAGCGACCGAAAAGAGTTTAGAGCT
The DNA here is from genome assembly GCA_030737815.1 of Allium fistulosum. NCBI lineage: Eukaryota > Viridiplantae > Streptophyta > Magnoliopsida > Asparagales > Amaryllidaceae > Allium > Allium fistulosum. The sequence goes on along the minus strand of CM060901.1, from coordinate 85,658,845 downwards.
TTTCATCATTCCAAAATACTTTTCAAACCTTCAAAATTCATTTTTTTAAATCAAAAAGATTTAACTTTCCAAATCTCCAAAATTTTCAAATTCTTTTCAAAACATTTCCAAATACTTCTCTGGAATTCCATTTTAAATTACAAATTACATTTACAATTTATATTCTCAAATTTCATTTGTATGTGAATTTATTTCTTAACTTTGGAGTTATGATTTCAATTTCTTATTTAATTTCAATGATAATAATCTAACAACCATGCAACCATATACTATAGTGATTCATAGAAAAATCATTTCTTTTCTATACAAAAATAGTTTTGGGTAAAATTATTTCATTTACCCAATTTCAAAACAATACTGTGTCGGTTTATCTTGTTTAAGAGTTTAGAAACTCCTATCAACACAGTTAGCTAGACTGCACCGACCAGAATCTATGAACAATCAACCGATAAGTCAACACAATACAAAACAATTTTTTATATTCAATAACAAATACGCGCTCATATCTATTATTACCCTCAAACTCATTCTAGAGTACTACTGACTCTATCTCTAATGAGTAACACCCAACAGAGCAGGGTTGTCGCTTAACCATATGCTCTGATACCACTTTATAAGGACCCGATTCTTCGACTTTTGAAAATCGACATCGATACGTCCACTGTATCAACTGCCGAGCAAACGAGTGCCGGAAAACCGAATACTTAGGGTTTTAAAGAAGAGGTAGAAGAAAAGATAGAAGAAGAAAGAAGAGAAGAAGAAAGAAGAGAAGAAAGAACAACATAACAACATCAGAACAGAAACAATATCAGAATCTTACACATCGCAGCGGAACAATATACAATAGATAATTACTAGTCTTTTAAAACAAAGAACTATATCAGTTTATACATACATCAATCATCAGAGTCAATATACAACAATGGACAGTTATATAACTTGTCCTCATACAGAATACACAGCGGAATAAATACTATCAGATATAAATACTACGTCTCGTCATCCAGCTTATCTCCAAAGCTCCAGAATATCCAGAATATCCTGATAACATAACTCTAGGCTGCCCGTGTGGAAATTGGTGGGCACTCGGAGTTTATTGCTTCCCTTCTAAACTCTGGGTGCCCACCAATTTCCACACGGGCAGCCTAGAGTTATGTTATCAGGATATTCTGGATATTCTGGAGCTTTGGAGATAAGCTGGATGACGAGACGTAGTATTTGTATCTGATAGTATTTATTCCGCTGTGTATTCTATATGAGGAAAAGTTATATAACTGTCCATTGTTGTATTTGACTCTGATGATTGATGTATGTATAAACAGATATAGTTCTTTGTTTTAAAAGACTAGTAATTATCTATTGTATATTGTTCCGCTGCGATGTGTAAGATTCTGATATTGTTTCTGTTCTGATGTTGTTCTGTTGTTCTTTCTTCTCTTCTTTCTTCTTCTATCTTTTCTTCTACCTCTTCTTTAAAATCCTAAGTATTCGGTTTTCCGGCACTCGTTTGCTCGGCAGTTGATACAGTGGACGTATCAATGTCGATTTTCGAAAGTCGAAGAATCGGGTCCTTACAGTTGCAAGGGTTAGCGCTTCACTGGTGGAACAGTGTGACAGTCGGAGTTCCGGAAGAAGAGCTGACGTGGGCTGATTTTAGGAGAAGGTTTGAGCAGAGGTTTCTGTCTGAAGTTGCCAAGTCTACATTGATGAGGAAGTTCATGGATCTTGTTCAGGAAGAGATGTCAGTGATCGAGTGCGCTGCTAAGTTTGATGAGCTGTCTCGATATGGTTATGCATTGGTAGACACCGATATCAGGAGGAATGAGAGATTTATTCATAGGCTTAGGCTAGAGCTAGGCAGAATGACTATGATTTATGTCAGAGAGCCTTGTAATGTGGTGGTGGAGATGGCCATTCACCACGAGGAGATGCTTGCTGTATCAGTTAGAGAGAAGCCAGTTGAATCCCCGGGTCCTCAAGGAAAGAAAAGGAAATTCTTTAAGAAGAAGGGAGCCCAAAAAAGGGAGGCTGCCGAGAAGGCAAAGGCAGATTTGGTGTGCTTCAAGTGTGATAAGAAGGGCCATTACTCTCATGAGTGCTGGACCGGGAAGGGAAAGAAGCCTACAGAGAAGGAGAATGTGAAATGCTTCAACTGTGACCAAGTTGGGCATTACAAGAACCAGTGTCTAGAGCCAGTTAGAGCGGACAGTGGGAAGGTTTTTGCTATCTGCAACGACCCAGAATTTTGGTTATTTGAAATTGAAATATTTAATTGATTTTTAATCTTTAAAAGTAAATTTTTAACTTGAATTTCAAATATAATGATTTATTGGATAATTTAATAATTAGAATTTACTTAAAAAATTGAATCTTGAGTTTTAAGCTAGATAAAAATAATTCAAAGCTTATTAAATTCCTATTTACAAGAATGAAGGTAAATAAAATTTTAAATTGGATTTATAAGTGATTTACTCAATTTTTAAAATAACTTGTATAAATTGACGAGTAAAGATAGCCTTTCGAGGCACAGTCTCGGAATTCGACGAAACTAGTTCCATTGGATCCGTAATAGTGTATTATTATCGGATTTCAAATTTCGTAGCGTTTGGAGTTATCATTTGATCATACGGGGTTAAAACGCGTTGAAATTAATATCGAAAATTTAATATAATAATTGGGTCCAAAAAGCTATCTTCTCCATACGATCGAATTAGGACTCGAAACTTTTTCCTTTGCGTTCGGAATAGGGGTATGACATTATAAACGCCTAGCGGCATGCCTCGATAGGAGTTCGAGATTTTGAGTTGTTTAAATCGAGACATTTTGAGAATAATTAATATATTATCAAGTCAACTTTTCTTTTCAGCTGTCTATTCCTTTCATCTCACCCACCCTACACGCAAACATCACGTCCCTCGTTTTGTTTTAAATTGCACGCAACAGTTAAGTGAAGCAGAGAAAAAAAAAAGAAAACATGGAAGCTTAAAAAAAATCATTTCTCCACTTATACTCGTCTAAAAATCATGAAACCACTTTCTGAAATCTTGTTTTAGCCTGAGCTTCATTTTGGTATGCATATGGTGGGTTGCGACATAGTTTTCTGGTGATCTTGTTCAAGGCAGTTCGATTAGGGTTGGCGTTTTGTTGAGATTAAAGCATCGATTGGTGATACGACATGTCTCGTTGGGTTTCTCTGGTCGTTTAGCAGCTATGTGCCTAGTCTTGTGCAACTCGAAGGAGGTTTAAGGAAAGCGATAGTTTCATGGTGGCGGTTCAAACCCTCTAGGTTGCGACTTCGAAAGCTCGACCGAGCTCATTGCGGTGATGCTCAACGTGTGGAGATCGCAAAATAGAAAAGTCGGCATTGTCAAAAGTCGAATTCATTGGGAGGAGGTCGAGTGGCAGCGTGCGTGTACAGGAGATTGCATGATACTAGGTTTGTGTATAGGCGAATGAGGGATTTTGGGAAGATGAGTTTGCGGTTGGGCTTTATTTTGGATTAGCCCGTATGTATTGGGTAAATTTTTATTATGATGGTATTTGTTTCGTTATTAAAAATAGGAATATCATCAACTTATAAAATTCGTAACTTGCTCATACGATGTCAGATTCAAGCACGGGGTTTTGCGTTACCCTCGTTATGATGTTAGCTATGCTGCGGAATAGATTTATGGGAATTTGGAGCTTTTGGGAATTTATACTAAATTCAAACGCGTTCGAATTTAATCGAAACTAGAACGTGAAAGCGACAATAAAAATCAAAGTGAATAAATCTCACTCAATTTGGTTGATTGGACTTAATTTAAATGGTTACAATTATTTATTGATAATTAATTGATAACTTTTATTATCAATTGGATGTGATATTATATAAATAGTAGTATATATGTTAGTAATTGGATATATTTTCCGCCGTAGGAGCGGATGAGACCTTATGCGCCCCGCATAATAGAGGATGACCCTATATTACCGCGTTATCCCGCCTCGAAGCGAGACTTGTATTTTATGTTATCTAACAACTGTGGTGCAGGGAACATATTGGAGGGATCCAACTGGATTCCTCAAAAATGTTGGATTTAATTTCATATATAGTGATATATGGTGTGTTTGAATAATCTGTGATAGATTATAGTGTGATTTAAATTTATTGATGCTATGGTAGCATTGGCCGAGATTTTGGTATTTTAAAATACCATAAATATATTTTTTTGAATTTGAAAAGAAATCAAAAAGGGATTTTGGAGGTAAAATATTTATATAGAGTTTTGGGTTAGTTAAAAGAAATTGATTGGGTAAAATAAATGGTTTGAATTTGTAGTTGACTATTTCGTGATATTGTAAATAGAGATTTTGGAATAATGTATATAAAGGATTTTAAATAATAAAACTTAAGTGATATTTGTTTAAGTGTAAAAGGATTTTAAAATCGAGATTTTAATAGATTGGGAGAATAGGAGGGAATTTGGAAATAAAAATAAAATTGGTTATACTGGATTTTAACTAAGATTTCTAAATTATGAAATGGAAGTAGAAGCGAGATTTGGTTGGTTTTGGAATATAGTTTGGGTTATTTAAGAAATTGATTTATAAATGGAATTTAATTTAGAAATCATTTTATAATGGATTTAAGGGAGGTGAAACCGTTGTAAACTGGAAATGAGACTACGGGATTTATAGACTATGTTTATAAATAAAGTAAAATGATTATCATTTGATAAATTGAAGATATAGATCAGCAGTAAGAATTTACAATGAGATGGGTAAATCGGTTTAAAAAGAAATGATAGATTTTACTTTTGGAAATGTGAAAAAAAGGGATTTATGAAATTAGGAACGTAATCGATTGGTGATGAATCGAGAGAGATTTATAAATATTAGACTGGCTATATTGGAATTGAAAAATATATTTTTGTTGAGAAGTTGAGTTTGTTTTAAAAAGAGGATTTTTAATTATTAAACTAGGTAATTTAAAAATGTTTTAGCATAAAAATATTTCGAAAAGTTAGTTATTTAAATATTTTTAAATTGTCAAAATGAATTATAAGTTTTATAAACAATTCTTGTAAATCGATAAGAATTTTATTAATAAATCAGAATTAATTATTGTTTCAAAGTTATGTAATTATTTTAATTGTTTAAAAGTATATTTAATTATTAAATAATTTTTTCGGAAAGTAATGGTATACTTTTATGGCGAAATCGGAAGGCAGAGATTGCCTACAGTTAAGTTTGGATTTCTCTGGGATAGAGACGTAATCATTGAGCTACGAATCCATGGTTGATACCGCATGCTGCTTTCCATATTTATTTTAAAAAGTTTTCAAATATTTTTGAAGGTATTGGTTTGTGAATATACTTATTTTGGTGCGATAAGTATATACTTTTGAATAAAGAGATTTAATTAAGGAACCCCGGAACTTATAGAATTCGTTATAAACGAGTTAAGGAATTTACAATATAAATTGTGAAGGGTTTTGAGAAAAGAGAAATAAATAGAACTTTCCTAAGTGTTGGGAAGTAAGGGGTTTCGAAAAATATTTTTAAAATATTTTTTCTAAATGTTGAAATAAGAGATGGTTTTAAATATCCTGATATAGATATAAATATTTGAGTTGTCTCAATAATTGAAAATTTGGAAGGGATTTGAATATATATCTTATAAAGATATTTTGAAAATAAATTTTGGAAAATTATAATATGGGCCTAGTGACTGCTTATGGATGTTATATTGATAGGTAAATAACCAACAATCAAGTATTAGCCAATTGCATTGATCGTTTCGAAGTGACCGGGATCAGATTTAATTATCAGAAAACCACTTCGATCCGATTTGAGCGTTACGAATGGATAATGTAACAACCCGCATATTTTATGATTGTATATTTAAATGTTTTATTTAAATATAGCATCGTTAATCAGATAAAGGTCTGAAATGTTACTTTTTGTAAACAGTCGAATTGGGACTCGAGACCACTTCCATTGAGTCCAAAATGGCGTTTACAACTTTTTTGAGTATAAACATCGATATGTTTGGAGTTGAGTAGAATTTGCTATTTTTCTACTTGGGCTTTGGGTTTGGGTTTCAGCCCACTAACCCATCTTAATACCCTAACTCAGCCCCTCTTCTCATTTCATTCTCATTTTCCTAATACATTCAAGCTTAAGTAAAAATGGGGAGAGGAATGGGAAATTAGAAATTCCAAACCCTAGTTTGATTTGGAAACTCAAGTTCTTGCTCCAAAATCAAAGAGAAGCTTAGGTAAGCATCCTCTTCATCTTCTCCATCTCTATCTCTCTTCAATTTCAAAATTTCTTATAACCTAACTTAGGAAATATTCTTCTTATGAGCTTAGATTGAAGCTTCTTGAGTTGTTGTTGAAGAGGAATTGATCTTAGCTTGTTTTAGAGCTTCTCTCTTGTGTTTTGAGTTTAAAGGTGAGTTCTTTAACTCACATCTACGTCTATAGCTATCATTGTTGTTAGGTATGAATTCCTAACATTTGTGCATATTCATTTGCTTTTGATTTGAATTGATTTGGTGAAATTTTCAACTTTTGGTGTTTTGGTCCAATTTTATGAAAATCCTACTATGGATGTTTGGACATTGATATTTGGGGTGCATCGAAGAGCCTTTAAGGCTGGGTTGTCGCTAGGCGTAAATCCTTAGTCATCGTTGCTCGTCCGATCGCTCCCGATACGTTTTGGCCACTTTGGCCTAGGCAAATTGTTGCCCAGACCAGGTGACCAGACGTCTGGTGACCAAGTCCAGACTTCTGGTTTGGACCTGGAGCAAAAACATATGCATGCGGATTAATAAAAAAGGGCAGAGACTAATTTCAGACGTCTGAATTATAATTTCAGACGTCTGAAAGGGTTTCAGACGTCTGGATTGCAGAACCAGATGTCTGGATTGACCCCCAGACGTCTGGAACTGTGTATTTTTGCCTGTTTAGGCTTTTCTTGATTGAATTTCCATTGTTTATCGATTTTAGTTGCTCCGATTAGTTGTTATCACTTTTATCGACCTTGATGACTCCTTTTTCGGGATTTTTGGGAATATCCATTTTGATGGATTTGGTATCGATTTCTTTGGATTTAATTCACGTCTTCGAATGTGAATTTTTGATGATTGATTGTTTCTACAATCATTTCTATGGTTTGTCACTTTAAAATGCAAAGGTTTCTATACTAGTAGTAAATACTCAAACTCTTTCATCAAAACGATTTCGATGCTAATTTAAATATAAAGCTCTCTTTTAAAACCGTTTTCCAATCTATTAGTATATACAAACCTTTACCTCATTCGTATGAGAAATCTAATTAAATGGCTTAGTAAAACAAGTGGTATGAAACGCTTGCGTTTACTTCGTCGGTTAATTCTTGGACTTGTTTGATTGAACTCTTGTGACAATTTTCGAATGTAAATCTACAATCTGTTCGTAAATATTTAAGTCAAGCTAGTGGTTATGGGACATGAAGCTAAACTCATTTATTTACTAGCTTAGTGTAATTGACACTTCTTGATGATCGATGATGATCATTTTATGGTTTAGACTAGCGATGTGCGATGTCTCTTTGTCCGCGTGGAGGACTATACCCCGTTCTGTTGAGCTTCGTCTCATTATTATGGGCTAGCGACCCATGGTCTTTGGACCGTTCGTGGAGCATTCGGCTTGATAAGTCGGTGCATGGGGTGTATCTTTTCAGGTGCATCGATGTTCGACTAGGCATGGGGTGTATCTTTTTAGGTGCATCGATGTACGACTATACATGGGGCGTATCTTTTTAGGTGCGTCGATGTTAGTTTATACATGGGGCGTATCTTTTCAGGTGCGTCGATGTTCGACTGTGCATGGGACGTATCTTTTTAGGTGCGTCGATGTTCGGTTTATGGGATAGCGTCTCATTTGTGATACACGTGTTGGTGAGTTTTCATGCTCCCGTTTGTGATAGGCCTTCCCCCTTTTTGTGATTTCTGGATTTCTGGTTGATGATTTCTAGAATTTGTATTTCACCAATTTTCGTGGATTGGCATTGATATGTTTTGTCAATATTTGTGTTTTGGTGAATAATTTAAAGAATGTGATTCTTTTTGGTGTTTAGAGATTATTTGAGATATTGTATGATTTTTGTTGTTATTTGATGTATACTTGACACAGTATGGCATTTTTGTTATCATACGTTTTGGTCATATCTCTTATCCTATCTCATTTTATCTGATATTTATAGCTAGACTGATCCGTTTATTATTTTCTTCTTAAATAATACTCGGGCCAGACCGATGTATTTCAGGTGCTTCTGCTTGACTTCTTGTCAGGGTCAGTCTCCTGACTTTTGGCTAACTACTTTAGCATAATAGTTTTTGTTAGTATACATTTAAGAAAGAGACTCCTTGTTGTATACTTATTCTTTTATCTAGCACTTGTATCTATTCTTATGTGATGTAGTGGATCTTGTATGACCACTATTTTGATGTACACTTTTATGTGTTATATTCATATCTGTTTCCGCCTTTGTGATATGAATATCTATGACTGATTTGTGTTATGTTTATTTCTATATTTGTTTCCAAAGTCCACACAGCCACTGTGTAGTAGCTTTGAGTTTGTATTTGATATGTCGGATTTCCTCTTGAAACGAAATGTAAGTTATATTTTCTGACATATCGGTGCTCGCACAAAGCAATTACGAGATGGTCGCTCCTCAACAGCCTTATTCTTCGTGCTAGTCGACGACATTATCTCGTAGTGTCCTGAGCTAGTATGAGCATAGAGGTGGGGGCGTCACAGCTTGGTATCAGAGCCAAACTTCGAAACAATGTAGAATAATCTAGCAAGGATCATTGTCCTAAGTCTTTCTTAGGAATCGTGCCATAGGATTTAATTCGATTCTTCGTACCGTTCAATCCTATTTCTTTTTATGATGCCTTGTTTTATCAGTCAAGTTTGTTTGATATTCATTCTGTGAATAACCTTTTTCCTCTTCTTTCTTTCTTAAAGAAGAGAAATGGTTAGATCAGGCCGTCCCAGCGCCGGTCAATCCAGTGCTACTTCTCAGGATGGAGTATTTATGTCAGCTCAACAACTTTTAGATCTTGTGAACAATGCCCAAGCTGTCGGACCCGTTCCAGCACCTACTCACCCTAAATCCGGGTTTGCACGCTTGTGCAAAGATTATACCACTTTGGGTGGAAGGCCATTGAAGGGATCCCAAAACGCTATAGAAATCCAAGCTTGGCTTAGATCATGCGATCGCATGTTTTCCCACATGGATCTTATTGATTCACTTCGAGTCCAAGTGGCTTCTAGCATGCTCCAAGAAAGAGCATTAGATTGGTATGAGCTTTTGATTTCGGAAATTATTGAAGCGGATCTTACTTGGGAGCAATTCCGGGAAAGATTCGAATTGAAGTTTGTGCCGAAGGCTGAAAAAGTAACTTTAGCCCGACGCTTTATTGACCTTGTTCAAGGTGAATCTTTTGTGGCAGATTATGTCGCATCTTTGAATCTCTCTCTAAATATAGGGTCGAATATATTAATACCCCATTGAAGAAAAATCAGAGATTTGTCTATGGGTTTAATAAGAACCTCAAAAAGCCTTTACTTCTGAAACTAGAAGTTTCTTTCGATCAACTGGTAGATACCGCTCTTCGGCTTGAAGGGGCCGATAGAGAAAGTGATTTTGAAGTTGTGCGTGCCAAACAGAACTTCAACAGTAACATGAAGAGGCCTATTAAGTTCAAAGGCCCCAATCTCTACAAGAAGGGGAAGCAAGAAATTTCGGTAGCAAAGACTCCTACCTCTTGTCGTGGACAATGCTACAATTGTGGTTCTATGGACCACTATGCAAGCGAGTGTCCGAAACCCCTTTATTGTCGCTATTGCAAAAGTTTGAGTCATCATATATCTGCGTGTCCCATACTTCAAGCAAGAAAGAGAGAAAGCTAAATGTTGTGCAAGCCTCTACTAGCACTTCTCTTGGTCAAGGTATTTTTCGTTCTATCCTTGATGGCATTATTTTATTTCGTGATCTTCCTATTTGATTTCCTTTGATACGGGTGTGTCCCACTCTTTTATATCAAAAGAACTTGTTGATTCTTTTTCTTTAAATATTATGGGCTTGATGACTTCACTGAGAATTGCGAATTCGGTTGGTGGATCCGCAACACTCAGTTTACTTTGTGAAAATGTCGAGATTATTTTATGTGATTATTCTTTTCGAGCCGATTTGCATGTTATGCGTTACTTAGGCTTCGAAATTGATTTTTGGGAAAGGATTGGCTTGATCATTATTAAGCCCACATCCTATGTCCTGAGCGAACTATATATCTTCGACATCCTCAATCTGTTAGGCAGATTTCTATGGTTCTTAATGATTTTGATTTCCAAATTCGATGACATCAGTTTATTCTTTAAACCTACATGATGGGAGAATGTTATTTCTCTCATTCATGTAGTTTGTAAATTTTCCGGTATATTTGATCTTGTCTTAGGATTATCACCTAAGCAATCTATTGAATGGTGCTAAGGTCTTTTCAGCTCGACCTTGCCACCGGTTTTTATCAACTACTAGTTGCGGAGGGTAGCATTCCACTTACCGCATTCCGCACTCGTTATGATTCTTGTGAGTGGTTCGTTATGTCATCCGGTTTGACGAACCTTCGACCTTATTTCATCCATCTTATGAATCGAGTATTCTATGAATATCTCGATGAGTTTATCCTTGTATTCATTGATTTTGGATGAAAACAACAATTTAAAATTTGCAAATCTTTTTCATAAAATATTTATAAGTATGATTGTATTTTGTTCTTAAAACGAGCAGAAAATATTTGTAAATTTTATAAGAGGCATGTTTATCATATAGAAGATGATTTTGTGTTGTTTTGCCCATTGATTGCTTTAAGAATTCTGGTCGGTGCGCTTGATTAACGTTATCGATAGGAATCTCCTAAACACTATGATGAGACAGTCAGACACAGTAAATTGACTTGTAATAAGTAAATTTTTCTAAAAAGATGATTACATAAAGTTAATGGTAATTTTGAATGTCTTAGCTTTTCGGGAAAGAGGATCAATTAAAAGAACTCTTTTCCGATGCTTTTATTCTTGCGATTCCCGAAGGGAACCAAGACTTTATTGTTTGTACCGATGCTAGTCGTATTGGTTTGGGTGCCATTCTCTTGCAAAGGGAATGTGTTATTACATATGCTTGTTGAAAATTAAAGCTTGTCGAGACTAGATATGCCATTCATGATCTGGTGGTCGCGGCTATTGTTTTCGCTCTTATAATTTGGCGTCATTATCTTTTGGAGAGAAATTTGTTCTCTACACCGATCATAAATTTTTGAAGTATTTGTTTTCTCGAAAGGAACTCAATTTGCATCAACAACGTTGGCTCGAGTTCCTTGCATCTTATGATCTTGATATTCTCTATACTCCCGGAAAGGGTAATCGGGTTGCCATGCCCTTAGTCTTAAGCAACAAGCGGTTGTTTCCATGATGATATCTAAATGGAATGATCTCGAGACTTTATCCACTTGTGAGATTCGAGATCGTGAATCCGATTCATGTTCATCTCTTGTTTTGTGTAGCCTTGAGGTTCATCCTTCTCTTTTGGACCGTACCTCTTTTGGCTAAACTCTATGTCAAAGAAATTGTTAAATTGCATAGAGTTCCTACTTCTATTGTTAGTGATCGAGATCCATTATTTTACTAGTGGATTTTGGAAAGGTCTTCAAAAAGCTTTGGGAACAAAGCTTAATTTTAGCACCGCTTATCATCCTCAGTCCGATGGACAAACCAAGCGTGTGAATCAAACTCTTGAAGATCTCCTTCGAGCATGTGTTCTTGATTTTGGTGGAAGTTGGGAAGATCATATTTCTCTTGTTGAGTTTTCTTCCAATAATAGCTTCCAACCTAGTATTGATATGGAACCTTTCGAGGCACTCTATGGAAGGCTATACCGATTTCCTTCGAGTTGGCTTGAGGCCGGTGAGAAGCTAGTTTTAGGTCCATATTTTATTGGTGTTCATTTGTGATTCACCTATGATGGGTGTTGTGCGTTTCAGTCGATCGGGAAAGTTAGCACCTTGATATATCGGTCCATTTCACATCACCGAACGCATTGGTTCCGTGGCTTATCGCCTTTTATTACCGGCTCAATTTTCTGCTATTCATGACGTTTTCCACGTCTCTCAACTACGGAAATGCCTTAGGGAATTCCGATTCTATTCTTGAGCCCGGTGTAATTGAAGAAATTGAAGTTTCACCAAATTTGACTTATGAGCAACATTCTATTCGTATTATTGCTTCGAAGGTTAAACACCTTCAAAATAAAGATGTTCTTCTAGTGAAAGTTCAATGTTCCTCAAATCCTAAGGATTTCTCTTGAGAATCTTGAGAATTCATCGAGCAAACACATCCGGACTTACTCTTTCGTGCTCTTTATGGTGAACTTCTTATTTCAAATTTTCTTTTGTATTGATATGCTTTTATGGTTGTTACTTTTTATTTTCCACTTAATTATTGCGAGGATGCAATTTCTTTAAGGAGGGGAGTCTGTAACAACTCGCATATTTTACGATTGTATATTTAAATGTTTTATTTAAATATAGCATCATTAATCGGATAAAGGTCTGAAATGTTACTTTTTGTAAACAGTCGAATTGGGACTCGAGACCACTTTCATTGAGTCCAAAATGGCATTTACAACTTTTTTGAGTATAAACATCGATATGTTTGTAGTTGAGTAGAATTTGCTATTTTTCTACTTGGGCTTTGGGTTTGGGTTTCAGCCCACTAACCCATCTTAATACCCTAACTCAGCCCCTCTTCTCATTTCATTCTCATTTTCCTAATACATTCAAGCTTAAGTAAAAATGGGGAGAGGAATGGGAAATTAGAAATTCCAAACCCTAGTTTGATTTGGAAACTCAAGTTCTTGCTCCAAAATCAAAGAGAAACTTAGGTAAGCATCCTCTTCATCTTCTCCATCTCTATCTCTCTTAAATTTCAGAATTTCCTATAACCTAACTTAGGAAATATTCTTCTTTTGAGCTTATATTGAAGCTTCTTGAGTTGTGGTTGAAGAGGAATTGATCTTAGCTTGTTTTAGAGCTTCTCTCTTGTGTTCTGAGTTTAAAGGTGAGTTCTTTAACTCACATCTACGTCTATAGCTATCATTGTTGTTAGGTATGAATTTCTAACATTTGTGCATATTCATTTGCTTTTGATTTGAATTGATTTGGTGAATTTTCCAACTTTTGGTGTTTTGGTCCAATTTTATGAAAATACTACTATGGATGTTTGGACATTGATATTTGGGTGCATCGAAGAGCCTTTAAGGCTAGGTTGTCGCTAGGCGTAAATCCTTAGTCGTCGTTGCTCGTCCGATCGGTCCCGATACGTTTTGGCCACTTTGGCCTAGGCAAATTGTTGCCCAGACCAGGTGACCAGATGTCTGGTGACCAAGTCCAGACGTCTGGTTTGGACCTGGAGCAAAAACATATGTACGCAGATTAATAAAAAAGGGCAGAGACTAATTTCAAACGTCTGAATTATAATTTCAGACGTCTGAAAGGGTTTCAGACGTCTAGATTGCCGAACCAGACGTCTGGAAGGGTTTTTCTGGAATTTCCAGAAACTAAATCCAGACGTCTGGATTGACCCCCAGACGTCTGGAACTGTGTATTTTTGCCTGTTTAGGCTTTTCTTGATTGAATTTCCATTGTTTATCGATTTTAGTTGCTCCGATTAGTTGTTATCACTTTTATCGACCTTGATGACTCCTTTTTCGAGATTTTTGGGAATATCCATTTTGATGGATTTGGTATCGATTTCTTTGGATTTAATTCACGTCTTCGAATGTGAATTTTGATGATTGATTGTTTCTACAATCATTTCTATGGTTTGTCACTTTAAAATGCAAAGGTTTCTATACTAGTAGTAAATACTCAAACTCTTTCATCAAAACGATTTCGACACTAATTTAAATATAAAGCTCTCTTTTAAAACCGTTTTCCAAACTATTAGTATATACAAACCTTTATCTCATTCGTATGAGAAATCTAATTAAACGGCTTAGTAAAACAAGTGGTATGAAACGCTTGCGTTTACTTCGTCGGTTAATTCTTGGACTTGTTCGATTGAACTCTTGTGACAATTTTCGAGTGGAAATCTACAATCTGTTCGTAAATATTTAAGTCAAGCTAGTGGTTATGGGACATGAAGCTAAACTCATTTATTTACTAGCTTAGTGTAATCGACACTTCTTGATGATCGATGATGATCATTTAATGGTTTAGACTAGCGATGTGCGATGTCTCTTTGTCCGCGTAGGGGACTATACCCCGTTCTATTGAGCTTCATCTCATTTTTATGAGCTAGTGACCCATGGTCTTTGGACCATTCGTGGAGCATTCGGCTCGATAAGTCGGTGCATGGGGTGTATCTTTTCGGGTGCATCGATGTCCGACTAGGCATGGGGTGTATCTTTTTAGGTGCATCGATGTCCGACTATACATGGGGCGTATCTTTTTAGGTGCAACGATGTTAGTTTATACATGGGGCGTATCTTTTCAGGTGCGTCGATGTTCTACTGTGCATGGGGCATATCTTTTTAGGTGCGTCGATGTTCGGTTTATCGGATAGCATCTCATTTGTGATACACGTGTTGGTGAGTTTTCATGCTCCCGTTTGTGATAGGCCTTCCCCTTTTTTGTGATTTCTGGATTTCTGGTTGATGATTTCTAGAATTTGTGTTTCACCAATTTTCGTGGATTGGCATTGATATGTTTTGTCAATATTTGTGTTTTGGTGAATAATTTAAAGAATGTGATTCTTTTTGGTGTTTTGAGATGATTTGAGATATTGTATAATTTTTGTTGTTATTTGATGTATACTTGACACAGTATGGCATTTTTGTTATCATACGTTTTTGGTCATATCTCTTATCCTATCTCATTTTATCTGATATTTATAACTAGACTGATCCGTTTATTATTTTCTTCTTAAATAATACTCGATCAGACCGAGGTATTTCAGGTGCTTCTGCTTGACTTCTTGTATGGGTCCGTCTCCTGACTTTTGGCTAACTACTTTAGCATAGTAGTTTTTGTTAGTATACATTTGAGAAAGAGACTCCTTGTTTTATACTTATTCTTTTGTCTAGCACTTGTATCTATTCTTATGTGATGTAGTGGACCTTGTATGACCACTATATTGATGTACACTTTTATGTGTTATATTCATATCTGTTTCTGCCTTTGTGATATGAATATCTGTGACTGATTTGTGTTATGCTTATTTCTATATTTGTTTCCGAAGTCCACACAGCCACTGTGTAGTAGCTTTGAGTTTGTATTTGATATGTCGGATTTCCTCTTGAAACGAAATGTATGTTATATTTTCTGACATATCCGTGCTCGCACAAAGCAATTACACAGATGGTCGGTCCTCAATAGCCTTATTCATCGTGCTAGTCGACGGCATTACCCCGTAGTGTCCTCGGCTGTATGAGCATAGAGGTGGGGCGTCACAGATATGGTGAAAATGGTGAAGTAGGTGATTCGGTTTGTCCAGACCCAGGACAACTTGTATGGACGAATGCTATCAGAACATCATCATTGGAGGACGATGAACATTTTAAGTGAAATTGTTCTTGAAAAGGTAATCGTAGCCTCAAGCCTCATCAACCAAAATGATTGAAAATCAGGGGAGATGCAGCAAGGCTAAGTGGGTCGCACCCAATTAGGGTATGATGTCACTTTTCTAGATACTCTCGGATATATTATAAATTATGGATATGGTGGTGCATGGAAAAAGAGATCTCGATAAGGGTGGGAACTCCCAGGGTGGTATCATATCCGGCTCTATCCAGGTTAGAGATAGGGCCGATCTTGTGTTGTAGGGGATATCGGCGAGGTCCTTGGTACATTTTTCTAGACGTGTACTATGATAGGTGGTACCCCAGTGCCTAGTCATTGTATGGAATCCATTCTCCAATAAGCGCTATACGGTTTTGATTGTGCCCAACTATGCTGAAACGTGAGATGCAAGCATTTTAGCTATTTTCTATAGACACTAGTATAATATCAGATGATTTTGATATCAAATGTTTTGGTTATCATAAGGGAAAAACCCGTCGTGTTTATGTGTGACGCGGTCTTACGAAATACCTTTGTTTTTCAAAGGATTTTGATAACTTTAATAATTCACATCGAGTGTGTTTTCTCATGCTGGTTTTCCAGACTGACTCGGGTGTTATTTTATTATAATGCTCCGGTCAGACCAAGTATTATAGATTCAGGTTAGGATGCTATGGAGCTCAGGAGATGAGCTGGATGACAGAGACATATTCCACGTACTTGATTATATTCTGCTGTGTGTGTTAGGCTGTATAGTCAGCATTGGTGAGGGCATGTTATTATAACTGTCCAATATTGAATTGTTGATTTGTTGTACTCTAATGATGTTATGTATAAATAACAGTTATAGTTCTTTTTGTATAAAGACATGTTATTATCTGTTATATATTGTTCCGCTGCGATTGTGAGATTCTGTGTTGTTGTGTTTTGTTTTCTTCTACCTCTTCATTTTGTTTTCCCCTAACTATCAGGTTTTTCGGGGTTTGATTGCTCGGCATGTAATACAGTGGACGTATTAGTGTCGATTTTCGAGGGTCGAAAATCCTGGCCATTACATTTGGTATCAAAGCTGAAGGTTAAGGAAGAAGCTTGGTTTTGATGGGGTAACTCATTAGAGATAGGGTCAATAGCACCCTAGAATGAGTTTGAGTATATTGATAGATATGAGCGCGTATTTGTTTGTGAATATAAAATTGTTTTATATTGTGTTGGATGATTTGTTGAGTGGCATATGGATTTTGGTCAATACGAGTAATTAACGTTACTGATAGGGATCTCTAAACACTTGAACAGAACAATTCGACATGGTATTGTTTTGAAATAGGGTGAATGAAATAATTTACCCAGTTATTTTTATATATGAAAAAATAATTTTTCATAAATTATTATAGTTGTATATGGTGTGCTTGGTTGTTAGGAAATGATAATACTAAGCCATTATCATTGAGTTGTGGTTATTGAATAAAGGTTGATATTCTAATCAAAAGTTAAGAAATAATTTCGTATAACAAAATGGAATTATGTAAATGTGATTTTGTAAATGTGAGTTACAATTTGAAATGAAATTAAATTCCAAAGGAATATTTAAATATGATTTGTTAAAAGGGTTTGAAGGCTGGGAATTTGGAAATTTAATTCCCATTGGTTTCGAAATGTTTTTCAAAGTCTTGGAAAATATTAGTGATATTATTTGGAGAATATTGTTGAATTGGAAATATTTAAAAGGAATTTTAAAGGAATAAAAACACTAAACTCACTTCGATCGTTGGAAAATAATTTCGGTGATGACTACAGCATCATCGATGTTCTTTTTCGAGTTTCCAAGGGAGGGATTACTATAATTAGGTTTTGTTTGGTAACACTGGTTTTGGTTTGAAATGCAAAAGAATGATTTGATATACCAAGAGATTTTGTGTGTGTGTGTATATATATATATGATTTCAAAAATGATTTTGAAATATTTAGATCAAAGTGTTTAACTCTGAAATTTTTATCTAAAATGTTTTATGGAATATGAGTAAGTTGATAACTTATAAAATTTGTAAATTTCAAGATAAAGCAATCTTTTAAAGTGTTGAATATGGATGCAAGAAAAGTAAAAATTTGAAATTTAATTATGGAATGAAATTTAACTTGAATTAAGTTAAATAAAGTGAGATTGAAAATTTAGCCTAAGTTGGACTAAATAAAATAAATTCTTGGAAATAGAATTGATTAAGATTGAAATAAATTAGTGGATGGAACTAATCAAAATAATTAGTGAATTAAATATGTTTTGATATATGATTGCTAAAATTCAATATTTAAAAATTTGAAGATAAATTAGGTTCAAATGGAATTGGAATTGAATTTGAATAGAAATGGATAAAAACTTAAGTTATGAAGTGGAAATAAACATAAGAACTTTTGTATAAATGTTATAATAGACTTAAGAAAATTTATGGTGAAATTCTTAAGTGAAACCGGTATTAAAAGGATACACTAAGTGAATGTGAATTATAAGTGTGAATAAGTGAATATAAATGAAATGAACGTGAATAAGAGAAACTGGGATAGCTAAGAATAAATTGAAATAAACACGTAAGTTGTACGTATATTATTTTATTCGCATGACTGTTTGATCCAGATTCGAGCACAGAATTTCGAGATAATTTATATCGATCCGAGTTAGGATTTTTCACTCGATTTTCGACGGCGAACCCTGGATATGGATTTTTAATTAATTCTGGGATTCTCTATCATAGTATATGGCTATGCAAGAAGAATGACAGTTTCTAATCAAGAAACCAGATCTGAGTCCGCACTAGAGTGGTCATGTGAACGATACTAGTTCGGAAGTGAAATTGAGTGATCGAGTAAGCGATTTGATTTGACATTGCGTACAGATGAATTATGTACATTGTACGGGCTTAAGTAATTTGAAAATTGATATGGATATAAGTATTTTAGTTGTCTCAAAAATTGAAAATTTGGAAAGGATTTGAATATATATCTTATAAAGATATTTTGAAAATAAATTTTTGAAAATTATAATATGGGCCTAGTGACTGCTTATGGATGTTATATTGATAGTTAAATAACCAACTATTAAGTATTGGCCAATTTCGTTGATCATTTCGAAGAGACCGGGATCAGATTTATTTATCCGAAAACCACTTTGTTCCGATTTGAGCGTTACGAATGGATATCATGAAGATGGTGAAGACGGTGATTCGATTTGTCCTGACCCATGACAACTTGTATGGACGAATGCTATCAGAACATCATCATTGGAGGACGATGAACATTCTAAGTGAAATTGTTCTTGAAAAGGTAATCGTAGCTTCAAGCCTCATCAACCGGAATGACTGAAAATCAGGGGAGATGTAGCAAGGCTAAGTGGGTTGCACCCAATTAGGGTATGTTATCACCTTTCTAGATACCCTCGGATATATTATAAATTATGGATATGGTGGTGCATGGAAAAAGAGCTCTCGATAAGGGTGGGAACACCCAGGGTGGTAATATATCCGGTTCTATCTGGGTTAGGGATATGGCCAGTCTTGTGTTGCAGGGGACCCCGGCGAGGTCCTCGGTACATTTTCCTAGACGTGTACTATGATAGGTGGTACCCCAGTGCCTAGTCATTTTATGGAATCCATTCTCCAATAAACAGCCGTACGGTTTTGATTGTGCCCAACTATGCTGAAACGTGAGATGCAAGCATTTTAGCTATTTTCTATTTACTTTCTATAGACACTATTAGAATATCATATGATTTTGATATCAAATGTTTTGGTTATCGTAAGGGAAAAACCCGTCGTGTTTATGTGTGACGCGGTCTTACGAGATACCTTTGTTTTTCAAACGATTTTGATAACTTTAATAATTCAAATTGAGTGTGTTTTCTCACGCTGGTTTTCCAGACTGACTCGGGTGTTATTTTATTATAATGCTCGGGTCAGACCGAGTATTACAGATTCAGGTTAGGATGCTATGGAGCTCAGGAGACGAGTTGGATGATAGAGACATATTCCATGTACTCAATTATATTCCACTGTGTGTGTTAGGCTATATAGTCAGCACTGGTGAGGGCAAGTTATTATAACTGTCCAATATTGAGTTGTTGATTTGTTGTACTCTGATGATGTTATGTATAAATAACAATTATAGTTCTTTTTGTATAAAGACAGGTTATTATCTGTTACATATTGTTCCGCTGCGATTGTGAGATTCTGTGTTGTTATTTCTGTTTTCTTCTACCTCTTCCTTTTCTTTTCCCCTAACTATCGGGTTTTCTGGTGTTTGATTGCTCGACATGTAATATAGTGGACGTATTAGTGTCGATTTTCGAGGGTCGAAAATCCCGACCGTTACACTATCGGACTACCATCTTCTTCTAGACCTACTACACCAGAGAAAGGGAAAACTATAACAGAAGGTACGCTTTTGATTCGGAGTATACCAGTTTGGGTATTATTTGATACCGGTGCATCACATTCATTTATATCATAGTATTTGGTTGATAGGTTATGCATAGAACCCATCTACCTTGTTACTTCCTTAAGGGTTGCGAATCCAATAGGGGGTATGCAACTCTAGGGATGAGATGTGACCGGTTAGAACTTAATTTGTTAGGTCATAAGTTTGCACACAATTTGTATGTTTTTGATTTCGTAGATTTCGGGATCATTTTGGGTATGGATTGGTTGGGTAAGTAGGAGGCTAGAATATTTTGCCAAGATAGGGAAATATCATAAACACACCAAGATAGTCATAACTGAATCATCTTCTCAGTGGAGAATTCCAGTAATAGTGTTTGTGCTTTGTTGAGTGCCATGGAGGTTGGGGATGAGCAGTCAGGTTCAGGTAGCAAGAGAATTTGCAGATGTCTTTGACCTGGTTACAGGGTTACCACCGAAACGAGCTGTTGAATTTCAGATAGATCTTGTACCGGGAGCTGAACCTATCAGTAGACCACCTAACACGATGACACCGACAGAGATGAAGGAATTAAAGGTGCAGCTGGTCGATCTTGAAGGAAGGAATTTTATCAGACCAAGCAGTTCACCTTGGGGAGCAGCCGCGGTTTTCGTGAAGAAGCCTGATGGATCATTAAGGATGTGCATCGACTATCGTAAGTTAAACGAAAGGATAATCAAGAATAGATACTCTCTGCCGAGGATAGATGATCTATTTTATCAGTTGAGTGGAGCCAGAGTGTTCTCCCAATTGGAGTTCCATCAACTGAGAGTGGCGGAGGACAACATTCCTTTGACAGCATTTCGAACTAGGTATGGTTCGTATGAGTGGTTGGTGATGCCATTTGGATTGACAAATGCACCTGCTTTCTTCGTAGACTTGATGAACCGAGTTTTCCGAGAACACTTGGATAGGTTCGTGTTGGTATTCATAGACGACATCTTAGTGTACTCGAAAGATGA
This sequence comes from Allium fistulosum, assembly GCA_030737815.1. Taxonomy (NCBI): domain Eukaryota; kingdom Viridiplantae; phylum Streptophyta; class Magnoliopsida; order Asparagales; family Amaryllidaceae; genus Allium; species Allium fistulosum. The sequence continues at coordinate 85,637,776 of CM060901.1, read as the reverse complement.
GAGAGAGCATGAGATTCATCTTAGAGTGGTGCTGGAGACGCTGAGGTAGAATCAACTGAAAGCGAAGTTTTCCAAGTGTCATTTTTGGAAGAAAGTGGTTAAGTTTCTTGGTCTTGTGGTTTCAAAGGAGGGTTTTTCAGTTGATCCAGTTAAGATCGAAGCCGTCAGTAATTGGAAGAGACCAGAGACGGTAACTGAGATCAAGAGTTTTCTTGGACTTGCTGGCTATTACTAGAGACTCAATAAAAATTTCTCGCGGATAGCAGAACCTTTAACACTACACCAGAAAAGGCCTTTCGTAGCGTTGAAAAAACTCTGCTAAAGCTTTTAGTAGTGTTTCAATAAACGTTGCGATACGACATGCATATAAAAGTTTGAAACCTTTTGTAGGGTTATAGAAATTGCTACGGCAACTTAACCTATTGTAGGATTTTAGAAACGCTACAAAAAAATTCATACTTTTAGCAGCATGCCATATCATAGTGTTTACTGAAACGCTACTAAAAGTGTTAGTAGTGTTTTATCAACGCTACGAAAGTCGTATTGTAGAGGTTTACATTTATTTCTGTAGTGCTTTTTAAACGCTACTAATAGTTATTAACTGTTTTGAGCATACTGTACACGATACCATTTCTTGTTAATGGCTTGCATCATTTCCACATCTCTCACATAATAGTCTTATTAAAACCAGTAATCAATCATATAATCGTTCTATTAAAACCAACAATCAATCAATCGCATAATCATCATATTCAAACAATTGAAAAAACACATTAATTACATAATGAAATATAATATCCATAACCATTTCGATAATAGTTTTCGAAAAAATGAGCAAATTCACATAAAATCCATAACCATTCATAAACAAGTTTACACAACAAGTTTAAACAACCATTCATAAACAATTTAGTATTCCAAATTCACACAAACTCCCAAGTAAATGCATGGAGATGGGGAAAACTACACTGCCAAGGGTACGCATACAATACGTGTGCATAACGCTGGTAATGTAATAGAACAATAATACTCGCCTGTTCTCTATCAGTATGTACGGAAACCAAACCATTTTCATTTCTTTCATGGGAATAATATCTTCTATATCCCTTTGTACAGATTTTATTCCAATTTTATCAGAAGGAGGAACAGGAGAATCCACCTGATCCATAAAGAAAATAAAAGCTAGTGATTATAATTTCAAGTATTAAAATACAATATATGTTTAATTTTCAATGGACATTTCAAAACATGCAATGGTGACACAATGTGCATAAGATGTTCAGTGCCCTTGTAAAATTGAGGTGCTTGGCAAATTTTCATTAAAGAAAACATTTTATGTAGAAAGTAAAGCTTTTTATTAGCCAATTATAGTATGAAAAAGAGACTAAATACAGATCGTTGATTAAATAAACAAAAATAAACAAATTGAGATGCAAATGCCACATTTTGGGAATGTTTTTTGACCTTACTCTAAACATTGTCGGCTAATAAATGTACCTTTGATGTATGCTTGTAAATTGAATGGTGAAATCAAGTAAATAAATTCTTGTATTACAATTCATAGAATAGGATGTCTCATGCATAGGCATTTTTGTAGTGAATATGGACAACGTTATGGATAAAGTTAGCAAACATACACATATAGTACAATAACTATACCGGAAGGTGCTCTAACTCCGGTCTCTGGCACAGATTCTCAATGTGTTGCAACTTTGCAAAATAGAAGTCTCTTTCATTCTCCATGGTGTCCAAGGTAACTTTCATATCTGCAATCTAAATTACACTAGCATACTTACTCTAGTATACATTGTTTGAAATACAATAGCTCAATGGTAAGCATATAGAGCATGAGCAGAATGTGTCCAAACTTGCATAGTTTTATACATAGTAGTTTGAACAAATTAGTATTATGTGAGGAACAAAATTCTGCAAGCTTCCAATAGCACATACCTTATCCGTCAGCTCTTGAATCTGTAGTAGTGACTCTGCACTTGGACTTCCTACAATGTGCTCAGCCCTTGCACCTGCATAGCATTATACATGAAATCATGATAAAATTGGTCTTTAATAAGCTAAAGTTTACTATTGGACGGTAGATATAGGATTGTTATAAGTTACAATAATTGATTGCAGGCTACTTCAAGTTGAGCTACTGTGGAAGAAAAAACTGGGAAGTACCGAGAAAACTCAAATTTATACGTTAGGGTGCACACAAGAAGGTACCTAAATTTCCAGTTTTTATTATACCAGCATAGAATAAGTACAATGTCATGCATGTTAATTTGTGTGACTCTATTTTGTCTAACTTTCCAATGTCTCCGAAATAAACTAAAGGTTCGGCTTGCCATATTTCTTAATCAACGGCATTGGCATAAGATAATTAATACATAATTACATTTAATTATTTTAACTGAAATGCTAAACTTATTGTCTTAATCTTGTGTTTACTCAGACTGAATGTTGCCAACGACATGGATGCTAAACTTGTGGAAATTCAATATTTTATTCTTCATCCTACTCTTCATGTAACCTTTTTTTAACTAATAAGTAGAATCAATGATGTTGATATAATTTATTATTATTATTAATAATGAGAATCAATAATGTAATCAACATTAATAATAGTCATTAATTTAGTGTGCGTATGTGTGCGTAATGGCATAAGGATTATCAGTTTAGTGCTTTGACAACCATTAGAAAACAATTATCAGACTCATGTGCTTGTGCAAATGCATATACATACAATCATATGAGAAGTTATATAAATATATTGTGGCTACTCTCAGCGTGAGATAATGACATCAAAGGCAGGTTGTTTACAAATGTCAACACAATAAATAATATCTCCATCTTCACTCTGTAATTATTTTAAAGTCAGATATTCATATCTGAAAAGATAATATAAATATATGTATAGAGTTAATTTCAGATAATTATTAAAATTGAATTTACTGGCCATATTTTCACAGCACCATTTCATCATCTATATCATACCAATATGCCATCATGTTCGATGAATATTAAGATGGTCCAAGTACTCTTTTATTTGCTATGTGAGACGTGTAACAAACTTCAAGTAAACATATAATGAAGAATTGAAAATTTAGGTATACTTGCCTTTTTTTGTGACCAAGGCTATGATGCTGGAGGATATGTTACTTAGCATGCTAAATGAAATCAATGTATTAATATCTAAGATGAACATAAAAATTTGACGGGGGAAATTTGAATGGCTTACCTTCCTCTACTCCATGGATCTCTCAATCCATTATAAAATATAATGTTGCTTCCATATCTTCTTAGCACCTGCTTAATTCTCTGTTTATGCAAAATTACACCAACATAATACATGCTTCATTAGTTAATTTTGTTTCACTCTTCTGTACTGTAAATTGAAATACATGTATAACTTTATCTATTCACAACAGTCAGTTTATCTAGTCAAATAACTACAGATGTGCGACTTACATGACTGCCAAATTCAGTAGTGATCCAATGTGATCTAGGTCGAACTCCATACTTTAACATACACTCATTGCTATTTTCTTTATAATCAAAACCGGAGGGCATAAACATGCTTTCATTAGACACAACCATTGGCATTACCATCTCTGTACATGCCTGAGTTTTACTTTTGCATCGTCAAAACTTAAACACTGAAATTATTTTGCGTGCGAGTGTTTGTATGTGTGTAAGCATGAATTAGCATATCACATACCTGTCGGTTCCAACCATCGAGTCCATGTTCATCGGTTTCATTTTCTATGTTGAAACATTGTTGATTACCAGAGTAATTGTAATACACGCTTGCTGCTGAAAACGTTTTAATAAGCTTACTAGTTTTTTATGGAAATGCATCGATGATCTTGCACATCTACATTTGAAGAAGAAAATTGTTGTTCATTTTCATTTTGTAGTCTTGAGTTTTATGCAAATATTAGAGATTGCTAAACTACATCAGTATTCCGAACCATAACATCATTGATTTCAGTTGCCCCCTTGTACATCATAGTTCATTTTTTACCTAATTTTTTGTTGTATCATAGAAATATGGAACTGACGAGCATATGTAGCAACTAAAGATCTTAAAATGTAGAAGTAAACATTTTTTTACTATATTATTGACATCTTTCTCCACTGGTTACTCATTGAGTAGTAGAATCTAATAAATAAATAAGGACAATTAAGTAAAATAGTTTGAAATATTATCGACTATACTCCATAAAAAATTTGTTATATGTTTCATTTTAAACACTCGTTGTTGTAGCAAATGAAAAAAAGTTATAAAAGTTGTCCCGTGCAATCAGGATAAGAAAGGTGAATATATAGCTAGTCGTGAAACCCTATTTTTTAATTCGATCATCTAATTACAATTGCAGAGCCTGTTAACTACATATCATAAATCAGCTATATGAATTCAGTATAGTCAAATTGTTGATGCACCGGAAGAAATGATTTTTAAAGTAATAAATACAGTGGAAAATAAAACACTACGATAGGTGAACCTCCAACTTTTCTCCAATAAGTCCATATCACTAAAGCCAACTTGGGGATAAATCGGTCTGACCCGAGCATTATAATAAAATAACACTCGGGTCAGTCTGGAAAACCAGCATAAGAAAACTCAAGTAATATGATGAACATATAAAAATTCTGTGAGACCATGCCGCTAACGTTGAATGGGTTTTTAACTTACAAGAATAACATCCATAAATGAAGAAATGGGAAACAAATCAGAACAACAATCCAATCAAGAAAGAATGGAAACAAACAACAGAAACAATTCAAATAAAAAGGGTGTGTACTAGTAAGAACAAATCCTATATTTAATGAATAGGCATAAATAATATCAAATTCCAAACTTGAAAGAATAATCACAAATAATTGAACATAGAGATGAGCACAATGCAGTTCTCCATGCAATTAACGAAACAATTCAAATATTTGAATTAACAACAATGGAAAGAGAAGTTTTCCAAGAATGACTAGGAGGGTGCGTCCTCTTTACCAAAATTATACCTATAGAAATATACTTAAGAACTTCGATGGCTCTCGAAAACCTCCAAGCCGAACCTCGCCAATTGTTACCGAGAATCCGAATATTTCACATCTCAATGTGCAATAACCGAATCCAATCTAGAGTGGATGTGAAAATACCTTAATGGGAGCAACACCACATAGCTTGGCCTCCACTCCCTCTTTGGGTTTAGTCATTTCCAATAAAGGATAACAAGGCTCAAATGAGTAACACACCGTCTTAGAGTGATGAAATATAAGGCAGAATCAAAGTCGATAGTCGATAGTCAATAAGTCAACTATCAGGAATGATAAATGGTTGTATCACTTGCGCTTGATTTTCACATCACAATACTTTTAAAGACACTTTAAAATTACTCTTTAAATGGTCAAATTATATTTTCCAAGTGTATTAAAACCAAGGTCAAAACAAATGTCAAAACATTGTTTATTATATATCCATACAATTTACACTTAGCTTTATTTGAAACAATTCATTATAAATTATTTTTCTGGTTTATAAACTATTATTTATAAAATTTAAAACAACATTTATTATCCCAAAAGATAATAAATCAATTAAATTACTTTTATAAATTTTGAATCAAAGGTTAATAAACCCGAAGGTTAATTTATATAACTTTTTTATTACTTTTAAACCCACATTAATTTTCCCAAACAAAATAAATCAAATTAAAAATCCCTTTTATAAATTTAAACCAACGTTAATTATCCCAAAAGATAATTAATCACATTTATAATATTTCATTAAAAAAATATTAATTATCCCGAAAGATAGTAAATTAAATTTATAATCTCTTTAATAAATCAATCAATTATCTTTATTTAAACAGTTAATTATTTCTAAAATACTTTTATTAAATGAGTAAATTAACTTTAAAATCTTTATTAAATCAGATAATTAACTTTAAAACGCTAAATTTAGTTAGTTCACTTTAAAACACTTTCATTACATTAGTTAATTTACTTTAAACTCATTTTTTAAATCAATTTATTAACTTTTGAAACATCATTAATTAAAAATATTAACTAAATTCAAATATCATTAATTAAAATGATAAATTAGATTCAAACATCGTTAATTAAAACGATTAACTAAATTTAAAACATCATCTATTAAAATAATTAATTAAACTCAAGTATCATTATTTAAAATGGTTAATTACTTTGAAACATCATTAATTAAAATGATTTATTAAACTTAAATATCATTAATTAAAATGATTAATTCATTTAACTATCATTAATCAAAACAATTAATTAAATTTAATCATCTTTAATTAAAACAATTTATTAAATTCAAATAATCATTAATTAAAATGATTAATTGAATCCAAATATCATTAACTTGATGGATTAATTAGATTCAAACATCATTAGTTAAAATGATTTGATAAATTTTAAACATCATTGCTTAAAATGATTAATTAATTTAAATATCATTAATCAAAATGATTAATTAATTTGAATATCTATTTGGTGAAAATACAAGCTCAAGGTAACACAGACAAAGGGTTTAGGAGATGATATTCAATATTTGATGATACAGTGAAAATTGCTACAACGACACTTAAACAATTTAAATAGAATATCATGATTAATTACAACTGAACATCAATGTAAGAAGCATACAAAAATAAATAACAAATTATTGGTGAGAAACCCCTTAGGGTCTCTCTACAAATATTCCCTGCAAAACAATGGTTACGAACAATATATAAAATCTTAAGGGTCCATAACAATTAAGTTAATATGTAATCCGTTCCCAAAATGGGATTTCAACCAAACAATCAACCAAACAACAACAATTTCTAAACTATGAACCAATCATTCAACAATAAATTTATAACATCACGGATATTATATAGTTAATTTAAAGGGTGAGTAAACTCAAAGGAATTCTAGTTGTTGCTGAAGTGTTCTGGTTCCGTCCAAAATAGTATAGCGTTCGATTTTAGCTTGAAATTCTATAAGCTCTAATTCCTACTAATCTAGTTCCAAAGCGTAGATAATGCTTTCCCGAGTACAATGGAACTCACCGCGCTCAAAACCAACCTCGTATCTAATAGTTATAGAATTAATAAGATTTTGAATTAACTAATAAATTAGCTAATTTACTAACTAATTACATCCTAAATCACCTTATTAACTAATCCTCCCCTAGTCCTTCATTTGCAATTCTAGGCCACCGGAAACCCAAAACTCGACTTCGCTGTCTCGCCAACTGCCGCCGCTTGAGGCCATGTCGCGCTGCCGCAACCTTAGCAGACATAGCTCCTGACACCCCTGACTCAACGACCCTAGCCTCATCCCCTACAATGCCGTTGCCAATGAGAATTCGCCCCAAAAGTCGAACGTCGTCACACTAGAATTGTCACCGCCATGGGCCGCCGATGGATGATCGGATGGCGGAGATGGGTTCGTGAAGACGAGACGCACAATTTTCGTTTTTAGCTCGTTGCCTAATTTTGCCTCTAGCGGCTGGAGCAATATTGGCCGTTGGATTTGGCCATTTAGGTTTAGGGTTTTATGAGTATGAATGAAGGTAAAGGTCCTTATATAGGAATCTTGACCGATACTATTCATGCCCGAAATTTCACGAACTCCAAACGAAGCGTGCTCCTTGGCATTCCTAGCTAAATACCCCTATTCTGAACTCAATGGAACTATTTTCAAGAGCTAGTTCTATCGTATACAGAAGTTAGGTTTTTAAATCCAATTATAATGTCTTAATTTTCTAAATTTAATCGTTACGTGTTTCAAGGTCGCTCAATCACACAGTACGTCCGATCGTCACAAAACTCATCGGCGTACAACAATTTATTATTTCGGATCCAATGACACTAGTTTCGTCAAAATTCGAGACAGTGCTTCGAAATGATAATTTAACACTATTTAAATATTATTTTAAATTTTCAATTCGATAAATCGATATTTATCCGATCTATTTATTTTGGTAATTAAATTTACAAATTCAATTAACTTATATTATTTATTAATTAAAAAAAGTTAAATAAGATTATTAAATCCAATAGATTAATATTAAATTCACAAATACCAATATTTAAATGATCACTATATTTGAATATAAGTTATTAAATTCCAAAATCCAATTATTTAAATATTTAAAGTTAATTAAATATTTAAAATTCAATGACCAAAATTCTGGGGTTGTTACACATCATATCTGTTACTATTCTCTAATCCTGAAATTTCCTTTAATCACTTCTTGATGGCAGACAACTTTCTCTAATGAAACATTATTCTAAAAATTCAAATTATATATCTATTTGATCATCTTGACAAAGCAAAGAAACCACAAGTGTTCATTTATAGATATAGAGCTCGAGACAGTAAGAAATTAGCAAACAAATCTTAGCCATCAATTTTAGATTTTTGAAAATGATGATGAAGTGACGATTGGAGAGTACAGTCATATAAAGGACGTCATCGGAATCTTATCCATATAGACTAATCTACTCATATTGGCTTGGATTGGTTGGAATAATTGATTTAGGGTTGGCATTTTTTGGCGGCGATAGTGGAAAATGGGGAGTTATGGTCATGATTGACTATTGTAGTTTGGCAAAGCAAGCGAGGACAATTGTTTAAGGTGTTCAGTGTAACACCCTACCTCTATAGCCATACTAGAAAAGAGTATTACTAGGGAATGTTGTCTAGTAATATAGAGAACGATATGATATTGGGCTTACGCATTTGCACATTCCCATAAGCTAACATCGTAAATTTCTCAAATCATATAATACTTACCATTATGCACTTGGTATCGACACAAGGTAATGAACTCATAGGTCTCTAGGATAGAACAATACAGAATAAATAAAAGTGATCATAGAATCATAACACAACAATAAAATATAATACATCAAATATACATAGTCTCACCAGGTTTGCAAAATGTTAGTCTCCAGGCCACTATATTCATGACATCATAGTCAATACAACATCATAAGTACATAAATGAGGCTATAAAAATACAAAAGGGGAATATCATCCTAACATGTATGCTAGCTTCCAAAATGGTGTCCCGCTAGTCAAGCAAGCTACTTCGACTGTGGGAACTTGGACAAACCCAAGTATTATGAAATAACACACGAGTTAGACTATGTCTAAAGATTAATGTTAGAGTATATAGGGTGATATATGGTAAAAGGGGTTTCATACACAAGTCGCATAAATAAGCACTACCCGATAACATCCATATAACATAAGAATACAAATACCTCGACCAACAATCCTAATAGAAGGAAACTCTCAACTGATTGGCCCTTAAAGGTGTATATAATGAAAGGATATGTAGACTCCAAGCATGGTAAACATACAAAACAGTATAGTAATCACATATACAACAATGAATTCATAAATTGTCATTGGGTAAGGGTGATTCGGGTAACAAACTTACACATTCTAGTCTCTAATGTCTCGTATAATCATCGTCTCACATATGAGGTTATACACTAGAAAAATAATCAAATGTGAATCGACCTAAGCCACCCTGATGGGAGACCAACATACCGCAACACTACTCCATGAAACGTTAATGTGCGCAACCCATTTTCCATATTCTCTTAGTTACTCCTAGATTTGCAACACCCATATCCATTAGCATGTCATAAGCATGCTCAAGACCACACTATGCATTAGTCACGATTCCTACTTGCAATTGGTAACAGACTGTTGGTCCTATATGATGTCTGAGTAATGGCTCTAACGACAGTTATTACACTATCCCCAACAATCAATAAGATTGACATCATGGATCCATGGCGAAAACCCTCAATTAGGACTATGATTGATACTAGTCTAGTGGGTTCTAATCATGTGCTCTCCATAGTGGCATGAACCTTATGACGTATATTTAAATACTCTCGACTCAATATATCCTAATGAGAGTAGCATCACTTAGTTATTCTCATCCTCACATAGTTGACTCATAGTCCTTGGAGAGATAAACATCTATCGACACCCAATTTCAATTGCTCACCTCAAATGATTCCCGAGACCCTTAACCCTACAAACAAGTGACACTTACATACAATCAAATAACATTGGAGCATCCCATACCACCCAGGGTTATTTGATTGTTTACTATATGTCTGTAAACTACACTCACAACATTCAATTATTTCTACATAACAATTCCAATGAATGACTAGAGAAATATTATCGAAAGTCGCATACCAAATAGTATTATAACTCTGTTTTCCCCATTTCCTCATTACACAAAAAAAGTAATCACAAAACATCCAAATCTATTTGTAAAAGAGATTTTGTTAATAGGAAAATTCTATTTATTTATCTCAAAAGCTTATTTCAGTTTTCAAGAAACATAATTTTCCCTTACTTATTTAGTTATAAAATCAAGTTTTAACTAGAGAAAAAGTTTTCCAAACCTCTTCCTTATTTAATAAATCTTAATTTTATAGAATTTATTTGGATTTTTAAATAATTTTTAAACCAAAAAATCAATTTCTATTTAATTTAAATGAATAAACCTCCTCCTACTTTAGTTTGGTGAAAATAAACTCTTTTCCGTAAAGCAACTACACATTAAGAAAACATCTAATTTCTACTTTTCGAATATAGTTTTGTTTTAATTTTTTGAAATTAAACTTTTTTCTTTTTGGTTGCACTGCCTAAAGCTCACACTCCAGGCTTCACCCATCCGATCGACTACCGTGTGAGGATCGGTCGACTGGTCCTCACAAGATGGTCGAAAGTTGGTGGGTTGTTTAAAGCGAGAAGCTCCATGCTTTTAGTGCATCTCTCCTTTCTCTAATCAACTCTGTAAGCTTCCCTAATGATTCTAACATAATTCAATATCCAAATGAAAAAAATTCATGCATCAATCAAAGCAGATCCAACATAATTAGAGGATTGAAGATTTACAAAGGTGGGTTTACGGATAGGGAAAAAACAACAGAGAAGAGCAAGGTGATTTAAACATAGAGTAGTTGGCAATTCACACAATATTTCCAGTGAAATATACATCATAACTTTGGAATTTGACATAGGTTGTGAGTATAACTACTCACCTAAAATAGCTATGCTCCTAATTACTTAATTGCTCCTCACTGCTACTTCTCCTTCCTCTCATTCCTTCCACTATAAAATCCAACCCAAAGCAAACTTGATCAAAACTCCAACCTTTTCTTCTCTAGTGGTGTCATAGAGTGTCCAGAAGGACATATTATGATTTTACGATTTTAGAATTTATTTATATTTTATTCTAATTTTAGAAATGAAGGCTAGGTTTAAATTTTATTTCCTCAAGATTGAAATGCTACAGGATCATCCAAAGCTAATATAGGAGCTAACATTTGTAACCAAACGAGAAGTTTCTAGATTTCTCAACTGAAGTAGAAAAACTATTATACTAAGGGTGTTAGTGGGGTAAATGGGCTCATTTTCCGTCTTTCATTTTATTCATTTGCCCTTCTTTTCTTTATAAATAATTCCTTTTCTTCTTATACGAGTCGGCTAAAATCTACAAATAAAAATCATATTTACTTTCCACAAGTGTTTAACTTTCATTCATATATTACATTATTTATTTTCCATAATTTATCCCATTTAAATAATTATTTCTTTAATTACTCTTATAATCCCATTTACGAAGATACATCCATGTACTCCTTTTACAAATGAAATAAATTATTTTCTTTTAAAAATTAATTTCCAAACTCACTTATTATGTTATTATACTTTACACAATTTATATAAGCATTTTATCTTAATTTAAAAATTATTTTATATTTTAAATTAGCTATATTGTTATGAAATTCTGAATCTATCCTTTAAAAATATTTCCTTCTTTAAAAATGTATGACCATTAAATATGTAAATCGTTCCTATTTCTTACACTTTATTATTTAAAACCCTTATTTATTAATTAATTCATCATACCAATATCCTAGTTAATCGCTTTTAAACAACAGATTGTTATAGATCTGCCTCTTAAGGAAATTGCGTCCTTGCAATTATTCCTTAGGAAAAATCTATAACTAAGCTAATTACTTTTAGCTTATTTGCACCTTCAACTATTTAATCAAAAGAATAAAGAAAACAAATAGGCAAACAAGACATACCAGACTCATATACATTATAAAATATCTTGGGATGGGTCTGTTCCATATGCTCTCTGGTCTCCTTGGTGTAGTCCAATGGGTTGTCGAACCATTGCACCTTCAGTAACGGGACTTTCTTACTCCTAAGCCATCAAACCTCCAAGTTAACTATACAAATAGAACATGGCACATAACTCAAATCCAAAAAATACCAAGCTCCTTAATGTGGCTTGGATCCAAAACTATCTCGATATTCCTCAAACACTTCCTTAAATGAGAGACATGAAAGACATCATGACTACCATCAAGCTGATAAGCAAGAGCAACTCTACATGCAACTCTACTTGTATACTCAATAATCGAGACCAACAAAATGAGTTGCAAGTTTCCATGACTTACCAAACCTCATCACTCCCTTCAAAGGAGGTATCTTCACAAATAACAGACCACCAACCTGCATAAGACTTCTAGTGACCCAAAGCTTCCTTCATCCTTTGTCTAATCAACTCTATCTTCTCGAAAGCTTCTCTAACAGAGTTTGGACCCAACACAAACTTATCTCCAGTCCCAAGCTAATAAGAGGGTGATCGACACGGTCTACCATATAAAGCCTTTAAAAGAGCCATGCAAGCATTGGATTAGTATTTATTATTATAAGAAAATTCTACCAAATAGGCATGTTCCTCCCATCTACCTCCTAAATCAATGAAAAAAGAATAAATCATGTATTTAAAAACTTGGTTCTCTTTCCATCTGAACATTAGTCTGCGGGTGATATGCAGTACTGATGTTTAGCTTCATACCCAAAGCAGTCTGAAGACTCATCCAGAAGCTGCTAGTGAATAAGGGATCTCGATCACACACAATGGCATTGGAATACCATGAAGTCTCACTTCCACCCTCACACAAATATTGGTCGAAATGGAGTAGTCCTACTTCAATTTACTTGTATGAAATGTGCCGATTTGGTCAAGCAATCAACTACTACCCAAATGATATCATGGCCATTCCTGGATCGAAGTAGGCTATCAAAAAAATCCATAGACACTTGAAAAGAATTCAATATAATTGAAACCTTCATTGGGTCTCATATAGGGGTTTATATATAAGTGGAATATTGAAAATTTTATGTCCAGTTATACCTGATCTCACTTCCATAGCAGAATATCCAACGGCTAAAGAAGACCGTTTGGCCTCTTATGTTCAGTCTTAACAAGTTGAGAAGTTATACATCCCTTCACACTTACCAATGTCATAGTTTATCCCTTCTAATTATAAAGATGCTTCATATCCATATACATCTTATTTACTCCAGCGTGAATGGTATAACATGAACAATGACAATCGTCTATTGCTACCTTACGAAAACCATCGAAATTAGGAACAACGAGTCTATCTCTTCTCCATATGCAACCATGAGCCTCAAGTGCATACCAGCAAGATCTTCACCATCATAACCACACTCCAATCTTTGAAAAAGAACAAGAGGAGTCAGATCTCTCCTCTAGGCATCAGTGATCCAATCAATTAAGGATGGTCAGACAATAACACTAGCAAACATCACGCCGAACCAGCAACAGAATTTTTATCCTGGATATCACACATAGAAAGAAACTTGAGATCCTTCCATTATACTGTCATTATAGAGACATCTACTTGACATTTCATGCTTAGTGGAACATCTACTCTTTTCCCCTTCCCAAGGATGTACTGAATCTCAAAATTATAAGCTGCTAGAAACCCAGACGACCACCGCTGCCTTATGTTCAGATCCTTTTGAGTGAACAGATACTTTAGTGACTTATGATTAGTATAAAGAAAAAGCTCTTACTAAGAAACCAGTGGTGTTAAATCTTCAAAGCAAAAACTATGAAAACAAGCTTTAATTCATGAGTGGCATATCAGACTTCATTAGGCCTCAACTGCCTAGAGACATATGCAACTGCACTTAAATCAGAACCACATGCATTTGTATAAACTTCAAGATATTGGTTTCCTTTAGGAACAATAAGAATATGTGCATGGCTAAGCAAATCTTTAAGCCTTCAAAAAGCTTCCTCACACTTGTCTATTCACTAGAACTTAACTCTGTTCATGGTGAGGTTAGTAAGAGGTAGCACAGTCTTCGAAAAATCCTTAATAAAATTCCGAGAGTAACCATCTAAACCTAGAAAGATTCGAATCTCGGTAATAATCTTAGGCCGCTTCCAATTTAAAATAGCTTCACCTTTAGTTGGACCTGTAGAAATTCCAGCCTCAAATACAACGTGGCCCAGGAACTTCACATCCTTCTTCCAAAAACGACATTTAGAGAACTTGGCTTTTATTGGTTCTACCTAAGTCTCTCCAAATAATTCTATGATGTTGCTCATGCTCTACTTATAAATTGGAAGATGCCAAGATGTTATCAATAAAAATCAGAACAAACTTCTCGAGCTAATCTTTGAAAATCCTATTCATCAGATCGACGAAATATGCAAGCCCATTCTCCAATCCAAACAGCATCACTAGCCACTCATAAGAGCCTTATCTAGTTTGGAAAGCTATCAAGGGAATGTTATCCTCTACAATTCTAAGTTGATGAAAATTATTGTAAGGTCAAGTTGGGAAAAGACCATAGCATCACTTAGCTGATCAGACATATCATTAATTTTTGGCAGGGGTTATTTATACTTTATGGTGAGCTCGTTTAGCTTTTGATAGCCTATATATAGCCAGAGGGAACACTCTGTCTTCTTTACAAACACTACGATGGAGCCCCAAGGAGAATTGAAACTGAATAAAATGCTTAGTTTCCAAATCAAATAAATACTTCATTCTCCTTAGCAGACATCCTAGTACGAGGATGACTAACTAACCGAGCTTTGGTAATAAGATCAATGTTGAACTCTATAGCTTGCCTCGGAGGCAAATCAGTGATATGCTCAACTGCATCCAAATAATTTCTGACAATAGGGATTCTAGCAATGTCATATTCTTCTCGAGATTCTAAGGCAAAAAGAGAATAACTCGAGCTTTGAATAATATCTCCAAGAGCAAAATTAATTCGCTCCATGGATTCTGGATGGCAAAGAGTGATTACTCTTTCTAGACAAGATAAGCGAGTCTCATATAGAACAAGCCAATCCATCCTAAGAATGGTGCCAAATCCCATTTAAAACTCACAAGAAGAAAAGCCACATAAGTCAAACACAACATTCTCACATAACATCCTAAAGGTTACATATTCCCCTACGGGATTAGTAGATATAACTAGGCAAACAACATCAATATCAAATCCATCAACTAGCTCTTAGACATGAATGAATGAGATGCACCCATTTCAAAGAGAACTCTGATGGAAGAATATCTAAATAAGATATTACCTTAAAGGATAGCTGGAGCTTTTCTTTTGGTTCGGCATGATCCACCGGACCTCTCTAAAGCATATAGATCCCCACTTTTCTTGCCATTTCCAATAGCTAGACAAGTGTAACTGAAATGGCCCATCTCCTTACAAATTCTACACTATTTCGGGCCAACCATCTGTCTAGGCTTGTTTCACTCCTTAGAATAATGACTTACTTCCCCACAATTGTAGCAGTCAACTTGAGTAGTATCCTTCTTTTGGGTGAACTGCACCTTGCCTCTAGCTTTCTTTTTTGTGTTGGAATCTGGGAATATACTTCTTGAATGGAAATTTTTGCGTCTAACCAAAGTTGATTTTACTCTTCTATCCTTTTTATGACTTCAACCTCCTCAAGTCTAAAAGCAGTATCTGTTTGCACCAAAAATGTTCACAAACACCCAATTGCAGATGAAAGCACCAAATCACCGTTACAGATCACAAATAGATTGTATGTAATAGAATTAAATATGAAGAACACTTAAAAAATAAAAAGGAAAGCAGTAGAAAGACAAGATTTATAGTGGTTCGACGTTGTAGCCTACGTCCACTTTGAAGAGTTGTTGTTTTATTGATGATTCTCTACTGATTTACAAGAGTACAATTGATAGTATCCGAGCTACAATGGATTTCAGCAGAGTAACGGTGTAGAAGAGCCAAAAGATACCTTTTCTAAAGCTCTTGGACTGCTATTTATAGGTGTAGGCTGCAAATATCTCGCCCAGATCTCGGAAGATCCCTTCCCTTACATGGGTGGGCCCACGTGATCGACCCTCGGTCGTTTGGACTCGATCCGTGATCGATACGAATGAAATTCGTATCAATCAAGATTTAGCCCAATTGAGTCGAGTTTGATCATAAACATTCCTGAGGTTGTATGCAAGCTCCTGTGAAAATATGGTAGCATTTGGACTTGTAGATCTCGAGTTATGATCGATGCAAGTTTGAATTTGTTGAAGGCTGTCGAGTTCGTATCGCTTCTGTTCGCATCGCTTCTGTTCGTATCGCTTCTGGGCACGTGCTTGCTAGTTGACGTGGCGCTAACTTTTAGGATCGATCCAACTTTCATGCCGAGCGACCGAGTCTTCCACTTATATATGCTTTGCTCGTATCGACCCAGAATATCCCTTTCGTATCACTTTACTGTACCTAACTTCGTATCGATCCCTCGCACCCTACTTCGTATCGATCCTTTATAATTGCTTCGTATCGATACGAACTTATGTTCTTCGTATCGATAACTCAAAGGTCATTCCGTATCACTTATTGGTTGGGTTCATATCGATGGGAGGTGTTGATTTCGTATCGATCTGTGGCCGATCGATACGAAGCATGTTTGGCAGTGGATCGATACGAACTGAACTCATGTGTCACTGCCGATGGATACGAAGAGAGTTAATCTGGATGGACATGAAGTGGGCTTGGCTGGATGGATACGAAGAGAGTTAATCTGAATGGATACAAAGCGGGCTCGTCTGGATGGATGCGAAGAGAGTTAACTCGGATGGATACAAACAAAGTCGATTCCCTTAATCTTGATCAACCCATATCTCGAGCATATGGACCCCGATCGACTTGAAATCTGAAACATTGGCTATCATAGCTTTGCTTGTCATGTCACATCAATCGTAGCTTGATCCGGACTCGGACAAAATTTACCAGCATTCATAGTGAACTTTGTAGGTAATCGGTCATCGGGACTGATTATCTTCCGTTTTTAGTCAATTCTTTGGTGCCACGGCCTTGCCAAAAGGTGGGATAATACTTTCCCCCCAAAACATGCCTTGCGATAGGGAGGTGTGTTTTTTAGTCCGATAAGCTGGATGTTCGTATCCTGATAATGTCCTGTAAAGAGATTGATAATCTTACCTGACTGTGAATAGTGATCGTATGTCGTTTGGGGCAGTATGTGACCATTCGAGGTCGGATGCGGTTAGAGGCGCGTTGTGACCGTTCACGGTCGGGGTGCCATTCATGGAGAATGGTGACCGTTCGCAGTCGGGTGCCGTTCGAGGCGAATTGTGATCGTTCGAGGTCGGGTGCCGTTCGAGGCGAATTGTGACCGTTCGAGGTTGGGTGCCGTTCGAGGCGAATTGTGACCATTCTTGGTCGGGGTGCCGTTCGAGGCGAATTGTGACCGTTCTCGGTCGGGTGTCGTTCGAGGCGAATTGTGACCGTTCACGGTCGGGTGCCATTCGAGGCGAATTGTGACCATTCGAGGTCGGGTGCCGTTCGTGGCGAGTTTTGTGTGCCCAAGAGGGGGGGACTTAGTATCATTAATGTCGGATTTCACGTTCGAGTGAGTTTCCGAATTGTTTGTTATGGCGGTTTATCGCCATCTCAGAGCATGCCTGAGGACCGTTCGCGATCCCGTACATGTGTAAGTGACTTAGCCATTATGGAATACAAATACTAGATTTACATTCAAAAGGAGTCTTACAACCAAAATGTTCAACCAAATCAAGTCCAGATGCAAAGAGTAGAAAACAAAAGCAAAGCAGAGACGTCAAGGTGTAGACATCTACACTAATGCAGTTGATAGTCGTCTCAAAGCACGCCTAAGGACCGTTCGTGATCCTGTACAAGTGTAAGCGACTTAACCGCACAAGGGTGGAGTTTGCGACTTATTCATCATTATTTCAATAAGTTGATGACAAGTTGATGCCTCAATCCTGAGCCGTCCCCAGTTGATGCAGATGGTGGTCGTTCTTGCTCCACCGTTGCTGCTTGCCTTCTCACGTACTGTGATAGCATGCCATTCCTAATATTCCCTTCTATCTCATCCCTCAAGTGCATGCGATCATTTGTACTATGGCCGCTTAGCTTGTGGAATAAGTAGTATTTGTCTGACATCCTCTCATTGTTGGTCGGATCCCTTCTCATTGGCCTCCAGTAGGGAACCTGCCACCTAGTGTCTTGGTAGATTCACTCTAATGTCTCGCTCAGCTCTGAATAAGAGGTGAATCTCGGCTCCTTCCGCGACCGCTTTGGCTCATCACAATTGTCCTTTGCTTTCCATTTCCCTTTCTCCTTGCCTAAATCCTTTTCGGGTGGATCTTCGCTTTTGACTGCATAAACATCAACTCCCTACCCTTCCTCTCTCTCAGCATTTGCATCCTCTTGTCGCAGAAACCTTTCTGCCTCATGGTAAAACTCTCCTAAGTCCATAGGTGGATCCCTCGTCAGCGAATTTTTGAATTCTGAGCCATCAGCTATGCCAGATACAGCTGTCATCATAACCATGGATGGATCTGGCCGATCCACTGATGTTGCTGCTGCATTGAATCGTGTTAAGAAGTTCCTTAAAGACTCTCCGATCTTTCGCTTCAGTGTCGTCGGACTCATCACATTCTTGGGCCTCGAGATGTGAACCGTGAACTACCTCATAAACTTTTCAGTCAACTCGGTCCATGTTCCAATCGAACTGCTCTCCAATTGTCTAAACCATAATGCTGCTATGTACGTCAGATATAGTGGGAAACATCGGGCCATGATCTCCTCTGATGCCCCCAGTACTTCCATATGCCGCATATACCTCGTCAGATGAACAACGGGGTCTGTCCTTCCATCATACATCTCCAATGTCGGTAGCTTGAATTCTGGTGGATTCCTGGCCTGCTTAATTGCGGGAGTGAAGGGGCTTTTGTTATCATCTTCTAGATCTCTATTCACTAATCCGCCTCTCATGGCTCGTTTGACCATCTCCGCCAATCTGTCACTGTCGTCAAGCTATAGTCCTTGTCTGTTGCCTCCGATCTGCCCCCAAGTTCGCGAGGGAATCCTGGAATCTGCTCTCCTGGACGGGCATCCATTCCTCTATTAACGCCTTGTTGAACAGCTCTGCCTGCTATCTTTCCTGAGGTTGGATCAACATGCTCCTGCGGAGTGCACCCCAGCTCATGGGCTGCTCCTGATGGTCCTGCTCTATTCTGAATCCTGGTTGTTCCACGCTCCTGATCGCCATCTCCAGCACCCCTGGCAGTGGCGTTCTCTTGATTCTGCACTCTAGCTTGTCCAATTTGCTGGAGTAGGTTCTGCATAATCTCTTCTTTCCTTTTCAGCATTCCCTCCTGCATAGCTTCCATCAACGTCTCCATCTCGTCTCGGGTGATGAAGACTGAGGCTTGATTCGCTCCTGAGGAAGCCTCCTGACTTCCATCATGCTGGCTCCTTTCTGCTCTTGGTCTCCTCACTGATTGCTTCACCAATGCTTTCCAAATCTAAGTCCTTAAGCCTTCAGATCCAAAATCCAAGCTATAGAATCCCCGAGTTCAATTCTCAGTGAAAGCACCAAAATGTTTGTGCCACAAATGGTCACAAACACCCAATTGCAGATGAAAGCACCAAATCACAGTCATAGATCACAGATAGATTGTATGTAATAGAATTAAATATGAAGAAAACTCAAAAAATTAAAAGGAAAGCAGTAGAAAGACAAAATTTATAGTGGTTCGGCGTTGTAGCCTACATCCACTTTGAAGAGTTGTTGTTTTATTAATGATTCTCTATTGATTTACAAGAGAACAATTGATAGTATCTGAGTTACAATGAAGTTCAGTAGAGTAACGGTGTATAAGAGCCAAAAGATCCCTTTTCTGAAGCTCTTGGACTGCTATTTATAGGTGTAGCTACAAATATCTTGCCCAGATCTCAGAAGACCCCTTCCCTCACGTGGGTGGGCCCATGTGAGGGATCCCCGGTCGTTTGGACTCGATCGTGATCGATACGAATGAAATTCGTATAGATCAAGATTTAGCCCAATTTAGTCGAGATTGATCAAGAACATTCCTGAGGTTGTACGCAAGCTCCTGTGAAAATTTGGTAGCATTTGGACTTGTAGATATCGAGTTATGATCGATGCAAATTTGAATTTGTTGAAGGCTGTCGAGTTTGTATCACTTCTATTCGCATCGCTTCTGTACGTATCGCTTCTGGGCACGTGCTTGCTAGTTGACATGGCGCTAACTTTTAGGATCGATCCACCTTTCATGTTGAGCGATCGAGTCTTCCACTTATATATGCTTTGCTCGTATCGACCCAGAATATCCCTTTCGTATCGCTTTACTGTACCTAACTTCGTATCGATCCCTCGCACCCTACTTCGTATTGATCCTTTATAATTGCTTTGTATCGATACGAACTTATGTTCTTCGTATCGATAACTCAGAGGCCATTCCGTATCACTTATTGGTTGGGTTCATATCGATGGGAGGTGTTGATTTCGTATCGATCTGTGGCCGATCGATATGAAGCATGTTTGGCAGTGGATCGATACGAACTGAACTCATGTGTCACTGTCGATGGATACGAAGAGAGTTAATCTGGATGGACACGAAGCAGGCTTATCTGGATGGATACGAAGAGAGTTAATCTGAATGGATACGAAGCGGGCTCGTTTTGATGGATGTGAAGAGAGTTAACTCAGATGGATACGAACGAAGTCGATTCCCTTAATCTTGATCAACCCATATCTCAAGCATACGGACCTCGATCGACTTGAAATATGAAACGTTGGCTATTATAGCTTTGCTTGTCATGTCACATCAATCGTAGCTTGATCCGGACTTGGACAAAATTTACCAGCATCCATAGTGAACTTTGTAGGTAATCGGTCGTCGGGACTGATTATCTTCCGTTTTCAGTCAATTCTTTGGTGTCACGGCCTTGCCAAAAGGCGGGATAACAGTATCAACTAGCTTCTCAAATGTAGCCTTAAACTATGGAAGTAAGGCTTTCCTCAAAGCCTTGTTTGAGCCATAAACAAACTTATGGTTCTTCTTAAGTGGAGTGTTAATGAAATTGGTACCATACCTAGAAGGAGCCTCAAAGGTAGCTACATATTCCATAACTAACATCTGCCCTTGCTTCAAATTACTAAACTTCCTAGTTATAGATTTTTATCTACTTCAGAAAGGAACTTCTACTCAAAGCAAAGCTTGAACTGATCCAAAGTCATTACAACCTCGTCAATCTCAGCCACCAATAACTCATACAAATCAAGTGCCCTCTCCTAAAACTTACTAGATGCAATATGCACCTTCTGATGATTAGTGACTCCTATGCTAGTAAAGATGCGCTCACATGTCTTAAGCCAAGTATGAATTCCAATGAATTTCTTAGTGCCCTTGAATGGTTTCCCACCAAGGCTATCATAGTCATCACACATCCAAGTAAAATATAAGCTGGGAGTAGGAAGATTAGGAGTTATGAGAACCCCATATGTCTGAATGCTCCATATAAGTTCCATCTACTGAACAATGGTCATGTACATAACCTCATTATCAATAACTGGACTATCTGGCATCAGCTTAGGTAAATCGACCACTAGCCCTTCTCACTTCTGCATTAGAGTGAGATTAAAACTTAGAAAAAACAAGATTGATTTATTCATATCTTCAAACATACCAATAACAAGTATGCCCCGATGACTACCCTAGCAATCACTATGTATTCCTAGCATATACTTAGGGAGCCTACCCAACACCAAGGAGGACAGGGACACGTAAGTCCATCTAAGGCCAATGACTCGTCTCTCTTAGATCATTTATTTTTCTTAATCTAATCTGGTACCAACTATATCACCCCATCTATATAACCATACTACCAAAGAGGATTACTAGGTAATGCTTTATGATAGTACGAAGAATGAGGTGATTTTGGGATCACACATGTGGATATTCCCTTGGGCAAACATCATTACATTTCTCAAATCATATAACACTTACCATTATGTACTTGGTATGGGCACAAAGAAATTATATATGTGGTTTCTAAGATAGAAAAATACATAATATAGAATAAATAAAAGAGATTACAGAGTCAGAATGCAGTGATATAATATAATACATCAAATATACATAGTCTCAGTAGGTCTACATAATGTCAGTCTCTAGCCCACTATACACATGAAATCATAGTCAGTACATCATCATAATTACATAAATGAGGCTACAAAAGTACATAAGGGAAATATCATCCTAACATATACATTAGCCTCCAAAATGGTGTCCCACTAGTCAAGTAAGCTACTTCATCCCTATACCTTGAGTATCTCAAACTAACCCAGTATTATAAAATAACATATGGGTAAGACTATATCTAAAGAGTACTGCCAGATTATATAGGATGATATATGGTAATAGGGGTTTCACACGCAAGTCACATGAATAAGCATCACCCAACAACATACATATAACATAAGAATACAAGTACCTTGACCAACATTCCAAATGAGAGAAAGAAACTCTTGACTGATCGGCCTTAGGAGGTGTATATGATGATAGGATATGCAGAATCCAAGCAAGGTAAACATACAAAATAGCATAGTAATCATATATACAACAACTAACTCACAAAGGGTCTTTAGGCTAACATGCAGCTAGTCTTTAATATCTTGTATAATCATTGTCTCTTCTATGAGGTTATACATTGGAACAATCATTAAAAGTGAATCTACCTAACTTATCCAGATAGAAGACTAATGTACCACAAAAAACTCTAAGAAACGCTAATGATCGCAGCCCGTTCCTACAGTCCCTCAATTACTCCCAAAATCGCAGCACCCATATCCATTTACATGTCATAAACGTGTTGTAGAACTATATTATACATTGGTCACAATTCCTACTTTTCCTTGGTAATGGACCATTGGTCCTCTATGACGTTTGGGCAATGCCTCTAATAAGAGCAATAACCCTCAGCCCCAACACTCAATAAGATTAAAGTCACAGATCTGGCATGACCCGCAATCAAGACCACTAGGATCGATACTAACCAATCTAGTGGGTTCTAATCACATGCTCTCCATAAGGTCGTGAACCTTATGGCGTAGATTCAAATACTCTTGACTCAATATGTCCTATTGAGAGTAGGATCACTTAGTTATTCTCAACTCCACATAAGCGACTCATAGTCCATGGAGAGATAAACGTCTCTTGACCATCAAACTCAATCAATCACATCTAGACAATTTCCAACACCCTTAACTGTACAATGAGTGACGTTTAGTTACAAATAATAACCAATAAATACCACTTGAGCATCCCATATTTTATTTCTATTTTATTTGGATTTTTGAAATAAAGGTTAGAATTTTAATTTTCTAAAGATGGAAATGCTATAGAAAGTGAATTTAGGAGGTGATATTTATAAACGAAAGAGAAGTTTCTGGATGTCTGAAGAGAAGTAGAGAAAGTATTTTTACCAAGTGTGTTAGTGGGCTAAATGGGCTCGTTTTTCATTTATTATTTAATCTATTCGCCCTTTTTTTCTTTACAAATAATTTTTTTCTTCATATTCAAATTAGCTCAAATCTCCAAATAAAAATCATATCTACTTTCCATAAGGGTTTTCCTTTCATTCAGATTATCATATTAACTATTTTTTATCATTTATCCCATCGTAATAATTGTTTTCATAATTATTCTTATAAGCCCATTTATAAAGATAAATCCATAAAGTCCTTTTATAAATGAAATCAAATTATTGTCTTTAAAATAATTTTCTAAACTCATTTATTTTAATTATTATAATTTATAAAAATTTAGTTAAGCATTTTATCTTAATCTATAAATCATTTTGTACTTTAAAATAGCTATATTACTTTATAAAATTCCAAATTTATTCTTTAAAATATTTCCTTACTTTAAAATGTTGCACCATTTAATTCCTAAATTATCCCTTATTTCTTACACTTTAATATTAAAAACCTAATTAATTAATTTGTCATACTAGAATCCTAAATAATCACTACTCAACAATGGGATGTTACATTCACCCTAGACGTAGAGCAAGAAAGCATTGACATCAAGAGATCTTTGATGGTGATGAATGGTTTCACGACCTAAACATGACGAGAATGAGATAATAAATTTACTATTTTTCCCCTACATTAATTTGTATTAATATGTTATTAAAATCTTGTAACATGAATAAATTTTCCATACGATATCCATTTCACTCGATGTTCGTTGAGATAGGTTCATGGCCAGTTTTCAAACATTTTGGCATAATGTTCTGTTTTTGAAGGCGTCTTAGCGGGATACAAGGTCATAATATTATATTTTGAAATACTAAATATTCTTTCATCAATTTTCATATACACCTACTAAGATGTATTATACACCTCTTGGTGATTATTTGGTTATTTTAATGTTTTAAAATATATGTTCAACTGTTATTAGTTAACCACTAATTTTTACATTGTTAGATGATAGATACTTTATACACTTATTCGTATATTAAGAAGAAACAAATAATTAAATTGAGAACAAAAAAGTCTAAATTGGAGTAAATAAGTTTATTTATAAATTTAGGATGATAATTGTAAATAATCTTAACTAATAGTTTGTTCCTAGATTAATGAAAAATATATTAAAGTAAATTTATAGAATTTATTATTATTCATAAAGTAAAGTGAATTTTAATAAATAATAATGTGATTTTTGGTAAGAATGTATTATTTTTGAGTAAATAATAATACAGTTATTTCTTTAGGGTTTATGGAAAAATGATACTATTATTATTTAAACTAATAATAATGAGAGATATTTTGGGCATAAAATAATAATAAGGAAGTTTTTTTGTTAAGAGTGGTGCTTTATCTAAGCAGAGCACTCATTTTAGTGTCTCACGGATTTGAATCCATGACCTATCAAACCAGAGTGAGGAGCGCCAAATTAACTAGTTAAGCTAGTGGTCCTTGACATAAAGATGTATTGTGGGTTAAATGGTTACAATTTTTGAGATAAACAAGAATATAGTGATTTTTACGTTTAATGCAGAATATTATTATTTTTGAGTTAAACAGTAATAAAGTGTTTGTGAAAGGTAATAGGACGAACCACAAGGAAAATATCTTCAAAAATGTAAAAATGGGGAGTAGGGTTAACTGCCTCTTCCATCTTCATTTTTTGCCTCTAGACACGACTCACTCTCCTTTTTCTATCCTCTTTCAGCCTAGAATTGTATTAGCTATCATGTCCTCATTTCTTTATGCCTATTTCCTAATATTTATTTACCTTTTTTTGGCTTTGCGATTCATCATGTCGCTCTGATGCCACATAGGTTAGTTATGCTTTGTTTATATGGAGTTTTACTATGTGTTGGTGTTTTTATTTCTTTTGGATCTAAAAGCCTATAACTACTGCCGATCATTCTGCTTGCCTATTGCCAGTTCTCCCTTGATCTATGCACTCATTACACTATTGCTTTCTATTGTTGAGTGTTGTGCTTATCAAACAAAGTAGTGAAGTGGCTAATTGAGTCTTCCTAATTCAATTGAAATTTTTGGTTCCAGTAATTTGGTTGCTTTTGTATAACTTGATATTCGTTTTTTCTAAAAGAAAAATGCATGAATGGCTCTTGATTCTTGTTTGAAAGGCTTTTTGTTGATTTGGAACTGCTTGCTCTATTCCGTGTATTTGCTTTTTTCAAATTATAATGGAATCGTGGTTTTCAAACGAAAATGGTGTGAGCTTGTCCCATGCAGGTCATGTGTTTTATCATGTCATTATGTAAGTTATGTCATAGCGTTGTTATGTAATGTTTCAGCTCATAATGCTTATGCTAGTGTGTAACGAGCTATCAAGCTTCGTAAGATTGTGTTGTATTTCGGCACTCCAACACATCCCCATGAACGCACGCTTCACTGATCTGTAACGTTGCTATCTTAATGAAGCTTCCAATGTGCCAGCATCCCGATTGAACATCCCTCCATTGCCTCCCAGAACGGGCACATACGTGGTCTTGGCAACACTTGCTTATAACAAAAGGTATTCCAATGTTACGTGCCACCAGTCCCATATATATTCCATGTTATGTGTCATATTTCTTGCCATGTGGGACTTATCGTTCAACCCACACACTCTCATATACGAGCCACACCTAACAATTCTCTACCTTGACGAGCATTTCCTCTAACCATTATTTGGAGCATACCGAAGAAATTCTACAGTGGCGTCAAGATGCTATATTTTCTCACTTCTTACGCAGTTGGGCAAGGCTGCATTACCAAATCTCCATCTTAAGGTGAGTACTTTCCACTCAAGCCATCTTGGAACATCAGTTCTCAATGCAGGAGAGCAGACTGTGTATCTAGCAGTGAGATAAAGCTGCTTACATATCTCCAAGCCTCAAGGAGTCCTTGCTGCGGTCACTCTTGCATCGTATAATGGTCCTTCGAACCATCGGCTCTAATACCATGTTGTGTTTTGGCACTCCAACACGTCCCCATGAGCACGCGCTTCACTGATCCATAACGACGCTATCTTAATGAAGCTTCCCATGTGCCAGCGTCCCGATTGAACATCCCTCCATCGCCTTCTGGAACGGGCACATACGTGATCTTGGCAACACTCGCTTGTAACAAAAGGAATTCCCAATATTACATGCCACCAATCCCACATATATACCAAGTTGTGCGCTATATTTCTTGCGATGTGGGACTCATCGTTAAACCCATGCACTCTCAAATGCGAGCCACACCTAACAATTTACCATGTTGAAATTTTCAGCACCCTTGCATCTTCCGCTATGCGCGCACTTCATTTAGTGTAGAAGAGGCAAGACCACTGATTGAAGCTCTTTTAGTGCCAGCGTCATGATTGGACATCCCTACATCCCCCTTAGAGCGCACATATTTTTATGGCAACATTTATTGTAACGAAAGGAATTTCTTGTCGTTCCATGCTACCAATCTCATATATATGCTCATCTCTTTTAGAATATCTTACGATGTAGGACTAATCATAATCCAATCTACACACCCACTCTAATACAATGCGAGCCACACCTAACAGATCTTTACCTTGGCAAGCATTTTCTCAATTTAACTAGATGTTATATAGAGTCTTCAAACACTTGGATAAGGGCGCTAAAACCTCCAGCAGTTTAGATTAGGTTGCTACCACCTCTCAGCAGTTGGGCCAAGATGTTTTTACATAGAGTTCTCTTTTCCACGGTTGGAGCAGGCTGTGTTCTAACTTATTACTCCACCTTAATGAGAATCTCGAGCTCAAATCACATACTGGAGCATACTTAGTGTAACGACTGGGGTTTTTCGACCCTCGAAAATCGACACTAATACGTTCACTGTATATAATGCCGAGCAATCAGTGTCGGAAATACCAGATTATTATGGTTTAAGAAGAAAAGGAGATAGAAGAAGAAAAGGAGATAGAAGAATAAAACAGAAACAACAACATAGAATCTCACATCGCAGCGGAACAAAATATAATATATAATAATAGCTTTTTATACAAAGAAAACTGCAACTGTTAATATACATACAAATTATCAGAGTACAAACATAGAAACCCGTACAGTTATAATAACTTGTCATCACAAATACGGAATATACAACCTACAATACACAGTGGAATATAATCAAGTATGTGCAATACATCTCTGCCATCCAGCTCATGTCCTGAGCTCCAAAGTATCCTAACCTGACTCTGTAATAATCGGTCTGACCCGAGCATTACAATAAAGTAACACCCGAGTCAGGTTGGAAACCAACGTGAGTAAAACACACTTAATTTGAAATACTGAAGTTCTCAAAATCCTTCGAAGACAAAGGTATCTCGTAAGACCGCGTCACACATAAACACGACGGGTTTTTCCCTTACGATAACCAAAACATTTTTATAGAAAATCCAGTTATATTATAATAGTGTCTAACTATAAATACTTATTAAGATAACTGAAATTGTTAAATTAATTAAATTGCAGCATATTAGACTCCAAAAACAAAACCGTAAAGGTTCGTAGTTGTTATTAGATCGAAGTGGTTCCGGATAATGCAGATATCTGATCCCGGTCTAATCGAATCTGAACGATGAAATTTAAAAGTCCAAGTCGTTTAAATAACAATTTCATAATTAGGGTATTAATATTGACATATGGAAATTTATTTTATATGTTTACTTAATCAGGACCAGTCCATCGAAATTTATTTGCTTGTACTCGTTCATTTTATGGAATTCGGTAAAGTGATCGGTACAAGTCGATTAACTTCCAATAAAATGTGTCAACATTTTATTCTATTCACTTTAAATTTGTTTGGCTACTTAATGACACAGACAATAGGTAATTGAAATCAATATCAAAAAGAAGTATCAGCCAAACATAGATCATTAACTCAGTCAGCAATTAATATCAAATCAGTATACATACTAGACTGAACTTGTTTTAACTTAACCGAGGCAAGTTATTTTTAAATCCAAATTATTTGTTAACCAAAGAAATAAAATAAAATAACATGTTCTTAATTAATTAAAATTAAAAAGATCATTTAATAATTAATTAATTAACATATACTTAATTAAATAAGAAATTACTTATTTATTCACCCTAAATATTTTAATCATTAAATTTTCACATTTGTAGATATCTTGTCGATATTGGTTTAGATGGAAATAGTCGACCATTGGATCTCAACGCAAAAATTTGCTCGACGATTGGATTTGAAACGAAGAAGATATAATGTTTTTAAATTTTAAAGATTATTAAATATAAAACAAACTTAATTTACTTCATCCTTAAAACCACTCGGCCCATACTCTTCAACCCGGCCTAAACCCTTAACTTCCCCTTTCTTCCCAGTTCTTTTCCTTCTCCTCTCTTTCATTTGAACGAACACACCCAGGTGTGCACATCACCGTGCATGTGTGCACGCCTCCTCCGGCCTACCTCTCGCCATCGGCCATCACCATAAGTCGCCTGCCACCCCCGCGTCACGATGACCCACTTGAAACGTGCGACCCAATCCCACTTCAAATTCTCGAACTGCTACCCAAACCACGAACGAAGACGAGCCACCCCATCGCCTCTCCATGCCACCACAAACCATCGTTGTTGCGACTTTTCTATTGATTAGAAAAGCACAAATTTTAATAAATTCTGCAACCGCACGGGCGTGTAGTATGCAGGTCGAACACAGGAAATTGTGTTTTAAAATATTTGAAATCTATATTTAAATCTTAGGCGTGTTAAATAAATTCGATGGTGGTTCTTGAAAAGGAAATAAAAACAATAATATACTCGGAACCGATTTCGAATCTAATCAAAACTGCAATCAAAATATAAAATTGTAGAAATCAGAGCAGAACTAAAAGTGCTTAAAAGAAAATAACAGAGCAAACAACTGAAATAAAATGAGCTGAATTTATTAACTAGCTGGAAAGAGTGCAGAAAATAACTAGGAACAAGAATAAATAAATTGCTAAATCTAATTAACAATCCTACGTATTCTGTCCAGAAATAAAAACACTGCTGAAATTAAAACTAAACTAGAAGAAGAGTGATGGGGTAAGAGATGATTTTTTGTTGCTGTATGATGCTGTATATATAGCCTTTTCCAACCCAGAAAATCAATTGCCGCTTTTAAGGAGGAAATGGTACCTTGCTTGAATTGGTGAAAGAGAACATATATACGTCCACGTCATTGCTTGAATTGGTCCATATTACTTGAATTAAATATGTTTAGTCCATGTTTTGAATTGATTGCACATGTGCTGCTTATTGTATTGAAGTGGCCATATAATATGCTGCTTGAATTGGTCACATTATTATACCATGTTATTTGATTAACAAGTCGCCTTGCTTTGAACTGGACTGCCTTGAATTGCGTGGGCTGCTATGTATTTATATTTAGAGTGTACCACTTTGAATATTTCTAATTGAATGATATGCTTGATATGTGTTTTCTCTTTGAATTATTCGGTGTCCAAAATGTTGCACTCTTTTCTACGTGTCATTTGAACCAATGGACGACAAAACCGATTAATTTCGGAATCTATAATATGCAAAACCACAACAAAATACCCGTATAATACCATTTTATTAAAATAAAAATATATGAAACAATCGGTTTTAAATGCAGAAAATTATGTTCATCAAATACCCCCCACACTAGGTCTTTATTCGTCCTCGAATAAGCGAAAAAATAAAAACTAAATAAATCTTTTTTCGTAGGAAACACGATTGCATTGAGCGTATGCAACAAGCCGTTAAACCTCTAGGTGTCCCTAGTAGGACGAGTGGTGTCTCGTGAGGATTTTCAGCGGATACTACCCACAAAATCCAAATGTAGTATGCGATGATTCTAATGTACGACATGAAAAATGGAGACTCAATTTATTTAAGAATAATCACAACAAAATAATGTATACAAGTTTTAGTCAATGTCTAGAAAATTTTCAGTTTCTCACTAATCACAAATTTCAATATAACTCAAGTTTTCATACATTTGATTCTAGTTTAGCCAATTGTTTTGGTTGATAACATAGTGCAGCCATAAAATAAATTCCTTTATTGTTAATCACAGTTTTTCAAATTGGTATTTTCATTTCCTTTTGTATAACAAGCCAAATCAATAAAGTCAAGAAGTGTTTGGGTTTCAATAGCTTACTCTCTCTTTATTAAAAATAATTTTTTTATATACGCCTAACTTTTGGACCAAGGTATACCACCCATGCACTACCTTGCGGGCTTACGTGAGAGTTGGGACAGAGCTTGGCGGATTGTGCAAACCAAAGCTGACTATGTCAGAAACTATCGGTAATCCTTAGGTGATTATTTATTTAATTTCTTTATACACCTAACTCAGAATGCTGAGGCCAGATATATCATCCATGCACTGCCTTGCGGGCTTACATGAGAAGAGTACAGAGCGTGGCGAGTGTACACACTTTCATAAGTGTGCACACCTATTGACTCTAGGTGTTTCTTATTAATTTTTTTTTGAAAATAACTAAAGAGAGTTATGCAAATCAACTTAGCACTACTTAACTTCAATGATTTGAAATGTCAACGCATGTACTTTAAATTTACCACTTTTAAAGAAAGACTACAGTTTAGAAAGGATTTCAACCATCACATACGAATCCCCCTATATGCTAACCTCACTATTATCGCTTGTAATTCAATTTTTCATTATATTTTACATTTGAAATTAGTGATTCACAAAAAATTTCATCAGTTGACTTGAACTGTTTACTTACTTTGTCTTGACTAATTAAAAATAAATCAAAGTCTTGAAAATAATGGAAAATGAGATGAAGCTTGAAAAAAATTGAAATGAAGTTTGAAAACAAACAATGAGATGATTTTTTTTTTGAAGTGATGCCACACTGCGAAATATGAACAAACAATATGAGATATGCATCCCCCCCCACACTGGAATGAGACAGTGTCCCAACTGTCAAATGGAATGCAAATGCAAAACAGAAGGAAAAAACTAAAAAAGAAAAGAAAATACAACCTGATATGTACAAGATAATGAGTGGCTCATGCCGAATAGCTAGGTTCGTGGAGATCCACGAACTCGTCGTCCTCGTGTTGTTCATACTCTAGAAATGGCTTCAAGCGTTGTCTATTGACCTTTGAAATGGAACCGTCCTTAGGATTTTCAATTTCAACTACACCATAAAGGTACACTGTTTTCAAAATATATGGACCTGTCCATCGAGATCTCAAATTTCTTGGAAATAAATGAACTCTGGAATTATATAAGAGAACTTTTTTACCTACTTTGAATGTCTTACGAAGTATGGATTTATCATGATAAAATTTAGTTTTCTCTTTATAAATCTTTGCATTTTCATACGCTTCATTTCTTAGTTCTTCTAATTCTGACAATTGTAATTTACGATGCGATCCGGCTTTTTCTATGTCAAAATTAAGGCATTTGATTGCCCAAAGTGCACGGTGCTCGAGCTCAACGGGTAAATGGCATGCTTTTCCAAAGACTAATCAATATGGTGACATTCCTAGATTGTTTTATAAGCTGTGCGAAATGCCCAAATGGCATCTATCAGTTTAGATGACCAATCTTTTCTGTTGGAGTTAACTGTCTTTTCAAGAATTTGTTTAATTTATCTATTGGAAATCTCGACTTGACCGCTAGTCTGTGGATGATATGGAATAGATAGTTTATGGGTGATAGAGTATTTCTTAAGAAGAGATTCAAAAGCATGATTACAAAAATAAGAACCGTTATCACTTATAATAGCTCGAGGTGTGCCAAAACGAGAAAATATGTTTTCTTTCAAAAATTTGACAACAACTTTATTGTCATTCATTCTGGTGGGAATGGCCTCAACCCATTTAGACACGTAATCTACTACAAGTAGGATGTATAGATTTCCAAAAGAATTAGGAAAAGGACCCATGAAATCAATGCCTCAAACATCAAAAATTTCGATGAAAAGGATTGGGTTTAGGGGCATCGTGTTACGTTTGGAAATATGACCTGTTTGTTGACATCTAGCACATTTGGAGCAAAATTTGTGGGCATCAGGAAAAAGAGAAGGCCAATAAAAACCGCACTGTAACACCTTGGCAGCATTTTTCTTTGCTCCCAAATGTCCTCCACATGCTTGATTATGTGAAAAAGAGAGGATGCTATTGAATTCATGTTCGGGAACACATACGTACGATTTGATCGGTGCAATATTTGAAGAGATAAGGATCGTCCCAGTAAAAGTTTCGAACATTGGAGAGAAATTTTTGTTTATCTTGTTTTGACCAATTGGAAGGTGTTTCATTTGTGACAAGATAATTTACGATGTCCGCATACCATGGTGCATTGGAGAGGGAAAGAATTTGTTCATCGGGAAAATGATCGTTGATTTGAGAGTTATCGATGTTTTCATGAACAATACGAGAAAGATGATCAGCTACGACATTTTCAGAACCCTTTTTATCCCATATTCCTAGGTCAAACTCTTGAAGAAGGAGGATCCAACGGATTAAGCGGGGTTTGGCATCCTTTTTCATGAGTAAATACCGCAATGCGGTATGATCGGTGTAAACTATGACCTTAGAACCTACGAGATAAGATCTAAACTTATCGAGGGAAAAGATAACTGCTAAAAACTCTTTTCTGTGGTTGAGTAATTCAATTGAGCTTCGTTAAGAGTTTTGCTAGCATATAGATGACTCGAGGAAGTTTATTGATTCGTTGACCTAAGATGGCTCCAATGGCATAATCAGAAGTGTCACACGTTAATTCAAAAGGCAAAGTCCAATTTGGAGGTTGGATGATAGGTGTAGTGGTCAAGATCGATTTAAGGGTTTCAAAAGACGTTTTACATTCATTGGAAAATTCAAATTTAACGTCTTTAGCCAGAAGATTCGAAAGAGGTTTTGAAATTTTTGAAAAATCATTAATGAACCTCCTATAAAATCCTACATGTCCGAGAAATGAGCCAATGTCCTTGACGGATCTTGGAGGAGGTAGGTCAACAATAAGATCAACTTTAGATTTGTCAACTTCTAGGCCACTTTTAGAGACAACATGACCTAAGATCGTTCCTCGCTTAACCATAAAATGACATTTTTCCCAATTAAGCATAAGAGATTTCTCCTTACATCGCTTTAAGACATGTTCTAAACGAAGGAGGCATTTATTGAAATATGACCCATAGATTGAAAAATCATCCATGAATATCTCTAAGAAATCCTCCACCATATCAGAAAATATACTCATTATACGTCTCTGAAAGGTAGCGGGAGCATTACAAAGGCCGAAGGGCAAGCGACATAAGCGAAAGTTCCAAAGGGACATGTGAACGTCGTTTTGTGTTGGTCCTCTAGCGCAATGGGAATTCGATTATAGCCGAAGTAACCATCAAGAAAACAATAATATTCATGACCGGCTAAACGTTCGAGCATTTGATCAATGAAACGGAGGGGAAATGATCTTTTCTTTTTGTCGCATTGAGTTTTCGATAGTCGATGCAAACGCGCCATTTTGTTTTGACTTTTGTCGGAACAAGTTCGTTATTCTCATTTGTGGTCACAGTGATTCCATACTTATTTGGTACAACTTGTACCGGACTTACCCAAGTACTGCCAGAGATAGGGTAGATAATGTTATTGTCTAAACATTTGATAATTTCTTCCTTTACCACTTCTCTCATATTAAGATTTAATCGCCTTTGAGCTTCGCGAGTGGGTTTATCCTCATCGACTAAATGTATTCGATGTTCGATGATTGATGGACTAATTCCCTTAATGTCAGCAATTACCCATCCTAATGCCTCTTTATTTTCCCTTAAAATTTTCAAAAGTTGTTCTTCTTGGTCCTTAATGAGATCAGAGGCCAAGATTACAAGGAAATTTTCCAAAGAATCTAAGTATGCGTACTTAAGATCGTTTGGAAGAGGTTTGAGGTCTAATTTAGGGCGTACTTCTTCTAAGGCTTCAGTGGATATCAACTGATTGAATTCTAGTGAATTATGAAAAGAGTAGAGCATATCATTTAATTCAGAAATGTATTCATCTTCATTGAAGTTGGAATTAAAATGATCTAGTCACATGTTAAGCGATTATGTAATATCACTAAAATCATTTTCTAAAATTGTTTGGATCATGTCAACTTCTTCTGTTTTAAGATCCCTTGGTTGTTTGTTAAGATTGAAGATATTTAGTTTAATGGTTAGGTGCCTAAAGGAAAGCTGGATTTGACCATTCCTATAATTTATGATAGCATTTGATGTTGCTAAAAATGGATGACCTAATATTAAAGGAATCTGACCATTAGGATTTGAGACGGTGCAGTCTCTAGGACTATGAAATCGACGATGAAATAGAATTGCTCGATTTGTATCAAAACATCTTCAACTGTGCCCAATGGTTTTTGGATAGATCGATCAGCTAGTTGAATTGTGATGTTTGTAGGCTTTAATTCTCCTAGTCAAAGTTGACAGTACACAGTATAAGGCAAAAGATTCAAACTCGCTCCAAGATCGAGTAAGGCATGACTAATGTGAGTGTTACCGATTTTACAACCGATTGTAGGACAACCGGGGTCCTTATACTTGATTGGGGAGGGGTTTAAAAGAACAGAGCTAGTGTTTGCAGTTAGAAATGCAGTCATAGGAACGTTAGTGGCACATTTTTGAGTACATAGCTCTTTCAGACATTTGACATACTGAGGAATTTTCTCGATGGTATCAAGAAGTGGAATATTGATTCGAACTTGTTTGAAGATTTCAAGAATTTAGTCAAAATTAGTGCGTTTCTTCTTTTTGTTGAGTCTATGAGGAAATGGAGCTATGGGTTTATAGACTCGTTCGGTAGTTTTTTCATTCGAAGAAGAAGGTGTGATATTAGAGGGTGAAGATAAGGGAGCTGGAATGTTGGGGTTTCCAACATTAGAAGGTAAAGAGTGGTCGGGATTGCCAACCTTGGATGAAGAATTAGAGTCGTTTGGTTTGACAACAGTGGGTGTCGACTGAGTTTCAGAATTTTGAACATGGGAAGACTTAAGAAGGATGTTGGGGGTTGCCGACGTGGTTGTCTACCTTCTTTCCAGACCTTAATGTGGTGACAGCATTAACCAGATTTACATTTTCATCCTCACAAAGATTTACTCCTCGAGAGTTATACTTTGGATTCACTTTGGGTTGACTAGGCAATTTACCTTTCTCATTGATTTTCATGAGATCCTTCATCATTATCAACATTTGTTCATTTTGTTTGGTGATTTGCTCAATTCTTGCATCTTGGTTAGTGATTTGTTTATTTTGTTTAGAGAGTTGTTTTTCCAATCGAGCAATTTCTTATGAAGGATGAAAAGGATGGGTTGATGGATTGAAATTAGGATGCCTATATGGTTGATTTGAAGGTTTTGTTTGAGGAGCGGGTTGAGAATTTTGAGCATTAGAAGTTGGGGCTCGATAATTTGGATTTGGTATCATCAGATACATATGTGATGGATTAGCCGCATTGTTAGGAGTTGACCATGAAAAATTTGGGTGATGCTTCTAGTTAGGATTGTATGTGGATGAATAAGGACTGTTTTGAGCTATAGCATTGATTTGGTCTTGTGTGTAGTAATGGGGTAGTCCTTCTCCTTCTTGAGGAGTTTGGGCTTCTATAGGAAGATGTGATGGGTCAATGGCACGTACTCCTCTGCTTGGAGTACGAATTGGAACACGAATTGTTTCCCATTGCATATCCTTTTTCGAATATTCTTCTAAAAATTCCCGAGCTTCTTCTGTTAGTCCTTGAGATGATGGTTTTGATGACAGCAACCTTAGAATAGATTATAAAATATAAATACTAACATTACAAGTTTAGATATATATGTATTTGCAGGATCTAACCATGCAGGTATCAAGAATGAAGACTGTACAGTATAGAGATTCAAGATACAGAGATAGAAGACTCATGAGTATCAAGATTATCAAGAGTTCAAGGTTAAGTCTGTTTTATTAGGAATATTTGTTAAAACTCGTAGAAAAGCACTAGCATCTTAATACCCAATTTATTCGTGGAATGGAATCCACTTCGAGCCCGTTAAAGGGATGGAACCCTAAGTAGGATGGAACCTACGAAAATCTAGTGGGACATTGTTTTGTATCCACTAATTTTAATTCAAATGATTTTACAAAATTATCTTGTTTTCAAAATGATTTCAAAACTTTCCTTTTAAAAGATTCAAAACTCTCTATCCTGATTTTAAATAATTTTAGCCTCAAAACATCTTTATTTTCAAAGTCAAAATACTCCTGTTTTTAAATGTCTTTTCAAATAATATATTTAACTTTTAATATTTATACTTAGATTTAAATATAAAATTATAGTTAGAATATGTATTTATTGTTCTTTATATTTACTTATGAATTTCAACTATATTCAAGTATATTTATAAAGTTTTAAATAGTTTTTATATAAGATAAATATTGTTTTTATAGAAATTCAAATTATCATTTTTGGCTGAGGGATGTCGACATGCCCCTAGGTAGTATGTCGACATAGTGACAGTTGAAGTTCAAATTCAAATTTCAAAAGAAGTGTCTATTCGCCATAACTCTTCATGAATGGTCATGGTGGTTGGTTTTCTATAAATAGGGGTCAGTTTCAACGAATTTTCAATCATATTTTTCTGATTTTCACTCCTCTTCATCTTCCACATTTCTTATTACAAAATCATACCATTACTCTGCCGAAATCAACATCGAATCATACTCGATTACTTCTAGTTTGATTCTACATCACTATCTCTACAAGGTTCTCAATGCTATTCAGAGTTATAGACTTCTTTGTAATATATTAGCGAGAAAAGGTGTGATTGTAGCCTTTGAAATCAATCAAGCGAGAAAAAGGTGTGATTGTAGCCTTGGAAATCAATTGGGTGAACTTGTTGCCCCGGAAATCAAGTATCTCTACCCAGAGGATTGGTATTCTGGAGGGTGTACCTCGTAGCCTTGAAATCGAGGGTTGTAATTGTTGAATTGCTTTTTAAAGGAAATATGTACTTAGTTGTACGGGACTGGATGTAGGGTAACTCCGAACCAGTATAAAATCCGGTGTGTTCTTTCCTTTACTGCTTTTACTTTATATTTGCATCTGTGTTTGATTCTGTGTTCATATCTGTGTCTAATTAGTGTATACTTTGTTAATAAAGTTAGATAAACTCAAAAAGATTAACAAATTTCTTAAAACACTATTCACCCCCCTCTAGTGTTAATTCTAGCCTTAAGATCCTTAATCCGCATTTCTCACATTTGGTATCAGAGCTTTGTTTTCAAAAGTTTCATTATCTGAATTTTGAAAAATTTCAAAATGGCCACTAACGCTAGTACTGCTATTACCACCAACACTAGTTCATTTGTAGAAGGTCAGTCTACTGCCAAACCGCCACTTTTTAATGGTAGTAACTATGCATATTGGGCACGTAGGATGAGAATATATTTACAATCTGTAGGATTAGATACTTGGAATATCACACAAACTGAATATTCTGAACCCACAACTAATTTTGCACAGTGGACCACTGAGCAAAAGACCGTTGCACAAAATAACTCTAAGGCAATGAATATTCTGTTTTGTTCACTTGAAAGAAATGAATTTAATAGAGTGTCAGTTTGTAAGTCTGCATATGAAATCTGGAAAACTTGCAAGTAACCCACGAAGGAAAAAGCAAAGTTAAACAGACCAAAATTTCAATACTCACAAATCAGTTTCAGTTATTTAAAATGAATACTAATGAGTCTATTTCAGATATGTATAGTCGATTTCAAGATATTGTGCATTCTTTAATATCTTTGGGAAAGGAATTTTCGAAAGAAGATCAAGTCAGAATTTTTTTAAATTCTCTCACTCCAGAATGGGATCAAAAGACACTTGCAATTGAAGAGGCAAATGACATCAGTACTTTAAAGATAGAAGAATTGATTGGAAATCTAATGTCGTTTGAAGTTCAAATGATCGGGAGAAGAGAAAGCAAAGCATCTGAAAAGAAATCAATAGCATTCAATGCATTGACCGATGGATCAGACTCAAACAGTGACAATGATGAAGAGATAGCATTTATGACCAGAAATTTTAGGAAATTTCTGAAGTACAGAAAATTGAATAGTTCCAAGAGAAACAACTTTAAGAATTCCGGTAATCAGACTACAGTACCATACTTTATCAAATGCTTCAATTATGACGAACCAGGTCATATCAAAAAGAACTGTCCGTATCTTGAAAGGCAGAATCCTCCTATGAACAATGAACCAGCAAAGAAACGGAAGCATGCATTTACTGCTACTCTAGATGACTCAGACTCGTCCTCAAGTGATGATGATCAGAAGACGGATAACTCGAAATTGTGTTTCACTGTAGTTCACGACTCCGACGAGTTCAAAGAAACGGACTCAGAAAAAGGTACACATTTACAATATAATTGGTTGAAATTGCTTGCATAGAATTAGTTGCTTGATTGTTTGATTTATTGATTTTAAATTGATATGCTGTTTGAATTTTAAAATTTATTTTCTATTTTTACTATTATTTTATTATTATTATTTTAATTATTTTTGACACATTCTGAAATATATTATAAGTAAAATAATATTTCAGAAATATAGACATTAATAATAATATTTATATATATGTATATTAGATATCTTAGGAAAATCATATCATGAAAATTCACAGGCACATGTCGACATGGCCCCTACCACGATGTCGACATGCCTACCTGAATTTGAATTTCAAATTTTGAATTCAAATGTTTGAATTTCCCTCTACCTTTTCACTTCATTTATTTCTCTGAAAAGATACCTTTTGACCAGAGAATATGTCCTTTGAAAGTCTATTTACCCACTATCTTTTATCATATCTTTTCACTTTCATTTTCAAATTCAAACTCTCTCTTCATATCTTCAAGCATTCTACTCTTTACTCTAATGGCTTCTTCAAGTAACCCCTCAACCATGAGAATTTCCAGAAAAAATCAAAGAGCAATTATTCAATGATCCGGAGGCAATTAAAGCATACATCAATTATGCTAATTATGCCAAAGTCCATCCCGAAAAATTTGCTATTTTTCAAGATTTTTCTTCTTATGAAATTGATTCTCTTTTTGCAAACAATGGTGTTTTAAGTCTTATTAACTCTTCTCAAAACGATTTTGTTTGCTATCCTAATCTTGTCAAAATATTTTATGCTAATCTAAACCGTGCTTTTTATAATGGAAATGAGAATGAGATTTGGAGTAGTGTCAAAGGGACTCAAATTGTTTTGAATTGTGATCCCTTGGGTACCATTCTTAATTGCAAAAGCATGGGAATGGATCTTTCTAGTTTTAAAATCGATGAACATGATCGTGAGACATTTCATCATATTTTGAAGGAGATGAAAATTTTGAATTTAAAAACCGAAACTTTCGTCCTAAAGCAAGGATTGTCAATCTTATTTTACAACATACTTTGACCCCAAGATCGAGTAATTTTAACAATCCTACTTCGAAAGTGTGCAAAGCACTTTTTGGTATTTTCGGAAATTATTACATCAATCGGGCGCAAGTTATTTTGGATGAACTTCGTCCTAAAAATTTTGAAATGGGAGAAAACACTTTATATCATGGAATTTACCTTACTCGGATTTTTAACTATTTTGGAGTGGATTTCAAAGGTGAAGAATTTGTCTCTAGAAAAGTTTTTAATATCTCAAACATTTCTCTTATGAAAATCCCATATGTTTTTCAACCGTATGAGACTCTTACCGAGAAGGAAGAGCGTTTGGCTCATGAAGAAATGGAAGAGGAAGAAGAAGAAGAAAGGGATGAAATGGAAATAGAAGAAGAAGAAGAAGGTGAAACATACTTAGAAAGTATTGAATACCCTTCCAATCCATCCAACAAAACCCTTCTCAAAAACCAAAAGATAATTGTGGAGAATCAACGGATTTTAATACGATCCGTTAGTAAGAAGTTGGATAACATGTCTTCGAAGATGAACAAGTTCTTGTCAAAAGTCATCAAGAAACTTGGACTATCTTCATCATCTTCATCTTCTAACTAGTTTTATCTTTTAGTATCTTATTGTATTTGTCTTAGTTTGTTTCAAATGTTTGTGTAGTTCCTTATGTTTAATCATTGTATTATCCAATTATGCAATGAAATTGAATTTCCTTCCTTTCATCTAGCTTATTTTATATCTAGAATAAATGTTAGTATATTATAGAAATATATATACATCATTATTCACAAAATAAAATTATCATCAATTTTCACTAAAGTATGTCGACATACCCCCCTTGACCATGTCGACATGTACTGGTCAGAAGTGACTATTGATTTTGAATTTGAAATTTGAATAACTACCAAATGTCTATTCATTTCAAACGAATTTCTACACCTATATATACCTTTGTCTTCCAGAAATCTTCACTGAAATTTATTTCTCATTATCTATATCCTTCATTTATTTCTCTAATTCAATTATGGCCAATCCTATTCATAATCTATCTGAAAATCTTGAAGAAACACTCAATTCATTCAAGAATATTCTCTCTATCATCCTTTGTAATCAGCGTCACTTAGAATTAAGTCAAATGCAGATGATCAAGGAACAAGAGAGACACTTCGATTCAATTCGATGGATGATCTCCTCCCTGCACAAGGATGATAACGAAGCACATCCTCCCGTTTCTCTATCTGTTGATAATGAAAATTGGGATGTCATCAAACAGGACCCTATCTTTGGAGAAGAAGGATGGGTTGATGTTCCTCGTAACGTTTAATTTTCTTTCTTTAATTGATTTGTTTTAATTAATTTGTTCGGTTTGATTTGGTTTGGATTGATACTTTGTGTGGATTGATTTCATTTGGTTTGAAGTTTGCTGTGTGAAACATGTATATATATACATTAAAATGAATATAGTCTTTAGTTAAGTTATTATGCTCATAAGTATCATTATTTCTTAATCTATATATTATATATTCCGTTGTATAGTTTATCAATGCAGGTACTAAAGTCCAAGAGTAAGGGGGAGTAAATTTTTGTTGATGACAAAGGGGGAGAAGTATAAAATAGGGTAGTTAGGCATAGATTAAGGGGGAGTTGTTAGTTTTAGGAGGAGTTATTAGGATAGAAGGAATATTTTATAAACAAAGGTTGTCATCATCAAAAAGGGGGAGATTGTTAGTCCTTGAGATGATGGTTTTGATGACAACAACCTTAGAATAGATTATAAAATATAAATACTAACATTACAAGTTTAGATATATATGTATTTGCAGGATCTAACCATGCAGGTATCAAGATGGAAGACTGTACAGTATAGAGATTCAAGATACAGAAATAGAAGACTCATGAGTATCAAGATTATCAAGAGTTCAAGGTTAAGTCTGTTTTATTAGGAATATTTGTTAAAACTCGTAGAAAAGCACTGGCATCTTAATATCCAATTTATTCGTGGAATGGAATCCACTTCGAGCCCGTTAAAGGGATGGAACCCAAAGTAGGATGGAACCTACGAAAATCTAGTGGGACATTGTTTTGTATCCACTAATTTTAATTCAAATGATTTTACAAAATTATCTTGTTTTCAAAATGATTTCAAAACTTTCCTTTTAAAAGATTCAAAACTCTCTATCCTGATTTTAAATAATTTTAGCCTCAAAACATCTTTATTTTCAAAGTCAAAATACTCCTGTTTTTAAATGTCTTTTCAAATATAATATTTAACTTTTAATATTTATACTTAGATTTAAATATAAAATTATAGTTAAAATATGTATTTATTGTTCTTTATATTTACTTATGAATTTCAACTATATTCAAGTATATTTATAAAGTTTTAAATAGTTTTTATATAAGATAAATATTGTTTTTATAGAAATTCAAATTATCATTTTTGGCCGAGGGATGTCGACATGCCCCTAGGTAGTATGTCGACATAGTGACAGTTGAAGTTCAAATTCAAATTTCAAAAGAAGTGTCATTCGCCATAACTCTTCATGAATGGTCATGACTGTTGGTTTTCTATAAATAAGGGTCAGTTTCAACGAATTTTCAATCATATTTTTCTGATTTTCACTCCTATTCATCTTCCACATTTCTTATTACAAAATCATACCATTACTCTGCCGAAATCAACATCGAATCATACTCGATTACTTCTAGTTTGATTCTACATCACTATCTCTACAAGGTTCTCAGTGCTATTCAGAGTTATAGACTTTTTTGTAATATATTAGCGAGAAAAGGTGGATTGTAGCCTTTGAAATCAATCAAGCGAGAAAAGGTGTGATTGTAGCCTTGGAAATCAATTGGGTGAACTTGTTGCCCCGGAAATCAAGTATCTCTACCCAGAGGATTGGTATTCTGGAGGGTGTACCTCGTAGCCTTGAAATCGAGGGTTGTAATTGTTGAATTGCTTTTGAAAGGAAATCCGTACTTAGTTGTACGGGACTGGATGTAGGGTAACTATGAACCAGTATAAAATCCGGTGTGTTCTTTCCTTTACTGCTTTTACTTTATATTTGCGTATGTGTTTGATTCTGTGTTCATATCTGTGTCTAATTAGTGTATACTTTGTTAATAATGTTAGATAAACTCAAAAAGATTAACAAATTTCTTAAAACACAATTCACCCCCCCTCTAGTGTTAATTCTAGCCTTAAGATCCTTAATCCGCATTTCTCACATCTTCGTCTGTTTTTGCCATGAATTGCCCTCCACACATTGA
Organism: Allium fistulosum; assembly: GCA_030737815.1. Taxonomy (NCBI): domain Eukaryota; kingdom Viridiplantae; phylum Streptophyta; class Magnoliopsida; order Asparagales; family Amaryllidaceae; genus Allium; species Allium fistulosum. The sequence continues at coordinate 85,594,292 of CM060901.1, read as the reverse complement.
TTCGAGTTGGGATCTTGTTTGATAGTTAAATCCTTCATAAATGATCTGGCACAAAACGTGTTTAGGGATTGCATGATGTGGGCAACTATATAACAATTGATTGAACCTTTCAAAATATTTTGAAAAAGTTTCTCCTTCGTTCTGAGAGAATTGATTGATTTCAGTTTGAATTTTAAGAGTTTTGTGGAAAGGAAAAAACTTTTTCAAAAATATAGTAACGAAATCGTCCCAACTTTTAATTGAGTTTTTAGGAAGAGAATTAAGCCATCTTTTGCACTTTCTAGAAGCACGAATGGAATAAGTCTTAGCTTGATGGATTCATTAGAAAGTTGTTGCATTTTAGTTGTAAAAGCGTATAACTCAAATTTACTAAGAAATTCATATGAATTTTCAGACCCAGTGAATTTTGGTACCCTTTGGATAAAAGAATGTTTTAGCTCAAAATTATTTCCTTCGGCAGGTGGAAATGAAATAACCGAAGGTTGAACAGTCCATGTTGGATAGCATCGGTCTCTAAGGGATAATGGTCGGTTCTCATGAAATTCATTATTTCCAACATGTGATTTAGGTGATGATTTAGGTGAACTGTGATGTGAACAATGATTGCTCATGTTTGTTTGATTTGAAATTTCCGTTGATTTTTTTAATGAGATATTTTGGCTTTCTAAACGGTTAAAATTATTTCTTGACCAAACGCGCATAAACAAATCAAGATGTAATAGCCAAAAGTAAATTTAAACAGTTTTTAGTTGGGCACCTGTAGAGTAGAAATTTACTTACAGAGGGGTATGGCAGTCCATCCAATGCAAGTGAGTAGTGCTAGCGGATCAAACTCCACAGTTTGCAGTTGCTATGTTGTTGCTACCTGTTCAGATATCTAAGAGCTGATAACCTTAAAAAAATAATGAAACTGCAACCATGTGTTGTTGATGCAATTGAAGCACTACTAGCAAAACTTTTTGGTTAACGTGATTTTTTTTTGAAATTTGATGAAACTTGAAAGCAAGATTAATGAATGGTTACGCTAGATGCATACGTGAATGGTTAATAAGAAATGTGAACGCTAGCAGTTCATGTTACGTGTTAGTGAATGAAAGTGCAGCAAGAGGCAAGTGTGTATATATAAATGCAACGTGAGTGAAATAAACTAAATGGAATGTAACTTGATGAAATAATGCAATGAAGTATGCTTTGGTTATGTGAAAAACTATGTGTGAATGAAACGTGGTGAAAACTATGTGAATGAAATAAGAAAACATGAAAATGTGTACTGCAATGATTACTGGAAAATGTGTGAGTAAAATGCAACTAACGTGTAATGTGGTCTAAAAATTTGAAGTAGTGAGAATTATGTGCAAGCGGGTAACCAAAACTAACTAACTAAAATGCAAATTAAATGAACATGATTTTGAAAAAAAAAGTGTAACTGCAATGTGGTGAAAATGAGTGCAAAGTGAATGAACGTGAAAGCAAAGTGAAAGCAAGTGGCTACATGAAAGCAAAATGAAAACACAGTGAACGTGCAAAACAAACTGTGTAACAGCAAAGTGAATGAACGTTCAAGTTGGAGTTATTTAAAACGTAAAACGCGAAAGCTGAAGTGGTGCTAAATGAACTGAAAAGCAAGTGGCTATGTGAAACTGTTTGGGTGAATGGTTGCAAGTGAATGTTGATGCGTGAAAATGCAACCCGAGCTATGTATAAATTATGTGAATCAATGCTGCCACACGTGAATAATTATGAAAACGTGAGGACTATGCAAACATGAAAACAATGCAAACGTGAAAACAATGGAAAGTGTAAGTGCAAAATATAACGTGAGAAACTAAATTAAAACTAACGTGAGCTGGGTATGTGAAACAGAACCCAACTAAATGAAATGCAACTGACTGACATGCAAAATAAAATGTGAAAGGTAAATGGAACAGTGAAAAGTAAACCAAACATGAAACCTGAAAATATGTAGCTAACGAAAAGAAAAAAAATTAACATGAATAGACTTTAAAAAAAAATCAAAAATTTCAAAATAACAATTCTCGGCAATGGCGCCAAAAACTTGTTGCGACTTTTCTATTGATTAGAAAAGCATAAATTTTAATATATTCTGCAAGCACACATGCGTGTTAAACAAATTCGATGGTGGTCCTTGAACAGGAAATAAAAACAATAATATACTCCAAATCGATTTTGAATCTAATCAAAATTGCAATCAAAATATAAATTTGTAGAAATCAGAGCAGAACCAAAAGTGCTTAAAAGAAAATAATAGAACAAACAACTGAAATAAAATGAGTTGAATTTATTAACTAGCTGGAAAGAGTGTAGAAACTAACTAAGAACAAGAATAAATAAATTGCTAAATCTAATTAACAATCCTACGTATTCTGTCCGGAAATAAAAACACTGCTGAAATTAAAACTAAACTAGAAGAAGAGTGATGGGGTAAGAGATGATTTTTGGTTGCTATATGATGCTGTATATATAGCCTTTTCCAACCCAGAAAATCAATTGCCGCTTTTAAGGAGGAACTGGTACCTTGCTTGAATTGGTGAAAGAGAACATATATACGTCACATCATTGCTTGAATTGGTCCATATTGCTTGAATTAAATATGTTTAGTCCATGTTTTGAATTGATTGCACGTGTGCTGCTTATTGTATTGAAGTGGCCATATAATATGCTGCTTGAATTGGTCACATTATTATACCATGTTATTTGATTAACAAGTGGCCTTGCTTTGAACTGGACTGCCTTGAATTGTGTGAGCTGCTATGTATTTATATTTAGAGTGTACCACTTTGAATATTTCCAATTGAATGATATGCTTGATACGTGTTTTCTCTTTGAATTATTCGGTGTCCAAAATGTTGCACTCTTTTCTACGTGTCATTTGAACCAATGGACGGCACAACCGATTAATTTCAGAATCTATAATCTACAAAACCACAACAAAATACCTGTATAATACCATTTTATCAAAACAAAAATATATGAAACAATCGGTTTTAAATGCAGAAAAATATGTTCATCGATGGTATACCACCAAACTTCACCCCCTACGTTCGCCACGACCTCCTCTTTCAAACCCCCCTGGACCGCACGCTTACCTCGCCTCCTCCACGTCACCAATGTTGCGTCACCGAAGCCAAAGAACAAACCCCCTTAAACCCAAAAGCCGCCTCGACCCGCCTCCACAAGCCCAAAAAAATTGTCACGCCATTTTTCGTGAGTTCCCCATTGTCTGCTCCTCCTCCATGTCCAACGACCACCTACGAAATCGACTGGATGGCCGGAATTTCGAAGTTCGCCCAATTCCGTTCATCCCAATGTTTCTCACTCCACACCACACTAAAAATCACCATACCGCTCTTAAAAATCATGATTTTCACTATCGATTTCAAACATATAATCCATTCGTTGAAATTTGATATTCGAATTTGACCCAAAGTTGAGACACTTACTGTAACATCCTTCTTTCTTCTCCTATACATGATGAAATTTAATGAAACAATTTTTAAAATAATCTACACTCTAAAACAAACAACATTTGTTTTGAAATCAAGTTTCAAAACTGAACGGTTGTTGAGATATTGAATTTCGAAGTGAAGGCATAGCTATTTTAACCAAACATGGACATAGAAGAAGGAGTACAGTGTTTTATTTAAGCTTAACTGACCATGTCATATATACAAGTATTCACAATACACACATGTATACTTGGCAAAAACAAGTTTTCAGCAAGATCATAGTTATATATATATACATAAAAAGTTAACCAGTGGCAAAGGTTTTACTCACTGTTTTCACCAAGATGAACAACTGTTATGTTCTATTTTGCTCCTGCTTTAGCCCTTTTTGATTTAATGGCAGATTTCTATATTATTTTTTTCTGGTACAAGCATGAATAGGTATAGGCCGTGTAAATATATAGAAGAGGGTGGGAGCTGAGTGTACAGGCATCTCTTTTACTTTTTTTTCTCTTTTTATTTTAAATTCTTCTATTTTTGGCTGATGTGATTTTTTTCATGTGATTTGATTTTCTATGTGGCCTTGATTTTATGTTTGTGCTTGACTTGATTTTGATTTAGGTGTGACTTGATTTTGAAATTGTCATAATGATGTTTCTTGTGTATAGACACACTCACACACACATATATATATATGTATATGTCCTCATATACATATATTTACCATATACACATTTACATATATACATATTTACATATACAATACTTTTATAAACATATATATCTATTCATATATATTATTGTCATCATATACACATATATTTACATTTATACATATTGTTTATATACATTTAAATACACACATGTTTACATCTATTTACATGTTCACTATTTAATATAAACATATATACATATACTCATAAGTTTGAGATTTGCCATTATGGAGCTTATACATTCATGTATATATATTTATTTACATATACAATATTTTTCATAAACATATATACACATATATAACTTATATATATTTTTAAACATCATAAAGCTTGTATATACTTATATATATACATATATGGATGTTCTATCTTAAATTTTTAATGGTGGAGTTTATTTACATATATCAATAAAATTTATCATATCAGAAATTTATAATTTATAATTAAATATAGTTTTAATCAATATATAGATTCGGATATTTTAAATATCAGCAAATTTATTTATTCGACTTATAAAAATTAATATTTCAATAATTAAAATTAGTTAATCATATTTTTCTCATGTCGAATTTTGTTATTTAAAATTTTATCTAAATTCATATCCAATAAATTACATTAATAAATCATTAAATTTTATTTTTAACCATTTTAATTCAAAAATTATATTGAATTTAATAATTTAAAATAGTTAAAATTTCGGGTCGTTACACTTAGGTCAATGCTGCATCATATTAGTCCCTTCGAACCATCGGCTCTGATACCATGTTGAAATTTCAGCACCCCTCGCGTCTTCCGCTATGCGTGCATTACATTTATTGTAGAAGAGGTAAGACCACTGAACGAAGCTCTTTTGGTGCCAGCGTCATGGTTGGATATCCCTACATCCCCCTTAGAGCACATATATTTACATGGCAACATTTATTGTAACAAAAGGAATCCCTTGTTGTTACATACTACTAATCTCATATATGCTCATCTCTTTTAGAATATCTTATGATGTGGGACTAATCATAATCCAATCTACGCATCCACGTTAATACAATGCGAGCCACACCTAATAGAATGTGTTGCCATGTATAGTTTGTTGGCCCTATCGACCTCACGCCTATTTTATAATATAGTGGATGGTCCACTATAAACCAGTTTGCCTTGCAAGAAAAGATAATAAGTCAATTTAAAAAAATATTATTATATAACGTATTACTGTTTTTTAAAGTTGTTGGATGTAAATTGCTATTTTTGATTGAATAATGATGTTTTGAGATAATTGAGTAATGTTTTGATAATGAGGAATTTTTGAAGTATATTATCATTTTCAGAAATATAATTATTTTGAGATAATAAAAATAAATTTATTTTTATAATTAACAATATAAGACAATTTTATACTTAAGTTAAAATAATAGGTGTATGCACACAATTTTGGATTTTTGTGACATATTTGTTAATTGTTGGTCGGAGTAATCATATATGTTTGTTATATTGAGGTGGAATAACATTAGGACAAGTTATGCATTGTTTTATCTTTATTATAATGCGTAAATTACATGGTTTCTTATGGTCTTCAGTTTGTTGAATTGGCTGATGTTTGTGTTACCAATATAGGGCATTTAGTACACATTTAATGAGTTTGATGTTATGTACTAACAAAGGAATGGTTAATACACATTTGATGGATTTTACGCTTTCATTTATGCTATTGATGTTGTGTTACTGATAATGGGTGACTACTACATATACAATGATCTTTATTATTGTTGATTTATTGGATGTTTGGGGTTGACATTGAATGTTGCTAAATTTGGTGGCATGGTAGGATGTGATGTTTTTTATTATACTGGTTTCTTTGTTGTTAGGGTTATGCAGTGTATGTAATAACAAATATTTGCTGCAGAAGATGAGCAGGAAACAGAGCTATGTGGGCTTACCTTAAAAGGATATATATATGTGCAGTCTTTCTCTATGCAATAACCACGACATACCTTGAGTTGGGCTATGGTGTATAAGATAAGGCACAATTCAAAAATAGTCGGTCACCAATTCCTCTTTATTTTATATATCCATGTATCTTAAAGCTTGTAGGTTTAGAAAAGGAAAGAAAAGAGGTCTAGTTATAGGCTACATCTACAAGCTATTTATTTCATAATTTTTCCTGAATTATGGTTGTATCATTTGTAAATTTTATACTAATTGAATTATAAGAAGGTGTGGATGTTTTAAATGTTCTATTGGGCATTGCATGTTATTCATTTGTGGAGCTAATACACACACATACACACGCGCGCACATACATACATATGTGTGTGTGTGTTATTTATTTGTGGAGCTAATATATATATATATATTATTGTTTATTTCCATTATGAGGTTTTTCCCATTTGCTTATATTGAATTGAATAGCCAACGACCCATATTTTTTGATATATGAGAATAGTGCACAGACATATTTTGATGGTAGTTGTCACTGATTTTAAATGTTAAGAATTGTGGGGAATCACATTTGGCATCAGAGATTAGTTTAGATAATTATCTAAGCCTTAGGAAAGTATGACATGTTTATAGCATAACAGTTTGCACAATATGTTAGATTAAAGGTAGGATGAGAGAACATACTTATTGGTTGTTTGTGCCTTTTGTTTGTATGGATACATGTATGAGATGTATGTAGAACTACCATTACCTCACCCTAAGACGATGTTAACTTATGGTGATTTTTGTATGGAAATAGATGTAGCAGGAGTGTCATAGGATAAGCACTTGTTGGAAGGATTAAGTTCTAGTTATAGTCTGAGTGACTCACACATAATGTTAAATTTTGTAATTAAAACTTAACCTTAAAGAACGAACTTATTATTTAATTTCATTGAGTTTTACATAACAAGTAATCTGCTGAAGATCTGTATAAAATAAATGTAAATATGATTTTTTGACTTTAAAGGTATCTTAATAAGGGAATGTACGTTTTTGGATTTTAAGTTTTTTGTTGAGGTTTTTTACGTATATAATAATAAAGTATTTAATTTGAGATATAAGATATTTCTGTATGAAGGATGCTTAGCGCAAAATACTTTATTTAAAAGCATTTTGCGAAAGGATATTTGGTTTTTAAGTATTTGAAAATGAATACGGTAGAATATATTTTGATTAAATAATTGTTTTTAGTTTGAAAATATTCTTTGAAAAATTATATTGTGAAGGTATTTTATAGAAGGTATTCTGATTTGAAAATGTTTTGTTAAAAATATTTTTTAAATATATTTTATAGAGAAATGCTTTTGTTTAAAGAATTTATTACTAGAAATACTATATGATTTGAGATGTATTTATTGAATAGCTCTAAAAAATGTTTCTCAAACACAAAAAATATTTCTTGAATAAATTTTTTTCTTTAATAAAATGTTCCTCACGCACTTTACTCAAAAAGTTATTTATCAAATCATTATATTTTTAAATAATTTCTTCAAATTAATTATTTTCCTAAAATATTCTTTCAAATAAAACTAAATTTTTGCTAACCAGAAAGTTTTTCCATGAAACATCTTTGAAAATGCTTTTACTTGAGAGATATTTTTGTTAGAGATGTTTTGAAAGGAGAACATTTTGGATCCAATATCTTAGCAAAAAATAATCGAGGTGGAAAAATGTTCTATTGGGTAAATATTTGGGAAATATTTTATTGAAAAATGGTGAGCTATATAATATCTAGTTCTAAAAATACTTGGTTGGAAGAATAGTTTAACAAAATGTGAGTAATTATGGATATATGCCTTGTTAACATTGTGTGGCTGGTTGGAGGGCATCACTTCATGTTAGTAGGGAGCATGAGATTATATCCATGAGTTGTACAGATATTATTCATTGATGTGTAGGCAGTATTAGAGTAAGTACACACATGTTATTTGTTGGTATGTTAATATGAGATGAATATGTCTTATCATTTTGAGGATATTTGCTTTATTTTTTATGGGTTGTATTGATTGTTAGTTTATGCATTGATGTGCACGTAAAAGTGTATATTTTTACTTCCACATTTAATCTTCTTTTAATTAAATAAATGAGTGTATTAGGGTATTTTAAATGTTTAAACCAAAATTTAAATTGGTTTCAAATCATCATTTATTCATCTTCATTTTGGGGGGTAAAATGGTAATTTTGTGTATAATTTAATTTGCGAAAATTTATTTGCACATTTTTATTTTTATTTGTAGGAAATGTGCAAATATGAAGAGTTTTCATGGATATATGCATGCACATATGTTGAAGGCAAATGAAGAATGGAAATAAAAGAATTCATGCAACATGGAGGAGCCCACATACCCACTGCCATATGGTCCATAATTAAAAGCTCATGCACATGTTAATGAAGGTTTAAAGGCATGTTAGTGGGGATTAGTTAATTCTCCAATGATTACTTGGAGATTACACTTTCTCAAGGGCATTTTAGGTAGTTTCCTAAAATATGAATTAAGGTTTTAAGCATGTATAAATACCCCTTATGTTTCATGTAATCATTTACTACTTTTCATGCAAGATTGTAGCCACAAATCAAAGTTGAATAAAAATTTCTTTCATGGCTTCTTAGCATTGTTTTTACATTCATGCAATTTTTATTTATGCTTTCTTTTTCATGCTCTTTTTATTTCATGCTCTCTCTTACTTAGTTTATGCTTCTCTTGTTTAATGTTAGCAGCGTAGATTTAATTCTTGTAATTAGTTTAGTTTTATTTCAAGCAAGTAGTTAGCTCTCTTTTCTTTTAATTGGCTCTCATTTTCGTTTTATGTTATGTTGAAGTCATTTTATGTTAACATGTTTTCGAATATGAGTAGCGAAACCTCTTCAATTTAGGGGTAATGAAGCCCTCACGGAACATATTAAATTAATATAATGATTTCATTTGTGATCTCTCATATGTGCTTAATGGAAAATATGAATGATGGTGGTTTATGTTTCTTTTTTTATTGAATTTTGATAGCGTATGTTGACTCAAATAGGCTATGCTTAACTCCGTTTAAAACATAAACTATTTGATCATTTGCCTAAGTGATTTTGATAATAAAAGTCAACTCGAACCAAAATTTGATGGTCTATGTTTCTAATTAATAGTAAATAGATCATACTTAAAATAGATTTTATTTTTAATTTTCATGTCATTTTCATTAGTGTTGATAAGTGGGTTTGAATGGCGTGTTAGAGTTTGATGATTTAAGTTGTGCTAATTAATAGCACAAATAAATCATACTTATAATAAGCACATCTATCATTTCTATTTAATATTTTAATGAGAGATTACAAGTGAATTTTGTGTCGATTTATATGAATGATTGGAAGTGGATTTGCCTCTAAATTGCTCCTTATTATCATTGTTTTATTCACTTTTACTCTAACTCATTTTCTACAATTTTATTGTTTAAAACAAATTTCAAAAACTTTGGGCTAATTTGATTGAGTAATATTGAAATTTAATTCTTTCCCTGCAGATTGACTCATACTCGCATACGTACTACAATTGTATGCCGTGCGCTTGCGGTTTATAACGATAATATTTTTAACGACTGTTTTCTAACCGATAGAAATTTCCGTCGTTATCAAACAGGTTTTTGGCGCTGTTGTCGAGGAATAGTAATTTAATATTAATTTTACTCTCCGAATTGTTTTATTTTATTTTATTTAGTGTTCATTTTGTGTTTTGTTCCTTTTAAAAAAAGTGTGTGTATATATATATTGTTGTGCATTTGTTTTGTTTAATTTTTTTTGTTTTTTCTCATTTGTTTTGATTTAGTGTGTTTTGTTTTGTTTTGTTTTACTTCCATTGCATACAAAAAAATCAAAACAATATTGCATTTTGTTCTTTGTCCAATTCCATTCAGTGTCATTTTCTTTTATTACAACACACTATTCTGTTTTTGCCTTCCATTGTTTTGCATTTACATTACAAAACAACTTACCATCTTATCTATTCAGTTCTATTCAGTGTCATTTTGTTCTTTTTTAACATTACAAATCACCACCATATCTACAAATCAACTTCATCGTCCCTTTTGCAAACCAATCAATCACCATCTTCGACCATCAACCCCAAAGCCTCTTCCTTAATCACCACGACCAACACATCTCACCACGATAGCAAATAGATTCCTCCCCGCCCATAAAACCTGCTCCATCATCAAGCATCTCCCCAGGAAACCACGACAACCTGCTGCCCACACCTTCAAAACCATCCCCATCTCCGAAACCCTATTTCAATCATACTTCTGAGTACCTACCTTTGTCAATAGCCTACCACCACCCCATCATTACAGCAGAACTACCAAAATTCGCACTGCAATCACCCGACTTCACCAACATCCTACTATTCCTGTTCACCTGCCACACTGACCACTCCACTGTTGGATAGAATTACAGCAAGCTTCTTCCCTCCCACTAGCAAAGCACATCATAATTCCAACTCATACACAAACCGCAACAATATTGCCATCCATAACCCACCTCATCACGCAACCATCAACCATAAAACTACTATAACTTCTTCCTGCCACTGAGCTACCACCAGCAACTCCATTCATCCAACCATCCTCCTGCATTCACAATAACCAAACATTTTTTGCTTCACAATCAACAACATCCCACTACCACTAATTCAAACTGCTACAAACCAGGAACTCCTCATGCATCCTCCTCCTCCTCACTGCCTGGCCACTCTCAACTATCAACCATCAACCACCCTTCACCATTCAAAAACAAGTCACCATCCTCCATCACCCAAACTTCACCCAAACACTGCCTAAATTCACATTTCACTACAGTAAACCATCACTCAAAGTCGTTTGGAGGTCGTTTACTAAGGTTTTTACTTTAAAACCCATCGTTTTAATTCCATAAAAATTCCAATAAATCACCATAAATCATTATTGTATCCAAATAATGATTACTAGATCCAACATGATCAACATAGCAAAATACATTCGGTTACTGTCAATAACCGAACCAAAACAAGGAATAATGAGATGATTTACACTATTATTCACCTTGATTAAGTTATTGGAGTTTGAGATTTGTCCTAGCTTTAATTTTCTAGATTTCTCTCTTGAATCTTCTAAGTTTGCTGATCTCCTAAGGTGTTTTAATCGTTGGCTATAACTTCTCTTGTATGTGTATTTTGATTTATGAAATGGTAGGTGAGAATAAGGGAGGGTTTAAGGGTATATGGATGTGGCTATTCCCATATTGCCCTCCTCTTATTTTCCTAACATATAAATTATAAACCATACTTATGCATTCATTAGCTTAACCGCGGCCAAGTTAATTGACAATTAAATCTCAACTCCTAAATCAACCACATTATTGTATTTAATTTGTCGCATAAAATGTCATGAATAATGTTAAACAAAAATTAGGGGTGTTACACGCTCCCCCTCTTAGAGAATTTCGTCCTTGAAATTCAGTAAGGACTACAAACAAGCATAACAACCTTGCAAACAAAAGCTAGTATGTCATACCAGCTAGTAAGTCTATATAAAACAAATATAGAACATGCCCTCAAAGCATATTAGGATACGCATCTCGAATCATGTCCTCTGTCTCCCAAGTATAGTCCTTCTCATTGTCGCTCCACTAAACTTTCACCAACTTGACTGTCTTGGTCCTCGATATTTTCTCATCTCTCGCTACAACCCGAACTGGTTGCCTGACAAAAGTCAACTCAGGCTCTACTACCTAGTCCTCCAACTCTGTCTGAGGAATAGTAGCCTCTGTATCATGCACATACTTGTGAAGATGAGGCCGATGGAATACATTATGGACACCTGCCATACTGCTCGGCAACTCTACTTTGTAAGCGAGCTTTCCAATCCTTTCTAAAATCTGGAATGGTCCAACATATCTCGAGGCCAACTTTCCCGACTTTCCAAACCATTCCACACCCTTCATTGGTGATACTTTAATGAAAACCCTGTCTCCCACTGAGAACTCTAGGTCTTTACGCCTCTTATCTGCGTAACTCTTCTGCATGGATTGAGCTTCCTTCATCCGTCCTCGGATTAACTCAATCTTTTCTGACGCCTCTCTAACCAAATCCGGACCTAAGCCCAATCTGTTTCCAATCTCTAACTAACATGTCAGCGATTTGCATGGTCTTCCATACAAATCTTCAGAATGCGCCATTCCTATACTAGTTTGAAAATTATTATTATAGGAAAACTCAATCAAATATAGGTGGCCCTCCTAAGATCCACCAAAGTCCAATATAAAAGTTCTTAACAAGTCCTCAAGTACCTTGTTGACTCTCTATGTCTGCCCATCCATTTGTGGGTGATAAGCTATACTCATCTTGAGCTTGGTACCTAATACCGCTTGTAGACTCCTTCAAAATTCACTAGTGAATAATGCATCCCTGTCGCTGACTATGCTACTAGGAATCCCATGAAGTCTAACTATGTTCTTCATGAACAACTTTGCTAAAACAGGTGTCGTTCTGGTCAACTTTACTGGAATGAAATGAGCACTCTTAGTCAACCTATCCACAATAACCCATATACTCTTATTTCCTCTCCTTGACCTTGGTAACCCATCTATAAAATCCATGGATATCGAATCCCATTTCCAAACTGGAATATCTAGAGGCTGAAGTAACCCACTCGACTTCTGATGTTCGGCTTTCACTTGTTGACAGTTTACACACTGCCTAATCCACAAGCCAACATCCCTCTTCATGCCTTCCCAATAGAAGCTCCTCTTTATATCTTGATATATCTTGGTCCCTCCAGGATGAATCGTAAACTTGGATAGACGACATTCCTCAAGAACTTCTCTTCTCAAGTTCTCTACATCTGGAACACATAACCATCCTTTCTTTCTCATCCATCCTCTCTGGTCAAGACAAAAATCTTTTAAATCATCGACCTCAGTTCCAACCTCAAGCCTTCTTATCCTCTCAGCTAATAATGGATCCTCCTTCTATTTAGAAGCAATTCTCTCGATCAACTTGGTCGAACTTTCAAACAGGACAACATGGCAGTATTCTGACTAGAACTAGCAGTCGATCTTAACTGCATACCACAACTGGCCAAAGCTTCCAGATCTTTCCACTCCGCCAACATAACCAACACCACATTCTGATGTCTTTTGCTGAGAGCATCCGCTACTTTATTACCTTTCCCTGGGGTATATTCTATACCAAAATCATAAGCAGCCAAAACTCCAGCCACCTCTACTGTCGCATATTCAACTCCTTTTGAGAGAATAGGTATCTCAAAGACTCATGATCGGTATACAATTCAAATCTCTCCCCCAAGAGATAATGCCTCCAAATCTTCAAGGCAAAAATTACCGCTGCCAACTCCAAGTCATGAGTAGGATATCTTACTTCGTGCGGTCTAAGCTGCCTAGATGCGTAAGCAATAACTTTGCCTTTCTGCATCAATACTACTCCCAATCCAGTCCCACATGCATCAGTGTATACTACCAACCCTTGGTTACCATCTAGAACTACTAACACTGGCACATTGGTTAACAAATGCTTTAACTTAAGGAACCCTTCCTCACATTTGTCGGACCAGACAAACTTCACATCCTTCCTGGTCAACTTAGTCAAAGGTGCTGCTATCCGCAAGAAATCCTTAATGAATCTCCAATAATAGCCAGCAAGTCCAAAAAAACTCCAGATCTCGGTTACCGTCTCTGGTCTTTTCCAATTATTGACTACCTCGATCTTAACTGGATCAACTGACAATCCTTCCTCTGAAACCACATGTCCAAGAAATTTAACCTCTTTCTTCCAAAAATAACACTTGGAGAACTTTTCCTTCAATTGATTCTGCCTCAGCGTCTCCAACACCACTCTACGATGAATCTCATGCTCTCTTTCATCTTTTGAGTATACCAAATGTCATCTATGAATACCAGTACGAACCTATCCAAGTGCTCTCGGAAAACTCAGTTCATCAAATCAACGAAGAAAGCAGGTGCATTTGTTAATCCAAATGGTATTACCAACCACTCATACGAACCATACATAGTCCGAAAACGTTGTCTAAGGAATACTATCCTCCGCCACTCTTAACTGATGGAACCCTATCTCCAAATCCAATTGGGAAAATACTTTAGCTCCACTCAACTGATCAAACAGGTCATCCATCCTCGGTAGAGGGTACCTATTCTTGATCCTCCTTTCGTTTAACTTACGATAGTCGATGCACATCATTAACGAACCATCTGGTTTCTTTACAAACACCATGGCGGCTCCCCAAGGTGAACTGCTTGGTCTAACAAAATTCCTTCCCTCAAGATCCACTAGCTGCACCTTCAATTCCTTTTTTTCTGTCAGTGTCATTCTGCTAGGTAGCTAGTCTACTGACAGGTTCAACTCTCGATACAAGGTCTATCCGAAACTTTACAGCTCGTTTCGGTCGTAATCCAGTGACCGGCTCAAATACATCTGCAAATTCTCTTGCTACACGAATCTGACTAAGCTCATCTCCCACCTCCATGGCACTTAACAAAGCTCAACCACTCTTACTAGAATTCTTTACTGAGAAAATAATTTCATTATGACTATCTAAGTGCCTCAACGATAATTCCTGATCCTGGCAAAATATCCTAGCCACTTACTTACCCAACCAATCCATACCCAAAATGATCCCAAAATCTATGAAATAAAAAACATGCAAACTACATGCAAACTTATGACCTAACAAATCAAGTTCTAACTGGTCACATCTCATCCCAAGAGTTGCATGCCCTCCTATTGGATTTGCAACCCTTAAGGAAGTAATAAGGTTTGTGGGTTCTATACATAACCTATCAACCAAATACTGTGATATAAATGAATGTGATGCACTGGTATCAAAAAGTACTCTAACTGGTATACTCTGAATCAAAAGAGTACCTTCCATCACGGTTTTCCCTTTCTCTGCGATAGTAGGTCTTGAAGAAGCGGTGGTCCAATAGAAAACACCTTCCCTCTGTCTTCCCGGACTGGCTTTGGACACTGGTTCTTATAGTGCCCAACTTGATCACAGTTGAAGCATTTCACATTCTTCTTCTCTGCAGGCTTCTTTCCTTTACCAGTTCTACACTTGTAATCATACTGGCCCTTCTTATCACACTTATAACACACTAAATCAACCTTCACCTTCTTGGCAACATCCCCTTTCTGGGCTCCTTTCTTTTTGAAGAATTTCCTTTTCTTTCCCTGAGGGCCATGGGACTCAAATGGTTTCTCCCTAACAAACACAACAAGCATCTCCTCATGGCAATAGCCATCTCCACCACTACATGATAAGGCTCTCTAATATGATTCACGGTCATTTTACCTAGCTCTAGCCTCAAACCTCGAATGAATCTCTCATTCCTTCTGACATCAGTGTCACCAATGCATAACCATATCGAGACAGCTCATCAACTTAGCAGCATACTCGATCACTAACATCTCTCTTTGTACAAGATCCATGACTTCCTCATCAATGCCGACTTGGCAACCTCGGACAAGAACCTCTGCTCGAACCTTCTTCTAAAATCAGCTCATGTCAGCTCTTCCTCCGGAACTCCCGACTATCACTCTGTTCCACCAGTGAAGCGCTAACCCTTGCAACTGTCTAGAGGCTAGCCTTCTCTTATCTCCATCATCCAAGCCTATACCCTAAAGATCCTTTCACAGTTCAAAATCCAGTTCTCAACTTCAACAGCATCCTCTGTTCCAAGAAAAGGCTTTCCCTTCCTGACTGGTAGAATCCCTGCTTAGCTTGGCATAGTTATTACCAACTGGGGCCACGGGATTGGCTCCTCTAGCATTCACAGCATTACCTCCAACTACCTCTGCAGCTGCTCTAGCTTGCATCAAGTTGACGAAGATCTGATTCATCATCCCCATATCTACCGGTGGAGTTCCAGCACCAACATTAGCCCCTGCACTTGGATTAGCATTAGCTTGTCGACCATGGTTCCTCTTCCATTTCCTGCTTCCATATCTTCTTTCTTGTAAATCTACATACGAGCCTTAGTAAGATACAGAAGAACAGTCTAAGAGAGAGGGGAACACGTGCTTATACATATATACCTATATATATATATATCGAATATAATTACGTTACTATAACGTTAACCCAAACCCCAATCTTTCTTTGATTCAATAGGATTATGTTTGAAAACATTTGGTTTATTTTATGTTTTATCATAAACCTATGCTCTGACACCAACTTGTAACATCTCTTATTTGGAGGATCAAAACTAACGGCTACGATTGTTGCATTCATCCATAGTTATTAATCTTCGGTGAATAAATACGGCGGTACTAGATTCATTGATACACAGATCACAAGAGTATAGAAAAAAATTTAACAATTCAAAAACATATTTCCACATTCCATTCAAAACATTTCATGTTCATTACATAATCCTAAAACGTTAACCACGTTTAGCAAAATATAATTATTACACATATGCCAAGAGCGACATATGAAGACGCCCCCTTGGTTGATCAGAGTATATAATAAGGATAATAAATCTGCCTTTACAAACAAAACACACAGTGGAAATATATCTCTAAATAACAATATGCCTCATGCACGCCTTCGGAAGCTTTATTCGTCTAAGAAGAGAATCTTAAAACCCTAAACCTCAAACTACTCAAAACCAATTGAGTGCCCGAGAGTTTAAGGGTAAAACAAAAACTTCAAGTCAGACATAAAGCCTGGTATGAATAATAGTTTATCATCTCAAACCAAATGGATATCTAGTGAGACCACGCCGCATAGCGAAACGGGTTTTACCCACACTAGTATCCTAAAACCTTTATAAAACCATATACTGTGCTCCTGCATCCACAATGGTTAAAAACATATTATTTCAAAACATTATGATGATATGCAAAACAAGCAAATCAAATCTAGATTACCACTCCCTATTCATTCTGACTATCTGTCTCAATTATAGTTTCTAGGATTACTATTAACCTATTAGTTTTCATGGGCTAACTAATAACCAGTTAAACATTTAAGGACTCCCTGTTCAATTACATAGTTTTCATGGGCTTACTATGAACCTATCTATCTGACATCTTCATTTACACATAGTTTTCATGGGCTAACTATGAACCTGTCAGTCTAACATCCTCTTTATACGTAGTTTTCATGGGCTAACTATGAATCTATTGGCCCCTGCCAATATCATACAGTTTTCATGGGCTTACTGTAAACCTATTGGCCCCTTCCAATATCTTTCCTTTATATTTAGCATCCTATATTCTGGTCTTCCTGACCTTCTGGATGCAATTCTACTCATTCATGAGTTTATTCAATTTATATTCACTATTGGGTTAACCTAACTGGTTCTCCTACCTTTTTCCCAAAAATGCAGTAATGGGTCCATTATAAAGTGAATATATTCATATTAGAAGAAGTAATATAACAACGTAGCAATACCACTCCCGTGGGTTTAATTTATTAAAGATAGATTCTTCTTAAACCATTATAAAAAATCCTTTAATATAGCCATGGGTTTTTCCTTTAAAAATAGAGTTTGGGTCATAAAACCTTTCGATACCTTCGAAACCTAGTTTTTGACTTCATAGGATAAGCTCCTTTGAAAGCTCTTAAAAACATTAGACTCTTATCTTATAATACTTTAAATTCTACCTTTCGAAACCTTTCGAATATATTAGAGTATTAGCATTTAGCTGTAGAAGCTTCGCTTCGAAACCAGTTGAAAGTACCCCTTTTTAAAGTATAAAACTTGGTTAAAAGAAAATAATTTTACAACCCCTTCGAAGGCAAAGAAAACCAAGCAAACATAATCGAAAGCAAAGAAATCGACTCCTTCGGAAATATAAAACTTTGTTTTAGCTATAACTTTTTATAGGTGTAGGATTAAGGTCTCTAACCTATTCCATTGTGTTCAAATAATGGTTTCCCTTTCCATAGAGTGGTCACAACAGAAAAACGGACTTACGGTTAGAGAGTTATGCCTATTTGAAGTTTGCAAACAAAGTTGGAGAAAACTGCTACAAAAGGACTTCCGCTACATTACAACTGTTGTCGAAAGGTGCTTTCGACGAGGTCGAAAGGTGGTACAGAAGGATCTAGAACTGCTGCAGAATGATGCGGTCGAAAGGTGTTGTCGATAAGGTCGAAAGGTGCTTTCGAAAATACTACAGAAGGGTCCAAAACTAATGCAGAATGATGCAGTCGAAAGGTGTTGTCGACAAGGTCGAATGGTAGAGTCGTAAATAACATGAAAACTATTATTTTGCTAATTAAAGTATATCATTTTCACCAACTCCTAATCTTTGTCAAATTTCTATTGGTTAGTGACATACTTTAACACTTTCTTTGTAGAAAAACTGCTATAGATCAGATTTTATTATTTTCAAAATTATTTTCAAAATAATTTATTATATTAATATTTTAATATAATTATTAAGCCTTTTTAGCTTAGAAAATTCATAGTAAATCGAAACCACTTTGGAAAAATCCGAAAAATTCACAAAAAAAATATGAAATAACATTTTCTACATCATATAAAATTTTTGGGCCAGAATTCATTATTTTATTATTTTTAATAATTAAAACCCAAAATAAATGACTTTTTCCCCTTAGGAAATTCATAAAATATTCCTATTAACTCCGAAAATTATGAAATTAAAATCCCAGCTCAAAAATTACGTTTACACAACATATACAAAAATAAAGTTGTTTGGAGGTCGTTTACTAAGGTTTTTACTTTAAAACCCATCATTTTAATTCCATAAAAATTCCAATAAATCACCATAAATCATTATTCTATCCAAACAATGATTATTAGATCCAACATGATCAACACAGCAAAATACATTCGGTTACTACCCATAACCGAACCAAAATAAGGAAAAATGAGATGATTTACACTATTATTCGCCTTGATTAAGTTGTTGGAGTTTGAGATTTGTCCTAGCTTTAATCTTCTAGCTTTCTGTCTTGGATCTTCCAAGTTTGCTGATCTCCTAAGGTGTTTTAATCGCTGCCTATAACTTCTCTTTTATGTGTATATTGATTTATGAAATGGTAGGTGAGAATAGGGGACAGTTTAAGGGTATATGGGTGTGGCTATTCCCGTATTGCCCTCCTCTTACTTTCCTAACTTATAAATTATAAACCATACTTATGCATTCATTAGTTTAGCTATGGACAAGTTAATTGACAATTAAATCTCAATTCATTAATTAACCACATTATTCTATTTAATTTATCAAATTAAGTGTCCTGAATAATGTTAAACAAAAATTAGGGGTGTTACACTAGCCATTATGATGATTCAGCTGTTTAAACTAGACGTTTCAGCCAGCCGAATTGATTGGAAATCAAAACAGCAAGGAATTACTGCAAAAAAGATATAATTCAGCCGTTTGAATGTTCCAAGTCAGCCGGCCGAATGTGCTTATCAATTTTTGAACATGAACATCATTCAGTTGGCTGACAAGGGTCATTCAGCCAGCTAAATATTGTGTTTTCATGTACTTTCTTTAATTTGCCAATATTTTATTTTAAGTGCATGTATATACCACTTTGGAGAGATTTTAACAACTATCTACTTCTACACTCTGACTCTGTGCCTAACATAAATATTGTAGCAACATTCTGAAATCTGAATCTGGTCTTCATATGTCTTTGAGTATCTTCACATATAATCTTGGTTAGTTCATATAATATTTACTTATATAGTTGTCACAATTAAAACATTAAAATTCGAGATTCTAACATTCTCCTTTATTTTGATGATGACAACTATGTATGTTATATAAAAAAAAATAGATTTATACTCCTTCTATCTTAATACTCCCCCTATCGTTATGACGTACCTTTATCTCCCCTTTATCATCGACAAAAAGGAAAACTTAATAGATAGGAAACATATTAAAATATATGCAATATTGACATGATTAAAAAAATTGGTTAACTATGAAAAACGAAAATGGACAACTTTGAAAAATTGTTAAAAAATAAAAATCTTTAAAACATGTTTTAAGTTTTTAACTAGTACAACATTTGTAATAAGAGGTAAGTTAGATGTACCATCATTGCACACATTGCCTTTGCCGATGATATATCCTTTGGAATTATCTCCAAATGTGACAGATCATCCATCTGAGTAGACAATGTTAGTCAGCATGTCTTTGTTTCCTGTCATGTGTTTTGAGTAACCACTATCAAGTATCCACTTTCCTCTTTTCTTAGTTGGTACCTGCAAAAAATATAGAGATGACGTTGGTACCCGCTTTTTGTTAGGGTCCTAAGAGTTAGATCTTAGGAAACCAAACCCAAGAGGGTTTAGAATTTCCTTTATAAGTAAAATTTTCATTTTTTGAACTTATCTATAAAAGTCTTAATATACTTATTTCTAACTAAACAATTGTTTGTCTTTGGAACTCAAATCTTAATAGATTCTGAATGATTAAACTCTTTTAGAACAGGTTTTACAAAAGTATTATCTTTCTTTTTAAAGTTTATATATATAGAACTATTATTTTTAGGAATTTTTGTCGTTTTATTATATCCTAATCCCTTTTTATTTGAAGTAGCTTGTGAATTTTCAATAATTCTAGAAAGATTTTCTCTTCCTTTATTAAAAATTAGAAATATTGTTGGTAATGTTTTCTAATTATGTTTTAAGACTAGAGATGTTTCATTCTAATATTTTAATAGAAGATTTTAGTTTGTGATTTTCATAAGAAAGAATTTCATTCTTTTCTTTTTGAGTTTCTATTTCCCTACTTAGCATCGTAAGCTGAGAGGATGTATTAGAACAAAATTCTTGAGCGATTACAAGTTCTTCTTCTAAAATTTTCTTTTCATCTTTTAACATATCTACTTCAATTCCAGTTCTATTTAATTTTCCAACTGTATCTTTATATTTTCTTTTGATATTCCTTAGTGTATCTAGTAGTTCTGAGTTTTCATCCACAAAATCATCGAAGGTAAGAT
This sequence comes from Allium fistulosum, assembly GCA_030737815.1. NCBI lineage: Eukaryota > Viridiplantae > Streptophyta > Magnoliopsida > Asparagales > Amaryllidaceae > Allium > Allium fistulosum. Next base: position 85,573,159 of record CM060901.1, on the reverse strand, counting down.
CACTTACATCGTTATTTGTAGCCGTAAAGCATACATTGGCTTGTTCTGTGTCACTGTCACTATCACTATCTGATGAAGAAGGCGATCCTGAATCATTCCATGTAACAGAAAATGCTTGCTTCTTCTTATATTTGTCCCTTTTATTCTTGTACCTGTCTTTCTTTCGATCAGGACAATCCTTCTTTGTGTGAACATTTTTGTGACATTCATAGCATTCGAGATTTGAAGCTGATGGTTTGTTGGTGTTCTTGTTATTTCCAAATTTATTGTTCTTTCTAAATTTCAAATACTTTTTGAAATTTTTAGCTATAAATGCCATGTCATCTTCATATGAATCTAATTCTTCCTTTTCTTCCTGGAACGCTATTGTCTTTTTATCTTGTGCCTGAGCTCCTTTTGCCTATAAATTTACTTCATATGACATTAGATTTCCTATCAACTCGTCTGGTTTTATGGTTGAAATGTCATTAGTTTCTTCATTTTCCAAGACTTTTCGTTCCCATTCATCCATTAAAGAGTTGAGGATTTTTGAAACGATATCAAAATCTATGTATTTTCTCCTAATGCCAAAAGTGAATGCTATATATCTTGAAACTTAGAATACATTTCATTTATAGTTTCATCTTGCTTCATTCTAAAATTTTGGAACTGGTTCTTAAGCATAGAAATCTTGCTTTGCTTAACTTTGTTAGTACCTTTATGTGTAACTTTAAGAGTTTGCCAAATTTCATAAGCTATTGTACACATGCTAACCCTATTAAATTCATTTTTATCTAAAGCACAAAATAGCATATTCATGGCTTTTGCATTTGAGGTAGCATCTAATTTTTGTGTGTTTGACCATTGTGCATATGGTGTGGTTGGTATAATATATTCTTCCTGAGTTATATTCCAAGTGTCATATATGTTTGCCTACATATATATTCTCATGCGAGTTGACCAATAATTGTAATTCAAACCATTAAATAGTGGTGGTCGTGCAGTGGATTGACCTTCAATAAAACTTGTGCTAGTGTTATTTTCCGTATTAATTGAATATCAAATAACTATGTTATGGTTATATGATGACCTTGCCTCGATACCAAATGAAAGTGACTTAGGATCATGAAATATGGAATATTAAATAAACTATCTACTTTTGCAAAATGTAAATGTAAAAGTAAAGTAATAAAGTAAATGACACCTGAGGTTTTTATACTGGTTCGAACTTCCCGTTATGTCCAGTCCCAGACTCCTTATGGAATTTAACTATCGACCATCACTTAACCCGGAGGAACATGTATTACACCGCTTGAGAAACCGAACAGGACTTTAAACCGCCTAAGCAATAAAATAGGACTTCAACTGCTTGAGCAACCGAACAGGACTTCAAATACAGAAATTTATTGATTGAATGTGCTCTTTTAATAGCACTTATAAGTCTTTAGTGTACACCCTTCCTATAATCTTATCCCTTGTGTATATCGTGTAATTCGTGAAGACAGGAAGTTTATTAGATCACCAATAAAGTATTCTTAAATGAACAAGTGATCATAATGAAGTTTATAAGTATTGAATGCTTAAAGTTCAAATAGCAAGATAGATTAGAATAAGAATGAGATTTGATTATCAAAACAATGGAATTTATGGCTATTTATAAATATTAAGAATTGTATTCGTTCATGAAAGGTAGCCATGAAAAGATATGGAAGCAACTCTTGAATCAAGAGTTGTTTCTGTTCATTGAAATGAAGCGTCTCTTGAAAAACTAGCCGTTATAAAGATCCAGCCGTCTGAACTAAACATTTTAGCCAGCTCAGCTAGCTGAATTGATTGAAAGTCAAAACAGTAAGGAATTGGTGCAAAAAAGGTATAATTCAGCCATTTGAATGTTCCAAGTCAGTCGGCTGAATGTGCTTATCAATTTTTGAACATGCACAACATTCAGTCGGCTGGCAAGTGCCATTCAGCCGACTGAATATTGTGTTTTCATGAACTTTCTTTAATTTGCCAATATTTTATTTTAAATGCATGTATATACCACTTTAGAGAGATTTTAACAACTATCTACTTCTAGACTCAGACTCTATGCCTAACATAAATATTGTAGCAACATTCTAGAATCTGAATCTGGTCTTTATATGTCTTTGAGTATCTTCTCCTGTAATCTTGGTTAGTTCATATAATATTTACTTATGTAGTTGTCACAATCAAAACAATAAAATTCGATGTTCTAACACCTACTACCATATGGTCCATAATTAAAAGCACATGCAAATGTTAATGAAGGCTTAAATGCATGTTGATGGGGATTAATTAATTCCCTAATGATTACTTGGAGGTTACACTTTCTCAAAGGCATTTTAGGTAGTTCCCTAAAATATGAATTAGGGTTTTAAGCATGTATAAATACCCCTTATCTTTCATGTAATCATTTACTACTTTTCATGCAAGATTGTAGCCAGAGATCAAAGTTAAATAAAAATTTCTTTCATGGCTTCTTAGCCTTGTTTTTACTTTCATGCAATTTTTATTTATGCTTTCTTTTCATGCTCTTTTTATTTCATACTCTCTTACTTAGTTTATGTTTCTTTTGTTTAATGTTAGTAGCATAGATTTAATTCTTGTAATTAGTTTATCTTTATTTCATGCAAGTAGTTAGCTCTCTTTTCTTGTAATTATCTCTCATTTCCTTTTATGTTATGTTAAAATCATTTTATGTTAACATGTTTTCAAATATGAGTAGCTAAACCCCTTCAATTTAGGGGTAATGAAGCTCTCATGAAACATATTAAATTAACATAATGATTTCATTTATGATCTCTAATATATGCTTAATGGAAAATATGAATGATAGTGGTTTATGTTTCTTTTTTTGTTGAATTTTGATAGCCTATGTTGACATCTCAAATAGTCTATCCTTAACTCCATTTAAAACATAAACTATTTGATCATTTTCCCTAAGTGACTTTGACAATGAAAATCAAACTAGAATCAAAATTTGATGGTCTATGTTACTAATTAATAGTAAATAGATCATATTTAAAATAGATTTTATTTTTAATTTTCATGTCATTTTCAGGAGTGTTGATAAGTGGGTTTGAATGGTGTGTTAGAGTTTGATGATTTAAGTTGTGCTAATTAATAGCATAAATAAATCATACTTATAATAGCATATCTATCATTCCTACGTAATATTTTAATGAGAGATTACAAGTGATTTTTGTGTTGATTTATATGAATGATTGGAAGTGGATTTGCCTCTAAATTGCTCCTTTATATCATAATTTTATTCACTTTTGCTCTAGCTCATTTTCTACAAATTTCTAGTTTAAAACAAATTTCAGAAACTTTGGGCAAATTTGATTGAGTAATATTGAAATTTAATTCTTTCCCTGCAGATCGACCCTTACTCGCATATGTACTATAATTTTACATTGTGCGCTTGCGATTTTATAACGATAATATTTTTAGCGATGGTTTTCTAACCTATAGAAATTTCCGTCATTATCAAACATGCATCTATTTGTGTATACTTATTCAAAGTTTTATTGTGAACATTTGTTATGAATTATCATGGTTGGATTTTTAAGGTGCATGATATAATTAGTGGACGAAATTGATCTATGATTGAGATTGTTTCATTCTTGATTGATGGATGCAATTTTTTCATGGTATAGTTTCGGTTGCATTGTTAAGGAAATAGTAACAACCCAATGTTAAGAGGTAATTTAATAAAACTATTAATGGTAAATTAATTAATTAAAATGGATTTTTAAGATTAAATAAGAATAATTTTGGAATTATTTGAGGATATTGGAGTTTAATGATATAATATTTATTGATGAAATTCAATTGTTTTGAAAGGAATCGTTTGTTAAAAAGAATTATTTTGGAAGTTAAACAATTTGAAATTGCGCATTACTAATGAAAGTAGTTATTTAATTGGTATTGATAATACTTTTGAGTTTAAAATGATTTTAGATGTGTAAAAAGTGATCGAATAATTTTATAAAAATTGTAAATAGTATTTGGATGTTAGAAAAAAATATAATACAATTTTGTTTGATAATTAGTGGACTTGAATAAGATTGGAAGATGTTTCATGAAGAAAAAGAAAATCAAATTAGTAAACACACCTAGCCCAAAACCTATTTAGCCCAATCCTTTATTTATGAAATCTTGACTTCTCCATATCTAGATTCTTCACCTTCATTTAGAAATATATGTCCATGTCCACAAATTTGGAGGATCCTATAGCTTAAACTTCCCATAACAAAACTATCTTATGCTTCATTCTCTTCTTTTCTAAATTCAAAATCAAATCCAATAAATCACAAAATTCCCAAATCCAAGTATATGCCTCTTGACATTAGTCTACGCTTACAGCTGATGAGAGATACAAGTTTTGATCATAAATAGTTGAAGTTGGAAACTTACAGTGAAGGGTAAGTTGGGAAGATAGACGGGTTAGAGTGAAATTGGAGCTCTACATCATTAGGTAAGGGATCTCACTCATGTTTTTGTATCTAATTCACTTCTCTAACTTATAAAATCATGATCATGTAATTCTGCAAGGTGAATAACCCTTTACAATAAAATCCAAATCACCTTCTTTATTTAATTTGAGTTAATAATGAGTGTTTGGACATGTTTGTATCAAAGTTTGGATGTGCACTTGTGTATATATCAATTTACCAGATGAAATAACAAGGAGAAGGAGGAGAAGTAGCCAAAATAGATCGAAATAAGCTTTAGGAATTCACAATCGGGGCCGTCCATTAGTCAATCACCAATCGGTTGACCGGTGGGCATGTTTTCCTGCATTTAGAGTTTCTAGAATTAGAAATAAAAATATAAATCAATTATATGAAATATAAATAATACGTATAATAACAACCTTCTACTCTATACATAATTTGGATATGTATAATTCAAAGAGTTTTGATAACTATATGAGGTAATATAATAACTATATTTAAATAAAGTATTAATGAAATTTAGGAACTACTTACTTTAAAAATAAAATTAATACATGTAAATTAAATTAATTTATATATATGATAAATCTAAACTGGTTTCATGATAAAATATCATCTATATAAATTATTAAATTCATCAACAAGAATTATTAATTAATAAATTAATTTGGAGTCTAAATAATTGTTTAAAAATCATATATGAATACTAATAATTAATTAAAGGCATAGTGACATTTGTTTATTGATTTGGATGTAATATGTGAAACCTAAAACAGTAGTAAAAGAAGTTGTGTATTGAATAAGTATTACTTTGTGTTATTTTAATATAAAATGTATCTTTTAGTTATTATAAATGTTTTCAAAAATTAATATCTAATATTTATCTATAGATGTAAATATTTTGTAAATCATTTATGTAAATGTGATTTCACTATAATGAGAAATTATAATAAATAGAGTTATAATACTGTCCGGTATGGGACTGTCGATACTATTTCTCTTATTATTCTTTGGACTAGTTATATAGAATAATTTTCTTTGGGAATTCTAGATTTGGAGGAATTTGAGTAAGTAATGCCATTTGGTATAGGGCATTTAGTAATACCTTTTTGGTTACTTCTACGACTCACATATAGAATTTTGTGGAGACTAAGGGTAGTTGATGAGCAATGAATAAACAATTGAGCATCACGCGGTGGTATGGGATGTCGTTGTGATATTTATTCGGTTATTCGTTATTAATAGATGGCACTCATGTAACGGGAATAGTAATGTTGAGATAATACTTACGTGAGGTGATGCTCATAAGTGTTAGTAAGGTTGGTGCCTATATTTTTTGATATTATGTGTTGTCTATCATGATGTACTCCTATTATTAGCGTTGGACGGAACTAGATGGCTAGCATCCATCCTACCGGCCTGATCATGGGGTTGTGCCCCGGATCGATTATACCTTTAGTGTGCATTAAAAGGTTAGGTGACCCATAAGGTAGGTTCCCGTAACCCCTATTTCACTTGAAGGCCAATAGTCTGTTACCTATAAGGGAAAATGCAGGGTCGTGACCTAGTCCTCGCATTGACAAGCACAATGATGGATATTTGTCATGATAACCTTTGAGGCAACCAAAACTGTAGAGTTGTGTTAGGTGACCCCTGTTTGTGACTCTGGAGCAGGCAGACGACCATCAGTCTCTCTTCTAGTTCTAGTGGAATGATAGATTGGTATATACTATTGATATATCTTACCTAAGTATGGATATGGGTAAGCAACCCACATGTTGAGATATGACCCTACTTCGGACCTTATGTCTGTCGTACAATCAACTCCCGTCACCATTTATTTCTATGTGAGAAAATAAGATTATACCTATGATATGTATAGAGTATAGTGGATTCTCATATCATTTAGTATATATGATTTTAATATGCAACTTATATTTTATATTGATGTTGATATTTTATTTTTTGAGATTGAGAGATGTACTTGGGAATTACTGTATGTTAGCCGGACTACACTTGATGATAATTAAGTATTAATGATTTTTGGATTTTGATGATGATTATAATATGGATAATTCACCCATTTAACATTGATTCGGTGATTCTTTATTTGATATAGTTTTATATGGGTGATGACATCTTTATGCATGGTTTTGTGATACTCGATGTTTTATGATACTTTGGTAATTGTTTATGATATTATAAGTATATACAATGCATACATTACTATATATATGCACACATTACTATATATATGCACACATTGACATTTACACATATATATAGTTTGACTTGTGTGTTATTATGTAATGTTTGGGTCAGTCTTAGACATTTCAGGTCCATGGAAGATGAAACCAGCTTGTGTTTTATGGGGATAGAGGAGGCAGGTGTTCAGTATTGTTATATATGATTTATTATACAGTCTCGTGTATGGATATCCTTGTGTTTTATATTGGACATACCTTGTATGTAACAACCCGGAATTTTATCACTTTGATTTATAAATATTTAATTAATTTAAAATATTCAATTAATGGTTTTAATACTTAAATAACCCTCTTTTAATTTATAACTAATGGTAGAAAATTCATTTTTTGAATTTGGTTTACTAAAATAATTAGTTCAAAGAAAAATAAAAAATATGACCGAAAATCGTTTTTCGAATTTTCGACTTTTCATCATCAAAAGGTTGTTTGAAAATTTTGTGAACACTTTAGTATAGATATACACATATATGCGAATAATATATGCATGGTTAAGAATATGATATGGTAAATATATATTTACTTAAGTAAATAAAAAGGGAGATATGACCTTTTCAAATTTATTTAAAATAAAAATAAAAGAGAAAGATATAATGTCACATTATATCACATATTAGTAAAAGGAAGTGGAAGACATGGTGGATAAAGGGGGAGCCATGTTTGTTGCTTGTGGTGGAAGGGATGAAGGGAGATGGTAATGATGTGGCCAAAGTTAAATGAAGGTATGTACTTAAAGGGCATATTGATAATTTTCTTAATCATTTGATATAACAATAATTTCATTTTTTCTCTCTCTCATTTATCATTTCAATTCTTATATTCAAAACTCCATCTTCCTTTCTAAGCTTTTTTAAAACTCTTTAATGGCTTCCAAGATTTTTCAAAGTTTAAAAATCCTTCCCTTTTCCACTTTTAATTCTTAAAAACTTATTTAGACACCTTTTCTTCCCTTTCTACACCTCCTTCTTATCAAAACAAAGCCTAAGCTCCCTCCTCAATCCATGGCCAAGCCCACTAAGCCCAAGGCCAAACCTAGTTTCCCCTTTTAGCTTCCAATAATCCAATTTTTGCTACATAATTCCAAGATCTAAGGCCGATACAAGTTATGGTGGTAGTTTGGTTTGTTTCCGTAAGCTTTTGGTGAGAAAAAGCACATGTTTACAAACAAGTTTTAAACTTTGTTTTTTGGTTAAAAATTATGTTGATTGTTGGTTAAAAAATAATGTTATTATGCTTTACATTTGTCTGATTATATGAAATGTTTGGTTATGGATTGGAAATATAGTTAAAAGGTTAAGTGATGTTGAAAGTAATGATTTTTACTCTGTGCATAATCTTAGGGAATATGATAAATGTATGATCTTTGCTATGTTTTTGTATGCTAAATAAAATAGCACTTAAAGTTGTTTTGTCGCAAAATCGAGATCCCTTGATTTTAAACTTGTTTTACTTATATATTTTCTAGGAAATGCTTTATAAAGTTTTCAAGATTTTACTTTTAGTTTCCAAACGCTATACTATGTTTACAAGTAAGTTAAGTTAAAAGGTAAGGTTATTTTAAGGGGGCATTGGTTATGTAAAACTAGTTTGAATTTATGGTATCTATAGCAACGGTCACTATAAATGCAGTTCGTGGAATCGAACACTGTGTCTAAACTTAAGTGTTTTTATCTTAAATATTTTTGGAAACGTTTTTTCAAACATTCCATAAGTATTAAAGGATAATTATTACTTATTAATCAAGTAAAGGGTTTAATGATTTTTTTTAATTTATTAAGTAAGTAAAGATAATTAGTAATTAATCACTAATTAAGCAAAGGTAACCGGTACTTAATTATTAATTAAGAAGATAAATATAATTAGTAAATTAAGTAAGGGTTAATTAATTATTAATCAAGTAAAGGTTAATTATTTAATTAATTATTATTTAAGCAAGGTTTAATTATTAATTAATTGTTAATCAATTAGGGTTTAATTAATTAATTAATTATTAATCAAGCAGGGTTTAATTATTAATTAATTACTTATTAAGTTAAGATTTAATTATTATATAAAAAGATTTAAACCTATTTTTAATTAATGAAATAAAAGGTTTATTTTAATTATTTTATTTCCAAGGATCGGTTTGTTTAAAAAGCAGCTTTCTTTTATATTTATATAGCCAAATAAATATGGAATGGATTATCATCCGTTTAGCAGAATAAATCCCCATTCTGCTATAATTAACTGGAATAGATTATTGATGACATCTATTTAGCAGAATAAATCTCTGTTCCGCTATTAAATTGATTTGGACATTTAACTCATATGCCACTTAATTAATATGTGGATTAATTCATATTAGAAAAGTGATGTGTAAACCATTGATGGTAAACCATGGATTTGATTTACATATATGTTACTTATGTACATACTAGTTATGTGACTTAAAAAGTCAAATTGAATTAAATAATAACTTTGTTAGTACAATTATGGTCTCCTGGCCTCTTTCCGAATTTGTAAAGTTATGGATTTAATTAACTTTAATTGTATAACAATTTCAGTTAGTGTTTATAAATGTTGATTTAAAGTAAGTTATTTAATTTATTTTAGTAAAGATGTTTAATTATATTATTAATGATATTTTAAGTTAATTAATTGTACTATTTTTTTAGAAAAGCTAGCCGGCTTTATAGTGGGCCGTGCCACTGTATAAATAAGGGGAAAATAGGTTTTCTGCACATGCACAGAACAGCTAAACAGTCTCAAGGATCCCAAACTAAAGAGAAAAGAGAAAAATACAGCACAGGACCTAGGCAAAAGATTTCTAAACTACTAAACAAAATATGACTATGCGCCTCCAAAGAGGAAATGCCACTAACAACAACAGACGACGGGCCTGAACATGAATAAAACCAGAGAAAAGAGCAGCCAATTTCGGATCATAACCTTCAAAAGCAGGAGAGTATATAAATTTCCAATCCCAACTGACGTGATAAAAGTTACTTTTATTCTCCTCACCAATCTCACAAACCCTAGTAAGGGCCACACCCTTACCGTCAATGTGATATAAAAGAAATCGACTCTCACCCTCAATATCACTGATAAAAGCATAATAAGTGTCAGTCTCTAGTGAGTACCAAATCTCAGATGGAACATGGACCCAGGCCTGCTCCTCAGAGTTCCAAGAAATAGAATCGGAAAATATAGAAGTAGAACACTCAATTTGGGCCCTACCAACAGGAGCAACAACAACAGCAGCAACAGTAGGAGCGACAGGAGCATGAACAACAGGAGCTACAATAGGAGCGACAACAACATCAACAACATGAGCTACACTAGGAGCAACAGCAGCAGAGACATGGGGAGGTGGAGCAACCTTCGGGACCCACTTCTTGACAGGAGGACGAGGAAGTGGAATCCGAACAGAAAGTGGAACATGGTTAGCAGAGGTCGATCGAGTACACGCATCCGAAAGATGCCCAAAGGACTGACAGAACGTACAGATGTCCAGTTTCCAACTATAGTGAACTCTAACCTCAGCAAAGTGGCCCTCATCGAGTCTGACTTTTAACACCAAAGGCAAAGGCTTGTCAAGGGTTATTTCAATCAGAGCTTTTGCATAAACTAATCTCTTTCTGGCTACAGTGTTAGTGCCATAACAAATCACCTTACCAACAAGGCCAGCTAGCCAATCAATCCTGATCAAAGGCTGAAGAACAGATGGGATATGAGAAAAGTGGGCCATGACTGGGATAAATAATACCTGATCCTTAGCTCCATCAACAGACATACTCCGGGTAGTAATAATGAAAGGTTTTCCATCAATTATTATTGGATCGGCCTCAAGAATACGTTGTCATTCATCGGTAGGCGAGAATTTAAAGTAAAAAATAACATTATCAAAGTGAACACTTAATCTCCCTTTCGGCTTCCAAACCTGATTGCAATGCGCTTTAACAAGCTGGTAGGCAGGATTGGAGTCAAGGAAAAAACCCACCAAATGGTCCTTCCAAAAATCAACAACCTGCCTCAATAACTCCCACTGGAGGAATCATAACTCCATCGATCTCTACTTTGTCAAAATAACAGGGAGAATAAACACCCGCATTTTTTTGCCAAGTTGGTGAATAATGACGAACATCGTGTTACTGACCGAGGAGGAGATTGAACCTCAGGGTTAAGACCAGTTGTGTTTATATAGGGACTTAGGTTAGCTAGCTTGGCATTTACACGAGCATGTGGTATGCAGTCTCGAACCGATGAATTTTTAGAAGAATCGAAAGTAACTGCCTCGTCTACACACGCAATATCATCCCTGGCATCAACGTTCACACCACTTGAAACATTATCAATTTGATCAGTTCCACTAATACCCAAATTAGCCTCATCAAGCATTCTAACAATAGTCTTCGTCTAAGGTTTACTACAAGTTAAAGCTAAAAAAGGAGACAATGGGTGCTCACCAGAGGACAGCGGACCGGCAAGCGAAGGAGGTGACGTATTTATATCCTTTAGCAAACCAGAGAGGGGATTAGAGCTAACCAAATCAAGTAAGATTGGATCTCCCACACAGAGTTAGGGAGCAGATTTGGCGGAGCTAGGACAAAGTAGCCCCATCGCTCTGGCATGCGAAGGAGCGGACGCCAGAGCATCCAGATCTATCACACTAGTGGCTATAGGTAGGGCTTTTTACTTGATCATAGAGGAGGATGAGGCAACAGCAAGAAGAAGGAATGCAACAGCGAAGCGAAAGACAAAACAAAAGCAGAAAAGAGCGAGAATGCTGGAGGTTATAAACATGGAGCAGATGTTAAAAATTGCGGACCTAATTATACTATTAATGTTTTTAGTTAATTGGTTTAGTTTTTTAAAGTTAATTAATTATTTAATTAATGATGTGTTTAAAGTTAATTGCTTATCTTATTAGTGTTGTTATAAAGTTAATTAATTAATTATTTATGATGTTTAAAAGTAATTCATTAATTAAATAAAGGTGTTTATAAATGATAAATTTATTATATAAGAAGGATTTTTCTCAGTAAAAAGGATTTATTTAAGGAGATTTACAAATGATATAATGGAGTTTTATAAGAAGTCTATACATCATTTTACGAGATTTAAAAAAGAAGTTTTATAAATTAATTTGAAGATTTATAAAAGTTTTTATAAATATGAAATGGGCTTATAGAAAGGGAATTTTATAAAAGAATGAGATTTGTTTTGACAATTAATTCTTCTTAATTATGGTGGTATGGAAACATTCTTTCCATACTTAACACCGAAGGATATTGGTATTGTTTACAATGAGTAAGATTTTAAATAATATTTGTTTTTTTGGCCCATTTAAATATGACTTTGGAAAAGAGGAAGCCTCCCCCAAGTTTTGTTAATATACTTATAACGTTGAGATAAGTATATGGATATTTTCTAAGTATTGAAAATATAATGGTTTGAAATATACTTATACCACTGAGATAAGTATATGAATGTTTTCCCAAGTATTGAAAGAGTATAATGGGTTTGTGAAAATTCTTTTGTGAGGATATTTTAAATCAAATAATTGAAAAAAAATTAATTAATGAAAGATTAATTATTAGAGGCTTAGTGGATCCCATATGGAATCAAATCTATGTTTAATTGTTTGTTTATTTGATAGTTAAATAAATGACTATCAAATATGTAACAATTTTTAACTCTGGAAATATCTAAGAGAAAACATGAGAATTATATGGTATATTTATCCTCGGGATGCTATACGGTATGTCTAAACTCGTGTGTTCTTCTAGGACAAATGATAAGGAAATCCGTCCACTTAAATGGTTAGGAGGTGATCCCCGCTCGTATGTATTGACAGTTTATTTTTGAAAGAACCAGAGTTGAGTCTACAAAAACTATTGAATGTTGATTCGAAGAGATCGGGATCGGATAAGTATGAATTATCTGAAAACCACTTCAAACCAACTCAAGCCTTCGAATTGAAGACATCTTAAAGATGATGGGATCGAAGACGGAGCTCTTTGAAGTGCAAGGGATACTTGCTACTAATTCTGAGGGTAATTCCAAAAAAGATGTAGTGGAAGTAGCGCCTTCAATTTGCTCTTATCTTGAACAACTTGTATGGACAAATGTTGGCACTGCATTGTCACCTGGAGGGTAGTACTAGCATTCCAAGTGGGATTGCTATCTAAAAGGTAAAACATAGTCTCAAGCCTCATCAACTGGAAATGACTAAAACGAGGGATATGCTTTAGGGCTATGTTGTTCGCTACCATTAAGGTATGTCATCAACCTTATATATATATATATCTTTATTTATGGATTTGATTGTGCATGAGAGCTCTCGAGAAAAGGTTGCAAAGCAACCGGGGTGGTGACATATTCGGTACTATCCAGTAAGGGGTAGGCCGGTTGTGATTCGCATGGGTCGAAAGGATTTCGACGTCGGTACATTTTCTAGAGGTATGTTGTGGCAGACAGTACCCCAATAGCCTTGTAATTATGTGGAATCCATTCACCAATAAGCATCGTATGGACTTAGTTGTGCCCAACTATGCGGGAACGTGAGATGCAATCATTCCAACTGTATTCATAATTTACGCTAAACTCTAGCCATAATGATAATATCACTGGATTTCTACAAAATTGTTTGGTTATCGTAAGGGAAAAATCCATCCATGTTATGTGCGGCGTAGTCTTACGAGATACCTTCATTATGAAAGATTTTGTAACATTAAAATCCATATGATGTGTGTTTCTCACACTGGTTTTACCAGACTAATCTGAACGTTATTTCGAGTCAGACCGAACATATTTTTTAGATTTTGCTGGACACTTTGGAGCTTCAGGAGATGAGATCGATCTTCCGAGATGTATTCCCATATATTTATCTTCCTCTGTTTGTTCTTGTCTATATTTATTAGGAGTTGTAAGAACATGGTGTTATAACTGTCCAGGCTGATGATAGGATTGTTGTACTCTAATTGATGTATGTATATAAAAGTTTTCTTTTTGTAAAAGTTCATTGATATATTATAGATTACTCATCACGTTGTGAGATTATGTTCATTCCTTTTTTACTCTTCCCCTCAACAATCTATCTATCTGACACTTGGATGTTTGGCATGTGAATATCGTGGATGTATTAGTGTCAACTTATGAGGATTGAAAATGCGGGTTGTTATAGTTGGTATCAGAGCTGAAAGTTAAACGAGAACCTTACCCTAGTGGGGTAAACTCAATATGATAGGGTAAGTGACACCCTAGATGAGTTAGAGTGTGTATATATGAGAGGGCGTATTTGTTAGTGATACAAAAATGTTTTATATATTGTTGTTTGATCGGTTGAGTGGTTTACGAATTCTGGTCGATGCGTCTAGCCCGTGTTATTGATAGGGATTCATAAACACTCGAACAAGGCCAACCAACACAATATTATTTTGAAATGGGTAAATGAAGTAATTTTATCGAGGAGTATATATATAAATGGGATAATTTTCAAAAATTAATATGGGTTTTAACGTGTTTGTTTATTAGGGAATGATAATATTAAACTATTATAATTTAGGATTTGATTAGTCATGCCCATCCAGTTTTGGGCATTGGCTAGGTTTGTGGATTCATCTCCAAATTTTGTTTCCTCAAACATGGGTTGGGTAGATAGAATTGTAGGAACATTGAAATGAACACATTGTGAATTAAGTTTCACAATTTAACTATAAGGCATTGGATATTAATGTTGGTTAAAATTTGATTTCAATAAAAGATATTTACTTAAAAGAAAGCTAGAATATTTTAGGAATAAATATTTAAGAAATGAATTCATATAACGAAGTGATTTTATATAAATTTGGTTTATAAAAAGGTGTTTTATAAATAAAAGAATTTGTGGACTTAAATCCCGGTGCTTTTGGAAAATGGTTTTCAAGATTGTAGGGAAAATCATAATAGTCATATTTGAAAGTATTTTTGGTTAAGTATAAAAAAATATTTTTTAGGAATGAAAATGTTATGTAGATGCATTTTTTTGAATACTTCAAGAAATGTGTCTCGATTTGTTTTGTAATGGTCTGAATAATCTTCTAAGTGATGATCAAATGTTTTCCTAGGTGGACGTTGTAGTGCACTTCGTAAATTATTCTCTTTATCATTGTACGATCGAAATGAGTTCAAATCCAAACGAACCCAAAGCAAATTAGTAATAGATATTTGTTAAAACTATTTGTTCAGAAATATGTAAATTATTATTTAAGAAAAAAAGAAGGAATTTTGAAAATAGAAGAATACTTTTATATTAATTAGTTCAAGTGACTCGAAAATAACTAAAAATGAAAAAGAGATGTGTTCATATGGTAAACACTTCTCTTAAGTATTACCTTCTAGGTAAGGGAATGTATGATACTATTTGGTAGTACTTAGTTCCTTAGTATCATTTTGGGATTACACGGGTTATATGTATACATTTTCTATGGTGAAATATATAGTTTCACTTTAAAAATAATTTTGGAATAAAAACTGGGTATTTGGATCTTGAGTTTACTTAAAGGAAATAAATTCAAATTTGAAAAGTTTGTACCAAATAGTGGTATATACTCTTAGCATGTAGTAGGATATTATACAAGTTAAACTTAAGTTTAGTTTTTATGAAATGTTTTCATAAATAATTTTACCATAAGAAGAATTGGTAATAGTGAGAACCTATAAGGATAAGTACGTAAGTTGAACGTAGATCATTTCTCTTTTTCACATAGTTTTTGATCCAAAATTCGAGTACATGACTTTAAGGTATTTCACACTTCCAAATAAGGATCTATCACTCGATACATAACGGTGAGCACTTGGAGAGGGTTCTTGATATGGAACCAAAGTTTTCTACCATAGTATATTGCTATGTAAGGAGAACAGAGGTCTAATCAAGAAACCAGATCGAAGTCCGCACTATGGAATCGAGTGGGTGATATTAGTTCCGAAGAGAAGTTAAGTATTCGAGTAGAGATCAAATTAGTTTTGCATATGGATGATCTACAAACATCATATGGACTTATGAATAGTATTGGGTATTAATATGGTGAAATTTCAGGGTCGAAATTCTTTTAAAGGAGGAGAATGTAATGACCTGAAATTTTATCACTTTGATTTGTGAATATTTAATTAATTTTAAATAATCAATTAATGGTTTTAATAATTAAATAATGCTCTTTTAATTTATAACTAATGGTAGAAAATTCATTTTTTGAATTTGGTTTACTAAAATAATTAGTTTGAAGAAAAATCGAAAATGTGATCGAAAATCGATTATTGGTTTTTTTGACTTTTCATCGTCATGAAGTTGTTTGAAAATGTTGTAAACACTTTAATGTAGATATACACACATATACAAATAATATATGTATTGTTAAGCAAATGTTATGGTAAATAAATATTTACTTAAGTAAATAAAATGAGAGATGTGACCTTTTTCAAATTTATTTAAAATAAAAATAAAAGAGAAAGATGTAATGTCACATTATATCTCATCTTAGTACAAGGACGTAGAAGAAATGGTTGATAAAGAGGGGCCTCGGTTGTTGCATGGGGAAGAAGGGATGGAGGGAGGTGATGCTGATGTGGCCAAAGTTGAATGGAGGGTATGTACATAAAGAGCATATTGGTAATTTTCTTAATCCATTTTATATAAAAACAATTTTCTTTTTTTCTCTCTCATTTTTCATTTCAATTCTTATTTACAAAACTTCATATTCCTTTCTAAGCTTTTTTGAAACTCTTTAATGGCTTATAATATTTTTCAAAGTTTAAAAATCCTTCCTTTTTCCACTTTTAATTCTTTAAAACTTATTTAAACACTTTTTCTTTCCTTCCTACACCTCCTTCTTTTCAAAACAAAGCCTAGCTTCCTCCTCAACCCATGGCCAAACCCATTTTCCCATTTTAGCTTCTAAAAATCTAATTTTGCTAAATAATCCCAAGATCTAGGGTCGATATAAGTTATGGTGGTAATTTGGTTTGTTTCCATAAGCTTTTGGTGAGTAAAAGCTTACATTTCCCAACAAGTTTTAAACTTTATTTTTTGGCTAAAAACTATGTTGATTGTTGGTTGAAAAATAATGTTGTGCTGCTTTACATATGTGTGATTATATGAAATATTTGGTTATGGATTTGGAAGTATAGTTAAAAGGTTAAGTGATGCTGAAAGTAATGATTTTTACTTTGTGTATAATGTTATGGCATGTGATAAATGTATGAGCTTATGCTATGTTGTTGTATGCTAAAGAAAATAGCACTCCCTTGATTTTAAACTTGTTTTACTTATGTATTTTCTAGGAAATGTTTTATAAAGTTTTCAAAACTTTACTTTTGGTTTCCAAACATTATACTTTGTTAATAAAGTAAGTTAAGTTAAAAAGATAAGGTTTTTTGAGAGGGCATTGATTATGTAAAACTAGTTTGAAGTTACGGTATCCATAGCGATAGTCGCTATGGATGCAGTTCATGAAATCGAACACGGTTTCTAAACTAAAGTGTTTTTATATTAGATATTTTTCGAAATATATTTTCATACATTTCATAAGTATTAAAAGGTTAATATTACTTATTAATTAAGTAAAGAGTTTAATGATTTTTTTAATTTATTAAGTAAGTAAAGATAATTAGTACTTAATCACTAATTAGGTGAAGGTAAATGGTATTTAATTATTAATTAAGAAGATAATTATAATTAGTAAATTAAGTAAGAGTTAATTAATTATTAATTAAGTAAAGGTTTAATCATCATTTAAGTAAGGTTTAATTATTAATTAATTGTTAATTAATTTGGGTTTAATTAATTAATTATTAATCAAATAGGGTTTAATTATTACTTAATTGCTTATTAAGTTAACATATAATTAAGATTTAATTATTGTTAAATACAATGGTATAAACCTATTTTTAATTAATAAAATAAAAGGTTTATTTTATTTGTTTTATTTTCAATGATCGGTTTGTTTAAAAGCAGCTTTCTTTTATAAGTAAATGGGTGTTAAACAACGGATTCCCATTGTCTGTACCTTTAAGTAGCCAAAAAAATATGAAATAGATTATCGATGACATTTGTTTAGCAAAATAAATCCCAGTTCTCCTATAATTAAATCGAATAGATTATTGAAAAAATAAATTCACGTTCTGCTATTAAATTATGTAACGACCTAGAATTTATCACATTGATTTTTGCAATATTTAATTAGTTTTAAATATTTGATTTGGGGTTTCGTTTAAAATATAATAAAAATCTATGTTTCAAATAATTGCTTGATTTTCAATGACATATATATATATATATATATATATATATATATATAGAATTTTTCCATAATTTTTTATTTGGGAAATAACTAAATATTAGTTTGACGTATTTTATATCGAATGTTGGCATTTTTGAAATTTAATAGAAATTTATAACTAGTGTGTTTTATTTTTGTTTTGTCATCGTGTCTCAGTGTGTGCAATCATATTTTATTTTCTATCGATCATGGCTCGTAACCGAACGCAATACTATGTGGTAGGGTGCTAAAATTTATTTATATTTTAAAAAATAAAATCTCACCAAATCAGCCAATATCCTTGCATATATTATTCATGTCCTTTGCTAGATATGTGGTTGGCTAAGGATTTAAAAGTTTATCCTATAATATACCTATTCCCCACAATGTTGACCTTGTCCCCTACAGCTTTTTACCTTTAGCCTTAGTAGCCACGCATATATATGCACTCCGAGAGTTGAACAAGCTTTCTTCATTTTCGTGTTGTTCATCTTCTCTGTAAAACCATTCAAACTTAGGAAAAACCCATTCTCACTCATTCAAAATCAAGATATCACAAAACACACATAATTATCCTACGGCACCAACACGGAAGTTGTTCGTATCGCCCTCTAGTTTTTTTCTAAAATTGGTCACTCGAACATTTGTTGAGCATCAAGTGAGATTTCATGATTTTACAGTAAGTAGGAAATAATGTTCATAAACTTTAAAAATTTATAACTCCATATCCACTTCAATTCGATCGACGTCGTATGCGTCGTTGGGATCATATGGTGTTGCAAGATTTTTGGGGAGGTTTTGGTATCATTCCATGATGGTCATTGATGATCGTTGACATCTAGGGATGAATTTATCTCAGCTAGGGCGACAAGGGAGGAATTGGAGCATGTAGTTGGGTTTCTCGAGAGAAGAGCTTTATCGTGGTGTAATTTGGTGGGATTTGGCACTAAAAAATATTGCATGTTTTATGAAGCCAGGGGGTTCGTTCGGTCGTGATTATCAACGGAGCTCTATTGGGATAGGGATGGGTGCAAAATAATGAGAAGATGAGGTGCGACTCGTGGGTGATCTCGAATATGGGATTGGAGTCGCGGATGTTGTGTGCATGTGCACATAAATGCACAAATTTGGCTGCAAGATTTGAATTTGAGAATGGAAGGATTGGGGAAGAAGAACTGTAGCAATAGGTAGGGAGAGGATGATGGGTCGGTTGCATTTGTTTTAGGCCTTGGGCCGTATCAAAATTTGGGTGAGAAGTATTTATTTAAATTGTTTAGTTTTATAAATAAAGCCATTAACTTTGAAATGGAATATCTCGACCATTTTAAACCCGATCGACCTGATTCTTTTTGCATTGGACTCGTATTGACAAGTATAACATCATAATATAACTTGTTGGTAGCTTTGGCAAAGTATAAATGTATGACATATTAAAACGGACTTAATTTAAATTACTTTATTTTAATTAATAACGTCGTTCAAAATTACACACCTTAATTATTGATGCTTAATTGGCCAAATAAAATACTGTTGAGTTAAACTGGATTGAATATGGTACATTGTTTAGCAGAATAAAATACTATTCCGCTAATTAAATTAATTGGACACCTGTTTAGCAGAATAAATCACCATTCTGCTATTATTAACCGGGTAGGTTAAATTGGACATATGATTAGCAAAAATTAAACCATTTTGATATTACATTAGTTTGGACCCTTAGTTACATTTCAATTGATTAGTATTGGATAAGTGTTGTATTCATAATCAATTGTTAATTATGAGTTGAATTTACATATGTGATATTATGTAAATACCTGAATTATAACTTGTATAGTAATGGAATTAATGGTGACTTGATTTAGTGCCATTGGAGTTGCTAAGCCTTTTTTTAATCAAAAAGTTAATTATTTAATAAAGTTAATTTAAAGATAATTATTATTAATTATTAATAAGACTTTAAAGATAATTATTATTTATTAACAATGTTTTAAAGAAAATTGATTTTTGTTTTTAATAATAACAAAAGGTTAATTATTATATGATTCTTTAAAGTATTTCATAAAATTATTTAAGAATATTTTTCCAAGTTATTTAGTTATTATTTTAAAAATGTTTAATTATATTGGAATTACTTGTTTAAAATTTATTAATTATTTAATTAAAGTTATTTTATAAAAAAATGATTTCTAACTTAATTGTTATTTATAAGTTAATTACTTTATTATATTTTAAAGTTGATATATCAATGGTTAAGTTAATTTAATATATTATTAGTGTTGATCTAAGTTATTGTTTTAAATGAGTTTAAAGATAGTTAAGTATAAAGGGTTTTTTAAATGATATTTTGCTATGTAACAAGTGTTAGATGATGGACTTGTTTAATTAAAGGAGTTTTAGATAATAAATGGTGTTATAAGAAGCGGGTTAAAAATAATAAACTATTTATTTTAAAGGGAATCGTTTAGAATGGAAAGATTCTGATAAAGGTTTATTAAATGAAAGATTTTAAAAAGGGTTTCAATTAAACAAAAGAATTTATAAAAAAAAGGTTTATAAATTGGAAAGTGATTTTGAAATTGGTAAAAGAAGTTGGATTTTAATGATTTATGAAAGGAAAATTATAAATGGGTTTTAGAGACATAAAGGGAAGTTTTATAAATGGTTTAAGGTTTGTAAAAGAGTATTTTTCTAAACTCAAACTTGGAAAATTACAAAGAATGTTTTATAAATAGATTGGAGATTTATAAAGAAGTTTATAAAGAGATTTAGAGATATTTATAAAATAAAGAGATTTGGAAACAAATGGTTGATTTTCATGGCGTAATTTGAGGGGCAGGGATTGCCTACATTTTACTGTGGATTCGTTGAGAGAGCGACGTAAACATTAAGTGAACTGCGATCCTTGTTTTATACGGAATGGTGCTTTCCATATCTACTTTTAAACGTTTATAATTTTTTGGAAAGAAATGGTTTGTGAATATACTTATATGTAACAACCCTGTATTTTACAATTATTTTTAAATTGATATTTCCATATTTAAAAAGCTTTATTTATGAAAAAGAATAAATTTTGTTATTTTAAATATAAACTTTGATTTTGATATGGATTAGAATTCCAAATATGACTGAATAGAATAATTTTCCAAAA
This sequence comes from Allium fistulosum, assembly GCA_030737815.1. Lineage (NCBI taxonomy): Eukaryota > Viridiplantae > Streptophyta > Magnoliopsida > Asparagales > Amaryllidaceae > Allium > Allium fistulosum. The sequence continues at coordinate 85,552,011 of CM060901.1, read as the reverse complement.
AGTGAATTTTGGTTAAAATAGTCAAACTTTGACTTTTAAATTTAAATTTTAAATATTTTAAATTATAAATTTTATCTTTTATTATGAAAATAGATTTAATAACATGAATACTGCTTTTCGTTTCGTTGAAAACGGAGTTAAACTGCAAAAGATATGTACATTTCAATTTTGAGTATAAATTGTTTATTTTGCAATTTTTTATTTTAAATTGTATAAATTATATTTTTCTTTGTCATATTTTATTTTAATATGTGTTAATATGTTATTTTATGTATATTTTGTATTTTAAATATTTATAAAGTGATGTTTGAATTTTTCCAAAGCTCATTGAATTTATTTTCTATTTTTAAAGGTAGTTTCCATTTTTCTGCTATTTTCTTCATTTAAATTCTATTTGATTAAAATTTATTTATTCATTTTTATGTATGCATTTTTTTATTATGTTTTTATCTTTATTTATAATATTTTTCATGTACATACAATTTTCCCAAAGTTCATTTCATTTATTTTCAAATTTTCAAGCCTAATTTACATTTTCTTTGTTATTTTCTTAATTTAATTATATTTAATTAATATTTATTTATTTATTTTTGTTTATTTACTATATTTTCGTGTTTTATCGGTATTTATACATATTTTACATGTATTAAAAATTTAAAAAGAAATGGTGGAAATTTGAAAGGTTTGTGACTCTTTATTTGCTTAAGCCTCTTTGTATTCTCACCTTTTCTTTATCAACCATTACCTTTTCATTGTTGTCGCCTTAACTCCATTGCTTCAGCCGTATCTTTTTCCTCATCATTTTCACGAAAATTTAAGCTTCTCAACTCCAAAAAAATCGGCCATCAACCTGAGAAAAAGTTTTGGTAAAATTTCTATTTCTTTTTCCATGTTTTCCTTCTTATTTCTTATGTTATTTGCATTGCTTTCTTCACCTTCTAGGCTCGGCACCTCTCCACTCCATCAGCTCCACCATCACCTCCTCCATCTACAGCAGCCATTAGCCCCTCCTCTGACCAAAAATTCAGGCCATGACCCTTCACATGAAGCATCACCACAAAAACATTACAAAGCTTTGCCAAACTTCACCAAAACAGTGCTAGCCATGCCTATACTCCACTATTACCTTCATAGTTGCCTTTGGCCACTCATTAGCCACCACCACCATCATCTACATCACTTTTGGCTGCCACATGACCACTGACCAGATCTGAAACCCCCTATGGCTGAGCTCCAATTGACCTAAGCCGAGCCAAAAAGTTAAACAACTTGCCTCTTTTGCATTGTCTTTGGTATGCTTCACGTTAGCACCACTACACCTTCATCTTCACTTGTTTTGATGCCATACCTGACCCAAACCTGATCCAAACCCTTGACTTAGACCTGTATTCCACTTAAGGCCGAACCCAAAGAGAGTTGAAAGCAAGTGCAAGTGATTTGGTGACTTGTTGTGCATGTATCTTTTGTGTTGTTTAAAATTGTGCTAAGTGTTTATTCATGTATATTTGCATTGTTTTGTCTCATGTATTCAAGGCAATTAGCTTAGGCTCTCCATTCACTCAAATTAAAAGTCATGCTATATCGTGCTTGTTGTGCTTTCTGGAATCTATTCTGTGTGTTTGATCGCTAATCTCCAGCTTTAACAGGTGAGTTATTCTCACCAGACAATATATACCTATATAACTGATAAACCGACACCATTTGAATATGTAATGTATATCATCATGTTATATATGTTTATATTATTATCATATGATGTTCACACCTGTTATTACACTTATTATATCATATGTTACTGTTATTTCATGCTATTCTGTTATTTATATCTGTTTATCACACTGCAAGTTCCCTGTAGATTAGAATCACTATGGGTTGAAATGATACATACCCGAACGGACTTTAGAATAGGGAAAAATCGTTATGGGCTGAAATGATAGGCCTGAATGGTTTTTATTTATTTTATTTAACTTGGGATTGCGGGTTTGAAATGATAGAACCCATATTTTTCTTTTTAAACTGCGGATTGAAATGATACATATCCGTATCACTTGACCTAGGCTAGAAAACTATATACAAGCCCGTGGTTATTTTATAAAGTGTTTTGGATATTTTTAAGTATTTTAAAAATATAAATTTAGGAAATTTGATTTAAAATGATTTTGAAATATTTTGAATTAAAGAAATTATGATTTTTCTATGTGTTAAAAATGAAATTAATGAATGGTTTAACTGGATTTTTGAAATATAATTTAAGTGGAAATTAGGAATTTTGGTTAAAAATGATATTTAAGTTATATAAATAAAATGGATATTAAATTTTATTTGGAAATGGTAAATATGATAATTTGATTAAATTTTAATTTAAGTGATTTATTAAAGTATTATTGATTTTTCTATGAATTTAAGTGGTTAAATAAATGAATGTTTAAAAGTGATCTTTTAAAATATAACTTGACTAGGAAATGTGAAATTTGGTTTTAATTAAAGGTTTAAGTTAATTAAATAAAATTGGAAATTTAGTAAAATTTGTGAAATGGTAATTAAGCTCTAAATTTGATTTGACAGCATTTTTGAAATGTATGTAAAAGATATTACAGCATTTTGTAATTGCTGTAGTTGTTTAAATGAACTAAAGAGTTAATTTGGAATAAAGGCTATTATAGCACTTTGTAAGTGCTGTAGTGGTTAAACTTAACATTTAAGTTTATTTTAATTTTAATGGAAATATATTACAGCATTTAAGTGCTGTCGTTTTGTTAAATGAACTATTTTAAATTATAACTTTACATAGCATTTTGTAAGTGCTACGGAAACTATATTTTGTTGTTTTAATAAATTTTAATGAAAAATAATCTTTGGAAAATGATATAATTTTGGAAATAAAATGTTAAAAATGCTAAAGATAATGAAGAGACATTTAAATTGTTTTAAATGGAAGAATTTGATTTTTATGTGAGTTTAAAATGGTATTTAAATTTAATAAAAAGAATGGATTCAAATGGTATTTAAATGAAATATAAATGAATGATGTTTTGAATAATATTTTGATATTTTGAAATGTATATATATGATTTTGAATTTATGAAATGTGGGATATTTAAGCTTTGAAATATACTAAAGATTGAATATTGTATTTTGTGAATTAAACCTATATTTGAAATTTATAAGATTTGAAATGGTTTGTTAGTAAACTGAATTTGAGTTGAAAATGATGGTTTGAAATAAAAATAAAAATTTGGAATTTGGGTTTAATTTAATAAATTTGTAAATTTGTAGAATTAAAAGATGATTTCAAATATATGTTTTCGAAATGTTGTGATTTTTAAAGTATAATGATTTCAAATGTTTTAGTTTCAAAAGAATTATAACTTTGAAAGTATAGACTATTTGAAAGGTGAATATATGTTTGAAATGGAAATGATATTGTTTTGAAATGGGTATAGTTTTGAAATAAAAATGATTTTTGGTTTCGAAGTATAACTATCAAAGATATGATATTTTGATATTGAGATGATTTGAAATTTAAGTTTTGGAAGATATGATATTTTGATATATTGAAATGATTTGAAAAGAAGTTTGAAAGGATACGATATTTTGGAATATTGAAATGATTTGGAAATGATAAATCTTTATTTTGATAAAGATATGGTTTGAAATGATATTTTATTTTGAAGTAAAGTATTATTTTTAAAAGTTATAACCACGGGTTATAATAACGATTGGTTGGCAAAGAGACCGGGATCGGATATGGACATACTCTCTGTCGATACCAAAAACCACTTTGACAACCGTGTACGCGGTGGAGATTCCAGAATGAAGTAGGATGGTGGTGACGATCCTAAGGTATATACGTGGACCCAACTCCCGTGAGTTGGCATAAGGTAGCTAAAACAGGAGCGATTGACGGACCAATGAGGTAGCACCTCTGATCGGACACACTTCTTCGATACCATTCTATTACTTGTGATTGATTTGGTGGCCACCCTTGATTGGGAGTGTTGTTCGAGGTGGGCGGTAGTGGCTGCTATGCGTCACCACTAGTCCGGATGCGTAATTGGTATATCTAACCTGGCATTGCCTAGTTGTGCCGTGTCACCTACCATATCGAGCTTTACTACGATTATGATTTTAAGATCCGACCGCGTTAAGGTTCTCCATCCCCTTAGCGCTATTTTCTATATGATTATACTTTACTAATTAGACACTACTGTATATAGCGTATATTACTACATAGTAAATAGTTTAACGGATCCTTAAAGAATGGGCGATCCCAAGCATTCTTTAAGTTACTTGTACCTTTATTACAGTTCACTTGAGTTGGTTTATATTATATAAGTATATATTGTCCTGACTCGAGTGTTTTGTGTTTTGCTTTACGCTCGGGTCAGCCTGAGTATTCACAGATTTGGATTTCCACCTTCTGGAGATTTGAATCGCTGGAGATTATCTGCTAGTCTTGTTCTACCTACTTCAGTTATGTTGCTCTGTTCAGCTTGTACTTGGTTATCTTATTTATACTTCTGTTGTACTCTATTTCTTCTATTGTATCTTATGTACTCTGATATATTTATATAGTAGCTTCATGAACTACTATTTCTTTTACTTCCGCTGCATTATTTTACTCTGTGTCTGTGATCTGTGATTATATTTATTTACTGCATATTCTGAGATTTGCCAAATTTTATTTACAATGCGGTATTTTGAGCAATTCAGTTCCGGCATGAGTGTCTACCTATACACTTATAATGGATGCGAATGGTTGAAAATATCGGGTCGTTACAGTTGGTATAAGAGCTTTGGCTTTGAGGCAAAACTTAGAATGTATGGTAAATTTATTTACAAAATCACTTTCGTTCGAGTTTGAATCTCTTCCTTTTGATTCGTTTTCCTTTGAATTTTGGAACATTCCCTGCGGTTCCGAAATTCATTCGTGTCCCTCACTATTCATCATCTTTTGATTCTGGAGTATCCCATGACTCCACTTCCAATGATCTTTATAGTGAATTGGCGGTCTCGCCAATATTCTAATTTTCTTGTAAAAGGGTGAAAATCCTTTATAATCAGCATCGATTCACCAGAGATTTATATTTATCCTTGGTTTAGATGCTAATATCTTTTATTATTCCAAACTCTATCTCTTGAGATCGAAGGTAGATTTACCCCAGAAAATCCACATTTGATCTTATCCATTAAGTCACGGTTGACCCGGTTAAGGTTGTCCGCGATTTATCTAAGCTTACCCATCTCTCTACTCTGTTTAACCATCTTGTCTTTTGTTTCTAAACTATCTCCAAACATTTTGAATTGTACTGGTAAATCTATGTTTTGTTTTATATGTTGTGTTGTTTGGGTTGTTGATGTTGATTTGGGTTTCCGATCGATTCGTCTGATCAACGCTATCGGTAGGATTTCTAAAACACTTTGACAGAACAAACTGACACAATATTATTTTAAAATTTGGTTAATGAAATAAATTTGGATATATAATTTTATGGAACTTAATAAATTGATTTAAATTGATAATTTGAAATGATAATACTTGATTTATCATTTATTGTTCTATAAATAAATTTATAAATAGTTTTTATAAATTTATTTGGGAACTGAAATGAATTTAAAACAAGAAATTTAAGAATTTAATTTCTGATGGATTTCAAACCTTGTGTTTAAAGTTTTAAAAGGATATATTATTTAAAGTATTTCCAAGTAGAAATTTGTTTCTAAAGGATTTTTAAGTTTAAAAATTTAGTGCTCTTCTCTTTGTCGCTGGAAAATAATTTCGGTGATGACTGCAGCATCATCGACGTTCATTTTCGAGTTTCGAAGTGAAGAGACCGTTCAGTAGTCTTGCTACAGCTTTGTTTTGGAAAATCTAATTGATTTGAATTTCTAAATATGACTGGATTATAATATATATAGATATATGATTTAAATTTGATTTGACATATTATATACATATATTTATTTATCTCTTAATGGTTTGAAGGGAATCGGAAATTTAATTCTTACATTTTATCTTAAAGAATAATTTCAGTTATAAGAAGAAAATCAAAAATTTGAATAATTGATTCAAACTTGAGATAATTGAATTGGAAAGTTTTACTTGTATAACACACAATTTCATTCCAATATAACTTACCTAAATTATACAGAAGTTGAATATGAAATTGGATAATATACAATATAGAAAGGATTTTTTTTGAGTGGTTATGATAAATGTCATACACTTAAATTTTAGTTATAAAAGATTAACAGAGGTAAATAGTGAAAAAGGAATTTAAAGAGATTTTATTTAAATAACTTAATAATCAAATTTGATTTAATATGGAACCTTAAGTCTAACCTAGGAATTGTAATAAAAGTTATTTTCTGAAATGAATATGTTGTATAATAAAAATGTATCTTTGAATAGATAAAATAAAATACATTTGAATTGGACTTTTGTAATAAAGTTTATTTAACTTGAATTCATAGTTTAATTGATGTCTAAATGAATAAATGTGTAAAGAAATTTGATTGTTATATTTGCTATGATAAATATTTTATTTATGAAATAGATATGTCTTAAAAAAAATGAATAATTATGATTTAAATAGTTAAAATGTATTTTAACATCACTAAAATTTGATAATTGAGAATTTGGTTTTCAAATGGAATTTTAAGTGTAACTTATTAAAGGAATATCTATTTATGAAATGGGTATTTTAAATAAAGTGTTAGGTTATGTGTTAAATTAAGAGCTAACTAAAATAGTGAACTTTTAACTTAATAAACGAAGTATAGTTTAATTTGGATATTCCATTCATAAAAGTTTGTTTTAATCAGTCATAAGTTAAATGATGTCCAAATAAATATTTTTGGAACTAAACTGATTTGAAATATTAATATATCTACTTAGCATTTTATAAGTGCTGCTATTTTGAAAAGACAATGTTTTGAATTTTTTTTATAATTGAATGAACTTAGAAATGTTACAACTTTAAAATGAATATTATTTGACCTTGAATTAAAATGGTTTAAATGAAGTTTATTTTTTAAAAAAAGTGTTATGATTTTCTAAGTGTTATGTTTTTTTTTAAGAATAACATTTCCAAAGTGTTATGATTTTTAGTAGTATGATTTCCAAATGATAACATCTCTAAATTGTTATGATTTCAAAACATTATGGTTACAAATCTATTATCTTATTTTGTTTTTTTTTCAAACTATCTTTTGTTTGTCCTTATTTCTCTTATCTTGTTACAGAATGGGAAGGCTATTGCTTATACCAGTCTGTTTAGAAATCTTTCTGTAATCTTTGAAAATTTTTGGTACTCATTTTAACCCTGAGCACTGTTTTTCCATTCATAGACCGTCGGTCAAGTGAAAAGGGAGATTCAGACTCTAGAGGATCTTTTTCGTGCTTATATTCTTTATTTGATCACCTCCATCTTGTTAAACTTACCTATAACAATAGTTATCAGGTGTAATTCCAATCTTCTTATCATCTTTTCTTAATTCTATTTCATTCTATCTTTTTCTGTGCTTTCCCGTACCTCGTTCCTTTTCGGGGACGAAAAGCTTTGAGTGGGGGAGAGTGTAACAACCCTGTATTTTACAATTATTTTTAAATTGATATTTCCATATTTAAAAAGCTTTATTTATGAAAAAGAATAAATTTTGTTATTTTAAATATAAACTTTGATTTTGATATGGATTAGAATTCCAAATATGACTGAATAGAATAATTTTCCAAAAAGTGAATTTTGGTTAAAATAGTCAAACTTTGACTTTTAAATTTAAATTTTAAATATTTTAAATTATAAATTTTATCTTTTATTATGAAAATAGATTTAATAACATGAATACTGCTTTTCGTTTCGTTGAAAACGGAGTTAAACTGCAAAAGATATGTACATTTCAATTTTGAGTATAAATTGTTTATTTTGCAATTTTGTTATTTTAAATTGTATAAATTATATTTTTCTTTGTCATATTTTATTTTAATATGTGTTAATATGTTATTTTATGTATATTTTGTCTTTTAAATATTTATAAAGTGATGTTGAATTTTTCCAAAGCTCATTGAATTTATTTTCTATTTTTAAAGGTAGTTTCCATTTTTCTGCTATTTTCTTCATTTAAATTATATTTAATTAAAATTTATTTATTCATTTTTATGTATGCATTTTTTTTATTATGTTTTTATCTTTATTTATAATATTTTTCATGTACATACAATTTTCCCAAAGTTCATTTCATTTATTTTCAAATTTTCAAGCCTAATTTACATTTTCTTTGTTATTTTCTTAATTTAATTATATTTAATTAATATTTATTTATTTATTTTTGTTTATTTACTATATTTTCGTGTTTTATCTGTATTTATACATATTTTACATGTATTAAAAATTTAAAAAGAAATGGTGGAAATTTGAAAGGTTTGTGACTCTTTATTTGCTTAAGCCTCTTTGTATTCTCACCTTTTCTTTATCAACCATTACCTTTTCATTGTTGCTGCCTTAACTCCATTGCTTCAGCCGTATCTTTTTCCTCATCATTTTCACGAAAATTTAAGCTTCTCAACTCCAAAAAAATCGGCCATCAACCTGAGAAAAAGTTTTGGTAAAATTTCTATTTCTTTTTCCATGTTTTCCTTCTTATTTCTTATGTTATTTGCATTGCTTTCTTCACCTTCTAGGCTCGGCACCTCTCCACTCCATCAGCTCCACCATCACCTCCTCCATCTACAGCAGCCATTAGCCCCTCCTCTGACCAAAAATTCAGGCCATGACCCTTCACATGAAGCATCACCACAAAAACATTACAAAGCTTTGCCAAACTTCACCAAAACAGTGCTAGCCATGCCTATACTCCACTATTACCTTCATAGTTGCCTTTGGCCACTCATTAGCCACCACCACCATCATCTACATCACTTTTGGCTGCCACATGACCGCTGACCAGATCTGAAACCCCCTATGGCTGAGCTCCAATTGACCTAAGCCGAGCCAAAAAGTTAAACAACTTGCCTCTTTTGCATTGTCTTTGGTATGCTTCATGTTAGCACCACTACACCTTCATCTCCACTTGTTTTGATGCCATACCTGGCCCAAACCTGATCCAAACCCTTGACTTAGACCTGTATTCCTGTAACGACCCGTAAATTTCAACTGTTTTAGTAACGTAATTAGTTGAAATTTTGTGAAATTTTAAACGATAAAATTTTGAAATAAAAATTTAATATTTGGAATACGTCTAGTTAAACATAACGACTGGTAAATTTTCGTCCGAAAATATGAAAGTTTATTTCGCGCGTAAATTTACTTCAATTCAATCAGTTAAAAAGTAATGAAAATAAAATGTTTTCAAAACCTAAATATTTTTACATAGAAAAATTCTAAACCATCTTCTGAGCAAGATGTCAATTTGTCGTTTTAGAAATTCGGACATCTTTGGCTCCGTCGATCTTATTTTTCAGCGTTTTTCTTGCATTTTCTACTATTAGAAAATTTGAATTTTTATAATTCGGTCATACTACTGCTATTGATATACCGTTTTGATCGTCGCACCGTGCTGATCACCACGGTATATTCATTTGCATGTTTTGAAATCTGTTACGCCGTGGAAATCGCGAAACTGTCTAGTGTATCGGTATCCGTCCTAACTTTTGATTTCTGGGTCCATTCAAAATTTTCCAACGGCAAATAAATCAAACAGTCATTTGGCTTTAATGCTTCGCGTGAGTAGCCTCTTACAATTCCCAAAATTCAGCTTTGAACTTTTTGTTATTCCCAGAGTTATTCAAACAGTCATTCTTAGACTTTAGATCTGTTCTTTTGCTAGAAAAAATCATATTGCTTGAGACAAAAGTTTCATATATTTGTTTGAATGGCTGAAGCTCGCTTGTCTTCATTCACATCTCGAACCCACCCCAATCATCACAGCACTCATCCACCCGCCCGTTTTCATCCACAAAGTTCATCTCCGCCCATCTCCGTTGTCGATCAGGCTCCGTCGTTCCTACCTTTGCAACCCACACCACCGACTAGATCTGCAACCCAAACTACGACGTTCAATGCACAGCCACGCGACACTTTCCCCTGCAATCCAGTCGTCAACCCGGAACCGCTCACCCTCGCTGAACCATACCCATACCCGCCTTCATCCCCTCACCGCCCGTACGCCTATCCACCGCCCAGGCTACCGCATCTCCTCCACCATCCCCTGTCCAACCTGCCACCAGATCCGTACCCTACCGAGTCCACCACTAACTCGCCTCCTTTCGAAACTCCATCCACTTCCTCCAGATCCGAAGCCAGTAACCCATCTCCTCCCTTCCAGCCACGCCTACAAAAGCCTAACCCAGATCTCCAACCTCCACCTCACTCGCCTCCAACCTCGGCCGCACCGCCTTCTCACCTCATATCGGCAAACCCCTTCACGACCACGTGTCCTCACCTATGCGTCCCTAGCAATCTGTGTATTCGGGCACATTTATATCTGAGGTTTGTCTCTCGAGTATGTATATATTATAGTTATACTTTATATACAGATTTAGATTTTTAGTAAGTATGAGTTTGTAAGTTAGTATGTGTATTTCAGATTAAGTTATTATATGATCTGGTTTCAGTTTTATTATGTAGGTAAATCTATGTATAGCTTTCGTTTTATAATATTATCTAGTATAGATTATATACCTTATTGCATATTAGCATATATCAGTTGGGTTTTTTTTTTTTTAAATATATAGGTAAGTATATATAAATGTGTATACATTGTTTAGTTCATAGATTTTATATACAGAGGAGGAATTATATAAGTTTTATTTGGTCTGGTTGCAACATTTTAGTAGTTGATATAAACACAAGATTTAAGTGTTACTGATAATATGCGGCTGCTGTATATAAAGATGTATGTTTTATATTTATTTATAAAAGGATAAGACATAATATGTTTGTTTTGGTTGACGGAAATCTATTTACAAGTATATATTATCTGGGTACATATGTGTTATATATTAATTTATTTAGCAATGAATATTATTCCTTTAATATAACTGTGTATGAGTTCGTATAGTATTGTGGGGTGTCAGTTTATAGTAGCATTCATATTAAGTTGTATTATATATATATTGTGCCTTTTGATCTCTGTTTTACGTGTTACAGTAATAATACAAATAATAATAAGCTATATATATATAGACGATCGGTTTTATAGGTAAGTATTTCACCTCTGTTTAAATTGCTTGCTGTTTTACAAATTTTTGGGTAAGTTTATACGTGACCTTTATATTTGATACAAAGCCATGCTGAATGTGTTTTACGTGTGAGTTAATTATGATAGTTATATATATCATATGTACAGCTGTATAGTATTGTATATCACATTTATATGAATGTATGGTTTGATTTAAATATATTTATTTATTTTAAGTTTATTTTGTTAAAAATATACATTCAATATAAATGTGTTTGAATTTAAAATATGATTTATATATATATATATATATATATACGATTTTATATAAGTTCACTTATACCAATTTTACTCATCGATCCCGTTCTAATTTGATTTCGTCGATTCTTTGCCATCAGCTTTGTCATCAAACGGTTCGTGTCAATTTAGCTTCATTTTGGAATTCGTGCTTGGATTCGTAACTCAATTTCGGTGTCCGTATCTGTGTGCGTATCCATGTAATCTCCTGTTCTCTCTAGCCTCGAAAGGTGAGCACTCACTCACGATTAACGTTCTTTTATTTATTAGATTTGATTTCAATTGAAACGACAATTGAAATATACTGCGGTTAGTTAATTACACTGTTATATATACTATTACCTGTATCAGTTCACCTTTGACATCTGACACCATTATCTGTTAATTATTTATGCGATGATAATACAGTTTGGCTGATAATTGATTGATTGTTGATGTTTATATTGGACGTTAAAATTGTTAATGTTAAATTGATAAATAGTATGAAATTGAACTTGATATAGGATAATTAAATGTTAAATTTGATTAACGGACATTTGTATAATATGACCCCTTTAACTGTTAAATTTATTGACACGTAGGATTGTTAACTACACCTTGAACCATCAATTGTATGTTGCTTAAACTGATGATGTATGAAATTGTAAATAGATGACAAGTGAAAATCGTAATGTAATAATCTTTAATCTACATGAAATGATAGTGTGGATTCTAGAAATAATTATATTAATTCGTACAAATAACAATGCGAATTAATATGGTTATTTCGGGATTATTTGAATTGATTATTGGATTGATATTGATTGTAGTTATTGCTTGTTTATTTACTTTGACACCATCCCAGTTATCACACTGCAAGTTCCCTTTGTATGTTTTGATTTTTGAATTGAATTGGAATCGGGTTGAAATGATAAATACCCAAAATTGAACTTTGACCTAGGATAGAAAATTAAATAAAACCCGATTGGTCAATAATTTGATTTATGAATAAAACGAAGATTTTATTTGAATAAATAATATGGTTTTGAAATGAAGTTGAAATTTGAATTTAAGTGAAAGGAAAATGTTAATGTTTAAATAATCTGAAACAAATTATTAAAAATGTAATTGATGAAAGAATGTTGTTTAATTTGAGAAATTATTGAATTAAGTTTGAAATTATAATTAAGTTGAAATTATTAAACTTTGAAATTAATTAATAATTAAGTTTTGAATTATTTAATAATTAAATAAGATTGAATGATTTAGTGATTAAATTGAATTGAATTCTTTAATAAGTGAAATTGAACTTTTAATAAGTGAATTTTACTTCGTAAATAAATGAAATTGAGTTTTCTTGATTAAGTAAGTTTTGGAAAATTATTTAAGAAAGTAAATAAGTGAAATTGAATTTCTTTAACAAGAAATGAAAATGTGATATTTTTGGAATTAATGTAAGACTTGTAATTGAAAGAATTGATTTGACGAATTTAATTTAATTCAAAATTGTAAGTTTTGATTTAATGAAGTTGAACTTAAGAAATTGATTTAATGATTGGGAAATTTAATAGAAATTGTTGAACGATATATTTATTTAATATTTAATGAAATCGATTAATGAATTGAAATTGATCTGAATATTAAATTAAATTAATTTAATGATTTCGGAATGAAACCTATATACGAACTTGAATCAATATTTGAATTGTTTTAAATAAAGATTGAAATTGAATTATAAGATTTTGAAATGATAATTTGGAAGTTTTGAAACGTAAATTATTGGAAATTGGTTTTGAAAGACTAATGAATGTTGATTTACGAATTGAAATTGAAATTGATTTGGTTTTGAAATAAATAAACAACCAATCGGTGAAATAATTACGGAAGTTATTAAAGAGACCGGAATTCGGTTATGGATATACTCTCTATCTAAACCGAAAACCACTTTAATAACTATACGCGGAGTGATGATCCAGAATGAAGTGGTTGGAATGATGTACGCGTTGACTGAAGAAAGAGAACGATTTTGGATGACCCTTGACATGACTAAAACAGGAGCCGCGCCGGGCCATTGAGGATCGCCATCTCTAGCGGACACACTTCTTCGATACCATATCTATTACTTTTGTGATTCGATTTGGGTGCACCCCTCGATTTGGGAGTGTTGTTTCGCGGTGTTGGGGTAGTAGCTGCTATGCCCAACATTAGTCCGGATCAGGCAACTACTATTCCTCATGTACCTTGTCATACTGATTATCCTATTCGTGACCACTACGATTTTGATTTGTACCTTTAGTATATGGATTGCCCTCTGGTGACTTCCGGTTTTGGGGAAACTACGGTCTTGTATATGCTTTTGGGAATAAACAGGTTAAGAGGTGTATGGGCCCTGCTTAACCCTACTTTGATATCTTTATATTACTGATAGACATTATCTACTTAGCGTACATTACTACCTAGTAGATAGTTTAACGGATCCTTAAAGGATGGTTATTCCAAACATCCTTTGAGTTACTTGTATTTCAATTGCTATTTCACTTGAGTTGGATTTATTAATATAAGAATGTTAATCCTGACTCGAGTGTCTTGTGTTTTTGCTTTACGCTCGGGTCAGACTGAGTGGTTCAGCTTTCGAGACTCACCTTTGGAGTTGGAGCTTCGCTTGGAGATCCAGCCATCTATCCAGCTTTCAGATATTCGATGATTCCAGTGATGTATTCTAATTTGTATCTGATGTATCGTGTTACCCTTCCGTTGTATCTGGTTTAACTCTGATGTATCGTATTACTCTTCTGTTGTAAACTCTGATGTATTTTATATATTCATATAGTAGCTTCATGAACTACTATCTTTTTTATTTCCGCTGCACTTATTACTCTGTGTCTGTGATCTGTGATTATATCTATTTACTGTATATGTTCAGTTTTGTCAAATTTAAATTAACAACGCGGTATTTTGAGCAATTCAACTCCGGCATGAGTGTCTACCTATACACTTATAATGGACGCGAATGGTCCAAAATGTCGAGTCGTTACAGTTGGTATCAAAGCTTTGGTAGCTCTAGGCAAAACTTAACATATAGGGTAAATGTATTTACAGAATCACCCTCATTCGAGTTTCAATCTCTTCCTTTGACTCGATTCGTTTGAATTTTGGAACGTTCCCTGCGGTTCCAAATTTCATTCGTGTCCCTCACTATTCTTCTTCTTCCAATTCTGGAGCATCGCATAACTCAATTTCGAATGACCCTTATAATGAATCGGCGGTCTCGCCAATCTTCGAATGATTCGTAACGGAGCAAAACTCATTTATAATAGGCACCGATTTACCGGAGATTTCTGTATCCTCGGTTTACAATGCTATCTATCTCCTGCTATACCTGAATTCTATTTCTTGAGATCGAATGTCGATCTACCTCGGAATTCCACATCGATCTTATTCTTGAAGTCACGGTCGACCCGGTTAAGGTCGCCTGCGATTTATATAAACTTATCCATCTTTCTATTTCGTTATTTCAACATCGTACCTTTGTTTCGAATCTATCTTCGAATCAAAATTCTCTTTGATTTGAGTCCATCAAATTTGAATCTATATCCTTGCTTTAGAATCCATTCTTGTATCATCAAGCGAGGAAGTGTATTTGTAAATTAATATTTAAATGTTTTATATATTGTGTTGTTTGAGTTGTTGATGTTGATTTGGGTTTTCGATCGATTCGTCTGATCAACGCTATCGATAGGACTTCCAAAACACTTGAACAGAGCAGACTGACACAATATTATTTTCAAATTTGGAAAATGAAACAAATTTGTTTGATTATATTGTGAAAATCTAAGTAAAAATTTTTCTGGAATTTAATAAGTTAATTAAATTGTTTGTTTGAAATGATAATATTTGATTATCATTTATTGTTCTAAATAAATTTATAAATACGGTTTATAAATTGATTTGGAATTTGAAATGAATTTAATTCAGAAATTTGAGAATTAGGTTTCCGGTGATTTCCAACTTTGGGTTTAAATTTTAAATGCATATTATATAAAATATTTTCGAATAGAAATCGTTTTCAAAGAATTTTTTTAAAATGTTGAAATCAGTGCTCTCCTCTTTATCGCTGGAAAATAATTTCGGTGATGGCGGCCGCATCATCGACGTTCATTTTCGAGTTTCGAAGTGGAGATACTATTCTGTAGCTTTGCTACGGTTTTGTTTTGAAAAATATTTTGATTTGAATTTCTTCAGTATAATTTGATTTATATATATAGGTATCTTATTTTAAAATTTAAATTGATTTGATATAAACGTATTATATATATCTCTAAATTGTTTAATAAAGTTAATCGGAAATCAAATTCTTAAATTTTGTTAAAGGATGATTTTAATTATAAATAAAACCAAAATTTGGAATAAATATTTAAATTTGAATAATTGAATTTGGAAAATTTTATTTGTATATTGTTCAACTGCATTCTAATACAACTTACCTAAATCATTCAGAAGTTGAATATGTAATTGGATAATATATAAGATAAATTGAATTTATAAATAAAACTTGAGTGTTTATAATAAATGTTATACACAAAATTTTGATTATAAAGGTGTTAATAGAGTCAGATAGGATAATAAGTGAACTCAGTTAATAATGAAATAAATTTGTTTTGAAAGAATTAATAATTTGTTTTGAAAGAATTAATAAATTGAAATTTGATCAACATATGAAAATACCTTGAATTTAAAAGAAATTAATAAATGTAAATTAATTTAAATCGAAACTTTTATGTTTTAAATTAAATTATATGGGTTAAATATATGTGAGAAGATATATTAAATGGAACAAATCTAATAATTATTTGGAATAAAGAAGAATTAGATTTGTTGAATATAATATAATTAAAATAAAGGACTATTCAAGTTTATGATTTTAGAAATTGTTAATAAAGGATAATTGGATAATAAAACAATGAATAAATAAGGTAAATAAAATAAAATTTCGTTTTGAAGAAATATTCTGGTATCAAATATTAATAAATTGGAATTAAATCAACTTATTGAAATACCCTGAATTTTAAATCAAATATTGAGTATTAATTAAAATAAATTGAAATTTATACGGTTACAACCATTTGTTTTATTTGTTTTCAATCTGTTTTTCTTTCTGGTTGTTCCTATTCTCCTACCTCGTTCCTTTTCGGGGACGAAAAGTTTTGAGTGGGGGAGAGTGTAACGACCCGTAAATTTCAACTGTTTTAATAACGTAATTAGTTGAAATTTTGTGAAATTTTAAACGATAAAATTTTGAAATAAAAATTTAATATTTGGAATACGTCTAGTTAAACATAACGACTGGTAAATTTTCGTCCGAAAATATGAAAGTTTATTTCGCGCGTAAATTTACTTCAATTCAATCAGTTAAAAAGTAATGAAAATAAAATGTTTTCAAAACCTAAATATTTTTACATAGAAAAATTCTAAACCATCTTCTGAGCAAGATGTCAATTTGTCGTTTTCCAAATTCGGACATCTTTGGCTCCGTCGATCTTATTTTTCAGCGTTTTTCTTGCATTTTCTACTATTAGAAAATTTGAATTTTTATAATTCGATCATACTACTGCTATTGATATACCGTTTTGATCGTCGCACCGTGCTGATCACCACGGTATATTCATTTGCATGTTTTGAAATCTGTTACGCCGCGGAAACCGCGAAACTGTCTAGTGTATCGGTATCCGTCCTAACTTTTGATTTCTGGGTCCATTCAAAATTTTCCAACGGCAAATAAATCAAACAGTCATTTGGCTTTAATGCTTCGCGTGAGTAGCCTCTTAAAATTCCCAAAATTCAGCTTTGAACTTTTTGTTATTCCCAGAGTTATTCAAACAGTCATTCTTAGACTTTAGATCTGTTCTTTTGCTAGAAAAAATCATATTGCTTGAGACAAAAGTTTCATATATTTGTTTGAATGGCTGAAGCTCGCTTGTCTTCATTCACATCTCGAACCCACCCCAATCATCACAGCACTCATCCACCCGCCCGTTTTCATCCACAAAGTTCATCTCCGCCCATCTCCGTTGTCGATCAGGCTCCGTCGTTCCTACCTTTGCAACCCACACCACCGACTAGATCTGCAACCCAAACTACGACGTTCAATGCACAGCCACGCGACACTTTCCCCTGCAATCCAGTCGTCAACCCGGAACCGCTCACCCTCGCTGAACCATACCCATACCCGCCTTCATCCCCTCACCGCCCGTACGCCTATCCACCGCCCAGGCTACCGCATCTCCTCCACCATCCCCTGTCCAACCTTCCACCAGATCCGTACCCTACCGAGTCCACCACTAACTCGCCTCCTTTCGAAACTCCATCCACTTCCTCCAGATCCGAAGCCAGCAACCCATCTCCTCCCTTCCAGCCACGCCTACAAAAGCCTAACCCAGATCTCCAACCTCCACCTCACTCGCCTCCAACCTCGGCCGCACCGCCTTCTCACCTCATATCGGCAAACCCCTTCACGACCACGTGTCCTCACCTATGCGTCCCTAGCAATCTGTGTATTCAGGCACATTTATATCTGAGGTTTGTCTCTCGAGTATGTATATATTATAGTTATACTTTATATACAGATTTAGATTTTTAGTAAGTATGAGTTTGTAAGTTAGTATGTGTATTTCAGATTAAGTTATTATATGATCTGGTTTCAGTTTTATTATGTAGGTAAATCTATGTATTTCAGATTAAGTTATTATAGTGTGGATTCTAGAAATAATTATATTAATTCGTACAAATAACAATGCGAATTAATATGGTTATTTCGGGATTATTTGAATTGATTATTGGATTGATATTGATTGTTGTTATTGCTTGTTTATTTACTTTGACACCATCCCAGTTATCACACTGCAAGTTCCCTTTGTATGTTTTGATTTTTGAATTGAATTGGAATCGGGTTGAAATGATAAATACCCAAAATTGAACTTTGACCTAGGATAGAAAATTAAATAAAACCCGATTGGTCAATAATTTGATTTATGAATAAAACGAAGATTTTATTTGAATAAATAATATGGTTTTGAAATGAAGTTGAAATTTGAATTTAAGTGAAAGGAAAATGTTAATGTTTAAATAATTTGAAACAAATTATTAAAAATGTAATTGATGAAAGAATGTTGTTTAATTTGAGAAATTATTGAATTAAGTTGAAATTATAATTAAGTTGAAATTATTAAACTTTGAAATTAATTAATAATTAAGTTTTGAATTATTTAATAATTAAATAAGATTGAATGATTTAGTGATTAAATTGAATTTAATTCTTTAATAAGTGAAATTGAACTTTTAATAAGTGAATTTTACTTCGTAAATAAATGAAATTGAGTTTTCTTGATTAAGTAAGTTTTGGAAAATTATTTAAGAAAGTAAATAAGTGAAATTGAATTTCTTTAACAAGAAATGAAAATGTGATATTTTTGGAATTAATGTAAGACTTGTAATTGAAAGAATTGATTTGACGAATTTAATTTAATTCAAAATTGTAAGTTTTGATTTAATGAAGTTGAACTTAAGAAATTGATTTAATGATTGGGAAATTTAATAGAAATTGTTGAACGATATATTTATTTAATATTTAATGAAATCGATTAATGAATTGAAATTGATCTGAATATTAAATTAAATTAATTTAATGATTTCGGAATGAAACCTATATACGAACTTGAATCAATATTTGAATTGTTTTAAATAAAGATTGAAATTGAATTATAAGATTTTGAAATGATAATTTGGAAGTTTTGAAACGTAAATTATTGGAAATTGGTTTTGAAAGACTAATGAATGTTGATTTACGAATTGAAATTGAAATTGATTTGGTTTTGAAATAAATAAACAACCAATCGGTGAAATAATTACGGAAGTTATTAAAGAGACCGGAATTCGGTTATGGATATACTCTCTATCTAAACCGAAAACCACTTTAATAACTATACGCGGAGTGATGATCCAGAATGAAGTGGTTGGAATGATGTACGCGTTGACTGAAGAAAGAGAACGATTTTGGATGACCCTTGACATGACTAAAACAGGAGCCGCGCCGGGCCATTGAGGATCGCCATCTCTAGCGGACACACTTCTTCGATACCATATCTATTACTTTTGTGATTCGATTTGGGTGCACCCCTCGATTTGGGAGTGTTGTTTCGCGGTGTTGGGGTAGTAGCTGCTATGCCCAACATCAGTCCGGATCAGGCAACTACTAGTATCCTAGTTGGTATCGCCTCATGTACCTTGTCATACTGATTATCCTATTCGTGACCACTACGATTTTGATTTGTACCTTTAGTATATGGATTGCCCTCTGGTGACTTCCGGTTTTGGGGAAACTACGGTCTTGTATATGCTTTTGGGAATAAACAGGTTAAGAGGTGTATGGGCCCTGCTTAACCCTACTTTGATATCTTTATATTACTGATAGACATTATCTACTTAGCGTACATTACTACCTAGTAGATAGTTTAACGGATCCTTAAAGGATGGTTATTCCAAACATCCTTTGAGTTACTTGTATTTCAATTGCTATTTCACTTGAGTTGGATTTATTAATATAAGAATGTTAATCCTGACTCGAGTGTCTTGTGTTTTTGCTTTACGCTCGGGTCAGACTGAGTGGTTCAGCTTTCGAGACTCACCTTTGGAGTTGGAGCTTCGCTTGGAGATCCAGCCATCTATCCAGCTTTCAGATATTCGATGATTCCAGTGATGTATTCTGATTTGTATCTGATGTATCGTGTTACCCTTCCGTTGTATCTGGTTTAACTCTGATGTATCGTATTACTCTTCTGTTGTAAACTCTGATGTATTTTATATATTCATATAGTAGCTTCATGAACTACTATCTTTTTTATTTCCGCTGCACTTATTACTCTGTGTCTGTGATATGTGATTATATCTATTTACTGTATATGTTCAGTTTTGTCAAATTTAAATTAACAACGCGGTATTTTGAGCAATTCAACTCCGGCATGAGTGTCTACCTATACACTTATAATGGACGCGAATGGTCCAAAATGTCGGGTCGTTACAATTCCACTTAAGGCCGAACCCAAAGAGAGTTGAAAGCAAGTGCAAGTGATTTGGTGACTTGTTGTGCATGTATCTTTTGTGTTGTTTAAAATTGTGCTAAGTGTTTATTCATGTATATTTGCATTGTTTTGTCTCATGTATTCAAGGCAATTAGCTTAGGCTCTCCATTCACTCAAATTAAAAGTCATGCTATATCGTGCTTGTTATGGTTTCTGGAATCTATTCTGTGTGTTTGATCGCTAATCTCCAGCTTTAACAGGTGAGTTATTCTCACCAGACAATATATACCTATATAACTGATAAACCGACACCATTTGAATCTGTAATGTATATCATCATGTTATATATGTTTATATTATTATCATATGATGTTCACACCTGTTATTACACTTATTATATCATATGTTACTGTTATTTCATGCTATTCTGTTATTTATATCTGTTTATCACACTGCAAGTTCTCTGTAGATTAGAATCACTATGGGTTGAAATGATACATACCCGAACGGACTTTAGAATAGGGAAAAATCGTTATAGGCTGAAATGATAGGCCTGAATGGTTTTTATTTATTTTATTTAACTTGGGATTGCGGGTTTGAAATGATAGAACCCATATTTTCCTTTTTAAACTGCGGATTGAAATGATACATATCCGTATCACTTAACCTAGGCTAGAAAACTATATACAGGCCCGTGGTTATTTTATAAAGTGTTTTGGATATTTTTAAGTATTTTAAAAATATAAATTTAGGAAATTTGATTTAAAATGATTTTGAAATATTTTGAATTAAAGAAATTATGATTTTTCTATGTGTTAAAAATGAAATTAATGAATGGTTTAACTGGATTTTTGAAATATAATTTAAGTGGAAATTTGGAATTTTGGTTAAAAATGATATTTAAGTTATATAAATAAAATGGATATTAAATTTTATTTGGAAATGGTAAATATGATAATTTGATTAAATTTTAATTTAAGTGATTTATTAAAGTATTATTGATTTTTCTATGAATTTAAGTGGTTAAATAAATGAATGTTTAAAAGTGATCTTTTAAAATATAACTTGACTAGGAAATGTGAAATTTGGTTTTAATTAAAGGGTTAAGTTATTTAAATAAAATTGGAAATTTAGTTAAATTTGTGAAATGGTAATTAAGCTCTAAATTTGATTTGACAGCATTTTTGAAATGTATGTAAAAGATATTACAGCATTTTGTAATTGCTGTAGTTGTTTAAATGAACTAAAGAGTTAATTTGGAATAAAGGCTATTATAGCACTTTGTAAGTGCTGTAGTGGTTAAACTTAACATTTAAGTTTATTTTAATTTTAATGGAAATATATTACAGCATTTAAGTGCTGTCGTTTTGTTAAATGAACTATTTTAAACAATAACTTTACATAGCATTTTGTAAGTGCTACGGAAACTATATTTTGTTGTTTTAATAAATTTTAATGAAAAATAATATTTGGAAAATGATATAATTTTGGAAATAAAATGTTAAAAATGCTAAATATAATGAAGAGACATTTAAATTGTTTTAAATGGAAGAATTTGATTTTTATATGAGTTTAAAATGGTATTTAAATTTAATAAAAAGAATGGATTCAAATGGTATTTAAATGAAATATAAATGAATGATGTTTTGAATAATATTTTGATATTTTGAAATGTATATATATGATTTTGAATTTATGAAATGTGGGATATTTAAGCTTTGAAATATACTAAAGATTGAATATTGTATTTTGTGAATTAAACCTATATTTGAAATTTATAAGATTTGAAATGGTTTGTTAGTAAACTGAATTTGAGTTGAAAATGATGGTTTGAAATAAAAATTAAAATTTGGAATTTGGGTTTAATTTAATAAATTTGTAAATTTGTAGAATTAAAAGATGATTTCAAAATATGTTTTCGAAATGTTGTGATTTTTAAAGTATAATGATTTCAAATGTTTTAGTTTCAAAAGAATTATAACTTTGAAAGTATAGACTATTTGAAAGGTGAATATATGTTTGAAATGGAAATGATATTGTTTTGAAATGGGTATAGTTTTGAAATAAAAATGATTTTTGGTTTCGAAGTATAACTATCAAAGATATGATATTTTGATATTGAGATGATTTGAAATTTAAGTTTTGGAAGATATGATATATTGAAATGATTTGAAAAGAAGTTTGAAAGGATACGATATTTTGGAATATTGAAATGATTTGGAAATGATAAATCTTTATTTTGATAAAGATATGGTTTGAAATGATATTTTATTTTGAAGTAAAGTATTGTTTTTAAAAGTTATAACCACGGGTTATAATAACGATTGGTTGGCAAAGAGACCGGGATCGGATATGGACATACTCTCTGTCGATACCGAAAACCACTTTGACAACCATGTACGCGGTGGAGATTCCAGAATGAAGTAGGATGGTGGTGACGATCCTAAGGTATATACGTGGACCCAACTCCCGTGAGTTGGCATAAGGTGGCTAAAACAGGAGCGATTGACGGACCAATGAGGTAGCACCTCTGATCAGACACACTTCTTCGATACCATTCTATTACTTGTGATTGATTTGGTGGCCACCCTTGATTGGGAGTGTTGTTCGAGGTGGGCGGTAGTGGCTGCTATGCGTCACCACTAGTCCGGATGCGTAATTGGTTTATCTACCCTGGCATTGCCTAGTTGTGCCGTGTCACCTACCATATCGAGCTTTACTACGATTATGATTTTAAGATCCGACCGCGTTAAGGTTCTCCATCCCCTTAGCGCTATTTTCTATATGTTTATACTTTACTAATTAGACACTACTGTATATAGCGTATATTACTACATAGTAAATAGTTTAACAGATCCTTAAAGAATGGGCGATCCCAAGCATTCTTTAAGTTACTTGTACCTTTATTACAGTTCACTTGAGTTGGTTTATATTATATAAGTATATATTGTCCTGACTCGAGTGTTTTGTGTTTTGCTTTACGCTCGGGTCAGCCTGAGTATTCATAGATTTGGATTTCCACCTTCTGGAGATTTGAATCGCTGGAGATTATCTGCTAGTCTTGTTCTACCTACTTCAGTTATATTGCTCTGTTCAGCTTGTACTTGGTTATCTTATTTATACTTCTGTTGTACTCTATTTCTTCTATTGTATCTTATGTACTCTGATATATTTATATAGTAGCTTTATGAACTACTATTTCTTTTACTTCCGCTGCATTATTTTACTCTGTGTCTGTGATCTGTGATTATATTTATTTACTGCATATTCTGAGATTTGCCAAATTTATTTACAACGCGGTATTTTGAGC
This sequence comes from Allium fistulosum, assembly GCA_030737815.1. Classification (NCBI taxonomy): domain Eukaryota; kingdom Viridiplantae; phylum Streptophyta; class Magnoliopsida; order Asparagales; family Amaryllidaceae; genus Allium; species Allium fistulosum. The sequence continues at coordinate 85,528,173 of CM060901.1, read as the reverse complement.
AATATAATTCCGGCATGAGTGTCTACCTATACACTTATAATGGATGCGAATGGTTGAAAATATCGGGTCGTTACATTATACATGTGAGATTGGTATATGAATATTTTAATAAATATTTGAAAGAAGATTTTAAGTTAATGGAAGATTAATTTAAGAGGCTTAGTGATTTCCATGGGAAATGTAACCTATGTTCAGAATGTTTTTTATTTGATAGTTAAATAATCGACTATCAAACCTTGGCCTAAATATGTAATCCTTCTTAATTTTGGTGGTACGGAAATTTTCCCTTCTTAACACCGAAGGATTTTAAGTCTGGAAATATCTAGGACAAACACAGGGATTATATGGTATAGTTGCCGTCGATGGTGCTATACTGTAGGTATAAAATCATTTTGTTCTTTTAGGACAAATGATAAGGAGATCCGTCCACTTAAACGGCTAGGGGGTGATCCTCGCTCTTATGGGTTGTCTGATTATTTCCTAAAGAATCGGTATTGAGCATTCCGGAAAATTGACGATTGGTTTTTGGAGTGCCAGGGAAGCAGAAGACTGTACTCATAAGAGATGACTCAAAAACCACAACCACTCTGAAACCATATACGGTTCTATAGAGGAGTTTCATAATATATTAAGATGTTGGAATCCATGTGTGATTCCGAGACCCATTGGGGTATCGGAATCCATATGGGATTCCGTGATCTATTTTGGTGGCGGTGCGTGTGCTAGAACGTTGGGCATCGCCTCATCGGCGATAATGACTAAAACCAGAATTAGGAGGCATGGCCAGTAGGGTTGGTAAACCCATAGGGTGTAGTCGGCTCCTCCTAGACGTTACTTGTAGTTGTTATTCATGCATGGGGCGATGCACTGGGTCTTAGGAAGACCAGCTATGTTTTTCCTATGGTACATCACTAGGGATGTATGTTGCTTCGGAAGGATATCTCTGATCCTTGTATAGGAGGACTGTTCTTGAAGTACTAAGAGCGCCTCCATGGAAATCCTACACAATTGAGGAATGCGCCTTATCGGTTTTTGATTATATACCTAGTATTATTTTGATGTACACCCACGAGCATCACAGCTACTTGATTATTATCACTCTTAGACATTAATATAATATCACATGATTTTCTAATATAAAAGGCTTTGGTTTTCATGAGGTAATAACCTGTCCATGTTTATGTGCGGCGTGGTCTTACCAGATACCTTGATTTTAAAAGATTTTACAAGCTATAACAAATTAAATTCCTTGTGATTTGAGTTTCTCACGCTGGTTTTATCAGACTGACACGGGTGTTGTTTTCCTATAATGCTCGGGTCATACCGAGCATATTTCCAGGTTTAGTTGGATGTTTTAGAGCTTCAGGAGACGAGTTGGAGGCCCATAAACTTATTCACATATACGGTTATTTTTCCATTGCATTCATTGTTGTATTTATCAGCAATTGTGAGGACAAGTTGTTATAACTATCCGGGCTGAAATAGGTTAGTACACTCTGATTGATATCTGTATATACATATACTATAGTTTGTTTTCATGTAAAGATTAGTTATATATTATCGATCATTCGTTCCACTGTGAGATTCTATGTGTTATTTTTCTTCTTATCTTCTTCCTTCTTTCTTTTCCCCTAACTATCCGTCTTTCCGTTCAATTTGAGTGGGTCATGTGTGGTTTATTGGCCACTTATACCGTATGGAAAAGGCAGGTCGTTACAAGTGGTATCAGAGCTTAGGTTGAGCGAACACCTAGGCTTTGGTAGGGTTGACTCATTTGAGATAGGGTAAGTGAGACCTTAGGATGAGTTTGAGAGTATATAGATAGGAGCGCGTATTTGTTAGTGATATAAAAATGTTTAATATTATGTTGTTTGATTTGTTGAGTGGCTTAAGAATTATGGTCGACGAGTCGGGCCAAGGTTATCGATAGGGATTTCCGAAACACTCGAACAAGACCAACTGACACAGTATTATTTTAAAATGGATAAATGAAATAATTTAACATAGAATTATATTTTTTATATAAAAGCAATATTTGTTTTCAAAATATAGTTTTTTCTTGGATGTGTTTAGTTGTTAGGAAGGATAATATTCCATCATTATCATTTAGAATTTTGATTACTCATGCTCGCCCAGTTCTAAGCATTGACTATTATATGTTAATCTATCTTGAACCTTCCCTTTTGAAACCTGGGATGGGTGGATAGGAAATTTGGAAAAAAAACATTGAAACGAACACCTTGTGAATTAAGTTTCACACTTTGACTATAGGGCGTTTGTTGATATTGTTGGGTTAAGATTGGGTTTTAATAAATGTTGTTTTATTAAAAGGAACTGGGAAAATTTTGAAATAAATATTTTGGAAATGATTTAATATAAAAGTTGGTTGTACTCAATTGGGATTTTATAAAAGAAGTTTATTAAAAGAAAGCTAGAATATGTCTAAGATAAATACTTGAAAAATGATTTATATAAGGGGCTGATTTCATAAGGATTGATTTATAAAAATGTTCTTTGTAAATGAAAGGAGTTTGAGAATTTAAATCTCAGTGCTTTTGGTTTTCGAAGTTTTATGAAGTTAATAATAATATTATTTGAAGAGATTTTGCAAATACAGGTATGTTAAAAAGGAATTTTGTTATAGATTTGTCTAGGTAAAAACAGATTTTGATTAAATCCCAAAGGCATGATTTGGTGTACAAAAGGAAAGATGTATATTATTATTACAAATGATTTATGGGAAAAGAAGTATTAATTTTACTTGAAAGATTTAAGGTATAAATACTTTTGGAAGAGAAAATTTTAAAGAAAAGGTGTGTTTTCTTTGGTTTGGTTCAAGGAAAGAGTCTCGATTCGTTTTGTGATGATCCGGTTAATCTTCTAAGTGGCGATCAGATGTTTTCTTAGGCGAACGGTATTATGCACTTAGTAAATTATTCATTTTGTCTTCAAATCCGAAAGAATCCAAGGAAAATTGGAAATGGATATTTTTGGGTAAAGCTATTTGGAGATATATATAGTGCTATTTTAAAAATGGTTTGAGAAAGAAAGAAGTGGTTTTAAATTAACTAGTTCGAGTGGCTCCAAAATAACTAAAAATGGGCAGGAGATGTGTACGGATGGCAGACACTTCTCTTAAGTATTACCCTTCTTGGTAAGGGAATATATAATATTGTTTGATAGTACCCAGTCCCTTGGTTTCATTTTGGGGTTACTCGGGCTATCTGTGTGTGTATTTGTTTTGGACTAAAATATATATAATAACATTTCAAAATATTTTTTGAAATAAATACCTAGGTAATTGACTCTTAAGTTTCCAAAATATAAGGGTATCTTGACTTAAAATGGGATAATTAAAGAAGTTTTAATTGGGTCAAATTTTTAAGAAGGTTTAACAAACTTTTTTTATTTAAACCGTGTCTTTTGATTTTAGTATCTAGAAAGTTAAAAAAATTACTTGATGTTATTGGGCTGGCTAATAAACAGTTTTACCTCTGAGTGTCTAAATAAAAGTAGATTCTAGGATAGAGTTTGGATGTCAGCATCCTACTCTTATTAGCTACTTACAAGACCAAACGGGTAAAGAAGTTGTATTGGTCGACTCAGTTTAAGCTCCAAAATCATTTTGGACCGACACCTAAATAGTTAAAAGTGAATAGAATTAAAAATCTGATGTTATGTATATACTGTTAGGATGTAAGAGAGTATTATACAAATTAATAAATTAAAATGATTTTATGAAAATGTTTCATAAATAAAGTTCTATCATCTAAATTGTCGAATCTAAATTGGAATTTGTGAAATATTTTCATAAATTTGAGAGAGTTAAAAGAAATAGGGTTAGTGAGAACCTTTAGATGAGTATGTAGGTTGTACGTAGATCATATCCCCTTCTCGTATAATTTTCAATCTAAGATTCGAGTATATGGCTTGAGGTGTGAAACACCATTCCGAATAAGGATTTACCATTCGATTTTTGACGGTGAACACTGGGTAAGAGTTCTTAATGTGAAGGTTTCTGATTAAGAAGCCTGATCAGAGTCCACACTAGAAAATCGGATGAGTGATACTAGTTTAGAAGAAGAAAAAGCAGCATATTTGAGTAGTAATCGAATCAGATTTTGTACATAGATGATCTACGAGCTTCTTACAAACTTATGAATAGTATTGAGTGTTCATGTGGTGAAATTTCAGGGACGAAATTCTTTTTAAGGGGGAGAGTGTAACGACCCAGAATTTATCACATTGAATTTTGGAATATTTAATTAGTTTTAAATATTCGATTTGGGGTTCTGTTTAAAATATAATAAAAATCTATGTTTTAAATAACTGCTTGATTTTCAATGACGTATATATATATATATAGAATTTTTCCATAATTTTTCATTTGGAAAATATTAATATTTTAGTTTGACGTATTTTATGTCGAACGTTGGCATTTTCAAAATTTAATAGAAATTGACAACCAATGTATTTTATTTTTGTTTTTTGATCGTGTCTCATTATTGTGTGCAATTGTATTTTATTTTCTATCAATTCGGGCTCATAACCGAACGCGATATTGTGTGGCAGGGTATTGGAATTTATTTATATTTTAAAAAACAAAATCTCACCAAATCAGCCCAATATCCTTGCACATATTACTCCTGTCCTTTGCTAGACATTTTGTTGGCTAAGGATTTAAAAGTTCGTCCTATGATATACTTGTTCCCCACCATGTTTACCTTGTCCCCTTACAGATTTGTACCTTTGGCCTTATTAGCCACGCGTATATATGCACTACGAGAGTAGAGCAAGCTTTCTTCATTTTCATGTTGTTCATCTTCTCTGTAAAACCATTCAAACTTAGGAAAAACCTATTCTCGCTCATTCAAAAATCAAGATCTCACAAACCACACACAATTAGCCTACTGCACCAACACGGAAGTTGTTCGTATCACCTTCTAGTTTTTTTTATAAAATTGGCTGCTTGAATTTTTGACGAGAATCAAGCGAGATTTCACGATTTTACAGTAAGTGGGAAATAATGTTCATAAAATTTAAAAATTTATATCTCCCTATCCACTTCAATTCGATCGACGCCGTATGCGTCGCTGAGCTCATATGGCGTCGTAGGATATTTGGGGAAGTTTTGCCATCATTCCATGATGGTCGTTGATGATCGTTGACATCTAGGGTTTGACTTTGGCTGAGCTAGGGGCGACGAGGGAGGAATTGGAGTGTGCGGTTAGGTTTCTCGAGAGAAGAGCTTCGTTGTGGTGTAATTATTGGGATTTGGCACTACAAAATGTCGCACGTTTTATAAATACAGGGGTTTCGTTCGGTCGTGATTGGTAGCGGAGCTCTGTTAGGGATGGCGATGGGTGCGAAATAATGAGAAGATGAGGTGCGACTCGTGGGTGATCTCGACTATGGGGTTAGAGCCACAGATGTTGTGTGCATGTGCACATTAATGTACAAATTTGGCTATAGGATTTGAATTTGAGAATGAAAGGATCGAGGATGAAGAATTGTAGAAGCGGGTAGGGTAGAGAATGATGGGTGGGTTGCATTTGTTTTGGGCCTTGGGCTGTAACAAATTTGGGTGAGAAGCTTTTACTTGAATTGTTTAGTTTTATAAATAAAGCCAATAACTTTGAAATTGAATATCTCGACCGTTTTAAACACGATCGACCTATTTTTTTTGTGTTGGACTCGTATTAACGATTATAATGTCATAGTATAACTTGTTGGTAGCTTTGGAAAAGTATAAAATTAAGACATATTAAAAAAAATGAATTTAAATTACGTTATTATTAAATAATGTCGTTTAAAATTGCATACCTTAATTATTGATGTTTATTTGGCCAAATAAAATACTGTTGAGTTAAATTGGATTGATTATGGTAACTAGGCATTGTTTAGCGAAATAAAACATTGTTCCGCTAACTAAATTAATTGGACACCTATTTAGCAGAACAAATCACCGTTCTGCTATTATTAATCAGGTAGGTTAAATTGGACATATAATTAGCAAAAATTAAACTGTTCTGCTATTACATTAGAGTGTGCACTTAATTACATTCCAAGTAATTGGTATTGAATAAGTGTTGTATTCATAATCAATTGTAAACTATGAGTTGAATTTACAAATGTGATGTTATGTAAATACCTGAATTATAACTTGGATAGTAATGGAATTAACGTTGACTTGATTTAGCGTCATTGGAGTTGCTAAGCCTCTTTCTAATCAGAAAGTTAATTATTTAATAAAGTTAATTTAAAGATAATTATTATTAATTATTAATAAAACTTTAAAGGTAATTATTATTTATTAACAATGTTTTAAAGATAATTGATTTTTGTTTTTAATAATAAAAAAAGGTTAATTATTGTATGATTCTTTAAAGTATTTCATAAATTTATTTAATAATATTGTTCCAAGTTATTTAGTTATTATTTTAAAAATGTTTAATTATATTGTAACTACTTGTTTAAAATTTAATATTTATTTAATTAAAGTTATTTTATAACAAATTGATTTCAAAGTTAATTATTATTATTTATAAGTTAATTTTTATTTAAAATTAATTACTTTATTTTATTTAAAGTTAATATATCATTGGTTAAAATTAATTTAATATATTATTAGTGTTGCTCTAAGTTATTGTTTTAAATGAGGTTTAAAGATAGTTAAGTAAAAAGGGTTTTTAAATGGTAATTTGTTATGTTACGAGTGTCAGATGATGGACTTATTTTATTAAAGGGGTTTTGGATAATGAATGGTGTTATAAGAAGAGGGTTAAAAATAATAAACCATTTATTTTAAAGGGAATCGTTTAGAATGGAAAGATTCCTATAAAGGTTTATTAAATGATAGATTTTGAAAAGGGTTTTATTTAAACAAAAGAATTTATAAAAATGGTTTGTAAATTGGAAAGAGAATTTGGAATTGGTAAAAGAATTTGGATTTTAATGATTTATGAAAGGAAAATTATAAATGGGTTTTAGAGACATAAAGGGGAAGTTTTATAAATGGTTTAAGATTTATAAAAGAGTACTTTTCTGAACTTAAACTTAGAAAATTACAAAGAATGTTTTATAAATAAATTGGAGATTTATAAAGAAGTTTATAAATAGATTTGGAGATATTTATAAAATAAAGAGATTTGGAAAGAAATGGTTGATTTTCATGGCATAATTTGAGGGTCAGGGATTGCCTACATTTTACTATGAATTCGCTGGTATAGCGACGTAACCATTGAGTAAACTACGATCCATGTTTTATACGGAATGGTGCTTTCCATATCTATTTTTTAACATTTCAAGTATTTTTGAAAGAAATGGTTTGTGCATATACTTATACTGGTGAGATAGGTATATGAATATTTTAATGAATATTTGAAAGATGATTTTAAGTTATTGGAAGATTAATTTAAGAGGCTTAATGATTTCCATGGAAAATGTAATATCTATTTGGAATGTTTGTTTATTTGATAGTTAAATAACCAACTATAAAATCTTGGCCTAAATATGTAATCCTTCTTAACTTTGGTGGTATGGAAATATTCCCTACTTAACACCGAAGGATTTCAACTCTTGAAATATCTGGGAAAAACAATGGGATTATATGGTACAGTTACCATCGGTGGTGCTATACTATATGTATAAACATGTTTTGTTCATCTAGGAAAAATGATAAGGAGATCCGTCCACTTAAACGGTTAGGGGTGATCCCCGCTATTATGTATTGTTTGATTATTTCCTAAAGAACCGGTATTGAGCATTCCGAAAAATCGACGATTGGTTTTTGGAGTGCCAAGTAAGCAGAAGAGTGTACGTATAAGAGATGACTCAAAAACCGTAATCATTCTGAAACCATATACGGTTCTATGGAGGATTTTCTTAATATATTGAGATGTTGGAATCCATGTGTGATTCCGAGACCCGTTGGGGTATTGGAATCCATGTGGGATTCCATGATCTATTTTGGTGGTGGTGCATGAGCTGAAATGTCAGACGTAGCCCCATCAACGGTGATGTCTAAAACTAGAGATAGGAGGCATGGCCAGTAGGGTTGGCAAACCCATAGGGTGTAGTCGGCTCCACCTATACTTTACTTATAGTTGTTATGCATGCATGGGGCGATGCACTCGGTCTTAGCGAGACCAGCTATGTTTTTCTTATGGTACATCACTAGGGATGTATGCAAGGATATCTCTTATCCCTGTGCAGGAGGAACGTTCTTGAAGTACTAAAGGCACTTCCATGGAAATCCTACACAATTATCAAACACGCCTTATTGGTTTTGGATTATATACCTAGTATTGTTGTGATGTACACCCACGAGCATCACAGCTACTTGATTATTATTATTTTCACCCTTAGACATCATTACAATATCACCAGATTTTCTGACATAAATGGTTTTGGTTATCATAAGGTAAATGTAACGGTCCACCTTTTCGAAACCCGGAAGTCGACACTAATACATCCATGGTATTCACATGCTGAACAAATTAGTGCTGAAAAGACAGATAGTTAGGGGAAAGAAAGGAGATAAAAGATAGAAGAAACTTAACTATCACAGAATCTCACAACGCAATGGAATAACATATATTAATCAACATAATACTTTACAAGGTCATTTCAAAAATGATACATCAGAGTCATACTAATACAAATTCTACACCGGGACAGTTATAACATCCCATCCCTACCTAACTGATACAATATATATATATATATATAACCAGCAGAAATAAGATCATAACTAGTTGTCAGTGAAGCCTCCTACTCCAAGCTCCTCCAAGATGCATTCGTGAGGAAACCTGAACTACTTGGATGCCTATAAAAATTTAAGCACCCAAGAGTTTTAGGAAAAGAAAATAAAACTCCGGGCCAGACATGGGTCTGGTGTGAGTAAACTTCAAACAACTGAATGGGTTTTTACCTTACGATAACCAAAACACTTTTTATGGAAAATCCAATGATATTACAATAATGTCCGGAGGTCAAAGTAAAATATGAAAATAGCTGAAATGCTTGCATCTCACATTTCAGCATAGTTGGGCACAACCAAAACCGTACGACGCTTATTGGAGAATGGATTCCATACTATGACAAGGCATCGGGGTACCACCTATCACGGTACATGTCTAGAAAATGTACCGAGGACCTTGTCGAGATCCCTACCAACACAAGGCCGGCCTACCCCTGACTGGATAGTACCGAATATGTCATCACCCTGGTTGCTTTTCAACCCTTTTTATTTGAGATCTCATGCACAACCAATCCATAAATATGTAGATGTACCTAGAAAGGTGATGACACACCCTAATGGGAGCAACCCATTTAGCCTTTCTACATCTCCCCTAATTTAAGTCATTCCCGGTTGATGAGATTTGAGGCTACGCTTACCTTTTGAATAGCAATCCCACTTGGAATGCTAACAATGTCATCCAAGAAATAATGCAGGGCCAGCATTCATCCATACAAGTTGTCCAGGATAAGGACAACCCGAAGGCACTACTTCTACTACATTCATTTTAGAATTACCCTCAGGACTAGTAGCAAGCAGCCCTTGCACTTTAATGCTTCATCTTCGATTCCATATTCTTCAAGATGTCTTCAGTTCGAAACCCTTGAGCTGGATCGAAGTGGTTTTCGGATAACATATCCGATCCCGGTCTATTCGAAACAACTTTCGATAATTTCTGGCAAACTCAGCCCCGGTTCTTTAGGAAATAAACAAACAAAGAAAAGAGTGGAGTTCACCTCCTAACCATTAGTGGACGGATTTCCTTATCATTTATCTAGAAGAACGAAACAAATTTAAACGTACAGTATAGCACTACCGATGGTAATTGTACCATATAATTTCCGTGTTTCTCCTATATATTTCTAAGTTACGTTTTGGTCCAAATTTTAATAGTCGGTTATTTATCTATCAAACAATCAATCATTTAAACATTGATTCAATTCTATATGGGATGTACCAAGCCTTTATTAGTTAATCTTTAATTAACAAAATCACTTATAAACTTGATCAAAAGATCCTTTCAAAACACTTCCCCAAACCCTTAACATTCCTTTATAAAAACAATATAAGTATTTACCAAAACATTTTGGAAATTCTCTTTCCTCAACATTCCATATAAATGGCCAAACGATTCCCTTTCAAAAACATCACCTCCTATAAAACACATTCACGTATCCCTTATAAAAATTCTTTTTATAAGTTCCCTTCAAATTTCAAACCACTTAAAAGTTTTCAAACTAGATTTAAAACTTCTTTGAGAAATATCTAAATGGATTTATAAAATCTCTTTCTATTTATAAAACTATTTAAAAATATTCCTTCTTAATTCCTTTATATAATCTCCTTTATAAAATATCATTTTCAAGATATCATTTGTAAATCACTTTAGGTAAAACCTTTTATTAATAAACCCCTTAAAAAGATATTATTTAAAAATAAATTTATAAAATAATAATAAAATTTAAAAATAATTTATAGCCTTTAAACCCAAATTGATTAAAGAATTAAACTTAATTCAAAAACATACTTTAGTAACTTCAAAAAGAGGCTTAGCAATCCCAATGGTACTATTTTAAGTTACCATTCAGTTTCCATTTCAATTCACTTAACAGTTATTTACATAGATCAACATATATGTAAATATACTCATATCCAAATTAGGGAATAACATTTCAATATGAACTAACTAGCATATACATATCCAAATAACATAATAGTAGGATGGTGATTTGTCATGCTAAATAGATGTCTAAACCATTCAATCAATTCATAGCGGAACGGGGATTTATTCTGCTAACACATGTCCAAACAACCCAACAAACAAACAATCAATTTATAGCAGAATGGGGATTTATTCTGCTATCACATGTCTAAACAATTCAAAAATCTACATTATAACTCATTCACAGTTATATGGTTTCTTAATGGTATCGACACTTGTATCACTTGTATTCAAATCCATCTTTGAAAAGAAGTACTTTATAACAATTTTACTTTTGGTAACCAAGGGATTTAAAACTTAAAAAAACCTTTTTAAAAATAATTAATTATAAGTTAAATCTTTATTTAAATCATAATTAATTTTAATTGAATCTTAACTAAATTTAATTTAATAGTTAAACAATAATCAACTATTAATTAAACCCAAATTAATATTAGATAATAATTTAAACCTTCATTAATAATTGAATATTAATTAATAAAAATAATAATCTCTAATTAAAACTTAAATAATAAATTAAACCTTAAATAAATAATTTATTATTATTTAAACCTTAAATAATTTCTAATTTAAAATAATTAAACACTTGATTAATAATTAATTAATAATTAATCTTATACTTAATTAATAATTAATTAAAAATAAATCATATATTTGACTCATGATTAATTAACTTAATTAATAGTTAATTTAAAACAAATCTTAACTTTAAAGGATAATTAATTAAGAACTCATCTTTATTTAATTAGTTAATAAACCTTGTTAACACTTAATTAATTACTAGTTACTAAAACCTAATTTTTTTAACAATTAATTATTAAATCCTTAATTAACTTTTAAAAACATTATTATTTAGTTTATAAAAATATTCACAAAACAATTTGAAGTATATAAACCAAATTCTGCAAAAATCGAAATTCTAAGCGAACTACATCCATAACGAATATTGCTATGGATACATGTAATTTTAGTTTACTAACTAGTTTACATGCTAACTTGCTTTAGCTTCAAGATAAGATTAACACATACGACATATCCAAGTCATATATACCATATCATATCATCACCAAACATAAACAACAATCACAACCTTTTTATAACCAACATATCTAAACAATACCACAATCCAAACCAAACATTTATATATATAACTACACAACCATCACACATATATATAAGTAAATTCTTCCCAAAAAGTTAATAATTTTACTCACTAAAATTTTAGCATTTGGAAAGCTTGGAAAACCACGAAATCCACTCAAAAATAGGCCATTTTCTTCTTGATTTTGGACCATTTATTCTCAGAATTTGAAAAAGTAGTTAAAAGAAGATTTTTAGATAATTCTTTCCTCTATCATTTAAAAAAATTAATTGCTCAATTTGGATAATTTTTGAGGAAGTTATGATCAAAACGGTGAATGGAATTTTCGGACTTCATAATCTAGGTTAAAAAAAACACTGTCGAATAAAAATGAGTATCTAAGCTCGAAATCAGAAAAGGCGGTAAACTACAAAGTTGTAGCCACTGGAATTATACATGCTTAGAAAAAACAAAAATAATTATTTAGGTAAGGTTAGAGGATGTTATGGCCAATGGAAGTTGGGGTAAAATGTAGGAATTTTGAAATTGAAAATAGTAGTTTTAAACACTTTGAATTTTAGAATTTTTTTCTCCTTTCTCTCTTCTTTTCCCCTCTTCCTCTCTCTTTGAAATATAAAGAGAAGAAATTAAAGAATTCTCAAGCTTTAGGATATTTTGCAAGTGAAAAGGGAATGAGAAAATTGAAAAAGAAATTAGGAAATTAGTTTTTATATAAATGGAATAAGTGGAATTACTAATATACCCTTGCATACTTTGCCCTCCACAAATGAATGCCACATCTCCTCAATGTCTTCTCCTTGCCTCCCCTCTTAAAATTCAAAATCTGTCATGAGAAAACATAATAAAACATGTTTGTACTTCATTTGTACTTTATGTTGGAATTGAATCTTTATATTATAATATATTAACTTTTTTAAAAATAAAATTATATATATACATACATACTTAAGTGTACTTACATGTACACATATGAATTTCCATGTCAAAATATTTTCAAATGTATGTATATGTGTATACCAAAGTGTCACGATATTTTCGACAGCTTTTATCTGACGAAAGGTCGAAATTTCGAAAAACGAATTCCTATCACATTTTCAATTTTTGTTCGAACTGATTATTTTTGTAAACACATTTTGAAAACTGTTTCACCATTATTATTATTTAATTTTTAAAAGAGTTTTATTTTTATTATAAAACCTATTATTTGAATATTTAAAATTAATTAAATATTCGCAAATCAAAGCAGTGAAATTCTAGGTCGTTACACTCTCCCTCCCTTAAAAAGAATTTCATCCCCGAAATTATACCTCAACCTATCCTAGAAAGCACTTAACTCTTCAGTTCGTATGATGTACATAGATCATTCTTATGCAAATTCTGATTTGATATCTACTCAAATACATAACTTCATTTCCGAACTAGTATCGCTCACTCAATTTTCTAGTGCGAACTTCGATCATGCCCCTTGATAGGAACCTTTTTCCTCCTTACATAGTTGTAACTATGATAGAAAACATTTGTCCCATATCAAAAACCCTCATCAAGTGCTCGCCGTCAAAAATCGAGTAAAAGATCCTTATTTGGAATGGCGTGAAACACCTCAAAGTCATGTAATCAAATCTTAGATCATAACTATATGGAATAAGAAATGATCTACATCCAACCTATGCACTTAATTAACTGGTTCTCCCTAATACCAATTTTATTCCCACTAAATCATTTATGAGAACATTTCATAAACAACTCTTAGTTTCAACTTGAATAATACTCCACTACAGCCTAAGAGTATACAACTCTATTTGATTCAACTATTCATTTTACATTTATTTTCCTAAGAAAACTCAAGAGCCAAATAACCGCCTTATTTTAATAACTTTTTGAAATGAAACTTTTATATATATATTAATCATAGAAAATATATATATACCTCGAGTAACTCCAAAATGATACTAAGGAACTTGGTACTACGGAACAGTACTATGCACTCCCTTATTAAGAAGGGTAATACACAAGAGAAGTGCTTACCATCCGAACACATCCCTTTTCCAATTTTAAGTTATTTTCGAGCCACTCGAACTAGTTAACTTAAAATTTTCTCTTTTACTTCAAAATCCCATTTTTTGAAACAACACTTTACAATTTCCAACAAAACATTTATCACCAACTCGCTTTGCTTTCGTTTGGATTCAAACTTGTTTCGGCTGTACAATGATAAAGAGAATAATCTACTAAGTACCCCACAGTGTTCGCCTAGGCAAACATCCGATCGTCAGTTAGAAATTATTCAGATCATCACAAAACAATCAAGACTCATTCTCCCAATCTAATCGAAAGTAAACACTTTTTACTTAACCTTTTCATTACCAAAATCTTATGCTTCAACCAAAAATATTTTCAAATAATACTATTATTATATTTTCCAATCCTTGAAATAAATATTTCAAATCCCGGGATTTTAGTCCTCAAGTTTCAAATTAAATTCTCTTTTTTTTAATAAAAACACACCTTCTTATAAATTCATTTTATAAGGTCAACTTTTAAAAAACATTTTTCAAATATTTATTTCAAATATTCTAGCTTTTAAATAAACATCTTTCATTAAATCAATTTTTACCCCAACATTTACATTGAATGCCTTATAGTCAAAGTGTGAAACTTAATTCACAAGGTGTTCGTTTCAATGTTTTCCTTATTTCTATTTACCCAACCCAAATCATAAAAAGGGAAGCTACCTATACACATTAACAATGGTCAATGCTCAACTGTACGAGCATGACTAAACAAACCTTATATGATGATAATAAAATATTATTATCTCCTAGCAAACAACATCTCAAAATACAATATTATATTATTTTGAAAATCATTCTTTATATGTAAAATATATCCTAGGTAAAATTATTTCATTTACCCAATTTCAAAACAATGGTATGTCGAATAGCCATGTTCAAGTGTTAAGAGATCCTTATCAATATTGTTAGCTACTCGTATTGAACAGAATCCATAAGCCACTCAACAGATCAATCAACACAATATAAAACATTTTAATATCACTAACAAATACGCGCTCTTATACACACGCGCACACACTCAAACTCATAATAAGGCATTTCATTACCTTATCTCTTAATGAGTTGCCCCACCAAAGCCAAGGTTCTCGCTTAACCTTGCGCTTTGATACCAAACTATAATGACCCACCTTTTCGACCCAAGAAGTCGATACTAATTGTAACATCCCAGATTTGAGCGCTCGAAAATCGACATCCATACTTTACATCGTACTCGAATGCCGTAGATTCGACCGTTCAAATCCGGTTCGCCGGAGCTTATAACAACATTAAGTAAATAACACACCGGAATAAAAGAAAAAGAATATAGATATACAACATCTGATACAATATCCAGATACAATGATGATACAATGAATATCGATATACATCAGAGATATGATACAATAAATAGCAGCGGAAAAGAAAATGATAACAACAGCAGCGGATAATCTCCAACTCCAAAGCATCAATCCAGAAATAGCTTGAACTCCTAATAACGATACACCAAGATAAGCAAGTGCAGTCCATATCCAAAGACTGAACTGGCTCCAGAAAACCTACTAATCTGACTATCTGAAAAACCCAACTCTAGACTGCTCGTGTAGAAAAATTTTGAGCATCCAGAGTTTAGGAAAGAAACAATAAACTCCGGATCAGTCATGGGACTGGTGTGGGCAACAAAACAGTTTATCTTTAAAACAAATAGCAGAGAATTTTAAAGTCAATTCGCAATGCTTTTGGAAAATGAAACTACCATAAGACCTCCCGCCACACACACAATGCAAACGTAGAATTGGAGGAGATTTCTTCTTATGATAGTCAAAGATGCTTACTACGCAAAAATCAAATCATTTTTGATATTATTATTAGTGCATAGTGTAGAAATCATTTCGAAAGTATAATATTAATCTTAGCCAACATACGACCAGTATCGTATGTCTACTATAGCTACCATCTAAACAGTGGTGACCACCGTACGTAAATGGCAGGTTCTACAACTAATACCGTACAAAGTTCGTATTGGAGTTTGGATTTCCAACAAATGGTCAGGCTAAGGAACTTCTCATTGCCACATGGAAACGCCTCTGGAATGACGTCCCGAGAAATAACCTAACATTACGGTTAGATCTCTGCCAACACAAGGCCGGGTTACCTCTGCAAAAATAGGTAACTACTGACACGCGTATGCCATCCCCCGATCGTAACCGATCTTCCCGAGGATCCTCGATTCCAACAAACTACATAATCATAATAATAATGCAGCAACCACATAGGTTAAGTATCTGGGCTCCATACCATGATACCACCTCTATCCAGAAAGAAATGACATACACTAAGGGGCGCTACTCCCTAGAACCTTGCTGCATCTTTCCTGTTTTGACCATTTCCGGGGTGTGAGGTACGACGAAGTCTCATCCACAAAGCTACGCTTTGTACACAAAGCCATGCTTCGGGTCAAACAAATGATCAACCTATGATCACAAAGATATAAGATCAAACAAATGATCATATCGCAAATGATCAAACACTAATCATCACACAGCAACACTCAGCATGCCACATTACCAAATTGGGAATATATCGCTGATAACCTTCAACTACATAACCTCTGAGCTCGTACGTCTCAGAGAAGGGTGTTAAGCTAAGAGAATAAATTCTCCACCAACAGAAATGTATTTGAAAGAAATCGGCTTTATATCTCAAAGTGTAATGTCAGACATGTAACCATACAAGTCTGTTCCGGGTTCGAACAGAACCAAAGGCACTTCTTACGAAGCCCTTGCAATTCTGGGTGTTCACAATCCCGTCCGGACTTCCCATCACAAAGGGTGATAAAATCTCTATACCGGGGACCAGTCGATGCAGAGACATTCGATGAGTTGTCTTTTCATTTTCGTAAATATCCGGTCTTCAACACCGGTCTTCAAATGCTATCCATATACGACGTATCATTATTCGGAATGGGTTATATGACACAAATGTCTTTTCCCGGCTAACCCGAATAATGAGCGCAATATTCAAAAATCATATTGATATTGGGGTCTCGGTTAAATCACAGCTTAAAGACCAAAACCTTTCATTCAAATGGTTAAAACAATTTACCATTTTCAAATCTTTAAACAAAAAGATTTATTTCACAAAGTTTACCCGGTTTCAACAAAAATCCATTTACAGGTTTCAAAACAATTTCCGTTTCAATTGGATTAACTCGTTAAATCTTTAAAACAAAGATTCAACTTATAGCTTTCAAAACAATTTCATTTCGAATGGTTTAAACAAATTATCATTTTAAATCTGTTAAAAATAAACAGATTCAATTCATAGCTTTCAAAACAATTCAATTTCATTTTTAAATTTGAAACCTTTCAGCACAATTTGGAAATTCACTTCTTATATGAAAGCTGTTATTATTGAAAACAAATAGTTTTCGTTTTCAGAAAAATCCAATTTTTATTTACACGAGTTAAAACTCTTGAATTATATTCAAATTCCAAAATCAATACTTTTAAAATAGTTTAACCCTTATACAACGGGTATAACCTCTTTAATCCCTAGTTTTAAATTATAGAATTCAATTTTAAATATTGAATTCAAATTTAAATCAAATTATTTAAATTTTCAAAACTCAATCAAGTTTTTCAAAATAACTTTTATCTTTGAAATCCCATTTCAAAAGCTTTTCACATTTAAACCCAAATTTCCAATTTCAAAATCAATTGAAATTAAAATTTCAATTTTTAAAACATCAAATTTAAATTATCTGTGATTTAACCGATTTCCACGTGAAATCCATATTTGTGTGTGTAAAAGTGTGGTCCAGGGGTTTCACACACAATAGTGCAACATCAATCATCACAGATATATCGATGAGCGGTAAAATCAATAACGCTTATCTTCATTCACAGATTCATAGATAAAATAAATTTATCAGTCACAAAGATTCACTATTACAATTCGATGTGGGTTTCGGATAACCAACTGGAATCCGACTCCCTGTCGCATCGAAATTCAAGTGCCGTTTCACGGGTCAAGGGGTTTTCACATCCACATAGTAATATATCACAGAAAATAGAAATCACAGCTAAGCACAAAACATAACATAGCATCGCATCACATAACTGATATATCAATCCATCACATAGCATGTAATAAAATATCAAACATCTATACGTAAGATCAGTTAATTGGTTGAGTAATCCAAATCAGTTTCGATTACTTATGAAAATTACTAATCCCGGTTAATTAATTACGACCTATTTTAATTAATTATTCTTTATCATCTATTAATTAACCTTTAATCCTTAATAAATCAATCAATCTTAATTAATCAATCAATCTTCTAATCATTTATAGTAATTAATATTTAATTACTTCATTTATTAATTAAATATAATTAACTTCATTTATTCTTAATTAATCATCTATTATTAATTATTGCTTAATTAAACAATTTAAAATCATATCATTAATTTGTAAATTAAACTACTTCATTACTTTAAGTAATTTAATCTTTAAATTAAACAATTATTAATCATCCTGGATTAATAAACATCAGTAATTAACTCTCCTAAATAAATTAATTATCCCATAATTATTCATTTATTAATCCTTTGATTAATTTCAAAAGTAATTTTCCCAAATCAACTTGTATTAATCACATCAACTTGTTAAATTTTTAAACTAGAATTTAACCTGGAAAATCAAATTTATTTAAAAACTGGAACCATTCTTCTGCCTCTAGACTTAACCCAGCCTGCTTCGATTTTTAACCTTTCTGCTTCGAGTCTTTTCACGTTTCACCCGAGTATCTCACGAGAAAACAATCCCACGCAAACCATTTACAGTCGACCTATAGCATACGAGCACTCCCCACTACGCTACCCCGAGATTCCTCGTCTCTGCTTCGAGTCACACACTCGAACGACTTGAGTTTTTCCTAGTTCAAAAACTCTGCACCCAACAAAACAAACCCAACATTTCAACGGCACGGTGCACGTGCACCGTGGCTCTGGCCATCTCCGGCCATCTCCCAGCGCTTCATTCCATCGCCGATCATCTCCAGATGACACCACGACCACCCAAATCCCCCACAGCAACTCGAATCAAAATCGAGTAAAATTTCCCAACCCTGGAACAACTCGAGCAACATCACCTCGAACCTGTCAACGCTCCATCCTCCCAATGTCGATCATCGAAACGCCAACGACTCCAGCTACAACCTCATCTACATCCCCTCTACGAAATCCCAAACTCCGGTTACACTCGATGCCCTGTGGCATTCGATCTAGACCAAAATATAATCACCACTAAAACTAGGTTTATAAAATAGATTTCGTCGCCGTTTCCTCCACGACGAACTACAACGCCATTCACTATTTTTCCCGGCCTCTCCTTTCACTGCTCCATCACCACAGAGAACCCCAAACATTCTAGTGTACTAGATTACCCAAAAATCGACGAAAACCCATTTTCGTTTTACCCAAAACTGCACCTTAAATACACTATTAAAAATAATGATATTTGTTTTAAAAATCATGTTACTGGATAGTAATTCAACCTGAGATCCTGAATCAATGTTTTAAAATGTTTGAATTTGCCCACTATATAAGTTTGCCTGTTGTTTATAAGATTCCAGTAATATTTAAACTTTAATTCAACTTAAATAAAATTTTAAGAACTACACTATGATAAAACATACAAATTTTGTTTGAATCTTAAACCCTATCACAGACCAAATCAAGAGATATGAGTTTTAAAACTTAAAACTGAAGCTTGAAAACAAAACAGAGAGGCTACAGATATATAATCATGTACACATAAAAAATCACTCAAGAAATCACATAAACATATCTATACCCTGATGTAAGCATGCAACCATCATACACTTAAGTAGTTTTTAACAAAAATTGTTACTCACAGATTCAACCATACATTAAACAATTCAAGACTTTAGTTTTAAAAGCTTTTGTTTACTCAAATACTTA
The DNA here is from genome assembly GCA_030737815.1 of Allium fistulosum. NCBI lineage: Eukaryota > Viridiplantae > Streptophyta > Magnoliopsida > Asparagales > Amaryllidaceae > Allium > Allium fistulosum. The sequence continues at coordinate 85,508,294 of CM060901.1, read as the reverse complement.
AACTTTTTAAGTTAAATGTTACTCACAAGCATCAGGAAATCAAAACAAGTTAAGCATCTAAAAATAGGAGTTGCTCACCTGTTTCCTGGAATGAAGACAGAGTTTATTTGAAAAAGAACTGGGAGGCTTTGATTTTTGAAACTGCAGTTTTGATTTCCCTATTTGTTGATGATGATCTGCTTTAAGTTTGAAGCAGCCTTCGAATTCTTGCTAGAATCTTTCCTGGTTTGACTTGTTATAAGATTGAAGTTTTTGTTTGTTTAAGTTTTAGTTGATATTCACTTCAGATGCTACTCGAAACTGAGATGAAGTGAATATAACAAAGAAGTGTGCAGGGTTATTATTTGTTTGTACAAATTCTTTTGCAGTGAAATTTTCTTCTTGGTGGCTGAATTGCTTTTTTTAAATCTTTAGCCAGAGATTTGATATGGAGGCTGAGGGAACTTGTTTGGGCTGCATTTATTACTTGTACAAATTTGTGTTGTACAACTTTTTCTTTGTTGTTCTTTTACCATACTTACTTCGGCTGATATGCATACTATATGTTGTGCTAGGGGTAATGGCATTAAATGCCTATGTACTTATGTCTACAACTTCCTATAATTTAAATTTCGTATGGTACTTTGATTTGTTTATGCTTATATTTCATTTGTACAAAGATATTTACTTTGTTTGTTTGACTATGCAACTTCGGCTGAGAAGATGCTAGTAAGTATTCTTGTTTATTTTTCTAATTGAAAGTGCTTATGTATATTATTATTATCTTGCTTGATTTTAATTTACAAGCTTTTGTATGTGAGCTTTGTATTTGTTTTCTAAGTCTACTTATCTTATTTTTCTTGTACATGAATACACATATCTTTGCTTTGGTCATAAATTGCTTTGTAATACTATTGAATGTATTATTATCTTCATATTTATTGTCTTATATTATTTTATAAACTCGAATTCAATATACATATATATTAACTTCAAATTTTCTCACATATCACGTATACATATATATTTTTAATTTCAAATGATTTATACAGAATATATATGGATTCGGGGAAACTCGCATCACTTAATCATTTTATTTCACTATTTTTATTCAAAAATTTATTTAATTATTAATTTAAATAAATTAAAAATCTGGGGTCGTTACACTAATACATCCACGGTATTCATGTGCCGAACAGCTAAGTGTCAAAAAGACAAATAGTTAGGGGAAAGAAAGGAGATAGAAGATAGAAGAAACTAAACAATCATAGAATCTCACAATGCAATGGAATAACATATATTAATCAACATAATATTTTACAGTCATTTCAAAATGATACATCAGAGTCATACTAATACAAGTTCTACCCTAGGACAGTTATAACAGCCTGTCCCTACCTAACAAATACAATATACATATAAACAGCGGAAATAAGATAATAACTAGTTATCGGTGAAGCCTTATGCTCCAAGCTCCTCCAAGATGCATCCGTGGGGAAACCTGAACTGCTTGGCTGCCCATAAAAATTTGAGCACCCAAGAGTTTTAGGAAAAGAAAATAAAACTCTTGGTCGGACATGGGTCTAGTGTGAGTAAACTTCAAACAACTGAATTATTATGTTTAAAATCCTTTTTAAACTAAAAGGTATCTTGTTAGACCACGTGGCACATAAACACAGACGGGGTTTTACTTTACGATAACCAAAACACCTTTTATAGAATATCCAATGATATTACAATAATGTCTAGAGGTTAGAGTAAAATATGAAAATAGTTGAAATGCTTGCATCTCACATTTCAACATAGTTGGGCACAATCAAAACCGTACGACGCTTATTGGAGAATGGGGTCCATACTATGACAAGGCACCGGGATACCACCTATCACGGTACACGTCTAGAAAATGTACCGAGGACCTTGCCAGGATCCCCTACCAACACAAAATCGGCCTACCCCTGACTGGATAGTAGTAAATATGTCATCACCCTTGTTGCTTTGCAACCCTTTTTATTTGAGATCTCATGCACAACTATTCCATAAATATGTAGATGTATCTAAAAAGGTGATGACACACCCTTATGGGAGCGACCCACTTAGCCTTGCTGCATCTCCCTTAATTTTAGTCATTCTCGGTTGATGAGGCTTGAGGCTACGCTTACCTTTTGAATAGCAATCCCACTTGGAATGCTAACACTTGCTTCCAGGCAGTAATGAAGTGCCAGCATTCGTCCATACAAGTTGTCCAGGATAAGGACAAACCGAAAGCACTACTTCTACTACATCCATTTTGGAATCACCCTTAGTAGTAAGCAGTCCTTGCACTTCAATGCTTCGACTTCGATTCCATATTCTTCAAGATGTCTTTGGTTGGATCAAAGCTGCCCTAAAAGCAAGGGAAAACGGGTTCTAGCAATTCGGTTGAAACTCGTAATTAGGTAGTAAGTAAATACTTGGGCGGTTTTTGGATAATATATCTGATCCCGGTCGCTTCGAAACAACTTTCGATAATTTCTGGTAAACTCATCCCAGTTCTTTAGGAAATAAACAGAAAAAGATAAGAGCTGAGTTCACCTCCTAACCGTTAGTGGACGGATTTCCTTATCACTTATCTTAGAAGAATGAAATGAATTTGCACGTATAGTATATAGCACCACCGACAGTAACTGTACCATATAATTTCCGTGTTTCTCCTACATATTTTCAAAGTTACGTTTTGGTCCAAATTTTGATAGTCGGTTATTTAACTATCAAATAATCAATCATTCAAACATTGATTCAATTCCATATGGGATGTACCAAGCCTTTATTAATTAATCTTTAATTAATAAAATCACTTATAAACTTGATCAAAAGATCCATTCAAAACACTTCCCCAAACCTTTAACATTCCTTTATACTTGAAAAAACACAATATAAGTATTTACCAAAACATTTTGGAAATTCCCTTTCCTCAAAATTCCATATAAATGGCCAAACAGTTCCTTACAAAAACATCACCTCCTATAAACACATTTATATATCCCTTATAAAAATTCTTTTTATAATTTCCCTTCACATTTGAAACCACTTAAAAGTTTTCAAACTAGATTTAAAATTTCTTTCAAAAACATCTAAATTGACTTATGAAATCTCTTTCTATTTTTAAAACTATTTAAAAATATTCCTTCATAATTACTTTACATAATCTCCTTTATAAAATATCATTTTCAAGATATGATTTGTAAATCACTTTAGGTAAAACCTTTTATTTAATAAACCCCTTAAAAAAACAAGATATAATTTAAAAATAACTTTATAAAATAATAATAAAATTTAAAAATCATTTATAACCTTTAAACCCAAATTGATTAAAGAATTAAAGTTAATTCAAAAACATACTTTGGTAAATTCGAAAAGAGGCTTAGCAATCCCAATGGTAGTATTTTAAGTTACCATTCAATTTCCATTTCAATTCACTTAACAGTTATTTACATAGATCAACATATATGTAAATACACTCGTATCCAAATCAGGGAATAACATGTCAATATGAACTAACTAGCATATACATATCCAAATAACATAATAGCAGGATGGTGATTTGTCCTACTGAACAGATGTTCAAACCAGTCAACCAATTCATAGCAGAATGGGGATTTATTCTGCTAACACATGTCCACACAAACAAACAACCAAACAAACAATTTATAGCCGAATGGGGATTTATTCTGCTAACATATGTCCAAACAAGCCAACAAACAAACAATCAATTTATAGCAGATTGGGGATTTATTCTGCTATCACATGTCTAAACAATCCAAAAATCTACATTATAACTCATTCATAGTTATATGGTTTCTTAACGGTATCGACACTTGAATCACTTGCATTTAAATCCATCTTTAAAACGAAGTACCTTTAAACAATTTTACTTTTGGAAACCAAGGGATTTAAAACTTTAAAAAACCCTTTTTAAAAATAATTAATTATAAGTTAAATCCTTATTTAAACGATAATTTATTTTAATTGAATCTTAACTTAATTTAATTTAATAGTTAAACAATAATTAACTATTAATTAAACAAATTAATCCTTTATTAATTATTAAATAATAATTTAAACCTTCATTAATAATTAAATATTAATTAGTAAAAATAATAATCTCTAATTAAAACTTAAATAATAAATTAAACCTTAAATAAATAATTTATTATTATTTAAGCCTTAAATAATTTATAATTTAAAATAATTAAACACTTGATTAATAATTAATTAATAATTAATCTTATACTTAATTAATAATTAATAAAAAATAAATCATATACTTAACTCATGATTAATTAACTTGATTAATAGTTAATTTAAAACAAACCTTAACTTTAAAAGATAATTAATTAAGAACTAATCTTTATTTCAATTAGATATAAGGCGAAAATGGTGAAAATGGCGATAGATCTGAAAAAGGCGATATCGTCTTCTCCGTTCGTCTGAGCACCTTCATTCTGTCCCCTTCTCTTTGTGTTTTCCTCGTCTCTTTGCCTCACATCAATGCTTCGTCTCTATCTTATGCCTAAGAAGAAGCGGTCTTTTCCCTCCTTACCAAATCCGGTGTGTGATGGTACCCACTCGAGCTCTGGCGTTATATTGTATGCCTCCACGTCGTTGAATAGTGCTTCTCTGCCTTCGTCTCTGCTGGCGCTTGCTTCTCCGCTGGAGCCTGTGCCTCCTCCTGTGTCTTCCAATGCCTGCTTTAGCAATCCTCATTTGTTCGATATTGCTAATGTTCCCCCTGTTGTGTCAACTTCTACTATCGCGCCTGACAATGTAGTTTCGAGTAACATCGCTCTTCAAAACGCGAATGGTTCTGCCCTGAGAATGTCATGTAGAGGTAATCCCTTTACTACTCTGCTGACTGATATGAATTCTCCACTAATGGCCGCATCTCATCTGCATGCATGCAGGGCCGGCCCTGAAGATTCAGAGGCCCAAGGCAAAAATATTTTTGAGTCCAATAGCAAAAGAATGTACTGAAAACCAAGTTCAAAATTTGAGGCCTCTAAATAGTGCAATACAACACTCGATCTCAGGTTGCTGGACTAGAAAATGCTACCTCAACCACTGAGCTATACTAACTCACAAATAGGAACGAATAATTAACATATATAAATATAAAATTAAAAATCGGAGGCCCATGAAAATTGGAGGCCCTAGGCGACTGCCTAGGTGGCCTTGGGCCAGGGCCGGCCCTGCATGCATGTACTTTGGATGTTAGTGAGCACACTTTAACTCCTATGTTATCTAATGTTGGTATTTCCTCATGGATGTGGTCTGATGTTCATTCGAATGTTGGAACTAATAATGGTGATATCGAAAGTGAGCAAAACAAAATTGAAATTGGGACTTTGGCTGTTGCCATAAATGGCAGTAATGTTCGAGCATCTGTAGTTGAGGCAGTAGTGTCTAAAAATTCTAACAGTGAAACGTTGCGTGGATGCACACCAAGTGCTTATGGAAATGATGAACCCAACATCCCATTATCTGGTCCTCCTCCTTGTGGTCCATCTCCCGTTGTTAATCATATGCCCTTATGGATCCTTCTCCCACTGTCGCAGCACCTTTATGGTCGTCATTGTTCTCTAAATTGCCAAAAAATGCAGGTATGCATACTCCTCGTTGCTTTGATAATGTTAAGATTGATGGTGTTATGATTCCACCTATGGAAGTGATTGATGCCGGTGTGGGTTTTTGGAAAGATTATTTGGTAGGACTTTTCCTCGACTCCAATCCTTCCTATCAACTTGTAAAGGCTCGATGCAACCAGGTTTGGAAGCCTAGAGGGGTGTTGAGTGTTCATTTTTATAATGAAATGTTCTATTTTAAATTCTTGGATAGTGATGATAGACAGCGTATTCTTGAAGCTGGCCAAATTCTCATAGATGGGAAACCATTCATTATTACAACCTAGAGTATGTCTGTTGATAAGGCTTGTGATTAGGTTTTGTCTATTCCTGTCTGGGCCCACTTTTCTCACATTCCATCTGTTCTTCAGCCTCTTATCGGGATTGATTGGCTAGCAAGTCTCGTTGATAAGGTTACATGTTATGATGCTACACTGTGGCCAGAAGAGATTAGTTTATGTCAAAGCTCTGATCGAAATAACTCCTGCCAAATCTTTACATTTAGTGATAAAAGTCAGACTAGATGAGGGCCATTTTTCTTAGGTCAGAGTTCACTATAGTTTGAAACCTGAGATATGTATGTCTTGTCAGTCTTTTGGGCATCTTTCGGATGCGTGTTCTAGCCTGGCCACTACTTTCTTTGTTCGCCTTGCTGATCAGATTCCTCTTCCTCGTCCTCCTATCCGGAAATGGGTTCCAAAGGTTGCACCTCCCTCTACTGTCTCGCCTCCTTTGGACGCTCCAATTTGTACGGCTCCCATTGTTGATGCTCCAGTCGTTCCTTCCTTTGCTAGTTCGTCTCCTGTGGCCCTGGTTGAGGATGTTTCTGTTACTCCATCTGATTCTATTTCTTAGAATTCTGAGGAACGAGCCTGGATTCATGCTCCTACTGATATGAGATACTCACCTGAAACTGACACTTTTTATGCCTTTATCGGTGATATTGAGGGAGAGAGTCGTTATCTTATATACCATATTAAGGGTGAGGGTATGTCCCTTACTAGGGTTGTTGAGGTGAACAAAACTCACTTTTATGATGTCGGTTGGGATAGGAAATTTATTTACTCTCCTGCTTCTGAAGGATATGATCCACTTGTGGCTACTCTCCTCTCTGGTCACTCTCTTGTTAGTCGTCCAGCATCGGATGATGGTCGTGGCTGTTCCTCCTCTTCTATGGGAGACTAGTCATGTTGTATTAGTGGTTTACGCACTTTTGTCTAGCTCCTGTGCTTTTTTTTAATTTGTGGTTTGGGCTCATTTTGCCCATTTAGCTATTCTATGCATGTGCAGAATACCTGTTTTTCCCTATATTTATATAGTGGCACGGCCTACTATAAAGCAGGCTAGCTTTGCTAAAAAAAATTAATTATTAAATTAATTACTAAAACCTAATTAATTAACAATTAATTATTAAATCCTTAATTAACTTTTAAAACATTATTATTTAGTTTATAAAACTATTCACAAAACAATTTGAAGTATATAAACCAAACTTTGCAAAAATCAAAATTTTAAGCAAACTGCATCCATAGCGACTATCGCTATAGACACCTGTAATTTCACTTTACTAACTAGTTTACATGCAAACTTGCTTTGGCTTCAAGACAAGATTAACACATATGACGTATCCAAGTTCATATATACCAAATCATATCATCACCGAACATAACCAACAATCACAGCCTTTTTATAACCAACATATCTAAACAATACCACAATCAAATCCAAACATTTAAATATATAACCACATAACTATCACATATATATAAGTAAATTCTTCCCAAAAAGTTAAGAAGTTTACTCACCAAATTTTTGGAAAATTGAAATACTTTAGCGTTCGAAAAGCTTGGAAAACCACGAAATCCACTAAAAAATAAGCCATTTTCTTTTTGATTTTTGGACCATTTATTCTCGGAATTTGAAAAAGTAGTCAAAAGAAAAGTTTTTGATAATTCTTTCCTCTATCATTTAGAGAAAAATAATTACTCAAATTGGATATTTTTTGAGGAAGTTATGATCAAAACAGTGAATGGAATTTTCGGACTTCATAATCTAGGTTAAAAAACACTATGGAAAAAATGGATTTTTGGAGTATCTAAGCTCGAAATAAGAAAAATTGGTAAACTATAAAATTTTAGCCACTAGAATTATACATGCTTTGAAAAAAGAAAAATCATGATTTGGGTAAGGCTAGAGAATGCTACGACCGGTGGAAGTTGGGGTAAAATGGAGGAATATTGGAATTGAAAAGAAGAGTTTAAACACTTTGAATTTTAGAATTTTTTCTCCTTTCTCTCTCTTTTTTCTCTTCCTCTCTCTTTCAAATCTAAAGAGAAGCCATCAAAGAATGCTCAAGCTTTATAAAATTTTGCAAGTGAAAAGGAATGAGAAAATTGAAAAAGAAACTAGGAAATTAGTTTTTATATATATAGAATAAGTGGAATTACTAATATACCCTTGCGTACTTTGCCCTCCATAAATGAATGACAGATCTCCTCAATGTCTTATCCTTTTCTCCTTACTAAAAATTCGAAATTTGTCATAAAAAAATATGTTCAAACATGTTTGTATTCATTTGTACTTTACATTGGAAAAGAATCTTTATATTATAATATATTCACTTTTTTAAATAAAATCTTATGTTATATATATCCATACATACTTAAGTGTACATACATGTACACATATGAATTTTTTCAAAATATTTTCAAATGTATATGTGTATACCAAAGTGTCACGACATTTCGAACAACTTTTATCCGACGAAAAGTCAAAATTTTGGAAACCGAATTCTGATCACATTTTCAATTTTTCTTCGAACTAATTATTTTTGTAAACACATTTTGAAAACTATTTCTCCATTATTATTTAATTTTTCAAAGGGTTTTATTTTCATTATAAATCCTATTATTTGAATATTTAAAATTAATTAAATATTCATAAATCAAAGCAGTGAAATTCTGGGTCGTTACAGTAAAACCCGTCCGTGTTTATGTACGACGTGGTCTTACGAGACACTTTTGATTTTAGAAAATTTTACAAGCTATAACAAATAAAATTCCCAGTGATTTGAGTTTCTCACGCTGGTTTTACCAGACTAACCCAGGCATTGTTTTCCTATAATGCTCGGGTCAAACCGAGTGTATTTCCAGGTTTAGTTGGATGTTTTGGAGCTTCAGGAGATGAGTTGGAGGCCTAGAGACTTATTCACGTACATGGTTATTTTTCTGCTGCATTCATTATTGAATTTATCGGCAATTGCGAGGAAAGGTTGTTATAATTGTCTCAGCTGAAATAGGTTAGTATGCTCTGATTGATGTCTTTATATACATATATTACAATTTGTTTTTGTGTAAAGATTTGTTATATATTATAGATCATTCGTTCCACTATGAGATTCTATGTTGTTATTTTTCTTCTTATTTTCTTTCTTCTTTCTTTCCCTTAACTATCCGCCTTTCCATTCAATTTGAAGGGGTCATGTGTGGTTTATTAGCCGCTTAAACTGTATGGAAAAGGCTAGTCGTTAATTTGGACATTTATTTCCTATGCCAACTAAATAATATGTAGATTAATTAATATTGGAAAAGTGATGTGTTAACCATTGATGGTAAATTATGGATTTCATTTACATATATGTTGCATATGCAAATATCAGTTTTGTGACTTAAAAACTCAAATTGAATTAAATAGTAACTTGATTTAGTAACATTGTGTTCATCTTGCCTCTTTCCGAACTTGTCAAGTTATGAATTTAAAAAATTTCAATTGTATAAAAATTTGAGGTTAAGTGTTTATAAATGATGTTTTAAATTAAGTTATTTAATTTATTTTAATAAAAATGTTTAAAGTTATTCAATTATATTATTAATGATATTTTAAGTTATTTAATTATGCAATTAATGTTGTTAGTTAATTGGTTTAGTTTTATTTAAAGTTAATTAATTATTTAATTAATGACGTGTTTAAAGTTAATCACTTTTCTTATTAGTGTTATTTTGAAGTTAATTGATTAATTATTTGTGATGTTGAAAAGTAATTAATTAAATGAATAAAGGCGTTTATGAATGATAAATTTGTTTTAGAAAAAGGATTTTACTTAGGTCAAAGGATTTATTTAAGGAGATTTACAAATGATATTTGGTAAAGGAGTTTTATAAGGAGTATATAAATCATTTTAAGAGATTTATAAAAGAAGTTTTATAAATCAATTTGGAGATTTATAAAAAGTATTTGTAAATATAAAATGGGATTATAGAAAGTGAATTTTATAAAGGACTGTGATTTTTTTAACAATTAGTTCTTCTCAATTTTGGTGGTATTGAGACATTCTTTCCATACTTAACACCGAAGGATAGTGGTTTGGTTTATAGTAAGTAATGCTTTAAAAAATATTTGTTTTGGCCTACTTAAATATGATTTTAGAAAAGAGGAAATCCCCCTCAAGTTTTGTTAATATACTTGTACCATTAAGATAAGTATATGGATATTTTCTAAGTATTGAAAATATAATGGTTTGAAATATACTCATAGTGCTGAGATAAGTACATGAATGGTTTGAAATATCTTTTGTGAGGGTATTTTAAATCAATTATGGAAAGAGATTTTAATTAATAGCAAATTAATTAATTGAAGCTTTGTGAATCCCATATGGAATTAAATCTATGTTTGATTGTTTGTTTATTTGATAGTTAAATATTGACTGTCAAGCTGTGACCAATTTTTAACTCTAGAAACATCTAGGAGAAATCACGAGAATTATATGCAACTATTATCCTCCGAGATGCTATATTGTACGAATAAACTCATGCGTCTTTCTAGGACAAATGATAAGGAAATCTGTCCATTTAAACGGTTAGCGGTTGATCCCCGCTCTTATGTATTGTCTGTTTATTTCCGAAAGAATCGGAGTTGAGGTTACCAGAAACTATCGAATGTTAGTTCAAAAGGAACATGATCAGATAAGTATGAATTATCTTAAAACCACTTCGAACCAACTCAAGCGTTCGAATTGAAGACATCTTGAAGATGACAATATCGAAGACAGAGCTCTTTGAAGTGCAAGGGCTACTTGCTACTAATCCTAAGGGTGATTCCAAAAAGGATGTAGTAGAAGTAGTTCCTTTGGTTTTTCTTATCCTGAACAACTTGTATGGACGAGTGCTGGCATTTCATTGTCGCCTAAAGGGCAGTGTTAGCATTCCAAGTGGTAAAAAGTAAAATTTAGCCTCAAACCTCATCAACCGGGAATGACTAAAACAGGAGATGTGCCTCAAGGCTATGTGGTTTGCCACCATTAGGATATGTCATCACCTATATATACATGTATGTGTCTGTATGTATATATTTATTTATGGATTTGGTTATGGATAAGAGCTCTCGGGGAAAGGTTGCAACACAACCGGTGTGGTGACATATTCGGTACTATGTAGTAAGGGGGTAGGTCGGTCCTGATTCGTAGGGGTTAAATGGTTTTTGACCTAGGTACATTTTCTAGAGGTGTGTTGTGGCAGGCTATACCCCAATAGCCTTGTCTTTATATGGAATCCATTCTCCAATGAGCGTTCTACGGACTTAGTTGTGCCCAACTATGCTGGAACATGAGATGCAAGCATTCTAGCTATTTCATAATTTACTTTAAACCTTAGATATTATGATAATATCACTGGATTTTCTGTAAAATGGTTTGGTTATCATATGGTAAAAACTAGTCCGTGTTTATATGCGGCGTGGCCTTATAAGATACCTTTATTTTAAAAGGTTTTATGATTAAAATAAAGGCCATTCTTATCCAGGCATTTTTCTCTTATAATGCTCGGGTCAACCCGAGAACATTTTCTAGATTTAGCTGGATACTTTGGAGCTTCAGGAGACAAGCTGGATCTTCCAAGAATTATTCCCATATATTTATCTTCCACTGCTTGTTCTTGTCTGTATTTATCAGCAGTTGTTAAGACATGTGTTATAACTGTCCATGTTGATGATAGGATTGTTGTACTCTGATTAATGTACGTATATAAAAGTTTTGTTTTTGTAAAGATTCACTGATATTATAGATTACTCATCACATTGTGAGATTCCGTTCTATCTTTATCTTTTCTTTGTTGGAATATGTATATTAAAAAAAAGGTTGGAGACTAGAGAGAAGAAACTTGTTCTCACTAATCCACACAACTCACACACAAAGAGAAGAAACTTGTTCTCACAAATAATACTTTATTATTATTTTTTCTTTGCTTGATTACTTGATTGCTTAATTTCTACTTTACAAGTGAGGGGAGAGCTCCACTATTTATAGTCCCTAATAGATCATTCTAGAATTACTTTTACTTGATTACAAAGAAAACGTAATTCTAGAAACGCCTTTACTTGATTACAAAGGAAACGTAATTCTAGAAACGTCTTTACTTGATTACAAAGGAAACGTAATTCTAGAAACGCTTTTACTTGATTACAAAGGAAACGTAATTCAATAAATCAAGTTTATATTCCAACACCCCCCCTTTAAACTTGATTTGCCTCCCTTTGAGCTAAACATATTACGCATACCAAGTTTTTTCTTTAACTCCTTGAAAATCTCCAACTTTAAAGGCTTCGTTAAAATATCGGCAATTTGATCTTGCGTCTTGCAATGCTTGACAACTACTTCTCCTTTTCCAACCAAGTCTCGAATGAAATGATACTTAATTCTTATATGCTTGCTCCTCCCATGAAAAACTGGATTTTCGGTGAGTGCTATTGCAAAATTGCTATCGCAATATATAAGTGGACTTTCTTTTGGAGTATGCTTAAGTTCTTCTAGCACCCATTTAATCCATAAAGCTTGACAACTAGCTAAAGATAGTGAAATATATTCTGCCTCGGCGGTTGAGAGAGCCACAACTTGTTGTTTCTTTGACATCCACGTGATTGCACTTGATCCAAAGTAGAAAACATTTCCCGAAGTACTTTTACTATCATCAACACTTCTAGCCCAATCACTATCACAATATCCAAGCACCTTAGGATCATTTATCTTTTGATAATAAATTCCATCCCCAAGTGTTCCACGCACATATCTCAAAATTCTTTTTCCGGCATCCCAATGTGTCTTCTTTGGTTGCTCCATGAACCTACTAATCAAGCTCACACCATATGTAATATCCGGCCGAGTGGCTGTCAAATACATCAAACTCCCAACAAGACTTCTAAACAATGTTGGATCAACATATTTAGAGTTGTCATCCTTACTTAGTTTCAAGCCAACTTCAACTGGAGTGCTAATTGGCTTTGCCTCTTCCATTCTAAACTTCTTCATCAAATCTTTTGCATACTTTTCTTGAGAGATAAATATACCATCATTATCTTGCTTTACTTCAATACCAAGAAAGTAATGAAGTAGACCCAAGTCGGTCATCTCAAATTCTTGCATCATACTTCTCTTAAATTCTTCAATATTATCAAGATTATTTCCCGTAAAAATCAAATCATCCACATATAAACCAATAATGAGAATGTTACCTTTGTTCTCCTTGATGTAAAGAGTATGCTCAAATGGACACCTCTTGAATCCTATCTTCACAAAATAGTCATCTATGCGACTATACCATGCACGGGGGGCTTTCTTAAGGCCATACAATGCCTTCTTCAACCGATAGACTTTATGCTCTTCATCCTTTATCACATAGCCGGAAGGTTGATCAATGTACACCTCTTCTTGTAGTACTCCATTCAAGAAAGCAGATTTAACATCCATTTGATAAACTTGCCACTTATTTTGAGCGGCCAATGAAATTATCAAACGAATTGTTTCAAGACGTGCCACGGGAGCAAAAACTTCTTTGTAATCAACACCATACTTTTGCTTGTAGCCTTTCACAACTAATCGTGCCTTATGTTTTTCAACTTCACCTTGTGCATTCAACTTTGTCTTGTAAACCCATTTGACTCCAATGGGTTTCTTCCCTTCAGGTACTTCAACCAACTCCCATGTTTGGTTCCTTTCAATTGCATCAATTTCTTGATCCATGGCTTGTCTCCATTTTTCTTCCTTGGCGGCTTCTTCAAAATCAACCGGATCCGCAGTTGCATATAAAGCAAAATCAACAAATTCATCTTCTAAAATTCTTCTTGTTTCTCCATAAATCTCCGCAAGAGATCTTGTCCTTCTAGGTGTTGATTCTGAACTTGAAGATGATGAGGTTGGAGGAGAATTAGATGATGGAGTAGGTGGAGTCGATTCTTCTTCTTCAATTGGCTCAAATGCATCATTATCAAGCAAGATACTTGTACTCTTTTTCTTATTTTTCCATTCCCATGCTTCATTTTTAATTTGCAACGGAAACATTTTTGTTGGTGTCATCTTCACTTTTGCAATAAGAACACCAGTTTTGTCTTTGATCTCACATAAATCATTTTTGAAATTCACATTATGTCCCTTCTTTAAAAGTTGCCCAACACTCAAAACATTGTGTTTAAGATCGGGAACATAATAAACATTAGAAATATAATTTGTACCTTGCTTTGTCCGTATCAGAATATCACCACTGCCTTTGACAATGAGCCTTTTGTTATCACCTGTCTTGACTTCTCGTTGGACACTTTCATCAAAATTCACAAAGCAACTTTTATTTCCGGTCATGTGGTTACTACAACCACTATCAATATACCATATATCATCAAAAGAAGCTTCTTGAACATTACAAGCAAGAAGCATACTTTCATCTTGTGTCTCCAAATTCTCATGTAGAAAATTAGAATTATCCTTTTCATCATTAATTCTTTTAAAACAATCCTTTTTCATATGCCCATATTTATGACAATAATGACATTGAATATTATAAGAGTTACCTCTTCCTCTTCCACTGTATCCTCCACGACCTCTTCCTCTTCCTCCTTGAGATGAGCTTGAATTTTCACTTTGAATTTGGCCTCTTCCTTGTCCTCTACCACGGGCTGATCTTCTACCTCTTCCTCTAAAACCACCACGGTTGGTGTCTCGAATTTGAAAAGCTTGCTCGGAAGGAGAGGAATCAAATTGTTTGATGCGAAGCTCATGAGATTGTAGTGAGCCCAACAATTCTTCAAGAGAGAAAGTATTCAAATCTTTTGATTCTTCAATAGCAACAATAACATGCTCAAATTTCCTTGTCATACTTCGAAGAATTTTTTCAATAATTCTTTTATCCAAAATTTCTTCACCATTGACTCGAAGTTGATTAGCAATAGAAATAATTCTATTATAAAATTCCTCCACCGATTCACTTTCTTTCATTTTGAGTAAATCAAACTCACCTCTTAGAGCTTGAAGTCTTACCATCTTTACCTTTTCTTCACCTTTGTACTCCTTGTTGAGGATGTCCCATGCCTCCTTTGATGTTGATGCCGAAGAGATTCTTTCAAAAATTGCTTCATCCACCACTTGATAGATAAAATAAAGAGCCTTCTTGTCCTTCTTTCGAATCTCTTTCAAAGTATTCAATTGTTGTGTTGAAAGTGTTGCTTGATTCTCCGGTTCTTCATATCCATTTTCAACAATCTCCCAAAGATCTTGAGAGCCATACAAGACCTTCATTTGAATGCTCCATTGATTGTAATTCTTTCCCGTCAAACGAGGAAGTTGAGGTTGCAACATATTGTTGGAAGTCATCCCTAAACCTTGCTCTGATACCACTTTGTTGGAATATGTATATTAAAAAAAAGGTTGGAGACTAGAGAGAAGAAACTTGTTCTCACTAATCCACACAACTCACACACAAAGAGAAGAAACTTGTTCTCACAAATAATACTTTATTATTATTTTTTCTTTGCTTGATTACTTGATTGCTTAATTGCTACTTTACAAGTGAGGGGAGAGCTCCACTATTTATAGTCCCTAATAGATCATTCTAGAATTACTTTTACTTGATTACAAAGAAAACGTAATTCTAGAAACGCCTTTACTTGATTACAAAGGAAACGTAATTCTAGAAACGTCTTTACTTGATTACAAAGGAAACGTAATTCTAGAAACGCTTTTACTTGATTACAAAGGAAACGTAATTCAATAAATCAAGTTTATATTCCAACATTCTTTCCCCCAATGATCTGCCTTTCCGACACTTGGACGTTCGGTACGTGAATACCATGGATGTATTAGTGTCGACTTTTGAGCATCGAAAAGGCGGATTGTTACATTATATATTTTGTATTATATCCTATCACTACGATGATGATTCCATGTTCTCTATTATTTATTGTATATTATGTATTGTTTTATCCTGGAGATGTGTGCATGTGTTTATTGCTTTGTGTCGATAGTGTGTATGCACAGGTGAGTTATTTATTTTATTTTGAAATAAGTACCAGTGTTAGTCCAAGGGAATATTCACGTGTGTAAGCCCAATATCAATTCGTTCTCCGTATTATCTAAAAGTATTACTCGGTTGTACTCTTGGATGGTATGGGTATAGAGGTGGGGTGTTTCAGAAATGTATGCATTACCACAGTATGTGTGTATGGAAGATTGCATTCTTTGTGTCGATGTGTTAAGTTAGGCCATAGTTAGTTATGATAAGCAATAGTCTCGTAAGAAATTTGAAAACTAGTTAGTTTATAACTGGAGTACCCCCACTATTTTGTAAGTGTTTGTATGTTTAAACAGATAGTATATGATTTATTTATTGGGTTAGGGGTTGTTTTTGTGAATTGCAGGGGCACAATTCTTCTAAGGGGGAGAATGTAACAAACCACAAAATTTGATACATTAATTATTATATAATTATCAATAGCTATTTAAGAAAACCAACGATAAAAGACAACTTGAGCAAAGTTGTCCTTTTTGGAATTTGGCAATTCCATTCCATTCAAAATGTTCTAGAAATGAATTTTGATATATAATATGCAAGGGTTTTGATAAATTGGTCGAAACGGGTATTTCTGGGGCCAAAATTAGTTAGACTAAAAATAATGGATAACTGCTATAAATATGACTCTACCTAACCTTAGACGTCATAACATCAGTTTCTCTTCTCTAATCTAGAAATTCCCCATAATCTCATCTTAATGGCAGATAATTTTCTCTAATCACAAATTGTTCAAAAAATTAAAAAAATTCAAACTCATCGAATAATATATCAAATGATCATCTCAACAAGACTAAGAGATAGCAAGTGTTCGCTCTTTTGAGATAGAGCTCGAGATGGCTGGAAATTGGCGAATATATCTTAGTTGTCGATTTTAGACTTTTGCAAGTAACAATGAGGTGATAATCGGAGGGTGTGGTTCTGCAGATGATGATATAGGGACTTCATCCATGTAGGTTGATCTTATCAGAGTAACTTGGATTGGATAGAAAAGTCGATTTAGGGTTGGATTTTTCCAGCGATGGCGATGACAATTGGTTAGTAGTGGTCGAGATCGGTCGTGAAGGTTGGGTAGAGTAAGCGGCTATGTGTGTTTTTAGGTGTTCATCCTGGTCGTGGCACAAGGAGGCAGTGGCGACAAGAGGTCTTGGGCGAAGGTGAATAGGTTCACCACCTAAATGTGAGGGAATGAAGGTAACGAATTTATTATTTTTCCCTTACACTATTTATGTTAATATATTATTGAAATTTCGTAACATGAATAAGCATACGACCTTTGTTTCATGCATAATTTATTATGTTGGATTCGTAGCAAGAATTAGAATATTTTGGCATATGGTATGTTGGCTTTTGTAGCTCTTTGTGAAAGCACCATGGCGAGATATAATGGTCATCGGTATTTATATTTTAAAATATTAAATAGATATTCATTGATTTATATATACACCTACTCATATATTATACCTATTTTGACGATTGTTTGGTTTTTGTGATGTTTTGAGACGATATGTTCTGCTATGATTATTTATCCGCTAGTTTTGCATTGTTCAATGATGGATGATTGTAATAATAGTTCGTATATTTAAGAAATATATAATGAAATAGGAAATAAATAAAAACATGTAATTTGAAGTAAGTAAGATTATTTATAAATATGGATGGTATGTAAATAATTGTAATTTGCTGTTTTTCTAAAATTAACATGTAAATTAATAAGGTTATTATTTGTGAATTTCTAAGGTATTCATAAATAGCAATGAAAAATCTATTTAAAGTGGATTTGGAGAAATTATTATTATTTGTACAGTAGAGTAAAATTTAATAAATAATAATATGTTTTCTAGGAAGACTTGTTATTTTTGAGTAAAAAATAATACGACTATTTCCATTTGGTTTATAGGAAAATGATGTTGTTGTTGTTATTTGTACTAATAGTAATTGGAGATATTTTGAGTAGAACAATAATAATAAAGATGTATTTTTTGTATTATGTTTGAGTTAAATAGCAACAAAGTGTTTTTGTAAGATAATAAGATAATTTAAATAAATATTACTATTTAACACAAAGTAATAACACTACTATTTTAAAGTAGTTGGGCATAAATTATTATTCTTGATTGAATAATGTTTTGAAATTATTAAATTAATATTTTAAGAATAAAGAATTTTTAAGTATAAAATTGTTTTGAGGTATATTATTGTTTTGAGATAATAGAAATAAACGTATTCTTTTATAATAAATAATAATACGACAATCTTATACTCAAGTGAAAATAATAGGTGTGAATAAACCATTTTCGATCGTTGTGGCATATGTCTTAGGAGTACTCATATATATTTATTATGTTAAGGTGGAATCGCATTAGGCGAGTTATACGATGTTTCCCATTAGTATTACATAGAATTTGTGTAGTTTATTATGGTTTTAGGTGTATTGGTGTAGTTGATGTTTGTGTTACCAATATAGGGAAATTAATAGACATTTGATGAGTTTTAATGTCGTGTACTAATATGGACTAGCTAAAGCACGTTTGATTGATTTTATGTTAACATTTATGGTGTTGATTTTGTGTTACTAATGATGGTGATTAGTACACATATGATGATATTTGTTGTTGTTGATTTATTTGGTGTTTTGAGGTTGACATTGAGCGTTGTTAAATTTGTGTGATGTATACTCATTTTAATTGTTGTGTGCTATTTTATTATTGTTACCCCATATATACAATTATTGATTTTGGTGGCATAGTAAAATGATGTTTTCTACTTATGTTGGTTTCTTGGTTGATAGTGTTATGCAACGTTATGTGCTAACAAATATTTGATGCAAGAGAAGAGCAGGAAATCGAAAGGGTGCGTGGGCTTGATTCCGAAAGGATATGTGGACAGCCTTTCCCTATGCGATAGCCACCAGATCTCTTGAATTAGGATGGGTGTATAGGATTATGAACAGTCCAAAAATAGTCAATCACCTTTTCCATTTTATTTTATATATATCCATGTATTCTTAAAGCTTGTAGGTTAAAGAAAAGGAAGAAAATTAGGTCTGGTCGCAAGCTATATTTATAGATTGTTTATTTCATATATTTCTCCTGTATTATTGCTATAAATTTAATAGCGACTGGTGTACAGGAAGATGTATATGTCATAAATGTTGTATTGGGAATAGTATGTTATTCATTTGTGGAGCTAATAAACATTGTAGTTTATTTCCGCAATGAGGTTTTCCCTATTTGTTTATATTTTTAAATTTTGAATTACATCCCCAATGACCCACTGTCTTTTATACAAGATATTAGTGTGAAAGCTTATTTTGATGGAGGTTGCCACTAATTCTAAACATTAACAATAATGAGGCATCATAATCGTAAATGCCTATATACTCATAACATAATAAATATAATCAACCACGGTGAAATATTTAAGAATGGCATAATAGAGTTTTTATTAGTATATAATAACACTATAACAATACAAAACTATAACAAATCTCCGAAACAAACAGTAACGAAATAAATATCATCATGCAATTCATATACCATAAATTAAAGCAAAATAACACCATCAAGTATTCTTTGAAGCTTATACTTCCTTTTGTTATGACCAAATTGCTTACATTGTTTACATCAATTTTGTTTGTTTTAAAATAACCAAATCCATATTTATATTTACAAAATGGTTTTTCTACATTATGCTTTTATTTAGGCAGCTTATTAAAAACTTCATTATTAGAATCCAACTTATGAAAATTAGGAATAGAGGATTAATAAGATTGCATAACGAAAAACCTTAATAATAAAACAGTAGTCAACAAATTCATAAATAGACAAATTTGACCTATGTATACACTTAACAGCATATATGCATTATTATCCTATCACTTTCAACTTATTACAACTATACATACGTTCTTTAAGTTCTTAATCATGAGGAAGAAATAAGTAATAATTAAATATATTTTTACTAGTTTCTTCTATGGATGGGGTACATGTGACCAAGCTAAAGCCATAGGCCTACCTTAATTTATATATTTTGTTTACATAAATCAATTTATTTGTTTTGATCCTATCCATATATCTTCCTATTTGAACATAGTCTATTGTAATGTTTACCTAGTTTAATGAAATATTATATCATCAACTTTTAGTATTTGATTTTCTATGTCTATAGTTAATCCCATTAGATATTTTCAACTAGCTCTGCCATTGGTTTCCTCAAATATTTTACTTATTATTTTTTATTTTGAAAATTTTGAATTATACTAAAAGAATAAATCATACACTACATATGTTGAATCATTTAATCAAAATGGGAAAAATATGATAATATTAATTGAATAATCTCAATGAGAGAATTTTCACAATAAGAATGTGTAGTTGAAGCGTTGAGGAACATATAAGTTATACTACTCTACAACAGCCATATGTGCATATTATGTATGATCCAACATTAAAAAATCATGATAAATGAATAATATTTAATTAACTTATATTGAAACTAATTTCTTTTGGGAAATATTGTATGAATTAGAACACGACACAACATCTATCATATATTATATAGGTGCTCTCCTCCTAGAAGGATCAATCATTTTAATAAATAAAAACATCTGTCACAAGTTATACTACACGTTACATTATGTACATAACTAATTCACTGAATATAGGGAAATAACAAATAAAAACCAAATGTGAATAATATACCTTGATAAAAAAATACCCCATCGACTAGAATAAGTTTTAAACCAGTTGGAAGTATATGCACAATTTGATACATAAACCATAGTTTAAATATGGGAAATAAAGGAAAATCATAGTAAAAAACTAATATATGGTTATGCAACTAACCTACTTTTGAGATAACTAATGAAATTTCACTTCATACTAATAATAATATATACAATAGCAATCTTCCCTCTTTTATAAAGAAATTACAGGGTGGATAGACCAAGAAATTGAATAATATAATATAGAATTTGTAGCAAAATTATTTTAGAATATATATATATATATGTGTGTGTGTGTGTGTGTGTATTTATATGTGTGTGTATGTGTGTATATATGTATATGTGTGTGCGCACACACACATATTTGTATATATAAATGATTTTAGAATATATATAAATATATGTATATATGATTTTAGAACATATATATATATATATATGTGCATATATATGTGTGTGTACATATATAGGTGTGTGTAGATATATGTGTGTGTATACATGTGTGTGTGTAGATTATTTTTTGTGTATGGACTACAATTGTAAAGACCCGGAATTTCACCGCTTTAATTTGTGAATATTTACTTAAATTTAAATATTCGAATAATAGGTTTTATAATTAAAATAAAACTCTATTAAATAATAAATAGTGATGGTGAAATCATTTTCTAAATTTGTTTACAAAAATATATAGTTCGAAGAAAAATCGAAAATGTGACCGGGATTCGTTTTCCGAATTTTCGACTTTTCATCGACTAAAAATTATCGAAAACATTGTTAAATCATTAGCATAAGTATAAAAACTAGTAAATAAGTTAGTATATGTATATATGTGTGTATTAATGTATGTATAGATGAATTCATACCTAAGTATATAAAGCTTAAATAAAATTATAAATGTCACATCATTAGAAACATTAAGTACAAAGAGTACTTAAACATGTTTAAATATGTTTGCATGGAAATGAGAAGAGGGAACAAGGGTATGGGCATGAGTGCATGAGCTGTAGGAGGCTAGGTGAGGTGGCATGAGGATAGTGGAGGGTAAAGAACAAGAGCATTTAGGTAACTCACTTTTTCTCTTGCTTATAAATAGCCCTTCGCTTCTTCAAAATTTTCCTCCTTTTTATTTTATCATATCTTCTTTATCTCTTATCCTAATAGAGAAATTCATTTTCCTAAAACCGTAGCTAATTCCAGTGGCTACAACGTTCATTTGTACCTATTATTCAAATTATTAGCTTAGCCATGTTAAAATATCATTTCTTTGGAGATTGTTTTTGGACCCATATTTTCAAGTCTGAAAATACTTCTTATTTTGACCATATCTCCCTCAAAAAAAATCTAAATTTTGTAATTCCTTTTCTCAGAATGGTAGAGAAGAGAATTTACAAGGACTTTCTCTTTGACAACTTTGCCAAATTCCGAGAGTAAAATAACCAAAAATCCAAGAAACGATGACTAAATTTTAGGTCCGGTTTTGTGAATTCAACATTATCTGAAGTCCCTCCAGCTCTCTAAAACAAGTCCTCACATCACCTATACATGTCATGGTCGAGCCATACACTACCATGGTCGAGCCTATTTGCAAGTTTAAAGTCCAAAGATCAAGTTTTGCATAGTTCTAAAGTTATTTCAAGTTTTCAAAAGAGTTTAGCAAATTTTCGGTGAGTAAACTTATATAACTTTTGGAAAGATGTTGTCTTTGCATATATGATGGTTATGTGTTATTTATATATGATGTTGATGTTTGGATTATGATATGGTTTGGATATATATGTATGTGGTAGCTTGTATTTTAGCATTTAACTTGAATCAATGGATTAAAATGATGTGTTTGGATCTAAAGTTGTGATCTTTATGATGCCTGGTGATGATATGATTTAGTATTCATAATCTTGGATATATGATTAAATGGTTTGGAAGTTAGAACTTGAGATGTTTCAAAGGACTTGAGATCCATTTTGAAAATCATTTTTTTACTAGTTTTGATTCAGTAAATGTTTTGTTTTATTTTAGTTTCTAACTTTAGTTAAAGTTTTTAAAACTCTTTTAAATTATGTTTTTAAGAGAAATGTGTGATCCTCTAGAATAGAGGAGAGCACACGTGTAAATATGTATATATCACAGAAGAAAAGGTGTTGCCAACATGCCTAGCAAGCAGCAAATCAAAGTACAAATAACAAAGAAGAGATCTCATGTACCCGTAGAATGAGCTCCGGCAAGGTCACCGCCCATTACACCCCAATATCGAGCTCTGGCAAGGCCACCACCTATTGAGGTGTTTGAAGTACCTAAAAAGAATAATGAAGAAACTTAGCGCCAATGATGCTAGAAGACAGCTCCATCTGAGAGGGAAATGCCATGTTGCAAATTCAGAAGAACTGGAAATGCGAATTATTTGGAATGAAAAACGCCACTCTGTAGACTCAGTAGAACTGGAGAGAGCATCTCGCTAAAAAGTGAATCATCCAAATTGTTGAACGCCACAATGAAGATGTAGAAGAACTGAGAAGAACTCCTCACTGCAAACTGCAATCTTGCGAACATGCAAAAAGAATCTAACACCATTTCTAGCCAAAACTTGTATCTGTAAAAGGAACTAAAGAAAATTATAAGAATAATACACATATATGTATATAAATGAAATTTATATACATATATATGTATTAATGAAATAAAAATAAAGATACAAAAGCTAAGTTAATAGGACAGAAAACAATAAAAATTAGGAAACACTAAAAAAGAATCCATGATCAAAAGAAGTTAAAAATCTATAAACTAAAACACAAACAAACTAAAACTAAAACAATTTAAAACTTATCCTTATGCTCTTTTGATCAAAAGGATATTATGATAATCAACGAAATCATCATTTAAGTTTGAAAAATGTTAATGCTACAATTATTAATGTCAAAAATATTGTTTTTATGTTTAAATAACTTAATGTTATACTAACCTTATTAAGATATTCTTTAAAATGATTATGTTTAGCTAATTTATATTTAGGATTTGAGATCCAATTAAAAAAATGAGGATATTATAAAAACCAATTTATTAAAATGACTATTATTATTATTCAAAAGTCTTTAGTTTCTCTCAAACCAAATATACCAACAAATTATACTGAATAAAGTATCAAGTAAAAATCTATATTCCTTTTTAAACTTAAATCTTAAATTATTCCAATAATATTCGCAATCTGTAACTTTAGTTGTAAAATTAAAATTAAAGATTTTGAGAGTATTATTCAGAATATAGTAGGTATCCATGCAATCATACTATATATGTTTAATATTTTCAAAATGCATATTACAAAAATAACATTTATTATCAATTTTCATAATTTTTTCGTTTTAAACATTCTATAGTATTTAGTTTTCCATGCATGATTAACCATATATGAATTTTAGATTTAGGAGGGGCATTTGTTTTCCAAATATTATGTTTTAAATTATGAATTTTATATGTTTACCACATATAAAAAATAACATTTATTATCAATTTCCATATTTTTTTCTTTTAAATTATGTTTTAAAAGTAAGCAAAAGTGAAAAGTTAAAGTTTTGGATGGTAACTTAGAAAAGTAATTCTAAGTTATTGCATCTATAGCGCTATGGATGCGGTTCGGGAAATTTAATGATTTTCAAGTTTTAAAAGTGTTTCTTATAAATATTTTTGAAAAACCATTTTCAAACTAAATTAGTAAGAATATAAGTTAATTATTACTTAATTATGTATGTTTTGATAATTAATTCATTTATTAATTAAGAATAACTATATATTATAATTAGTAATTAAGTTAAGTAATTAGTAATTAATTAGTATTAATTAACTAAGTTTATTATTAATTAATTAAAGGTTTAATTATTATTGAATAAAGAGTTTAAATGTTATTTAATTATCAAATAAAAGTTTTAAAGTTTAAACCTACTTTATTTCTAAAAGGTCGGTTCTGTTTTGAAAGCAAACTCTCTTTTAAAGAATATTTTATCCAAGGGATTTTCGTTGTCGATTACACTTAGTTAGCCCTAATTGAATATGAAACCCAATGACAGTTGTTTAGCAGAATAAAGCACTGTTATGCTAATTAAATTGTAATTGACATCTGTTTAGCAGAATAAAACTCGTTCTGCTATCATTTGGTTAGATAAAATATAACTGACATCTATTTAGCAGAATAAATCCCCGATCTACTATTATATTGTTTTGACATTGAATTGTATGCCAATAAATTAATATTTGATAAGTGATGTTTTCTATATGTACATAGTCGTTATTTGCTTTTGTATACAGATCCCCATACTTAAGTTATGTGATGTTTAAATGTAAATGGCATCCCTTTTGAAGTATTTTGTTAAACGTTATGCATGGGTTTTACAAAAATAATTAATTATTTTGATAAAGATGGTTTAAAATAAATTAATTATTTCAATAATAATATTTTAAAAGTAATTGATTATTATTTTAATAATAATGATTCAAAATCAATTAATTATTTTAATAATGATGTTTTGAAACTGATCAATCATTTTAATAATGATGTTTTAAAGATAACTGATTATTTAAATAATAATGGGATTAAGATTAATTAACCACTTTAATAATGAGGTTTTAAAGTTTAATTAATTATTTTAATAATAAAATTTTAACGTTAATTAATCATTTAATAAGGATGATTAAAGTTAATTAATCTTTTTAAATAATGTTGTTTTGAAGCAATGAATTGGGATTAAAGCTAATTTATTATTTTAAATAAATTTTTTTAAAATAATTAACCACTATTTTAAAAATTAATTGATCAATTTAAATAAGTATATTGAAGTAATAAATTTAGGTTTTAAATAAATCAATCATTTTGATAAGGTTAAGGTTAAGGTTTTAATGTGAACTACTAGCACAAAGTTTGGTGTTAAAAGTAAAATTCGATTCAGATGTGGAAAAGGAGTTTCGTAAACGATATTTCTTATATCGAAAGGATTTATTCATATTTTTAACATTAAACATCGAGGCACAGACTTATTTCAATCTCGAAGGTTAAAATGTCGTCAAGGAAATGCTTAGAGTTAACACTATCTCAACTTGCCCGCTTGATTTTCAACTAAGGGATAACACTTCTTTGGAATCGATGAGTAATAGTAAAAATATGAAATTTAATTTCCATGTACGATCATTTTTAATTATCCCTGATAGTTGATTTATTAACTATCGGATTCAGCTTTCTTCTTTGTATTTCATCACTCTACGACGATGTGTTGCCCTTTTGAGCTTTGTTACCCTTTATCGAAAATGACTAAACCCAAAGAGCAAGTGTGGGCCAAGCTATGTGGGGTTGCTCCCATTAGGGTATTTTCACATCCACTCTAGATTGGATTGGGTGTTGCGCATTGAGATGTGAAATACTCGGATACTCGGTAACAATTGGCGGGTCCGGCTTGGAGGTTTTCGAGAGCCATCGGAGTTCTCAGGTATATTTCTAGAGGTATATTTTTCGGTAGGGGGGAGCATCCTCCTAGTCATTTGTTAGAAAAATTCCCTATTCTTTCCTTTGATTCCAAGTATTTAAATTAACTGCTTTCTTAATTACATAGGGAAGTGTTAAGAGCACTTCACGATGTTTAATTATTCACATCCATGGTTGAGATTGGATATTGTTATTGTGATAGGAAATCCATTCCGCGGTTGGCGGCATGGTCCCACATATATTGTGGGAAAATCCTTTCCTTATTGTTAATTCAAACCATTGAATTGTTTTCTTAATTGCACCGAGAAGTGACTAAGGTTCTTCTCGATGCTTAATTATTTCTATTCATTCTTTAAGTTTGGATTTTTTACCTTGTCTAGCTCATTTGTTTTTATTTGGATTGTAGTTCTGATTTGTTTCCCATTTCTTCATTAATGAACGTTGATCTTGTGAGGTAAAAACCCAATCCGCGTTAGCCGCGTGGTCTCAGAGAATTATTATATGTTCACCCCATTACTCGAGTTTTCTCACGCTGGTATTTCCAAATTGATCAGAGTGTTATTTTATTTTAATGCTCGAGTCAGAACGAGCATATTTTCAAGGTTAGCTTCAGATACTTTGTAGTTCATGAGATGAGCTGGATTCCCAAGATGTATCTACGCATTTCATTACTTTTCCGCTGTATTGATTGTTGTATTTATCGGCATTTATAAGGACAGGCTGTTATAACTGTCCAGGCTGATAACAGGATAATATACTTTGATGATTGTTTATAATAAAGTTCTTTCTTTTGTAAAGGCTTAATTTATATATTATATGTTACTCGTCACGTTTTTGCGAGTTTCTATTATGCCTTCTTCTTTCTTCACCCCAAACAACCTATCTTTTAGACACTTAAATGATCAGCACACGAATACCGAGGATGTATTGAGCATCCTCTTTAGGTGTAAGAAAGACAGATCGTTACAACAATGTATTTGTAAATTCGTGTATGCTGGCAACTTTTTTATGGAAAGATAAGAATTATGGGATACTTTATGTCTCGACGAATCAACTGTAAGGCTTTCGTGGATTCCGATAGGGGATTTTAATGAAGCTCTCGATCCAAGAGATAAAAAGGGAGGTTTGTCTTCCCTTTTACTATAGAATATAATAACCTATGATTTTTGTTTGATGATAATAAACATATATATTCGTTTTAAATGTATTTGTTATCATGCTATTTTATTTTTCCATATAATTAAATAAATATTTGTTGAACAAAATAAATAACTCAGAATTCATATTTAAACAAATATTTTATTCAAACAGATATTTTATTACAAATTCAAATAGTACAAATTTGAGCTCTCACTACATTCACACATTTTCAATTACAATACAACTTCTATTACAACATAATTTTCAATATACAAATTTTCACACATGGTTCACCTCACTACATAATTCACTCAACACTCGTATTTGATCTTCAACTCTGTTCCAGACTATCTGCAAAATAAACACTGACGCGGTAAAATTGAAAAAGAAAATATTTTGCAGTTCACAATAAAGTGTGTGTTTTGAAAATATTATTTGCCTCGGTTATTTGGGTTATTCGTCATCATTTTCTATTAATTGATCTTACACGAACAACTTGTGACATGCACGATGTATCACTGTACACGCCACAAGGTCATGCACACCGATATACACTTGCTTGTTAAAAATGCAGGGACAGGCGAGCACAAGGTCAAACCCAAGCCTAGGCTGGATTCAACTCAAGTGCAACAAATACAATGAAACAACAAATACTACCTGACTCGAGTGAACCAGAGGTGAACATATCAAAACAACAACAAGGCGACAAGACTCAACATAAGGGCTACAACCAGGAGTTCAAAAGACAAGCGGATTCTAAATAACAACATGACATGCTCACAAGTTCAACTCAAGACATGTACAACCAAACTTCAAAAGTAGGTGAACATGAATATAACTAGACTACATCAATATGGAACCAGATCACATAATGGATCAAAACCAGTTCATCAATGAAAGTACACAAGACATGGTCAGACCAGGGTTTAAAAGGGAACAATACATATGTAACAAGACCAAAATGGAGCTAGACAAGTTAAATGGATGCAATAGAGACCAGGAGAAACAAAATCAAAGTACATATGTGCAACAAGGAAAGCAGGTCATCAATGAACCCAGACTATAATAACAAGTGCACAAGACCAGTGTGTACACACAAAACAACATACAACACTTCAAACATGCTCAAGTGAGTTAACATGAAGATTCAAACATCACCATACAAGTTCAAGGACAGTGAATACAAGTGGAACCACATATGAAAACATGAAAACAACATATGCAACCAGACATGCTCATATATGCAAGCATTTCAGAAATGTACACATGAAGAACCAAGTGTAGACTCAACTATAACAAAGGCACAAGGATGAAGTGAACACAAAATCAGGCAGTGGAACAAGACCACCGAACTAGACCAGAATTAGAGGTTAACAAGACCATATTCAAAATCAAGACTCCAGAGAATACAAGTGCACAAGGACTACATGCACTGATACATGTGCAGGCACACAAAAGCAATCAAGCGTGAACACAAGGAATGCAACCTTAATTTACATGGAACCAAACAACAACGCATCAGAGCAATGAAATGTCTGGACCAGACTTCAAGATGACACAGAACAGATTTCAAGTGCAAAGCACAATGGAACCAGATTCAAAAGCAACCAGAATTAGACATATCAAGCTACAGACTTGAACACATTGGAGTTGCACCAATCACACCCATATATACATATACATATGTATGCATGTATATACATGGTAATGACCAGCAAATATTTCAAAAGAAAAATTGGCAAACTTCTGCAAAAATATTTCAAAAAAGTTTTGTTCAAATGCAAAGCTTCAAAAATACTCATATGTGCAACAAGACTTCAAATTGAAGCAGATTCAAAAACAAAGGGATAAGGAAAGTAATACTCAGTTTCAATATATAGTGCATATAAACATTGGAGCATGCAAGTGAAGCCTCAACCAAGATTATCAATCCAGACCAACTACAACAAAAACAGAAAATAGCTATGGGTGGTATCAATGAATAAATCAGAAAAATTGTTTAAAGTCACAAAGAAAAGATCGCATGATGAACAAGTCATATTTCAGGAGGTCAACACTATCTCTAAATCAAGTATCAAGCCTTAAGTGAATGATGAACAAATCGTAGGAGTAAACTACGGAACAATTCAAATATGTTTAAGCAATTACAAATATATCGGAATCATATTCAACCGAGGATCAAATGAACGAGTCAAAAATCATCTCAATCGTTCAATCGAAAATCAAATGGCCGATAAAATCATGAAAGATTCAAACTCAAATATACGAAACGAAAATATTGGGTTTTCATCCCTATAAATAAACCCATCTCATCATCGGCACAAAGCATGAGTTCGAATTCAAGCAAAACAATAGAGAAAATTAAGTACAAAATCGCATACCAATTTAAACATCATTCGAACTCATTATTGAAGCGACTGCAAGCAAATTGAAGAAGCATCGAAGCAAAATTGAGGAATGAAATCATACCAGCAAACAATTTGAGTTTCTAATTCCAAAGCGGAGGCTTCAATTGAAATCCTAATTTTTGAAGAGCAAAAGGAACGGCATGGATAAGCATGAAATAAAATAAAGGGGAGATGGTTTGTTTTTCTCTAATCATTTTGCGCTGGCTTTTATTATTTTTATATTGGGCTTTAGTGATATAAAATAGGGTTTTGCTCTTGTTTTTACTTTTATTTATAACTTTCTATTTTAAATTTGTGTAACTTTTTAGTTGTGTAACTTGATATGAACTACGGTATTGTAGTTCGAGAATTCGCAACTCAGTGGCTGAGTTGTGGTAGGGCTTTGAGCTTAGAGTTAGGTTAATCAAGTAGCGGGTATCACAAGTTTACGTGTGTTTGTAAGCGTCTGATTACTTAATTTCTAGTAGAAACCTTGGGAGTAGCACGTAGGCAAGTCTTTGCCGAAGCTAGGTAAATCTGTGTGTGATCTCTATTCCATTGCTTTCTATGTTTATTTTTTATTTTTGCATTGATTATTAGTACACCCTATTCACCCCCGTCGCCCTCTAGGGTGAAAATAATCCTACAAGTGGTATCAGAGCTAGGAACAAAAACCATTTTTTTTAAAAAATGATTTTTTCTTCAATGGCTTCTTTTAATAATTTTTTTGCTGAAGGTCAGTCCATAGCTAGACCTCCCATGTTCAATAGTGAATATGCATATTGGAAAACTAGAATGAAATTTTTTCTGAAAACCATAGATGCATGGAATATTATTGAAACAGGATATATGACACAACAATAATGGTAGATAATCAAGAAGTTGAAAAACCTATGGATCAATGGACAGATCTTGAAAATAAACTGCAATCTACTAACGCTAAAGCCATGAATTCTATTATTTTCTCATTAGAGCAAATTAAATTTAACCGTGTCTCACATTGTTTAACTACACAGGAAATCTGGCACACGCTTGAAGTGACTCATGAAGGAACCTCCCAAGTCAAAGAATCTCGCCTTGCCATGCTTAATAGCGAGTACGATGAAGATAATAATGAAATCACTGGCAATGAAAATGAAAAAACAAATTTGTGCTTTTTAGGATAAACGAGTGACAGCGATGATGACGAACCAAGCAAAGTATCAAAATTTACTCACTCGCAATTACTTGTATATTTTCATGAAGTAAATGGTTGTTATGAAAGACTTAGGGAGAAGTACGCCAAAATTGAATCACAAAAGGATAGTTCGATAGAACTAAATAAGCAGCTTGATAAAATGGTTCAAAACTATAGAAACAAAAGTCCTAAGTGTGATAAATGTCCATCATTAGAAGATGAAATAAAAAAATCAAAAACTAGAATTAAATCGCTTGAAAATGAAATTCTGATTTTGAAAGAAAGTGAAAATACTATGAGAGAAAATTCTATTAAAAAGTGCACTCTGTTATTGAAAGAAAATGAATCTCTCAAGTCACAAGTCCAACAATTGTCTATAACTTTAGGAAAATTTTCCAAAGGAGAAAGATCACTAAATATGCTATTACGGAAACAAACTGTTAATACTGTTAGACAAGGACTTGGGTATACTCAATCTGAAAAAGGTAGAAGTGAAACTAATCATGTCAACTCCAAGTGCACGATTTGTAGAAAAATTGGACACAATCAAAACAATTACTGGTTTAGACCCAAACACGTGAAAACCATACGAATTTGGGTTCCTAAAGGCACGAATGTAAAATCCCTTAAAATCAAACAAATCTGGGTGCCAAAAGGAACAAACATAGAATGTCTTGGTTCTACTTGTTTTTCAAAATTTTCTGTCACTAACTATCATGGATCTATAAAAACAAATAGGTCACAAAAATATATCCTCTTGTAGGTGTGTTGGCAAGCTAAGGAACAACAAGAATGGTACCTGGATTCTGGCTGTTCCAGGCACATGACGGGTGACAAATAAAAGTTCCTTAGCCTAGAGAAGTACAAAGGTGGCAGAGTCATAATGGGCAACAACGATGTATTATATGTTGAAAATCTGCATCATAATCTGATTTCAATCAGCCAGTAAAAGAAAAGGTGATCAACTGGGAAAATTTAAAAAAAATCATTTTTTTCATATCAAGAACACTGTAAGTACCTCTAGAGTCCTTGAACTAGTTCATATGGATTTGTTTGGACCTAACGATATTGCAATTCTAGGTGGTAAGATATATTGTTTTATATTGGTTGATGATTACTCTAGATACACGTAGGTATACTTCTTTAACTTACTGCTTCTAGACTAAACATTATGTTCTATGTTTGCTTATGTGCACGGTTTCAATAAAATCCAAAAGATTCTCATTTAAAAGCTGTAAAAAGGATTATAAGGTATCTGTTGCACATCCCACGGTTTGGTCTATGGTATGATAACTTTGAGTCTGTGCAGTTAAAGCGCTCGGTAGATTCAATGCGGTAGAGGTGCAAAAAGTCATAGCGGGGATGTAGCGAAGATATAGCGGGATATATCGAATTACTCTAAAATAGCATATAAATCCCATACTTGTTGTTTTTACAAATATATAGATAGTAATTATGTGAAAAATTAACATTCAATTGAATTATAATTAATACAAAAATAATTTTAAATAATAATATGTGCAAATGTATTGTAAATGAACGTAAAACCGTTATATAACTTAATTTAATTTAGTAGAATATTAGAGTATTATCATTTCTAAACATATATCAAAAATTCAATGAAATTAATTAATTTCATAATTTTTATAGCGTATAAATATCATTTTTCAATCCAATTTTTTATAGAAGATATAGCGGAAATAGCGGAATATAGCGGAAATAACGGGATATAGCGGAAATAGCGGGGATTAAAGCGGAAAGGCTATATGTTGGGGATATATGGAAAAATCGTAGCGGTAGGAATCCGCTATAAGATATATCGGAGTTATAGCGGGGATATAGCGGGGCATTAACTGCACAGCTTTGAGTTAAAGGGGTATTCAGATGCAGATTATGCTGGTAGTCTAGTTGATAGAATAAGTACTAGTGGAACGTGTTTTAAGTTGGGACATTCGTTAGTTGCATCTCATTTCCAAAGAAAATATCTGCATAAATTTCATTTCAAGTGATTTTCAATTGACAGACATTTTTACAAAACCCCTTCCAGAAAATAGTTTTTGCCGAATCCATCTCAGTTTAGGCATTTTAGAAATTCGATTTTATATTTTTGAATTTGATCTTAAATGTCTATGTTGACTAATCTGACTCCCTATTAATTATTGAAAGATAAATAGTGACTAAAAAAAGTGATGAGTGTTGATATTAATTATACATTATGACTTGAGACGGTATATTTAGTAAATTTCTTTAAAAATTCAAACAAAATTTGTAATAATTTTGGTTGGTAAAAATTCCATGACCATCTCTATTCCTATCATATTTCTACGACTATCACTCATCAAAATCCAATATAGTATGTCAAAATGTGGTATTTAAACAGGAAATTATTCATTTTTTTAACTAGCAATAAAATCAAAAAATAAAATCATCCAAAAGTACTCACTCTCATTTAAAAATCCTCACAGTTTTGCATGGATGAACTACTTGGAATCTTTGATTATGTGCTTTCATGCTCATTTAAAATTCCTCACGGTTATGCATGTATGGAACACATATCAAAATTGATTATTAAATAGGCGAGTTGATTCTAATTCCAATTAAAAGTCCTCACGGTTATGCGTGGTTAGAAGATGCTTGAAATTCATTTTTTAATAAAAATTGGGAATACTACTAATCTCATTTAAAAGTCCTAACGGTTATGCATGGTTAGTAAGTATTCAAATTCCTGTCATAAATATACCACAAATAGACACAACTATATGGTTTTCTATACCGACATCACCGCTATCACTCTAAAATGGAATATGCGCCTAACAGAGTATTTATGATTTTTGTTTGATTTTTTATTGAAATTTAATATTTATACTCGATTAAGTATTAATTTTGTATTAATGTCAATCGCATTATCACTATTTTCTAACACTGTTACTCTTTTGCTGATAACAAAAGGGGGAGAGAGAAGTTAAGATTTTGGCAAATAAGTCATATTTTTTATTTGCATAGCATATTCTCATCTAGGCTCATTGCATTTGTTTTTGCATGCATATGTGAAGGGGGAGCTTTTTTGTAGGGGGGTATTCAAATAGGGGGAGCTAATACAATTCATCAAAACCAAATATGTTTAATAGAGTCAAAATCCTAATATATGTTTGTTATCATCAAAAGGGGAGATTGTAGAATACAATAACCTATGATTTTTGTTTGATGAGAATAAACACATATATATATTCGTTTTAAATGTATTTATTATTGTACTATTTTTTTTTCACGTAATTAAATAAATATTTGTTGAATAAAATAAATAACTCCGAATTTATATTTAAACAAATATTTTATTACAAATTCAAACGGTACAAATTTAAGCTCTCACTACATTTACACATTTTCAATTACAATAGAACTTCTATTACAACACAATTTTCAATATACAATTTTTCATACATGGTTCACCTCACTGCATAATTCACTCAACACTCGTATTTGATCTTCAACTCTGTTCCAGCCTGTATCCAGCATCTGTACTATCTGCAAAATAAACACTAACGTGGTAAAATAGAAAATAAAAATATTTTGCAATGCACAATTGTTATCCCGCCTTTTGGCAAGGCCGTGACACCAAGGACTTAACTAGAAACCGGTGACAGATCGTCTCGAAGACCAGCTACGCGCAAGGATCGCTATGAATATCGATAAAATTTGTCCGAGTCCTGATCGGGCTACAATTGATAAGGCACGTCAAGCAAAGCCATGGGAACCAAAGGTCCAAGTTTCAAGTCAATCCGAGTTCGTATGACCAAGTTATCGTTGATGAAAAATGGAGTAAATGGCCTAAGTTCGAATCCATAGGCCGAGCCTATGATTCGAATCCATCAACATAGGTTTACCCCGAATCGATCGCTATTTCCTTAGTTCGTATCCATCAGAAGATAGCATGGTTCGAATCCATCTGAAGTAGCCTTAGGTTCGAATCCCTCGGGAGGAGGAGCTTCAAATCCACGAAGCATAACCCTTCTTCGAATCGATCAGAGCAAACCCTGTCTTCGAAACCATCAAGTTCGCCCCTGTTCGAATCCATCGAATTTCTACACCTCGCATCCATAAAGAAAAAGAGCCTCGAATCCAGGGGATATAGCTCAGCCTCGACTCCATCGGGCATGCCCTCTGTTCGAATCCAATGAGGGAGAAGGTCTTCGAATCCATCCAGCAGGGGTAACTTCGAATCGAGTGGATACGGCATAGCATACTCGATTCGAACGAGCATACGTTCGAATCCAACATCTCGAGTCGGAGTGATCGATTCGAAGGAACCAAGTCAAAAGGGGATCGATTCGAAGATGCATTTCAGTCGAGTGCTTGACCTTGAATCGATCATAGCTCAAGATCCACAAGTCCAAATGACATGAAATTTTCACAGAAGCTAAAACACATGATGAAGAATGTTCACATCAAATTTCAACTCGATTGGACAATTTCTTGATCGATTCGAACCAAGGGTCGAATCGATCCCAAAGTGGGCCCGGTTCTCCAGATTTCGGCCATGTGGCCCCCTCACGTACCAGAACTGGTCTCCCCGAATTTTAGGCGAAATATCAGCCTCCTACACCTATAAATAGAGCCCCTGGTCATTCAGAAAAGGGGTCGGATAATTCTAAGAGCTAAAGAGTGCCCAGACTCTGCCAGATTTACTCAGAATCACCATGGTTGTCTTAGATTTAGAACTAGCTCACAAAGCCAGTGGTACTGCGTTATAAGAAATTGTAATCTTCGAGTGTCGAGCAATAAAATCATCAAACTTCATAGTGGACGTAGGCTAAAACACCGAACCACTCTAAATCGCTTGTCTTTGCACTTTACCTTTCTGTTATCTGGAGTTTTTGTTAGATAATCCACAGTGTTAAATTTCATTTTTCGCGTTTATCTCTTCAAAGACTTCCGAAGAGTGTTGTGCCCATTTTTGGTACAAACACTTTGGTGCTTTCACCGAGAAGAAACCTGCTTTTTTCTCCTGCTCCTTGGATCTACCATCGATACCGGATTGTATAAATCCAAGAGGAAGATCCAGATCTCTAATTCATAATCCTTCCATTCTATTCAGATTTGCATAAAGTCTAGGAAAAGGATTCATCATTCAAAATGGTTAGCACAAGAACTGCTTCTACAGCTGCTGGACAAGAAGGTAGGGATGGACAGAATCCTGCTCAACAGCAGCCATCCAACCAAGACAACGTCGCTCATTCAGAACCGTCTGGACCAGTCACCAGACAGGAGCTCCATATGTTGCTTCAAGAGCTGACTCAAAGTCGGCAACAATTGGCCGAACAGTTGCGTGCTAATATTGAATTAACAAACCAACTGAACCGCCAAGGCCGTAGAAGGTCCAGACGGGATGATATCTCCCGATCATCTACTGAAAGTTCCGCCTCATCGGACCACTATCACAGATCTACCCGTCCTCGATTAGACGGGAGTCATACACAAACGGCCGGATATCAACCCGCCTTGACTGTTGGACAGTTGAGGGCAGGACCGTCGACCAGCTTTCAGGCCGGGCCCTCAACACAAGGAGGCCCTACTACACAGCATACCGCGGACAATCATGCCGCAGCTGCCACAATAGAAACAAGGGTTGATACCCGAAATCTTTCAGAGCCAAATAATCAGCAACCTAGGCGTACTCCTGAGCCATACGTCCCAGAAGACGCTGAGCCAAGGAGGCGAAATTTGGACCGTCGACAGCGCCCGGTCCGAACTCGCGCTGTGGAACCCGACCACACCTTAGCTCAGCAAGCTCAAAATGTAGCAATGCTTGACATTTCGACTATGATACGTCAGATGATCCGCGAAAGCCAAGGTCTTACCAACGACGATTGGGGGATTTCTCGAAGTCATACTCCTTTCACGGACGAGATACTATACGCTAAACCTCCTCGGCGATTCAGAATGCCAACTCTCCCTATGTACGAAGGAAATTCTGATCCCAACCAACACATTTTAAAATATGAATGGTCAATGAGCGCCGCAAGGGCGACAATGCAGTGAAATGCCGAAGTTTCCCCATCTCACTGGGAGGAATTGCAACGATGTGGTTTACAAGATTACCTCCTAGATCTATCTCTTCATTTGATCAATTGGCTAAGAAATTTGTTGAACAATTTCGCATGCATGTCGCTAGACCCAAAGATGTTAACACCCTGTCCAATGTTACCCAAGCTCGTGGGGAAACGTTAAGGCGTTACTTGGAGAGATTCCATGCGGCATGTGTAGAGATTAGTAATCCCAACGATAACTCAATTTTAATGGCATTGACTAAGGGAATCGATCCCGATTCTGAGTTTGGAAACTGGTTAGCTGGAAAACCACCCGCATCGTTGGACCGTTTCTACTCCAAAGTCGCTCAATTCTTACGGCAAGAGGACGCGAAACAGTCTAGGAAGCAGGACGATGCGAAGCCCGGAAGTGAAGGAATACAAAGCAATGTAGCGGTTAAACAGTCCGGTGACAATTCTGGAAAAATTCAGCTAAACATACAGAACAAACAAACTCAGCCAAGAGATAATAGTGGTCGGGACAAGAAAAGAGACCAGAATCGAGGCCCACAACGTAGGACTCCAATGTTTGACAAATACACGCCATTGAATACATTGTTGGAAAACGTGTATCTTCAAACTTGCAACACTGTGCAATATAAGAAGCCTGCTCCGAAGCAATCATCGGAGAGGCAGGTTCAAACAGGGAAGTTTTGTAGATTTCACGAAAGTTACGACCACAATACCAATGAGTGTCGACATTTGCAAGACCTCATCGAAAAGTTGATCAGGGAGAGAAAGTTAGACCAGTTTGTGCGGGCACCGCAGTCTGAGGGAGCGAGCCCCTCAAATCAAAATCATGTACAGAATCCAGAAAGACAGGAAGAACCAGGTCGTGTCGGAGGAAGACTGGTAATTAATGTTGTAAGTGATAATCCTCATTCAGCGGTTCGAACCTGGGAGGAAATGAAATCATATAACAACTTAACTAGACGAACAGACTTCGAGTATGATGATAACTTGGATAATAAACCTTCGACCAAACGAAAGAGAGCGATAACTAACAACATCACTTTCCAAGACAGCGTTATTGATTATGTCGGAAGACCGACTACTGACCCACTTGTGATATCAACCCGAGTAGGTCCGATATGGATGAAGAGGATCCTGATTGACTGTGGGAGCTCTGTGAATATCATATTTGTACATGCTTTTAATCAAATAAAGATGAAAGCTGGGGATCTAAAACCCTGCCAAACTCGTCTCTATGGATTCAATGGCAGCACTACCATACCTGTTGGGATGGTAGAGTTACCAGTTGAGTTGGGAGCCGGAGAACGTAGATCGATATGGACATTGCAGTTCGTTGTGTTGGATGTAGACTCACCATACAATGCCTTTTTAGGACGACCTGCCCTTGCTGAATTCAGGGCCATAATCGCCCTGTGGTGTTTAACTTTAAATTTCCCAACCGTCAACGGAGTTGGGGTCGTCCAAGGCGACTAGGTTGATTTGAGAACAATCATACACCGAAATCGAGTTGCCCGATTACACAATGCCAAGGACCGACTTAAAACCTTTGAACTCAGTGAGCTAGTCATTAAAAAAGATTATCCGACGCTTCCACACATGAGATCAACATTGAAAGGGTCACACAAAATTAAGCGAAAGCTCGGGAATGGAAAATTTAAGTTAGCAACCGTGATGGTCTAACTTTACCAAGGACCTGGAACAGCAAGTGTCTCCACCGCTACTACATATGGTAGGCTTTGTTTATCCTATTATTTAGCAGTTTATTTTTGCATTTCAAAATTAGAATTTGTAATAAGGCAACTGACTTTGCCATATTTTCTTATTTCAGCAATAAAATGCCATCTCTTCGAGCCAGAGCTGTGATTCATTAAATACAATGTACAACATCACGATGCACGAGGAGCTAAATTCCATCACGCAGTGGAATTTATTCAAGTAGGGAGTGGCTATGAAGCGGTCAACCACTCACTAAATGAAACCCGAGCTCGGGGGCAAACCATCACATCAGGCCAGAAAAGGGTTGATACACGACAACCCTCCATTTAACTCCGTACTCCCAGAGTGCGAGGCGGAGTATAAACATTTTCCTAACTCCGTACTCCCAGAGTGCGAGGCGGAGTATAAACATTTTCCTAAATCCCAGAGTACTCCAAGAGCGCGAGCTGGGTACAAACTTTTTACTTAACTCCATACTCCCAGAGTGCGAGGCGGAGTATAAACATTTTCCTAACTCCGTACTCCCAGAGTACGAGGCGGAGTATAAACATTTTCCTAACTCCGTACTCCTAGAGTGCGAGGTGGAGTATAAACATTTTCCTAAATCCCAGAGTACTCCGAGAGCGCGAGCTGGGTACAAACTTTTTACTTAACTCCGTACTCCCAGAGTGCGAGGCGGAGTATAAACATTTTCTTAACTCCGTACTCCCAGAGTACGAGGCGGAGTATAAACATTTTCCTAACTTCGTACTCCCAGAGTGCGAGGCGGAGTATAAACATTTTCCTAAATCCCAGAGTACTCCGAGAGCGCGAGCTGGGTACAAACTTTTTACTTAACTCCGTACTCCCAGAGTGCGAGGCGGAGTATAAACATTTTCCTAACTCCGTACTCCCAGAGTGCGAGGCGGAATATAAACATTTTCCTAACTCCGTACTCCCAGAGTGCGAGACGGAGTATAAACATTTACTTAACTCCGTACTCCCAGAGTGCGAGACGGAGTATAAACATTTACTTAACTCCGTACTCCCAGAGTGCGAGGCGGAGAATAAATATTTACTTAACTCCGTACTCCCAGAACGCGAGACGGAGTATAAACATACGTCAACTTCACGCTTATCCTTGATACTGGGGGCAGAACCATAACACATAACAAGTTGAAGACAAAAGGGAATAAATTTTCATTTCCACTATCAACAAAAAGAATCTGATTACAAAGTGGTTCAAAAAATTTCTACTATTGGGAGCCGAATCCACATCTATACACGGCTACAGAAAAGTCAACAAAATATTACCCCATGCAACGGAAAATTAAAGAAAGAGTTCAATCTTTCTTCTTCCTTATTTTCTTCTTCGGGGTAGCTCCGCCAGATCCGCTGCCTGATTTTCCCCTCAACCTCATACTCTTTTCAGGCTTGTCCTCCGGCAGCGACATAATATCAACGTCTTCCTCAGAGCTTGAGGCGACGGAAATTCTTCTCGGAGGCCGAGTTGAAGGCATGGGAGCAGTAACGGAGAGTGGGGCAGGAGCAGCTTCAATAACTACAGTACCGCCCGGTGAGATCATCATTAATGGGGCAGGCCCAGGCGGATTCATACCAGCAGTCCCTACTGCCATCTCGGCGTCGATCTCAGCAAAAACTTCGTCCTCACGGGATGCTTGGGCCGCATCGGATGCGCCAGTAGCTGGCATAGATGAACTAACGGCCGGAGCAGCCCCACTCATAGCATCAGACGGGTTGACGGAGGGATCGATGGGTTCATTAAGAAGCTCCTCGATCATTTGGGCGCTGAAAGAAAACATGTTTGCATCTCCCTCTTCGCCAACCAAGGTGGAAGTCGTGATGGCTTCAGTAAAAACAGCCCCTTGCGTTTGATATGGAACTGATAGCGCAAGAGGCGCAGAAACAACGGCTTCAGTCACTGAAATGCGACAAAGCAAAGATTGTTAGCCAAGTGCGTTGCTTAAGGTTCTTCACACTAAAATGCGGGAAGCGTTCAAATACCTTCCTTAGCCTGGTCCGGAGCATGGACAGAAGCATGAGCAGGAACATCGGTGGAAGATAGCAGCGGCTAGTCGAGATTATATGCAGGGACGGACTGGGGATCAACCACACCAGTGGTTTCAGGTAATGTTGGAATTACAGCTTCAACATTTTCCTCGTGATGCGCAGTCCCCGAGCCCTCGCCTGTCTCTAGAAATTGAACACCAAGCTTTTCTTTCGCCATAGAAATCACTGCCTCATGAAGGACCTTCCTCTCATCCTCGGTGAGCAAACGCATCTCCAGCTCAAAGTCATCAAGTGTTTCATCTGGATGCGCTGCTCTCTTCTCATCCACCAGCCGGGTCCAGGCATTGTACAGGATCATGGAGTCGTCTCCCAGCCACGCTAAATTCATGTGCTCTAGCACATTGGCGTTGTACGTAACCAAGAGATCATCAAACTCAGCATCCATCCTGGACCGCTCCTCCAAAATCTTTTCTTGAATTTCTGCTTCCGCAGACTTAGTCTTAGCCGCCACCGCCGCAAGTTCGGCTCTAAGAGATACAGCTTGGTCGCAAGCCTCTTGGGCAGTGGTGTTTGCGTCGTCCTTCTCCTTCACCATTTCGGCAAATTTGGCCTTGAGCTCGTTCAACTCCTTAATGGCTAAGTCTCGCTCATCTGCAATAGTGGTGTTGCGGTGACCCATCTCCTCTACCGTGGGGCAGTGTTCCTGTTGCATCCTCGCCAGTTTGGCCACGGAATCCTCATGTTTCTGAAGTGCTTCAAGCTCTGACTTCCGGAGCGTCTCCATTTTGGATTGAAGAACCTGAATAATGCGTTTCTGTTTAACAATGTCAGCATCACGTTCCTCAATAATCCTCGCCCAGTCAAAAGCTACCTTCGATGCTTTCGCTGCCGCTTTGTACCACTCCTTATACTGAGCATAGAAGTCATGGATATAATTATGAGCAATGTTCTCAGCATCCGGAGGAATTCTTTTAAGATTAGGGGGAAAGATATAGGCATCCATACAAATTTTAGGAAAATCTTTTTTCATTTGCGCAAGTTTGATGGCTCCTTCACTTGTCAATTCAGCCGGAGCCTGTTCTACCATAGCAGCTGTTGTTGGTTCCACTCTTAACCATTGAGTATCGGGCCGTGAAGATTGAGAGGGCTGTTGCGGCTACTGAGGAGGCCCATGGAGATCTACGGGGGCCCTAGGAGGCAGAGGAGAACGAGATCAGGATCGGTGCTGGTGCCCCCGATCTCTGTCAGTGCGATCATGGCCAGAGCGGCCACGCCAATAGTCTCTATCCCTATCATGGCGCTCCTGGATAGTATAACCATGCCCGTGATCTCTATCCGATTCTCTTCTATGGTAATCATAATATGGGGAAGATTGGCGCACATTATGGAGCCTATCCAGAGTAGATCCTCTGCCTGACATTTCACCTGCGATAAAAAAGAATTACGAATTAGGATCCGCTAAAGCAATGTTTATTATGCAAAAGTCATGAAGTGCTGTGGAAGTGTGTGTAAATGTGTAAACCCCCAAACCGACCGGAAGTGTTGACCGCACTTAAAGGAAAGGGCTCGTTCATATTTAGGACATCTTGAAATTCCTCCAACCCAGGATTATGGGAAATCGATATATAATCTGGGATAGGAATCTCGTCAAGCCCTTTGAAAGAATCTCTCGAATGAGAAGGGGCGGCCTCAGAAATCATGACT
This sequence comes from Allium fistulosum, assembly GCA_030737815.1. Lineage (NCBI taxonomy): Eukaryota > Viridiplantae > Streptophyta > Magnoliopsida > Asparagales > Amaryllidaceae > Allium > Allium fistulosum. Next base: position 85,465,956 of record CM060901.1, on the reverse strand, counting down.
CCGGAAGTGGGAGGAGACACATCTACAGATTTCCACCCCTTGGACTTAAGTTTTTTGGAAACGGCGGCCTTGCCTTTCCGTTTTTCTCCCAACTCTTCAAAGTTTCCTGAGAGATCAGCCATCGGCTCCGAATTTGTATGGGTTCTTTCTTCGTCACTCGCTTCGGTTATGGTGATTCCGAGTGGTTTCTTCGCCTTTTTCTTCTTGGTTTTCTTCTTGTTTTCCTTCTTGGAGGCGGGCTTTGCCAACCCTTCGATAACTATACTTTGATTGATTTCGATCAGACCGAGAGTTCTTAAGTTATAGTCATTCATCACCGAGTCGATATGTCTTAGCTCACTCGGAACTTCTTGAAGACTTCGGACTATACCCTTAAAGTACCCGCCATCGGGTCTGGATATAATGGCTATAAGAGAAATAAGATGTCAATACTAACGCCAAAAAGCTATTGGTCAAGAGAACAGGTTAAGGCGCTTACGTCTAGACAACCATCGCCTAGCGAAACCCGGAGGGCATCGAACATAGAACCATTCGTTCTTGAAATAACTCAGTCGGGTCCAGGCTCCGACAACAAGTTGGCAATTTCTAACTGCCTCCAGAAATGTAAAAGACGGGCTGTCACCCCTACTCTTGAAGTTAAATATATGTCTAATCTTGGTTGGCCTTGGCGGGCGAAAGAGACAGTCCATAAATATGACAAAGGCACTGTTCAGCAACACGTGCCCGTTGGGATGAAGTTGCGAAGGAGCGATTCCTAAATATGATAGCATCCCTCTGATATATTGATTGAAAGGAGGGAGAGTTCCGGCCGCGCAAGCATGGCGATAGAAAGTTGTATATCCTTCGGGCGGATTGTGCGGTCTATCAGCGGCACTGGGTAATAACACATCGTCCAGAGATATGTTATGTTTCAAGCAAATTCATCCCAATAAGGATTCGGAGATGTTAGATTGGACAGAGTCAACGGGGTCCTCGATAAATATAGCCTCTGGCAATTCATCTGGAGCTGGATCGATTACGTCGGCAGGAATATCGGGAATCTCAAGCACCGGAGGAGTCGAGCTCTGTACCTCTTGTTGTTGGGAGCTCGAAGATTCCATAATTAACTAACTCATTAGAAAGCAACGTTAAGTTCATAAACAGCCCGTGCATGCCCCAGTGTAGTGTGTATGAATGTGTCGTGCAGTACGAATGCTGTGCGTTACTTAAGCAGATTTTACAGATTAAAACAAGATGTCCATGCAACAAAACTTGGGAATTTGAGAATGAAAATGACCGTCATCGCTGACCGTCACTCCCACGCCATCCAAACGCTACGAACCACTTCAAGTGTAAGTCAGTTGTATTATTGGTTAAGTCATAGTTCCATCGACGAGCTTCAAAGAAAATTCAAGTTTAAATCTTTCAGTCAAGTTCGATTATGCAAGGCCGAAGCTCGTCGGAGTAAAGTATGCTAAAAGTTCATTATGTTCGTTAGAGTACAACTTGAAGTTGGTCGTAGTTCGGATGATGGAGCAAATCAAAAGAGCAATGGTCTCAGAGGACGAAGGCGTTCGAATCCATCGACACGAATCGATGAGGGTCGAGTCGATGGAGTTCGATTCCAGGTGCTTCGAATCCATATGGTTCGACTCGATGTAACCTTATGACGGAGGAGCGCTTCGAATCCATGAGCTCCACGTTACTTCGAATCGATCAATATTCAATTCCTTCGAATCGATCTGGATAACATTACTTCGAATCGATCAACTCGATGCCCTTTCCCTCTAAGTCATCGATTCGAAACCTTGCCCTTGAGATCGATTCGAACCGGTTGTTCCTAGATCGATGCGAAGCAACGGAGGACGACACTCTAATCGATATAACTCGAATGGCATCACTCCTCGACTCCATCGAGTCGACCCACTCTATTCATATCTCATCACTCCTCGAAATTTTTAGAAGGAAAGACTGAATCGAAGCCAAAAATTCTAAGTTCTATCTTTCACATCTCGAATCGATCCCTTGAGTACCTGATTTTACTACGAATGAGAGCGTGAAGGGGATCGATCGATTCGGGGAAAGCGCGTTTGTCTTGGCCTTGGAAAGGTCGATTCGAAGAAGAGGCAATATCAACAGTAAAAAGTAAAAAGTGAGAAATGAATAGGACCCCGATATATATAAGGGAAATGGGGCGATTCGCCTCCCGGTATACCTGACCGGCTTCAGCAGGTGAGGACATCGGCTCAATTCGTTACGGCGACTTCAAATCCATGAGACAGGGCGCTAGAATCGACTCAGACTCCCGCATGCGTTGGTAATAAGACATGTTCGAATCCATTACAACCCACTACGTTTGAATCCATCCCAGCAACATCGATTCGAAGAAACCACCGAGCAAGGGCTGGGTTGAATATCGCATCGACTCGAAGCACGAGGTCCCTCAAACCCTCGATTCGAAGGCCATCGATTCGAAGAAGCATAGCTTCGAATCCATCAAATACCACCGATCAAATAAACGCATCGCTTCGAATATAAAAATTAGTACTTGTCTACCTTGTACAACGATTCAGGAGAGGATCGGTACCAAGGGATAATCATAGACAATCGTCAAAGCACCGTTTAAACTCGAATCTCAAATCGGTTCAGGAGAGGATCGAGGCAGAATTCGACAACAGGCCGGACTGGCAACAACTTGCAAACATGCAACATTAACTAAAGTCAGACAAACAGCCAATCACGGTCATTCAGTGGTCAATTACAGCGATACGGAATACAGCTTTCGGTAAAGCACGTCGTAGCTGTCCAATGAGAGACTGCAGCTTTTCAAAGCACGTCATGTTTACACAAGACGTACTTTGGGGGGCAAATGTTATCCCGCCTTTTGGCAAGGCCGTGACACCAAGGACTTAACTAGAAACCGGTGACAGATCGTCTCAAAGACCAGCTACGCGCAAGGATCGCTATGAATATTGATAAAATTTGTCCGAGTCCGGATCGGGCTACAATTGATAAGGCACGTCAAGCAAAGCCATGGGAACCAACGGTCCAAGTTTCAAGTCAATCCGAGTTTGTATGACCAAGTTATCGTTGATGAAAAATGGAGTAAATGGCCTAAGTTCGAATCCATAGGTCGAGCCTATGATTCGAACCCATCAACATAGGTTTACCCCGAATCGATCGTTATTTCCTTAGTTCGTATCCATCAGAAGATAGCATGGTTCGAATCCATCTGAAGTAGCCTTAGGTTCGAATCCCTCGGGAGAAGGAGCTTCGAATCCACGAAGCATAACCCTTCTTCGAATCGATCAGAGCAAACCCTGTCTTCGAAACCATCAAGTTCGCCCCTATTCGAATCCATCGAATTTCTACACCTCGAATCCATAAAGAAAAAGAGCCTCGAATCCAGGGGATATAGCTCAGCCTCGACTCCATCGGGCATGCCCTCTGTTCGAATCCAATGAGGTAGAAGGTCTTCGAATCCATCCAGCAGGGGTAACTTCAAATCGAGTGGATACGGCATAGCATACTCGATTCGAACGAGCATACGTTCGAACACATCTCGAGTCGGAGTGATCGATTCGAAGGAACCAAGTCAAAAGGGGATCGATTCGAAGATGCATTTCAGCCGAGTGCTTGACCTTGAATCGATCATAGCTCAAGATCCACAAGTCCAAATGACATGAAATTTTCACAGAAGCTCAAACACATGATGAAGAATGTTCACACCAAATTTCAACTCGATTGGACACTTTCTTGATCGATTCGAACCAAGGGTCGAATCGATCCCAAAGTGGGCCCGGTTCTCCAGATTTCGTCCATGTGGCCCCCTCACGTACTAGAACTGGTCTACCCGAATTTTAGGCGAAATATCAGCCTCCTACACCTATAAATAGAGCCCCTGGTCATTCAGAAAAGGGGTCGGATAATTCTAAGAGCTAAAGAGCGCCCAGACTCTGCCAGATTTACTCAGAATCACCACGGTTGTCTTAGATTTAGAACTAGCTCACAAAGCCAGTGGTACTGCTTTATAAGAAATTGTAATCTTCCGGTGTCGAGCAATAAAATCATCAAACTTCATAGTGGACGTAGGCTAAAACGCCGAACCACTCTAAATCGCTTGTCTTTGCACTTTACCTTTCTGTTATCTGGAGTTTTTGTTAGATAATCCACAGTGTTAAATTTCATTTTTCGCGTTTATCTCTTCAAAGACTTCCGAAGAGTGTTGTGCCCATTTTTGGTACAAACAACAATAAAGTGTGTATTTTGAAAATATTATTTTCCTCGGTTATTTGGGTTGTTCGTCATCATTTTCTGTTAATTCATCTTACACGAACAACTTGTGACATGCACGGTGTATCATTGTACATGCCACAAGGTCATGCACACCGATATACACTTGCCTGTTAAAATTGCAGGGACAGGTGATCACAAGGTCAAACCCAAGCCTAGGCTGAATTTAACTCAAGTGCAACAAATACAATGAAACAGCAAATACAACCTGACTCGAGTGAACCAGAGGTGAACATGTCAAAACAACAACAAGGCGACAAGACTCAACACAAGGGCTGCAACTAGAAGTTCAAAAGACAAGCAGATTCCAAATAACAACATGACATGCTCACAAGTTCAACTCAAGACATGTACAACCAGACTTCAAAAGTAGGTGAACATGAATACAACTAGACTACTTCAATATGGAACCAGATCACAAAATGGATCGGAACCAGTTCATCAATGAAAGTACACAAGACATGGTCAGACCGGGGTTTTAGAGGCAACAATACATGACAAAGTGGTGAACCAGACCAAAATGGAGCTAGACATGTTAAATGGATGCAACAGAGACCAGGAGCAAAAAAATCAAAGTACATATGTGCAACAAAGCAAGAAGGTCATCAATGAACCCAGACTACAATAACAAGTGCACAAGACCAGTGTGTAAACACAAAACAACATACAACACTTCAAACATGCTCAGGTGAGTTAACATGAAAACTCAAACATCACCAGACAAGTTCAAGGACAGTGAATACAAGTGGAACCACACATGAAAACATGAAAACAACATATGCAACCAGACATGCTCATATATGCAAGCAATTCAACTGTACACATGAAGAACCAAGTGCAGACTGAGCTATATCAAAGGCACAAGAATGAAGTGAACATAAAATCAGCCAGTGGAACAAGACCACCGAACCAAACCAGAATTAGAGGTTAACAAGACCAGATCCAAAATCAAGACTTCAGAGAATACAAGTGCACAAGGACTACATGCACTGATTCATGTGTAGGCACACAAAAGCAATCAAGCATGTACACAAGGAATGCAACCTTAATTTACATGGAACCATACAACAATGCATCAGAGCAATGAAATGTCCAGACCAGACTTCAAGATCACACAGAACAGATTTCAAGTGCAAAGCACAATGGAACCAGATTCAAAAGCAACCAGAATTAGACATATCAAGCTAGAGACATGAACACATTGGATCTGCACCAATCACACCCATATATACATATATGTATGTATGTATGCATGTATATACATGGTAATGACCAGCAAATATTTCAAAAGAAAAATTGGCAAACTTCTGCAAAAATATTTCAAAAAAGTTTTGTTCAAATGCAAAGCTTCAAAAATACTAATATGTGCAACAATACTTCAAATTGAAGCAGATTCAAAAACAAAGGCACAAGGAAAGTAATACTCAGTTTCAATATATAGTGCATATAAACATTGGAGCATGCAAGTGAAGCCTCAACCAAGATTATTAACCCAGACCAACTACAGCAAAAACAGAAAATAGCCGTGGGTGATATTAATGAATAAATTAGAAAATTGTTTAAAGTCGCAAAGAAAAGGTCACACGATGAACAAGTCATATTTCAGGAGGTTAGCACTGTCTCAAATTCAAGTACCAAGCCTTAAGCAAATGATGAACAGGTCGTAGGAGTAAACTACAGAACAATTCAAATATGATTAAGCAATTACAAATATATCGGAATCATATTCAACCGAGGATCAAATGAACGAGTCAAAAATCATCTCAATCATTTAATCAAAAATCAAATGGCCGATAAAATCACAAAAGATTCAAACTCATATATAAGAAACAAAAATATAGGGTTTTCATCCCTATAAATAAACCCATCTTATCATCGGCACAAAGCATGAGTTTGAATTCAAGCAAAACAACAAAGCAAATAAAGTACAAAATCACATACCAATTTTATACTTCATTCGAACTCATCATTGAAGCGACCGCAAGCAAATTAAAGAAGCATCGAAGCGAAATCATACCAGCAAACAATTTGAGTTTCTAATAACAAAGTGGCGGCTTCAATCGAAACCCTAATTTTTGAAGAGTAAAAGGAACGGCATGGATAAGCACGAAATAAAATAACGGGAGACAGTTTGTTTTTCTCTAATCATTTTGGGCCGGCTTTTATTATTTTTGTATTGGGCTTTAGTGATATAAAATAGGGTTTTGTTCTTGTTTTTATTTTTATTTATAACTTTCTATTTTAAATTTATGTAACTTTCTAGTTGTGTAACTAGGTACGAATTACGGTTTTGTAGTTCGAGAATTCGCAACTTAGTGGCTGAGTTGTGGTAGGGTTTTGAGCTTAGAGTTAGGTTAATCAAGTAGCGGGTATCGCAAGTTTATGTGTGGTTGTAAGCGTCTGATTACTTAGTTTCTAGTAGAAACCTTGGAGGCAGAACGTAGGTAGGTTTCTACCGCAGCTGGGTAAATCTGTGTGTGATCTCTATTACATTTCTTTCTGTGTTTTTTTTTTATTTCCGTATTAATTACTAGTACACCCTATTCACCCCCCCCCCACCCTCTAGGGTGAAAACGATCCTACATTTACCTATAGGTATAGTTTTAAAAACCGCTTATAAAAACGTGCTTGGTTGAATATGACATGCATAGGTGCAAATATACATGGAGGCGATGGGGTATTGCAACAAATATAGATAAGATGTTGGTGAACTATGAATTCTTATCTATATTTCTGCAATTGTCAAATGTGGCCATCCCTTCACTAGTTAGTGATCACATCTCCATCCTTATTCGATTTAACCTGCAAAAAACAATCGAATAAGGATGTTCCGCTCAAATAAGCAAATAATTTGCATTATATGCAAGGGTACAACTAATGTATCAAAGAGGGCCTTACAGCACAACATGGGGTTCGGCTACTATCAATTTATGCATAAGGAAGTTAAAATCAAACTGTATACGTGGAATAGAGTAAGATCTAAAGAAAACTCTATTTCCAAATTACAGGAAGAATTGAATAGAGAATTCTCTCAGAGTGATGCTGACTTAGAAAATGAAGATCTGTTCGAATATATGTTTCATTTAAGTACATAGTTAAATAAGAAAACAAAGCGACAGTAGGAACTACTAAGGCAACAAAGCAAAATTATGTGGCTGCGGCAAATGGATAAAAACTCAATGCGAAGACATAAAACCAAAAATCATGCATTGTTAGATGCTTAGGGAAACTATATATATTATGGGGACAATATTAAAGACGAAGCATTCCGAATAAAAAAACGGTCAAAAATGGAGGACCTCCTCTGAGTTTTCTTCCTACCCTTCTCGATTGCTAATTTCCAGATCGCATTTCTCTTATTCTGATTTTGTTATTAGCTTGTGCTCTGATCCGACCTTCCCCAATTGGGTCGCTATGAAACCTTTTGAGGGTGAGGGTAAGGGTGTGGGAGAGTTCTTACTCAAGGGGTCCTTCCTCCGGCCTTGTCCTCCTTTCGCCTTGATAGCTGCCGCTCTAAGAGCGGTGGTCTTTGGCCCTATTTCCGTCGTTATTTCTGGTAGCTCTTCTGTGGAGATTTGAGTTTATTCGCTGGATGCATTTATTCAGCTATCTAGATTTCGATTTCTGTTAATTGATAACAGGTTCATGGAATTATACCCCAGCTTCGAGCTAGGGTTAATTTCGTGTCCCTTATTTCGCGCGAGATCTATTATAACTCTGGCGCCGGAATCTTGGGCGGAGGTCCCTTGTGCGGTTGATCTTTAGCCGAAACGGGATTTGACCACCTGTTTTGTGCCTAGGCTGCATTTTAGCGATTCTTGCTCCTCCACGTTGTCGAGGACCTGAGCTTTTTGTTTGGTTCAATTTCTTGTGGCATTTCAGTGGGCCCAGGGCTAGTCAGTAGTGCTTGCTCGCCAGGTGATGGGGATTTGATCACCCCACTCATCGATGGTTATTCTACCTTACCTGGTTTGGTTCGTACCCCAGTGGCAAAACGTGGTCGACGGAGGTCGCGGCGGTCTTCTCGAGCTTGTACTCATGTCCCCTATTCGGCTGTGGATCTGGTTGGTGGGTCTCGGCTCAAGCTTGATATGCCTGTTGTTTCTTCAGTCAGCGGTGCTCTGCCTGCTGTGGGCAAGATGTCTGGTAGCGATGATCTGTTGGTTTCTCCTTGGCCTTTGGTTAGTGTGGGATTGCAGACTGAGTCTATCCTCGTTGGTAAGTTTGACTCACAACCTTTATTGGTCTGTGATGCTGGTCCTCAGGTATGTAGATCTCCTGCTTTTTCGCTTAGTATCGTTATAGATTGGTTCACTCCTATTTGCTCGTTTTTAGTTAACGGTTTAGAGTTTTTGTGCATGAGCCTTGACACATCTCGATGTGTGCTCCCTGACACTGTTTCCCCATCTTTGGCTGGTAGCGTGTCAGGTCCCCCTTGTTGTACTTTGACCGTGCGGTCTAGCTTTGATCGTTTGCATCTTTTTCATTGCCTCTTGCCCTTGAGGCTTTGTGTTACATTAGCCCCGCAGGGTTTCTCTTGCTCCATTGGTGGTGGCCGGTTCAGGCTGCTCTTTCGGGGCGCTCTGATTGGGCAATGTTTCTGGTTTTTTGAGTTGAGTCATTGCGAGGCTGCCTCTGTGTCGTCATTGACTCTCGTGTGTTTCTTTTGGCTTCCCGGCGCTCGATGGTCCTTTTGAAGTCTACAAAGGGCCTGGAGCGCTAGGTTCGGGCGGGTTCCCAGTTTGGACCGCATAGTGGTTCCAGTTTCGGACCACTATACGTACAGTCTGGGTTCTTGCCGACCTACTTTGTTCCGCCCTCGTGTACCCTCTGAAAGGGCTGACCCACGAATCTTGCCTGTCACGCGGGGCTATCTCTTCTATGACAGTCCGGCTTTGGCAAGGTTCTTACAGCAATGTGGGATGCGTTTTATCGGATCCCCTACATCCCTCCGATGTCATTCGGAACATACGGATCACCGGATCGCCCGTGTTCATCCTCCTCTATCTGTTTGTCTTTGTGTTCTCTTCCTTCTTCTTCATGTTCTCTGTCCATCTCCATTCCTCTGCTTAGTAAGGTGGAAATAGCGATCATCAATGATCGACTAGCCTGCCTTACTAAGAACTCGGCCCCTGCCCAGCGGAGAGAGTCGAGATCTGATTCTTCGGCGTTTGATTCTAGGGTATCTGATGAGTCCCGATACTCGGTTCCCCCTCTCCGTTACTCTCACTGCAGGCCGTGTGGCCCCCCTTCCACTCATCGCATCATTCGCACATGCTCTGTAGCGGCGATCGAGAAGATCGACAGATCTTCTCGATCTTCGTGGTATCTTATCTGAGTTGGTCTTGTTCTTCCATAGCCTCTCTGCTTGTTCACTTCTGCTTGTTTTTATTTCCTTCCTCCATGTCGAACTTTCTTTTTTGGAATGTTCATGGTATTGGCAACGAGGAGTCTTCAGCTAGGTTGAAGCGCGTTGTCAGGAAGCATTCGATCTGCTTGGTCGCTCTTTTGGAACCTCTAGTGGGTCCAGAGGAAGTAACCAAGTCTGTTCTATCCCTTGGTTTTGGCGGTGCCGTAAACAATGTCTCTGGCAAGATTTGGATCCTGTGGTCCAAAGCCCTTATGGTTCATCCTATTTTCGATTCCACCCAGCTAATGTCTGTGGCTTGCTCTTCCCCTGCTTTCGCTTCCTCCGTTTTATTCTCGACGGTCTACGCCAAATGTGATCGTTTGGAGAGGTTGACTCTCTAGGCTGATATCTTTCGCTTTCCGATTTGGGATTTACGTCTTCGGTTTTAGGCGGAGACTTCAACGTCGTCGCTTGTCAAGCTGAAAAGCGTGGAGGTGTCGCCTCCAACCATTATGCGGTGGCGGATTTCAACTCTTTCATTGTCAGCTCGGGCCTATCTGAGATTCCCTTTGTTGAGTCTGCTTTTACCTGGTCTAACAACCAAGGGGGACCAAACCGTATTCTCTCTAGATTAGATCGTGTTTTTGGTTCTGAGGATTGGTTCCTCCTGCCCTTCTCTTTCTCCATCTCTCACCTCCATAGGACCTTTTCTGACCATGCTCCTATGATTTTACGATGTTCCCCTCTCTCTCTATTGGGTCCATCCTCCTTCAGATTCCAGAGTATGTGGAGATCTCATCGCCCCTTTCACCAAGTGGTGGAGGAATCTTGGAGTTCTCCAATCGTTGGCTCCCTCTTTGTTGTCTTCTCACGAAAGCTTAAACGTCTCAAGGCTTGTCTTAAGGTTTAGAACGTCCAAGTTTTCAAGAACATCTTCGATCGAGTGCGGGCGGCCGAGGAATCTCTTATCTTAGCCGAATCTTTGTTGGATGAGGATCCGTCCGTTGCCAACAAGGAGGCGTGGGCGTTAGCCCAGTTGGCCTTCTCGTCTGAGTTGTGTATCGAAAATGACTACCTTCGTCAGAAGGCTAGGGTCAAGTGGGTAGTCGAAGGCGATATGAACTCCAAGTTTTTCCATTCCTCTATTCGTAAGAAGAACTCCCTTCTTACCATTCGTGAGATTCTGCGTCCTGATCTCTCTGTGGCTTCTTCGCCAGAAGAAGTCAAAGAGACCATCCTGTCTCACTTCCAATCCTTTTTGAGCGCTCCCTCTGCTTCGATTTCCGATCCGGCCTTATTAGCCTTCATTCCCAGAATGGTCCTTCCTTCGAAAAGTACGGACTTGTCGGTACCTCCCTCTCTGGAAGAGATCCGTGCCTGTGTCTTTTCTCTTTCCAAGGATAGTGCCAGTGGGCCGGATGGTTTCAACGGAGTCTTTTTTAGGAGTGCTTAGCCTATTATTCAGTCAGACTTTTGTCTGGCTGTTCAATACTTCTTCTCGGGCGGTTCTCTGCCGCTAGGTTGGACGTCCACCAACCTAATTCTTATCCCGAAGTGCGATAACCCATGGTCTTGTGTGGATTTTCGTCCTATCAGCTTGTGCAACTTCTCTAACAAAGTTATCTCGAAGGTTCTGGCCAGTCGCTTGGCCCCGTTCCTTGATCGCCTCATATCCCCTTCTCAATCGGGGTTTGTTAAAGGCCGTTTAATTACTGATAACGTCCTACTAGCTCAGGAATTGATTTCTCAGCTTGATCGGAAGGTCAGAGGTTCGAATGTGGTCTTCAAGTTGGATATGGCTAAGGCTTATGACTGCATGTCCTGGTTTTTCATCATCAAGGTTTTACGAGCCTTCGGCTTTCCCGAGTCCCTTATCGACTTGGTGTGGAGGCTTATTTCCAACTGTTGGTTCTCCGTTCTTAACGTTTCGGCCAATGGGTTTTTCCAGGCGGGTAGGGGCTTACGTCAAGGAGACCCACTGTCGCCTTCACCGTTCGTGATCGCGGCAGAGGCTTTCATTCGAGGTCTTCAAACCCTAACGGTTTATGGTCAGATTCAGAGGTTTGGCATTCCTAGGGGATGTCCGCTTGTTTCATCCTTATCCTTTGCTGATGACATTGTCATCTTCTCCAACGAGGGTCGTTCTTCTGTTCGCTGGCTCCCTCGTCTCATCCAACAATACGAGAGGTGTTCAGGCCAGCTCGTTAACTCTTCCAAAAGCTATTTCGTCCATGCGAAAGACTTGTCTCCCTTGAGAGCTTCTTGGATTGAGAACTTTTTGGGTTCAAGAAGACTTCCCTTCCTTTGCCTTATCTTGGTGTTGTCCTTTGCAGAGGTCGGAAACTAAACGCTATTTTCGATCCCTTGACCAACAAGGTTAGGGGCAAGATCATCTGTTGGCACGCGACTCTCCTTTCTCAGGCAGGTAGACTAGTTCTCATCAAGTCTGTCTTGGACTCGATGGGTACTCATGTCTTCGCTGCGATGACTCCTACTTCGTCCTTCTTCCGCTCGTATCAGGCCTTAACTTCGTCCTTCTTTTGGGGTAAGAAGGATAGCGTCCGTCGGCACAACTGGGTTTCCTGGGCCTCCATTTGCTGTCACAAATGCGAGGGGGGCTTAGGCTTGCGCAACCCAAAGGACCTCTGTGCGGCTTTTGCTTGCAAGTTGTGGTACAGGTTTGGGGCAAACAACTCCCTGTGGGCATCGTTCCTTCACGCAAAGTACCATAGGCTTGCGGGTGTGGGTGAGGGTTTTACTGGCTCCCCCTCCTACGCTAGTGAGACTTGGAAGCACATGCAGTCGGTGAAAGGGTTGGTTGACTCTCATGGCGGCTTATCCCGTTGGGATGGCGGCTAGTTCTCCGTTTCGAAAGCTTGGAACTCGGTTCATATCCCAACTTCGATTCGACCTTTGTTTTCTTTCATCTGGAATTCTCGCATCCCCCCCAAAGTCTCTCTATTTATGTGGCGCTTGCTACATGATGGGCTTCCATTAGACGAGAATCTCCAGAGGATTGGAATCCCATCCGTTTCCCGTTGCAGGTGCTGCGGTTCTGGGGATACGGAGTCCTTGAGTCGTTTATTTTTTGCCGGTTTTTCAACCAGGGCAGTCTGGAATTACTTCGGGAACCTTATTGGTATCCGAGGAAATGCCCTGTCTCCCTCTGATTTACAGTATAGCTGGTGGTCCAGGACCTTTGGTAAATCGCTTCGTTCGATTCTTTTTTGCCTGATTCCATGCCTGATCTGCTGGCACATCTGGTGCGCGCGGAATAAGGCTACTTTTGAGGATTCTCCTATGGATCCCCCGTCCATTATCTGTCGTGTTAGGAAAGATGTCTTCCTTGCATTTCGCGGTAGACCATTTAGGGGCACTATTGGTCTCCGCTCTAGGCGACTGGAGGGTCTGTTTTCCATCGCTTCTGTTCGGTCTGCCGCTAGAGCGGGTATTGGCTGAGGCCATGTGGGGGACGGAGAGTTTCGACGCTCTAACCTCCTTCCCGATCCCCCTCCCTTTTTCTATCTCATTCCTGCTTGCTAGTTGCTCAAGTGCTGGAGTTTCAGGTTCTCTTCTAGACTGTGCGATCTTCGCCAGATTGGTTGTAGCTTTGGAGGAGGGCCCTTTCTTGTCTTGGGTGTTGGCTCCTTGTGATGTTGGCTTTTCTGCGAGAGCAGAACTGATCTCACTTCTCTAGTCTTTTCAGCGCTTAGCCTCGGTGCTCAGTTTGGGTTTCTACTAACGTCATCATTGGGTGGTGGCCTTGCCGGAGCTTGATGGTGATGTTAGATGGGCGGTGGTTTTTCCGGAGCTCATCCTGGATTCTCTGAGCGGGCATTTCTTTTATGACGGCTTGGTTTTATGGGTCTTTTTCTTTAACTGATTTCTTGATGTATTGGTGGTCTGTATCTGTTTCTGCTGTTGTTTTCGTCTGGTCTGTTTCGATTTGCTTTAGCTATTCCTGGTTACCTATCAGGCATGTTGGCAGCTTTTGGTCTTGATTTATATATATATATATATATATATATATATATATTGGAAAAAAAAAATTAAAGACGAAGCAATAGCTTAATACTGCTCCCTCTTCAACGGAGAACACATCTATGTTTTTCCTAATGTTCACGCAAGAATGATATTAAATAATAGAGGGAGAATGTACTTAACTTCAACGATCTCTTATAAAGAGATTAAAATAGCATTATTCTCCATTGAAGACTCTAAATGTCCTGAACCAGATAGTTTCTCATCGAAATTTTATAAGCTCCATTGGAATTTGCTGAAAAACGAGATGATGGTTGTTATATCAGAAATATTTCAAACAAGGACATTAATTAGAGGCCTTAATCATAATTTTATTACGTTGATTCCTAAAAAAGATAACCCTCAATCTATTTCTGATTACAGACCTATTTCTTGTGCCAATGTTCTATATTAAATCATTGCTGAAATTTTATGTAACAGAATTAAAGATTTTATGCCCTTCCTTATTATAGAAAACCAATCGTCTTTTATTACTACAAGAAGTATTGGCGAAAATATACTATTAGCTCATAAATAAGTTTGAGACTTTGCAAAAAATGGAAAGGGTAAAATGTGCATTAAATCGATCTATAGAAGACATATGACATGGTAAACTGAGAATTTGTGTGTCATATGCTTCAATCCATGGGCTTCCCACTATCTTTTTATATGTATATCTATATGTATATGTATACCATAAGGAGATCCTTTGTCCCCTTATCTTTTTTTATCATAATGGAATACATCTCTTTATTAATGGAAGAGGGCATGCATGAAGGAAAATTAAAACCTATTTCTAACATTCAACCTAGTATCACATATCTCCTTTACGTAGATGATGTTATGATATTCCTAGCAGCTATTGTGGAGAATGCATATTATATGAATGAAGTTTTTTAAAACTAAAAGAGACCATGGGATTAAAGATTAATCAAACTAATTCACAGGTGTTTTTAGTTTTGGTGCAGTTCAAAAGGCAGAGATTTCAACTATCTTAAATATCGAAGAGGAGAAATCACTTGTCAAATATTTTAGTGTGCCTCTTACGTCAGATTATTTACATTCCACCCACTGTATGCCCCTGGTAAATAGAATCAGTAATAAATTAGAAGGATTAGAAAGTAGTTTATTGTTAACAATGGGAGGAGTAGAACTTATTCAAAGTATAATCACATCAATTGTTACGTACTGACTCTTAATATATCACATTCCAGCTCAGTGTTAAATAAAGTGGATAAAATGTATGCTGGTTTTTTCTGGCATGGAAAATCTCACAAAATTTCATAGGATATGCTATGCAGACAGGGGAGTGGATTTATAGAAGTTTTCAGATCTTAATACTACTGCCAGAATTAAATTAGTTTGGAACTTGATTACAAAAGACTGTTTATGGTCCATGTGGATGAAGTCTAAATATTATTTGAAATCCAACTTCTGGACTATGGCGATTAATAACAACTTTTTGGTACTATGAAACATATCTTAAGACACAGGGATGCTGCTTGTAAATTGTGAACAAAACAGTAATCATTGGAGAAACAACATCATTGTGGTTTGATCCTTGGATCAACCACAAATCCTTTGTTGATTTGATAAGATGGAGTAGATTACATCTAAGCAATAGTTCACAACTTATAATGAATCAAACTATTCAGAATGGGGAATTACATCCAGAACTACTTTCAGAAACAAGAGAAGTAACTAACATAATTCATCAGGTTAAACTTGTCAACGACAGTTTAGATGATTATTGGCAAATTATGTGTAACAAAAGATATAAATTTTCGCACGTGTGGAATGCAATCAGGTAGCATGTAGACACAAGCAATTATTCCAGATTAGTGTGGCACAAGACAATAGCAAAGAAAGTGTAACAACCATTATTTTTAGGCTGCTTTGAATATTTAAATTTTGGATATTTAAATATTTAATTGATTGATTTTATCGATGAGATGAAAACTAGATTTTCGTAGACTGACTTTTTAGGACATGGGATTTTTCCATTATGTCCGAATAGTCCGAATATATTCTGACTATTTGGCTTCGAGTTAGAAGTTCAAGTTCGATCAGTAAAATCAAGCGACTCAAAAAAGTTAACTTATGTACACGTTCGAATTAGGTCCCAAAAATGGTTCCATTGAATTCAAAATAGGGGTATTTGGCTAGGAACGCCAGTAAGCACGCCTTATTTAGAATTTGTAAATTTTTGGATGTGGATAGTGTCGGTAGGGTTATCTATATAAGGACCCCCCCCCTTCTATCTTTCTTTTCCCAACTCATATCTAAACTCTAGCCGGTAAAATAAATGCCTCCATCCAACGACCTTCGATGATCGAAGTCACTAGAGGTAGTTTCGGGCTTGGGTTCCAACATGGAAGTTGGTCGCGGAGAAGAGGGAAAGGTAAAGGATAGTTGGATTAACGTATGGTGGCTCGATGCGACGACAAAACCAAGATGATTGTGGTTCGGATTTTGGGGATTTTCGTAGTGGCGGAGGCATTTTAGGTGACGAGGCCAGGGTCTTTAGGGTCGTGGAGGTCGGGGCTACTCATGGTGAGCTTGTGATGGTGGATGGTGACCCACAAGGATGGTGGATGGTGGCCCACAGGGACGGTGGGAGGTGGAAAATCGAGACGGCTATGTTCGATTTTAGCGGCATAGAGTTGATAAATATAGTAGATTAAGGTTTTGGATTTGGTAATTAACGAAGTAACTAAATTATTAATTATATTACTTAATTCGTAAATCTTAACCAAATATCTATTTCATACAAGGTCAGATTCTGACGGGGTCAGTCGCATTGGACTAGTATCGACGATATCTATATCTTGGAATTGGATTAGTTGCGATTGGAGCTTGTAGAATGTAACGACCCGTAAATTTTAACTATTTTAATAACGTTATTAATTGAATTTTGCGAAATTTTAAACGATAAAATTTTGAAATATAAATTTGATATTTGGAATGCGTCTAGTTAAACATAGCAATTGGTAAATTTTCGTCCGAAAATACGAAAGTTTATTTCGCGCGTAAATTTACTTCAATTTAATCAGTTAAAAAGCGATGAAAATAAAATGTTTTCGAAACCTAAATATTTTTACATAGAAAAATTCTAAACCGTCTTCTGAGCAAGACGTTATTTTTCGTTTTCCAAATTTGGACATTTTTAGCTCCGTCGATCTTATTTTTCTGCGTTTTTCTTGCATTTTCCGCTGGTAGGAAAATTCAAATTTTTATAATTTAATCATACCACTGATATTTGTATACCGTTTTGATCGTCTCGTCGTGCTGATCTCTGTGGTATATTCATATCTGTGTTTTGGTGCCTGGTTCGCGGCGAAACCGGGAAACGGTTAACCGGAACGGTATACATTTGTGAACCTTTTGGGTTTCCGATGACTAGTAAATTTTCATCGTTCAAAACCCAATGGTCACCTGCTATTAATAATTTCCGGGACCCAATTTTAAACTTTTGCTATTCCCCAAGTTCCATAATTATTTTGCTATTTCATTTTTGGGTTAACTTTCGTTCATCATCTTTCTTTGCATGAAAAAAAAGAAAAGCTTGTAGCCACTGACCTTCTCCACATTTCTTTCTATCTTCTTTGCTTTATATTATCAGCCAACCTCTCAAGCACACAAACCCGAAGCTTCATCCTCCTCTCATCCATGCAAGAAACTACCCCGCGTCTTCCTCCACCGTGAAGCGACCGTCCTCCCTCCACGTCCCCAGACTCTGCCCACCTCCGTTCATTTCCGGCTAGCACTGCGCCGCGATAGTCTTGCATCTCAATCACCACACCACCTAGCAACTCGGCCTCTCCTATCACCGATTGCCTCTGACCGTGATTCCACTTCCACCCTCCAGCCGAGCATCGGCAAACCCAAGTTCCAACCCACACACGGCCACCACCCTTCCCGCGTGCTTCACCACCGACCTCCACCTCTAACCGCACTCAAACTTCCGAGCCAACTTCCTGTACCACCAAACCCGAACAAATTCTGAGATCCCGCCTTGGCCTATAGCCTCGGCCAACAAACAGTGCTCCACCACCGTGGTTGGCCACCTCCGCCCTTGTCGGCCCATAGCCGAGCCAACTAGTCGATCTTGTTTCCTTTCTCCACGTTTTGCAAACCTCCTCGTCTTCACCTTCTCCGGCTCTGCCACCACTAACCCACGCGCAGCCGATCCAAACTCCCCTCCACGCCTGACCCATTTCCACCTCTTCGCTTCTCCATCCATTTTATGTGCGTACAAAATAATATGGTACGTATATATATTTCTTTGTTTTATAGCTTTTACAGTTTATAAGAAACTGCATTTTAGAGTTGGTATTGTTATTTGGAAAGAAGAGTAATATAATATGTTAAAGTATAATGTGTCAGGTTTCAGCAAATATGAAGGAGTTATATAATATATAGGTTTCGAAAACTTTTAGATCTGTGAGTTGTACAGTTTATGATAAACTGTTTATATAGTTCGTTCTATATTTTGTTATATATATTGTTTATAAACATATTTTACATAATAGTTGCTTATAGTCTAATCTATATGCATACAGTGTATGTACATAAGGGTTGAATACGTTTTGTTTTCCTGTCATATAAGTTTGGATTAATTAGTGTTTTATATAACTTATACTATATAATGCTGGCGTACGATACATTATATATATATATATATGTGCTTGCTTTCAAGTTTATACCGGATTTGTATATATGTTTAAATGCAGTATATTTTAAATATTCTATGTTGTTTAGTATAATATATATTATGTTATATTAACATCAGTTTATATGTTTTTATATGAATATTCTATGGTTTATGTATATATATTTATACGTAAGTTAGCATATGGGTTTATACATAAGTACGGCAGTGAGCTTATATTTTAGTTTATTTTATAAGTTTGTCTTGATACATACGTTATGGATTTTATTTTATAAAAAAAAGTATAAATAAAAATTTATTATAAAGTTACATCTCAGTTTATAAAGTTTATAAAATATATATTATGTACATGTAAATTTTTCATAAATTAATGTTAGTGTTTATATTTTGTTTTACTAGTTGGTTACAGTATTTAGAACCTTACATCATAGGCTATGTATAAGTTAGTTTACATGTTATTCTACGAAAGTTAGTACATATAAACTTATTGTTTAGTAACTGATGTTTTAAGCCTATTATATTGATTTGGTTTGAATATTTAAGTTTTAAAACATCATCTTATATATATAAGTCATTTGTTTAATAAGTATATTTACATATTTTGGGTTATGTGTGTTCAAGTTCATATATAATATATATACACTTTGTTTAAACAACTGCATTCTTATTTGTTGCCACCACATATATCATATGAATTTTCAAAGATAATATAGTTGTTTATTAAATATTGATTTAAATTGTTATATATCTTGCGGCTGAACTATGTTTTATATGCGTATGTTTGCTTAAGATTCTTTTGCATTGCAAACATATATACATCAGTCTACATATTTTAGTTATATAAATGTACAATATGTTGGCTATATAAGTTATAATAGGCCAGTGCACTTGTAATATAAAAGGTTGGTTGTATATATGATTTACTTTGTACCTGTTCTGTTTGGGTCTATTTATATATAATGGAATAAAGCAAGTCTGTATTGATTATATAAGTATATGGCATTTTTAAATATGGATCTATTTATTTTATACATTTATGAGTATTGGTTCAAATTATTTTATCCGTCTATCAACTGATTCGATTTAATTTCATCAAATTCCATTTAACAGCCTTCTTCGTCCAATTCGCTTTCAATCTTGCTTTGCTTTGAAATCCGTGCCTGGAATTGTAACTCACTCTAGCGCCAAATCTATCTAGCCTCGAAAGGTGAGCAATCACTCACGATTAATGTTCCTTATTTATTAAATCCGATTTCAATTGAAACGACAAGTGAAATATGCTGTTGTTAGTTAATTACACTGTTATATATGCTATTACCTATATCAGTTCACCTGTGACATCTGACACCATTATCTGTTAATTATTTATGCGATGATAATACAGTTTGACTGATAATTGATTGATTGTTGATGTTTATATTGGACGTTAAATGGTTAATGTTAAAATGATAAATAGTATGCAATTGAACTTGATATAGGATAGTTAAATGTTGAATTTGATTAGTTAAATGTGTATAATATGACCCCCTTTAAATGTTAAATAAATTCACACGTAGAATAGTGTTAACTACACTTTGAACCATTGAATGTATGTTGTATAATTTATGTAATATAAAATTGAATAATGAATGACAAGTGAAGAACCGTTTAAATATTAATGTAATAATCTTTAATCAACATGAAATGATAGTGTAGATTCTAGAAATGATTCTATTAATTTGCACAAACAACAATGTGAATTAATACGATTATTTCGGGATTATTTGAATTGATAATTGGATTGATATTGATTGTTGTTATTGCTTGTTTATTTACTTTGACACCATCCCAGTTATCACACTGCAAGTTCCCTTTTGTTATGCTCTGATTTTTGAATTGAAATGGAATCGGGTTGAAATGATAAATACCCAAAATGAACTTGACTTAGGATAGAGAATTAAATAAAACCGATTGGTCAATAATTTGATTTAAAAATAAAATAAAGATTTTATTTGAATTAATAATAAGGTTTTAAAATGAAGTTGGAATTTGAATTTTATGAAAGGAAAATGTTAATATTAATAATCTGAAACAAAATATTAACAATGTAATTGATGAAAGAACGTTGTTAAATTTGAGAAACGATTGAATTAAGTTTTGAATTTTTAACAATTAAGTTTGAAATTATTAATAATTAATTAAGTTTTGAAATTAGTTAAAAATTGAGTTTTGAAATTATTTAATAATTAAATAAGATTGAATTATTTAATAGTTAAATAAAATTGAATTCTTTATTAAGTGAAATTGAAATTCTTGAATAAGTGAAACTAAGTTTTTTTATTAATTGAGTTTTGAATTGTAACTAAGTAAATTAATAAGTGAAACTGAATTTCTCTAATAAGAAATAAAATGTGTTTTATTGAAATTAATGTAAGACTTGAAATGTAAAGAATTTGATTTGATGAATGTAATTTAATTCAAAATTGTAAGTTTTGATTTAATGAAGTTGAACTTAAGTAATTGATTTAATGAATTGGAAATTAAATAGAAATTGTTTTGAATGACAAATTTACTTAATGAACATTGAATAAATTGATCAATGGATTTAAATTGATTTGAATGTTAAATTAAATTAATTTAAATGATTTCGAAATGAAACTTATATACGAACTTGAATCAATATTTGAATTGTTTTAAATAGAAATTGGAATTGAATTATAAGATTTTGAAATTATGAATTTGGAAGTTTTGAAACGTAAATTATGGAAATTGGTTTAGAAAGACAAATGAAATGTTGATTTACAAATTCTAATTGAAATTGAATTTGATTGCTTTTGAAATATATAAACGACCAATTGGTGAAATAATTATGAAAGTTATTAAAGAGACCGGAATCGGTTATGGACATACTCTCTGTTTAAACCGAAAACCACTTTAATAACTATATGCGGAGTGTGATCCAGAATGAAGTGGTTGGAATGATGTGCGTGATGACTGAAGAAAGAGAACGATAATGGATAGCCTTGACACTTGTGTCAAATTGGAAATGACTAAAAAGGAGCCGTGCCGGGCCAAATGGGGGGTTAGCTACCTCGAGCGAACACACTTCTTCGAAAACTACTCATTACTTTATGTCGATTGGTGCACCCTTGATTTGGGAGTGTTGTTTCGCGGTGTTGCGATCGCTGCGGCGATGCGTTCTCACCAGTCCAGATCAGGCAAACGGTAGTTTCACTACCTTGGGTATTGCCTCATGTGCCTTGTCATACTTGGATTCCTATATACGCGACCACTACGATTTGTTTTGTGTTATACCTATGGAGTACTCCCTGATAGCCCACTAGTTTACGGTGGAGTTTACAGTGTTGTATAGTGTAACGACCCGGTATTTTGGACCATTCGCATCCGCACATGTCGGACTTGAATAATTCAAAATACCGAATTGTTAATTTAAATTGGCAAAACTGAGTATATATAGTAAATAAATAATCACAGATCACAGACACAGAGTAATAAGTGCAGAGGAAGTAAAAGAGATAGTAGTTCATGAAGCTACCATATACATATCAGAGTTAAATAAGTTACAGCAGAAGTTTCGAATACAATAGTCAAATACAAGAATCAGAATACAATCACCGGAATCAACTGGATATCTGAAAGCTGGATAGATAGATGGATCTCCAAGCAAAGCTCCAACTCCAAAGGTGAGTCTCGAATACTGGTGCACTCAGTCTGACCCGAGCGTAAAGAAAACACAAAACACTCGAGTCATGATTAACATTCTTATATTTATAAATCCAACTCAAGTGAAATAGCAACTGAAATACAAGTAACTCAAAGGATGTTTGGAATAACCATCCTTTAAGGATCCGTTAAACTATCTACTATGTAGTAGTGTACGATAAGTAGATAATGTCTATCAGTAATATAAAGTATCAAAATAGTGTTAAGGCGTTACCATTATCCCCCTTAACACATTTTTATAAGCATCATAGTCTATACAGCACTGTAAACTCCACCGTAAACTAGTGGGCTATCAGGGAGTACTCCATAGGTATAACACAAACAAATCGTAGTGGTCGTGTATATAGGAACACAAGTATGACAAGGCACATGAGGCAATACCCAAGGTAGTGAAACTACCGTTTGCCTGATCCGGATTGGTGATAACGCATCGCCGCAGCGACCGCAACACCGCGAAACAACACTCCCAAATCAAGGGTGCACCAATCGACAACAAGTAATGAGTAGTTTTCGAAGAAGTGTGTTCGCTCGAGGTAGCTAGCCCCCATTTGGCCCGGCACGGCTCCTGTTTTAGTCATTTCCAATTTGACACAAGTGTCAAGGCTATCCATTATCGTTCTCTTTCTTCAGTCATCACGTACATCATTCCAACCACTTCATTCTGGATCACACTCCGCGTGTAGTTATTAAAGTGGTTTTCGGTTTAGACAGTGAGTATGTACCTAACCGATTCCGGTCTCTTTAATAACTTTCGTAATTATTACACCGATTGATCGTTTAATATATTTCAAAACCAAATCAATTTCAATTACAATTTGAAAATCAACATTTCATTTGTCTTTCTAAATCAATTTCCACAATTTACATTTCAAAACTTCCACATTACCATTTCAAAAGCTTATAATTCAATTTCAATTTCTATTTAAAACAATTCAAATATCGATTCAAATTCGTATATAAATTTCATTCCGAAATCATTTAAATTTATTTAATTTAACATTCAAATCAATTTAACTTCATTTATCGATTTCATTCAATATTCGTTAAGTTAATTTATCATTCAAAACAATTTCTATTTAATTTCCAATTCATAAAATCAATTACTTAAGTTCAACTTCATTATATCAAAACTTCAAATTGAATTAAATTAGATTCGTCCAATCAATTCTTTAAATTACAAGTTTTACATTAATTCAATAAATCACATTTTATTTCTTGTTAAAAGAAATTCAATTTCACTTATTCATTTACTTAGTTACAAATTTCAAAACTCAATTATAAAGAAACTTAATTTCACTTATTCAAGAAGTTCAATTTTACTTATCAAAGAATTCAATTTTATTTAATTATTAAATAATTTCAAAGCTTAATTATTAAATAATTTCAAAACTTAATTATTAAATAATTTCAAACTTAGTTATTAATAATTTCAAATTTTAAAACAACGTTATTTCATCAACTACTATGTTAATGTTTTGATTCAGATTATTAAATATTAACATTTCCTTTCATTAAAATTCAAATTCCAACTTCGTTTCAAAACCATTTTTATTTATTCAAATAAAATCTTCATTTTATTTTTAAATCAAAGTATTGACCAATCGGTTTTTTGTTTAATTCTCTATCCTAGGTCAAAGTTCCATTTGGGTATTTATCATTTCAACCCGATTCCATTTCAATTCAAAAATCAAAGCATAACAAAGAGAACTTGCAGTGTGATAACTGGGATGGTGTCAAAGTAAATAAACAAGCATTAGCAACAATCAATAACAATCCAATAGTCAATTCGAATAATCCCGAAATAATCGTATTAATTCACATTGTTGTTTGTGCAAATTAATATAATTATTTCTAGAATCTACACTATCATTTCATGTAGATTAAAGATTATTACATTAATATTTAAATGGTTCTTCACTTGATATCAATTATTCAATTCCATACTACATAAATTTTCCAACATACATTATATGGTTCAAGGTGTATTTAACCAAATTCTACGTGTCAACTAGTTTAACATTTAAAGGGGGTCATATTATACAAAATGTAACTAATCAAGTTCAACATATAGATTCAATTTAAATGGTTAACTATCATACATCAATTCAATTGCATATTATTTATCACTTTAACCTTAACAATTTAACGTCCAATATAAACATCAACAATCAATCAATTATCAACCAAACTGTATTATCATTGTATAAATAGCAGATAATGGTGTCAGATGTCACAGATGAACTGATTCAGGTAATAACAGATATAACAGTATAAATAACTAACAGTTGCATATTTCAATTGTCGTTTCAATTGAAATCAGATTTAATAAATAAAAGAACATTAATCGTGAGTGATTGCTCACCTTTTGAGGCTAGAAAGATGAATAGACAACGAAGTCGAGTCACGGATCGCAAGCACAGCTTTCGGAATAAACTAGATTGGCACGAATCGTCGAGCAAAGCTGTTAAATAGGAATTGCCGAAATCAGATCAAAACATTCAACATAGCAACAATTACAAAACATGTCCTGCGTCAAAGTTTAACAATATAATTCTATGTGCTACCGAGATCGAAATGGTCTGAAATTTGGTATGAATAAAGATCAAAACTTGTATTTCAAACTGCAAAAGAATCACTTGATTTGGACAAGAGACGAGAAAAGTTACGATGTCACGAACATAGACTCAAGCCATGTTGCGACTGTCAAATATTCAGGTCTGAAAACCCCTCTGGGTCTGACTTTCAGGTAAGAAACAGAGGACTGAACCACCTCGTATGAAGCTAAAATTTTATATACAGAAAATAGAAAACTTTATCTTTTAAACAAAAAGGGAATCACTGTATTCCGACGTAAGACAGAAAAGATACGATGCGTCAAACATGAACTCAGGTCGTGTTTGCAGCAGTGTAAAATAATTTCAAGTACAAAAGAACAGCTGCCTGGGTCCAACTTCCAGATCCTCGACCACTAATCAAACGATGTCGGATTTTGCTGAAATTTGACAGGCATAAACTAGGTAACTTCGACTCTTTTTAAAAAATAGAATCAACCCATTCCGATAAAACACGAGTGAGATATGATATCGTGAACATGAAGTCTAACTGCTGTTTTTTTTAACAAAAGCACATAAATAAAATCCTTATATATATGACATATGTTCAAAAACCAATATAAAAATTTCCAGAGAAGCAAAAGAGCTGTGAAATAATAGCATACGTGTTCCATACATACAAAGGAAACTTGATAAATATATGTATATATACATTATGGCCCCTACCTATATATATACTAACGCATATATGTATATAACTATTTAGAAATCAATATATATACATACTTTGTAAACATCTAACATAAGGAAAGAAAAAAAAATCTATATATGAACTAACATATTAACGTATATATGGTAACGCAAAATATACATATACCTTCATAAACTAAAACACAAAGTAGTATATCATGATATATATATAAACAGAATAGAGTAGTGCTATGGCTTTTAGAACAAGAGGACAACATGCATGCAAATTAATATATATCTTCATAAATACTGTCATATTACAATATTACTATGTGAATTATATATTAATATAACTAAACTTACATTGTAAACAAAATTATATATATAATATATATAACGAGAGATCTAAAATTTTGCACCAGCCTTAAGGTATATATATACTCACATATATAACTACTAACTATACACAAAAAAAATGTTCAAACTTACATATATGAAAGTAGACTAGCACAGAGAGGAGGTAGAGGAGAAGCTCGGCCGAGCTTGGCAGGTCCACAAAGGAAGGACCTCGGTTGCTAGGTGGAGACATGATTAGAGCTGTAGGCTGTGAAGAAGGTGGGGTTCAACCGTGCGTTGGTGGGTGAGCGATGGATTCAAGGCGTGGTGAAAGACATGTGTGTGGAGCTGGAAATGGACGGTAGAGGATGGGAAAAGAAATGGAAGAGTAGATGCGTGGTTGGGAAAAAATGAAGACAAGCAGTGTTGAGCTATAAAATTTTATATAACTTTAAAATAAAATTTAGGCAGAGAAAAAGTGTAACGACCCAGAATTTTGAACGAATTAAATTGAGGATATTTAATTAATTTTAAATATTTGAACGATGATTTAATTTGAATCCTCGATATAAATTCAATTTTGGCAATTTAATTACAGAATTTAATCTGTTGATAGTTGAATAAAAAATTTAAATCTTCAATTTTAAGCTGAAGAAAAATATTTCAAAAGCTTTTAAAATTCGTATTGATGGTACTGAAGATAACAGAAGCTTCAGAATCTAATTTCAAACTTTTTCGTTCAGTTTTGAAATAAATCGTTCGAACCAATATTTATAAAATAGTCATTTTTCAAACAGTCTTGGAATTCGACGAAACCAGTTCCATTGGGTCCGTAGCGTTGAATTATTGTCAGATTTCAAGTTTCGTATTTTTCGGAGTTATTTTGTGACCATACGGTTAGAAAACGCATTGAGATTTAATTGAATTCAAATTGATTTTTAAATTTTAAATTTGGTACATTCGTTCCTTTAATCACGGAGGAAATCACGCTGAAGACCATGAAGTTTATCGTGCAAACCCATACCTCGTTCGACTTTAGGTATCTCGTCCCTTCCCTCTTCAAAATCAAAACGAAAAAGAAAATGGCCACTGTAATCACAAACACGTTCGTTCGAGAATCTAAATAAGGGTCGTTTGAAATCACTACCTCCCTGTTCAATCACAAATTATCTCTATCCATCAATCGCCTCTACCATTGTTCGAATTGCAGTCGCGACTGGGGCCACGTCGTTTAGAGGGAGGGTCGCGTTATCGTTCGAGTCGCCGATTGGGGGTGTCGCGATGGAGTCGCGGGTAGGAGGCGGCGTTCGAGAAGCATTCGCGACTATGGAAATCAAGCACGTGCATCTGGAATCTCGCGATGTTCTCGAGCGTGAGCATGGGGCGTGTTCGCAGGAGGCAGCGGCGGCTACAGGCAGCAGTTGTCGAATCGAGGTGGGCGACCACTCGCGTGCGCAAGGAAGGGCAGTCTGGGGATTCGCGAGAGTGGAGGCTCCTCAGATGGGGTCACGAATCTGGGAAAGGCAATGCGTTTGACTGGAGGCAGTGGCGATTTAGGGTGGGGTCGCGTGGCGATGGATTCGATCTCGTGTAGGGTTTGCTGGAGGCAGGGAAGCCTGAGTTTGGGTACTCTCGGATTCGAACCTTTTCGTGAGGTATATTCGATTCGATTCTTTTTGTATAATTAAAAAGTTTATTAACACATATATATGTAAACATTTTCAGAAGATGAAAATTCCTGTTTTACAGATATACGGATGTAAGAAAAAGTTTTACACTAAACAAAACTATTGTTTTGTTATTTACTGAGGATAATAGTAATATAACAGTAGATTTTATAAGAACAACGATTTATATATATATGCATATACGGTTTTAATTCTGAGAAGGTAAAGATTTATTTGTTTAATTAAATCTAAATTTATTTTTGAGTTACTAAGAACAAATTTTTAAAAGAAGAAAATTAGTTTAAAATAAAATCATTGGATAATTTAAAAAATTACCAAACGAAAATTTGTTATTCGATTATTTCAAATATTGATGAATTGTATAAATTGTTTACAAGGTTAATAAATCGAGAATCAAGCTGGAATAAAAATGGATGGCAAATTAAAAGCTAAGGTGAGATTTTTCTCACTCAAATGAAGTTGGATTTTGATTGATTGATTGATTGATTTCTGTTTGTATTAGATATGATAGGATATATCTATATATAGCAATATATACATATTGGCATATGTATATATTGGATTGATGATTTCCCGCCTCGTATAGCGGATGAGACCCTATTGCGCCGTTAGTAAGCGGATTTATAAAAACCTATATACCGCGATAATTCCGTACTGGAGTGGAATTGGTATTGTGCTAACATCTGTGGATGCAGGGAAACAGGTTGGAGGGATCCAACTAGATTCCTCACCAGTAGTTATTTATTTTCAGATATTGTGATATATTCTGTTATCATATGATGATATATGATATTTGATTGTTGTGATGGACTGATTGGTGTTGTGACATCATCGGATTCAGTTTTGAAGTTTAAAAATAACGACTTTTATTTTAAAAAGATTTTTAAAGTGATTTTTGAAAAGTAGACGTTTATCAAATTTTTGAATTGATTTATTTCAGAAAATTAAACGTCTAGAATTTTAAAGTTATAAGAGTTAAGATTTTTGGTGAAATATAACCAAAGTGTGATTTTTGAAATGAAAGTTGATTTAATTGTAAAATGGGTTAAATTGAGATTTTTAAAGTATTATAAAAGATGTACAGAAAAATTGACGTATTTATCAATTAAAATTTTTGGAATTTTAATACGAGTTTTTATAAGTGAAGATATGAATCTTATAGAATTTTAAAATTATGAAGATATGAAATTTATAGATGTATAAATTGTGAAGTTAAAATGAATGAAATTGTAGAATAGAAGATTTATAAGGAATTAACTTATAAATTGGATTTTTGCCTACAAATGAAATATTGATCGAATTTGTTAATAAAGGAGACTTACAAATCGAAGTTGTTATAAAATATAAAAGGTGAAATTTATAAACATTGTTTTATAAATCCGAAATCACTTATTTTTATAAGTGAATTTTTGAAGTTAATAAAATGAGATTTATAAACCGGAGTTGTTATAGAAAATAGAAATTGGAATTTATAAACGTTGTTTTATAAATTCGGAAACCAATCGATTGAATTTGATAAATTAAATATAGAAGATTATCAAAGGAGATATATTCGCGATTTTGGATAGCGAATTATTATTGAAATAAAACGTGTAGAAAATAGTGAAATGTAAATAGTAAAGTATTTCACGATTTTGGATAGTGAATATATTGTTAAGTAAAGTGAACTTGTTTTGGGAAAACGATATTACAGAAATGAAGTTAATTGTTTTAAAAGATGTTTTAAAACGTGTTAAGTATCGAAATCATAGATTTCAACATTTATTGTTGAAATAGACGTTTTCGAGAAATAAGGAAATAATGGACTATAACACTGTTGTTATAGTAAATGATTTCCGAAAGGAAATGTTTTGATGTAGTATTGGGATTTATATATCTATTAAAATCCGAATCCCTATACTAGTGATTTCGAGTCGTCGTAACGATGTTTTACGCAACATTCGTTTTGACTCAAATAAATGTGATTTAAGAATGATTTCCTTAAAGAATGAGATATATACTTAATTTTGATTTTAAGTATATCGAATATTTTCTAAGTGTTGAAAATAAATGATTTGTGAATTACTTATTTTTAAATAAGTATGGAAATGCTTTTCCAATGTGAAATGAACCGTTTGAGTTTTTTATCTTTTAAAGATAAATTGAAAAGTGAATATTTGAAATTGTTTTCAAATGGTTAAGTGTGGAAATTTTATATCTTATAAAGATATTTTTGAAGAATAAATAATTTGGGAAAATTATTTGGAATCTGATGATGTTGCGCATCTTTATTGATAGTTAAATAACCAACTATCAATAATTACCTTAAATAGGTATTTGTTGTGAATTGGACGAACTTGAATGCCACACTTATTTTGAATAATCGCTCACTATTCGGGTTAGCCAGGAAAGGACCATGGGGTCGTATAACCCATTCCGAATATGTGATACGTCGTTATGAATCGCATTTGAAGACCGGTGTTGAAGACCGGATATTTTTGAAAACGGAAGGATTACCGTCGAGTTACTCTACATCGACTGATCTTCGATTTAGAGGTTTTATCACCCTTAGTGACGGGAAGTCCTGACGTGATTGAAAATTATCTGGATACGCAAGGGCTTCGTGAGAAGTGCCTTCGGTTCTGTTCGATCCCGGAACAGACTTATATGGATTGTGTGTCTGACGTTACAATTTGAGATATAAAGCTGATTTTTTTCAAATACATTTCTGTTGGTGGCGGAGAATTTATTCTCTTAGCTTAACACCCTTCTCTGAGACGTACGAGCTCAGAGGTTATGTAGTTGAAATTAATCAGCGATATATCCCAATTTGGTAACGTGGCATACTGAGTGTTGCTGTGAAATGATCAGTGTTTGATCATTTGCGATATGATCATTTGTTTGATCTTATATCTTTGTGATCATAGGTTGATCATTTTGTTGGACCCGAAGCAGGGCTTTTTATAGAAAGCGTAGCTTTGTGGACGAGACTTCGTCGAGCCTCACACCCCGGAAATGGTCGAAACAGGACGAATGCAGCAAGGTTCTAGGGAGTAGCGCCCCTTAGTGTATGTCATTCCTTCTGGATAAAGGTGGTATCATGGTATGGAGCCCAGATACTTAACCTCTGTGGTTACTGCATTATTATTATCTATGTGGTTTGTTGCGAATCGGGGATCCTCGGGAAGATCGGTGACGATCGGGGGATGGCATACGCGTGTCAGTAGTTACCTATTTTTGCAGAGGTAACCCGGCCTTGTGTTGGCAGAGATCTAACCGTAACGTTAGATTCTCGGGTCGTCTATTCCAGGGACGTACCCATCGTGGATAGGAAGTTCCTTAGCCTGACCATTTGTTGGAAATCCAAAGAAACAATACGTGACTTGTACGGTTTTAGTTGTAGAACCTGCCATTTAACATGGTAGCTATAGCAAGCATACTATAATGGTACCTATGCTGGCTAAGATTTATATTCTACTTTCGAAATGTTTTCTACACTATGCACTAATAATAATATCAAAAAGAATTTGATTTTTGCGTAGTAAGCATCTTTGACTATCATAAGAAGAAATCTCCTCCAAGTCTGCGTTTGCATTGTGTGTGTGGCGGGAGGTCTTATGGTAGTTTCATTTTCCAAAAGCATTTCGAATTGACTTTAAAAAAAATTATTTTTGTTGTTATAAATAAGAATAACTGTTTTACGATCTCACACCAGTCACCATGACTGACTCGGAGTTTATTGTTTCCCTTCTAAACTCTGGGTGCCCACCAATTTCCACACGGGCAGTCTAGAGTTAGATTATCAGGGTATTCTGGATATTCTGGAGCTTTGGAGATGAGCTGGATGACGAGACGTAGTATTTGTATCTGATAGTATTTATTCCGCTGTGTATTCTGTATGAGGACAAGTTATATAACTGTCCATTGTTGTATATTAACTCTGATGATTGATGTATGTATAAAATGATATAGTTCTTTGTTTTAGAGATTATTCATTTATCTATTATATATTGTTCCGCTGCGATATGTGAGATTCTGATATTGTCTCTGTTCTGTATCTGTTGTTGTTTTGTTGTTCTTCTTCTCTTTTTCTTCTATCTTCTCTTCCTCCTCTTCTTTTAAATATTAAAGTTTCGCGTTTTCGCCATCCGATTGTTCGGCAATTGCTACAGTGGACGTAGCAGTGTCGGGTTTTCGGAAGACGGATTTGCGGGTCTTTACAGTTGGTATCAGAGCATATGGTTAAGCGACAACCCTGCTCTGTTGGGTATTACTCATTAGAGATAGAGTCAGTAGTACTCTAGAATGAGTTTGAGTGTAATAATAGATACGAGTGCGTATTTGTTAGTGAATATATAAAAAATTTGTTTTATATTGTGATGATTGATTTGTTGAGTGGTATATGGATTCTGGTCAATACGAGTAATTAACGATCATTGATAGGGATCTCTAAACACTCGAATAGAACAATTCGGCACAGTATTGTTTTAAAATAGGGTAAATGAGATAATTTTGCCCAAAACTATTTTCGTATAGAAAAGAAATGATTTTCTATGAAGTACTATAGTATATGGTTGCATGGATGTTAGGAAGTAATAATAGTGAATTATCATCACTGAAATTGAATAAGAAATTGAAATCGTAACTCCAAAGTTAAGAAATAAATTCACATACAAATGAAATTTGAGAATATAAATTATAAATGTGAATTGTAAATTGAAACGGAATTCCAGAGAAGTTTTTGGAAATGTTTTGAAAAGAAATTTTGGAGATTTGGAAAGTTTAAATTCTTTTTGAAGTTGGAAATGAATTTCAAAGGTTTTGAAAAGTATTTTGGAGAGTTAAAAGCTCTAAACTCTTTTCGGTCGCTGGAAAATAATTCCGATGATGATCGCGACATCACCGGTGTTCATTTTCGGGTTTCCAAAAGAGGAAATTGCTGCCAAATTATTTTAAACGGAAAGTGTTTGTAAAATTTGAGGTTTTGTTTTGGAAATTCAAATGAAATTTGAATTGTTTTCAAAATGGTTTTGAAAAGGTTGAAAAGACTCTGGAATTGAGTATTGAATTATGAAAATAAAATTGTGAATGAATGAATCAATTTGCAATTGCAAGTACATGAATGTAAATTGAATCCGAATTGAAATCCAGTTAATATAAGTGGTTATAAACCAAAATAGTGAATTGTAAATAAATTTTGGGAATGAACGAAAGTGAATAAAACTGGAATTGAAACTGAATGTTGAAAACGAATGTGAATTGTGCGAAATTAAATGAAGTTTCAAGATTAGTTTGAAGTGAACTAAAGATAATCGATAAAATTCAATATTCAGAAGTTGAATTGAATTCAAATTAGATTGAAATTGAATTCAAATGAATTTGAAGTGTAAACTTGAATGAAAAGAATATGTAACTTCAATAGTGAAGTAAAAATGATATAAGAAGTAAGTATTGAAATTTTGTAATAAAATTTGCGAAATGGTTTGAATGTTGTAACTAGATATTATGGCTAGTAGGATATACAGGTTATAAAGGAATTGGATTTGATTTCAAAGATAAAATTGAATTGCTCGACAAAAGGTAAGTATTTGAATTATAATATGAGTTTTTGATGATTTCTCTCTAGCCGCTTGGCTTTTTCTTTTTCTTTTTGAAATCTGAGAGTCCGTAGGGACGTTTTGTAGTAGTGCCGTATTAGCCGCGCAAAGGAGACGCTGGCGAAATTTTTCGAAAATTTCGAGTGTTAGAAAATTTTTGAGAAAATTTTGAAGTTAAATTTGAATTTAAACTCAAATTTGAATTTAGAAGTTAAACAATGTTGTTTGAAACTTAAAATTGGAGTTGGAAAGTTAGTAGAAATGATAACGAATCTTTAGTAGAAAGATTTGTTTTGAAAGATTGATAAGACTATTAGAATGTTGAAAGATAGTAGACGAGTTAAGGACCACTTTTCTTAACTTGTAATTTCGAGGACGAAATTCTTTTAAGGGGGGAAGTTTGTAACGACCCAGAATTTTGAACGAATTAAATTGAGGATATTTAATTAATTTTAAATATTTGAACGATGAT
The DNA here is from genome assembly GCA_030737815.1 of Allium fistulosum. Classification (NCBI taxonomy): domain Eukaryota; kingdom Viridiplantae; phylum Streptophyta; class Magnoliopsida; order Asparagales; family Amaryllidaceae; genus Allium; species Allium fistulosum. The sequence continues at coordinate 85,432,605 of CM060901.1, read as the reverse complement.
TTAATTTGAATCCTCGATATAAATTCAATTTTGGCAATTTAATTACAGAATTTAATCTGTTGATAGTTGAATAAAAAATTTAAATCTTCAATTTTAAGCTGAAGAAAAATATTTCAAAAGCTTTTAAAATTCGTATTGATGGTACTGAAGATAACAGAAGCTTCAGAATCTAATTTCAAACTTTTTCGTTCAGTTTTGAAATAAATCGTTCGAACCAATATTTATAAAATAGTCATTTTTCAAACAGTCTTGGAATTCGACGAAACCAGTTCCATTGGGTCCGTAGCGTTGAATTATTGTCAGATTTCAAGTTTCGTATTTTTCGGAGTTATTTTGTGACCATACGGTTAGAAAACGCATTGAGATTTAATTGAATTCAAATTGATTTTTAAATTTTAAATTTGGTACATTCGTTCCTTTAATCACGGAGGAAATCACGCTGAAGACCATGAAGTTTATCGTGCAAACCCATACCTCGTTCGACTTTAGGTATCTCGTCCCTTCCCTCTTCAAAATCAAAACGAAAAAGAAAATGGCCACTGTAATCACAAACACGTTCGTTCGAGAATCTAAATAAGGGTCGTTTGAAATCACTACCTCCCTGTTCAATCACAAATTATCTCTATCCATCAATCGCCTCTACCATTGTTCGAATTGCAGTCGCGACTGGGGCCACGTCGTTTAGAGGGAGGGTCGCGTTATCGTTCGAGTCGCCGATTGGGGGTGTCGCGATGGAGTCGCGGGTAGGAGGCGGCGTTCGAGAAGCATTCGCGACTATGGAAATCAAGCACGTGCATCTGGAATCTCGCGATGTTCTCGAGCGTGAGCATGGGGCGTGTTCGCAGGAGGCAGCGGCGGCTACAGGCAGCAGTTGTCGAATCGAGGTGGGCGACCACTCGCGTGCGCAAGGAAGGGCAGTCTGGGGATTCGCGAGAGTGGAGGCTCCTCAGATGGGGTCACGAATCTGGGAAAGGCAATGCGTTCGACTGGAGGCAGTGGCGATTTAGGGTGGGGTCGCGTGGCGATGGATTCGATCTCGTGTAGGGTTTGCTGGAGGCAGGGAAGCCTGAGTTTGGGTACTCTCGGATTCGAACCTTTTCGTGAGGTATATTCGATTCGATTCTTTTTGTATAATTAAAAAGTTTATTAACACATATATATGTAAACATTTTCAGAAGATGAAAATTCCTGTTTTACAGATATACGGATGTAAGAAAAAGTTTTACACTAAACAAAACTATTGTTTTGTTATTTACTGAGGATAATAGTAATATAACAGTAGATTTTATAAGAACAACGATTTATATATATATGCATATACGGTTTTAATTCTGAGAAGGTAAAGATTTATTTGTTTAATTAAATCTAAATTTATTTTTGAGTTACTAAGAACAAATTTTTAAAAGAAGAAAATTAGTTTAAAATAAAATCATTGGATAATTTAAAAAATTACCAAACGAAAATTTGTTATTCGATTATTTCAAATATTGATGAATTGTATAAATTGTTTACAAGGTTAATAAATCGAGAATCAAGCTGGAATAAAAATGGATGGCAAATTAAAAGCTAAGGTGAGATTTTTCTCACTCAAATGAAGTTGGATTTTGATTGATTGATTGATTGATTTCTGTTTGTATTAGATATGATAGGATATATCTATATATAGCAATATATACATATTGGCATATGTATATATTGGATTGATGATTTCCCGCCTCGTATAGCGGATGAGACCCTATTGCGCCGTTAGTAAGCGGATTTATAAAAACCTATATACCGCGATAATTCCGTACTGGAGTGGAATTGGTATTGTGCTAACATCTGTGGATGCAGGGAAACAGGTTGGAGGGATCCAACTGGATTCCTCACCAGTAGTTATTTATTTTCAGATATTGTGATATATTCTGTTATCATATGATGATATATGATATTTGATTGTTGTGATGGACTGATTGGTGTTGTGACATCATCGGATTCAGTTTTGAAGTTTAAAAATAACGACTTTTATTTTAAAAAGATTTTTAAAGTGATTTTTGAAAAGTAGACGTTTATCAAATTTTTGAATTGATTTATTTCAGAAAATTAAACGTCTAGAATTTTAAAGTTATAAGAGTTAAGATTTTTGGTGAAATATAACCAAAGTGTGATTTTTGAAATGAAAGTTGATTTAATTGTAAAATGGGTTAAATTGAGATTTTTAAAGTATTATAAAAGATGTACAGAAAAATTGACGTATTTATCAATTAAAATTTTTGGAATTTTAATACGAGTTTTTATAAGTGAAGATATGAATCTTATAGAATTTTAAAATTATGAAGATATGAAATTTATAGATGTATAAATTGTGAAGTTAAAATGAATGAAATTGTAGAATAGAAGATTTATAAGGAATTAACTTATAAATTGGATTTTTGCCTACAAATGAAATATTGATCGAATTTGTTAATAAAGGAGACTTACAAATCGAAGTTGTTATAAAATATAAAAGGTGAAATTTATAAACATTGTTTTATAAATCCGAAATCACTTATTTTTATAAGTGAATTTTTGAAGTTAATAAAATGAGATTTATAAACCGGAGTTGTTATAGAAAATAGAAATTGGAATTTATAAACGTTGTTTTATAAATTCGGAAACCAATCGATTGAATTTGATAAATTAAATATAGAAGATTATCAAAGGAGATATATTCGCGATTTTGGATAGCGAATTATTATTGAAATAAAACGTGTAGAAAATAGTGAAATGTAAATAGTAAAGTATTTCACGATTTTGGATAGTGAATATATTGTTAAGTAAAGTGAACTTGTTTTGGGAAAACGATATTACAGAAATGAAGTTAATTGTTTTAAAAGATGTTTTAAAACGTGTTAAGTATCGAAATCATAGATTTCAACATTTATTGTTGAAATAGACGTTTTCGAGAAATAAGGAAATAATGGACTATAACACTGTTGTTATAGTAAATGATTTCCGAAAGGAAATGTTTTGATGTAGTATTGGGATTTATATATCTATTAAAATCCGAATCCCTATACTAGTGATTTCGAGTCGTCGTAACGATGTTTTACGCAACATTCGTTTTGACTCAAATAAATGTGATTTAAGAATGATTTCCTTAAAGAATGAGATATATACTTAATTTTGATTTTAAGTATATCGAATATTTTCTAAGTGTTGAAAATAAATGATTTGTGAATTACTTATTTTTAAATAAGTATGGAAATGCTTTTCCAATGTGAAATGAACCGTTTGAGTTTTTTATCTTTTAAAGATAAATTGAAAAGTGAATATTTGAAATTGTTTTCAAATGGTTAAGTGTGGAAATTTTATATCTTATAAAGATATTTTTGAAGAATAAATAATTTGGGAAAATTATTTGGAATCTGATGATGTTGCGCATCTTTATTGATAGTTAAATAACCAACTATCAATAATTACCTTAAATAGGTATTTGTTGTGAATTGGACGAACTTGAATGCCACACTTATTTTGAATAATCGCTCACTATTCGGGTTAGCCAGGAAAGGACCATGGGGTCGTATAACCCATTCCGAATATGTGATACGTCGTTATGAATCGCATTTGAAGACCGGTGTTGAAGACCGGATATTTTTGAAAACGGAAGGATTACCGTCGAGTTACTCTACATCGACTGATCTTCGATTTAGAGGTTTTATCACCCTTAGTGACGGGAAGTCCTGACGTGATTGAAAATTATCTGGATACGCAAGGGCTTCGTGAGAAGTGCCTTCGGTTCTGTTCGATCCCGGAACAGACTTATATGGATTGTGTGTCTGACGTTACAATTTGAGATATAAAGCTGATTTTTTTCAAATACATTTCTGTTGGTGGCGGAGAATTTATTCTCTTAGCTTAACACCCTTCTCTGAGACGTACGAGCTCAGAGGTTATGTAGTTGAAATTAATCAGCGATATATCCCAATTTGGTAACGTGGCATACTGAGTGTTGCTGTGAAATGATCAGTGTTTGATCATTTGCGATATGATCATTTGTTTGATCTTATATCTTTGTGATCATAGGTTGATCATTTTGTTGGACCCGAAGCAGGGCTTTTTATAGAAAGCGTAGCTTTGTGGACGAGACTTCGTCGAGCCTCACACCCCGGAAATGGTCGAAACAGGACGAATGCAGCAAGGTTCTAGGGAGTAGCGCCCCTTAGTGTATGTCATTCCTTCTGGATAAAGGTGGTATCATGGTATGGAGCCCAGATACTTAACCTCTGTGGTTACTGCATTATTATTATCTATGTGGTTTGTTGCGAATCGGGGATCCTCGGGAAGATCGGTGACGATCGGGGGATGGCATACGCGTGTCAGTAGTTACCTATTTTTGCAGAGGTAACCCGGCCTTGTGTTGGCAGAGATCTAACCGTAACGTTAGATTCTCGGGTCGTCTATTCCAGGGACGTACCCATCGTGGATAGGAAGTTCCTTAGCCTGACCATTTGTTGGAAATCCAAAGAAACAATACGTGACTTGTACGGTTTTAGTTGTAGAACCTGCCATTTAACATGGTAGCTATAGCAAGCATACTATAATGGTACCTATGCTGGCTAAGATTTATATTCTACTTTCGAAATGTTTTCTACACTATGCACTAATAATAATATCAAAAAGAATTTGATTTTTGCGTAGTAAGCATCTTTGACTATCATAAGAAGAAATCTCCTCCAAGTCTGCGTTTGCATTGTGTGTGTGGCGGGAGGTCTTATGGTAGTTTCATTTTCCAAAAGCATTTCGAATTGACTTTAAAAAAAATTATTTTTGTTGTTATAAATAAGAATAACTGTTTTACGATCTCACACCAGTCACCATGACTGACTCGGAGTTTATTGTTTCCCTTCTAAACTCTGGGTGCCCACCAATTTCCACACGGGCAGTCTAGAGTTAGATTATCAGGGTATTCTGGATATTCTGGAGCTTTGGAGATGAGCTGGATGACGAGACGTAGTATTTGTATCTGATAGTATTTATTCCGCTGTGTATTCTGTATGAGGACAAGTTATATAACTGTCCATTGTTGTATATTAACTCTGATGATTGATGTATGTATAAAATGATATAGTTCTTTGTTTTAGAGATTATTCATTTATCTATTATATATTGTTCCGCTGCGATATGTGAGATTCTGATATTGTCTCTGTTCTGTATCTGTTGTTGTTTTGTTGTTCTTCTTCTCTTTTTCTTCTATCTTCTCTTCCTCCTCTTCTTTTAAATATTAAAGTTTCGCGTTTTCGCCATCCGATTGTTCGGCAATTGCTACAGTGGACGTAGCAGTGTCGGGTTTTCGGAAGACGGATTTGCGGGTCTTTACAAAAAGAGAATACGAATTAGAATGACAGTGACCAAATTGAACCGGCGTACAATTGAATATAGGAATAGAAAAAGTCACAGTTACATTTCACGAAATATTAAAGGTTGATGTCTATTGGTTTTGAACGGTGGAAAATAAATGGTCACAAGGAAACAAAAAGACGGACCGTTGCGGTTAACAGTTTTACGGTTTCGACGCGTACCGGATTTCCGAAATACACTAATGAATACACTGTTGAGAACAGCACCACGAGACGATCACAACGGTATACAAATATTAGTGGTATGATTTAATTATAAAATTTCGAATTTTCTACTAGCGGAAAATTTAGCAAAAACGCAGAAAAATAAGATCGACAGAACTAAAAAAGTCCGAATTTGGAAAAACGAAAATTGACGTTTGCTCAGAAGATGGTTTAGAATTTTTCTATTTAAAAATATTTAGGTTCCGAAAATATTTTATTTTCATCGCTTTTTAACTGATTAAATTGAAGTAAATTTACGCGCGAAATAAACTTTCATATTTTCGGACGAAAATTTACCAGTTGCTATGTTTAACTAGACGCATTCCAAATATCAAATTTATATTTCAAAATTTTATCGTTTAAAATTTCGTAAAATTTCAATTAATAACGTTATTAAAACCAGTTAAATTTACGGGTCGTTACACTCTCCCCCACTCAAAACTTTTCGTCCCCGAAAAGGAAGGAGGTAGGAGAATAGAAACAACCAGAAAGAAAACAGATTTGAAATACAAAATAACAATTAATTTAAACCATATAAATTCAAATTTAAATTAATTGATATTCAATAATTGATTTAATCCATTTGATTTCACTAAAATCAATCTCAACTATTTCTAAATTCATTATCTTATTATCCAATTATCTTCAATTTACAATTTCTAAACCATAAATTTGAATAGTCTTTTATTATAATCATATATTTTTTTTCAGCAATTTAAATTCTTCTTTATTCCAAATTATTGTTAAATTTATTCTACTTAATATATCTAATCACATATATTTAACCCATATAAATTAATTTAAACCATATAAATTTCAATTTAAATTAATTTATATTCAATAATTGGTTTAAATTTAAGGTATTTCCATAAGTTGATCTAATTTCAATTTGTTAATTCTTTTAGAACAAAATTTATTATATTCATCTCATTCAATTAACTTATTATTCTATCATCTTTATTAGCATTTTTTTATAATTAAAATCTAAGTGTATAACATTTATTATAAACACTCAAATTTTATTATGAAATCATTTTATATTGTATAATATCCAATTACATTTTAACTTCTGAATAATTTAAGAAAGTTATATTGGAATGCAATTTAGTACTATACAAATAAAATTTTCAAATTCAATTATTTCAAGTTAAAATACTTATTCAAAATTTAGCTTTATTTATAATTGAAAACATCCTTTAGCATAATTTTAAGAATTAAATTTCCGTTTAATTTCAAACCCTTTAGAGATAATTATGTATATACTATATATATTAAATCAAATTAAATTTAAAATAATATTCCCATATATATATATATATAAATCAAGTCATACTTAAGAAATTCAAATTAAAATATTTCCAAACAAAACTGTAGCAAAGCTACAGAATGGTTTCTTCATTTCGAAACTCGAAAATGAATGTCGATGATGCGGCCGTCATCACCGAAATTATTTTCCGGCAACAAAAGAGAAGAGCACTGATTTAATCATTTAAAATTCTTTAGAATTGATCTCTATTCAAAATTTCTTTTTATAATATGCATTTTAAAATTTAAACCCAAAGTTTGAAAACACCGGAAATTTAAATTCTCACATTCTTGATTTAAATTCATTTCAAATTTCAAATCAAATGATAACCAAGTTTTATAAATTTATTTATATTATGCGATAATCAATGGTTTACAAAACAATAAATGAAAATCAAATATTATCATTTTTGACAACAAATTCATTAAGAATTTAATTTCAAAAAACTTATATTTATATATAATATATTATCCAAAACTATTTTGTTTACCAAATTTGAAAACAACATTGTGTCAGTTTGTTCTATTCAAGCGTTTTGGAAATCCTATCGATAGCGTTGATCAGACGAATCGATCGAAAACCCAAATCAACATCAACAACTCAAACAACACAATGTATATTAAAACATTTTTAAATATAAATTTACAATTACACTTCCTCGCTCAACGATACAGTAGCGGATTTCAAAGCAAGGATAGGGATTCAAATTTGATTAATTTAATCAAAGAAAATTTTGATTTGAGAATAAGTTGGAACGAAGATAAGAAGATTATTTAACCGAATAAGGAAATAGATAATCTTATATAAATCGCGGGCAACCATAACCGGGTCGACCGTGACTTCAAGAATAAGATCGATGTGGAATTCCGAGGTAAATCGACATTCGATCTCAAGAAATAAAATTCAGGTATAGCAGGAGATAGATAGCATCGTAAACCGAGGATATAGAAATCTCCGGTAAATCGATGTCTATTGTAAAGGAGTTTCACCCTTTTACAAATCATTCGAAGTTTGGCGAGACTGCCGATTCATTATAAAGATTATTCGAAATGGAGTTATGGGATACTCCAGAATTAAAAGAAGACGAATAGTGAGGGACACGAATGAATTTCGAAACCGAGGGAACGTTCCGAAATTCAAAGGAATCGAGTCAAAAGGAAGAGATTGAAACTCGAATGAGAGTGATTCTGTAAATACATTTACCATATATGCTAAATTTTACCTAGAGCTACCAAAGCTCTGATACCAACTGTAACGGACCGCGTCATTTTGGACCATTCGCATCCGCACATGTCGGACTTGAATAATTCAAAATACCGAATTGTTAATTTAAATTGGCAAAACTGAGTATATATAGTAAATAAATAATCACATATCATAGACACAGAGTAATAAGTGCAGCGGAAGTAAAAGAGATAGTAGTTCATGAAGCTACCATATACATATCAAAGTTAAATAAGTTATAGCAGAAGTTTCGAATACAATAGTCAAATACAAGAATCAGAATACAATCACTGGAATCAACTGGATATCTGAAAGCTGGATAGATAGCTGGATCTCCAACTCCAAAGGTGAGTCTCGAATACTGGTGCACTCAGTCTGACCCGAGCGTAAAGAAAACACAAAACACTCGAGTCAGGATTAACATTCTTATATTTATAAATCCAACTCAAGTGAAATAGCAACTGAAATACAAGTAACTCAAAGGATGTTTGGAATAACCATCCTTTAAGGATCCGTTAAACTATCTACTATGTAGTAGTGTACGATAAGTAGATAATGTCTATCAGTAATATAAAGTATCAAAATAGTGTTAAGGCGTTACCATTATCCCCCTTAACACATTTTTATAAGCATCATAGTCTATACAGCACTGTAAACTCCACCGTAAACTAGTGGGCTATCAGGGAGTACTCCATAGGTATAACACAAACAAATCGTAGTGGTCGCGTATATAGGAACACAAGTATGACAAGGAACATGAGGCAATACCCAAGGTAGTGAAACTACCATTTGCCTTATCCGGACTGGTGAGAACGCATCGCCGCAGCGACCGCAACACCGCGAAACAACACTCCCAAATCAAGGGTGCACCAATCGACAACAAGTAATGAGTAGTTTTCGAAGAAGTGTGTTCGCTCGAGGTAGCTAGCCCCCATTTGGCCCGGCACGGCTCCTGTTTTAGTCATTTCCAATTTGACACAAGTGTCAAGGCTATCCATTATCGTTCTCTTTCTTCAGTCATCACGTACATCATTCCAACCACTTCATTCTGGATCACACTCCACGTGTAGTTATTAAAGTGGTTTTCGGTTTAGACAGTGAGTATGTCCCTAACCGATTCCGGTCTCTTTAATAACTTTCGTAATTATTACACCGATTGGTCGTTTAATATATTTCAAAACCAAATCAATTACAATTTGAAAATCAACATTTCATTTGTCTTTCTAAATCAATTTCCACAATTTACGTTTCAAAACTTCCACATTACCATTTCAAAAGCTTATAATTCAATTTCAATTTCTATTTAAAACAATTCAAATATTGATTCAAATTCGTATATAAATTTCATTCCGAAATCATTTAAATTTATTTAATTTAACATTCAAATCAATTTAACTTCATTTATCGATTTCATTCAATATTCGTTAAGTTAATTTATCATTCAAAACAATTTCTATTTAATTTCCAATTCATAAAATCAATTACTTAAGTTCAACTTCATTATATCAAAACTTCAAATTGAATTAAATTAGATTCGTCCAATCAATTCTTTAAATTACAAGTTTTACATTAATTCAATAAATCACATTTTATTTCTTGTTAAAAGAAATTCAATTTCACTTATTCATTTACTTAGTTACAAATTTCAAAACTCAATTATAAAGAAACTTAATTTCACTTATTCAAGAAGTTCAATTTTACTTATCAAAGAATTCAATTTTATTTAATTATTAAATAATTTCAAAGCTTAATTATTAAATAATTTCAAAACTTAATTATTAAATAATTTCAAGCTTAGTTATTAATAATTTCAAATTTTAAAACAACGTTATTTCATCAACTACTATGTTAATGTTTTGATTCAGATGATTAAATATTAACATTTCCTTTCATTAAAATTCAAATTCCAACTTCGTTTCAAAACCATTTTTATTTATTCAAATAAAATCTTCATTTTATTTTTAAATCAAAGTATTGACCAATCGGTTATTTTGTTTAATTCTCTATCCTAGGTCAAAGTTCCATTTGGGTATTTATCATTTCAACCCGATTCCATTTCAATTCAAAAATCAAAGCATAACAAAGAGAACTTGCAGTGTGATAACTGGGATGGTGTCAAAGTAAATAAACAAGCAATAGCAACAATCCAATAGTCAATTTGAATAATCCCGAAATAATCGTATTAATTCACATTGTTGTTTGTGCAAATTAATATAATTATTTCTAGAATCTACACTATCATTTCATGTAGATTAAAGATTATTACATTAATATTTAAATGGTTCTTCACTTGATATCAATTATTCAATTCCATACTACACAAATTTTCCAACATACATTATATGGTTCAAGGTGTATTTAACCAAATTCTACGTGTCAACTAGTTTAACATTTAAAGGGGGTCATATTATACAAAATGTAACTAATCAAGTTCAACATATAGATTCAATTTAAATGGTTAACTATCATACATCAATTCAATTGCATATTATTTATCACTTTAACCTTAACAATTTAACGTCCAATATAAACATCAACAATCAATCAATTATCAACCAAACTGGATTATCATTGTATAAATAGCAGATAATGGTGTCAGATGTCACAGGTGAACTGATTCAGGTAATAACAGATATAACAGTATAAATAACTAACAGTTGCATATTTCAATTGTCATTTCAATTGAAATCAGATTTAATAAATAAAAGAACATTAATCGTGAGTGATTGCTCACCTTTTGAGGCTAGAGAGATGAATAGACAACGAAGTCGAGTCACGGATCGCAAGCACAGCTTCCGGAATAAACTAGATTGGCACGAATCGTCGAGCAAAGCTGTTAAATAGGAATTGCCGAAATCAGATCAAAACATTCAACATAGCAACAATTACAAAACATGTCCTGCGTCAAAATTTAACAATATACTTCTATGTGCTACCGAGATCGAAATGGTCTGAAATTTGGTATGAATAAAGATCAAAACTTGTATTTCAAACTGCAAAAGAATCACTTGATTTGGACAAGAGATGAGAAAAGTTACGATGTCACGAACATAGACTCAGGCCATGTTGCGACTGTCAAATATTCAGGTCTGAAAACCCCTCTGGGTCTGACTTTCAGGTAAGAAACAGAGGACTGAACCACCTCGTATGAAGCTAAAATTTTATATACAGAAAATAGAAAACTTTATCTTTTAAACAAAAAGGGAATCACTGTATTCCGACGTAAGACAGAAGAGATACGATGCGTCAAACATGAACTCAGGTCGTGTTTGCAGCAGTGTAAAATAATTTCAAGTACAAAAGAACACCTGCCTGGGTCCAACTTCCAGATCCTCGACCACTAATCAAACGATGTCGGATTTTGCTGAAATTTGACAGGCATAAACTAGGTAACTTTGACTCTTTTTTAAAAATAGAATCAACCCATTCCGATAAAACACGAGTGAGATATGATATCGTGAACATGAAGTCTAACTGCTGTTTTTTTTTAACAAAAGCACATAAATAAAATCCTTATATATATGACATATGTTCAAAAACCAATATAAAAATTTCCAGAGAAGCAAAAGAGCTGTGAAATAACAGCATATGTGTTCCATACATACAAAGGAAACTTGATAAATATATGTATATATACATTATGGCCCCTACCTATATATATACTAAGGCATATATGTATATAACTATTTAGAAATCAATATATATACATACTTTGTAAACAGCTAACATAAGGAAAGAAAAAAAAATCTTTATATGAACTAACATATTAACGTATATATGGTAACGCAAAATATACATATACCTTCATAAAATAAAACACAAAGTAGTATATCATGATATATATAAACAGAACAGAGTAGTGCTATGGATTTTAGGACAAGAGGACAACATGCATGCAAATTAATATATATCTTCATAAATACTGTCATATTACAATATTACTATGCGAATTATATATTAATATAACTAAACTTACATTGTAAACAAAATTATATATATAATATATATAACTAGAGATCTAAAATTTTGCACCAGCCTTAAGGTATATATATACTCACATATATAACTACTAACTATACACAAAAAAAAAGTTCAAACTTACATATATGAAAGTAGACTGGCACAGAGAGGAGGTAGAGGAGAAGCTCGGCCGAGCTTGGCAGGTCCACAAAGGAAGGACCTCGGTTGCTAGGTGGAGACATGATTAGAGCTGTAGGCTGCGAAGAAGGTGGGGTTCAACCGTGCGTTGGTGGGTGAGCGATGGATTCAAGGCGTGGTGAAAGACGTGTGTGGAGCTGGAAATGGACGGTAGAGGATGGGAAAAGAAATGGAAGAGTAGATGCGTGGTTGGGAAAAAATGAAGACAAGCAGTGTTGAGCTATAAAATTTTATATAACTTTAAAATAAAATTTAGGCAGAGAAAAAGAGAATACGAAATAGAATGACAGTGACCAAATTGAACCGACGTACAATTGAATATAGGAATAGAAAAAAGTCACAATTACATTTCACGAAATATTAAAGGTTGATGTCTATTGGTTTTGAACGGTGGAAAATAAATTGTCACAAGGAAACAAAAAGACGGACCGTTGCGGTTAACAGTTTTACGGTTTCGACGCGTACCGAATTTCCGAAATACACCAATGAATACACTGTTGAGAACAGCATCACGAGACGATTACAACGGTATACAGATATTAGTGGTATGATTTAATTATAAAATTTCGAATTTTCTACTAGCGGAAAATGCAGCAAAAACGCAGAAAAATAAGATCGACGGAACTAAAGAAGTCCGAATTTGGAAAAACGAAAAATGACGTTTGCTCAGAAGATGATTTAGAATTTTTCTATGTAAAAATATTTAGGTTCCGAAAATATTTTATTTTCATCGCTTTTTAACTGATTAAATTGAAGTAAATTTACGCGCGAAATAAACTTTCATATTTTCGGACGAAAATTTACCAGTTGCTATGTTTAACTAGACGCATTCCAAATATCAAATTTATATTTCAAAATTTTATCGTCTAAAATTTCGTAAAGTTTCAATTAATAACGTTATTAAAACCAGTTAAATTTACGGGTCGTTACATATAGACTATAACGCTTATATAAAATGTGTTAAGGGGGATAATGGTAACGCCTTAACACTATTTTGATACTTTATATTACTGATAGGCATTATCTACTTATCGTACACTACTGCATAGTAGATAGTTTAACGGATCCTTATAGGATGGTTATTCCAAACATCCTTTGAGTTACTTGTATTTCAATTGCTATTTCACTTGAGTTGGATTTATTGATATAAGAATGTTAATCCTGACTCGAGTGTTTCGTGTTTTGCTTTACGCTCGGGTCAGACTGAGTGTTCCAGTATTCGAGACTCACCTTTGGAGTTGGAGCTTCGCTTGGAGATCCAGCTATCTATCCAGTTTTCAGATATCCAGTTGATTCCAATGATGTATTCTGATTTGTACCTGATGTATAGTGTTACTCTTCTGTTGTATCTTGTTTAACTCTGATGTATCTTATATATTTATATAGTAGCTTCATGAACTACTATCTCTTTTACTTCCGCTGCATTTATTACTCTGTGTCTGTGATCTGTGATTACTTATTTACTGTATATGTTCAGTTTTGCCAAATTTAAATTAACAACGCGGTACTTTGAATTATTCAAGTCCGACATGTGCGGATGCGAATAGTCCAAAATATCGGGTCGTTACAGTTGGTATCAGAGCTTTGGTAGCTCTAGGCAAAACTTAGCTTATAGGGTAACTGTATTTACAGAATCACTTCCATTCGAGTTGAATCTCTCCCTTTTGACTCGATTCCTTTGAATTTTGGAACATTCCCTGCAGTTCCGAAATTCATTCTTGTCCCCCACTATTCGTATTCTTCTGAATTCTGGAGTATCACATAACTCCACTTCGAATGATCTTTATAATGAGTTGGCGGTCCCGCCAATCTCAAATTGATTTGTAAAGGGGAAAAACTCTTTTACGATAGCATCGATTCACCAGAGATTTATATATCCTCAGTTTAGATGCTGACATCTTTGGTTATGCCGAATTCTATCTCTTGAGATCAATGTAGATTTGCCTCGAAATTCTGTATCAATTTTATTCTGGAAGTCATGGTCAACCCGGTTAAGGTTGCCCGCGATTTATATAAACTTATCCATCTTTCTATTTCGTTATTTCATTATCTTATCTTTGTTTTGAACCTATCTTCGAATCAAAATTCTCTTTGATTTGAGTCCATCAAATTTGAATCTCTATACTTATTTTGAAATCCATCCTTGTATCGTCGAGCAAAGAAATGTATTTGTAAACTAATATATATAAATGTTTTAATATATGCTGTGTTGTTTGAGTTGTTGATGTTGATTTGGGTTTCCGATCGATTCGTCTGATCAACGCTATCGATAGGATTTCCAAAACACTTGAGCAGCGCAAACTGACACAATATTGTTTTCAAATTTGGTAAATGAAATAATTTTGTATGATTATATTATAAATATATAAGTAAATTTTTTGAAGAAAAGAAGAGGTTAATTAATTCGTTGTTTGAAATGATAATATTTGATTATCATCTATTGTTCGATAAATGAATTTATAAACTTGGTTTATAATTGATTTAGAATTTGAAATGAAATTAAATTAAGAATTTGAGAATTTAATTTTTAATGATTTCGAACTATGGTTTTAAAGGTTTAAATTGCACATTATTTAAAGGTATTTTGACTATGATTTGTTTCCAAAGAATTTTAATGTATATTATTTAAAGTATTTTCAAATATGAACCGTTTTCAAAGAATTTTTAAAATGTTGAAATCAGTGCTCTTCTCTTTGTCGCTGGAAAATAATTTCGGTGATGGCGGCCGCATCATCGACATTCATTTTCGAGTTTCGAAGTGGAGAAACCATTCTGTAGCTTTGCTACGGTTTTGTTTTGGAAAAATATTTTGATTTGAATTTCTTAAGTATGACTTGATTTATATATATATATGAGTATATTATTTTAAATTTAATTTGATTTTATATATATAATATATACATAATTATTTCTAAAGAGTTTGAAATTAAACGAAAATTAAATTCTTAAAAATCATGTTAAAAGATGTTTTCAATTATAAATAAAGCTAAATTTTGGATAAATATTTAAACTTGAAATAATTGGATTTGAAAATATTATTTGTATAATACTCAATTTCATTTCAATATAGCTTACCTAAATTATTCAGAAGTTAAAATGTAATTGGATAATGTACAATAAAAAAAATGTCTTGATAAATAAAATTTTAGTGTTTATAATAAATGTTATACACTTAGATTTTGATTATATAAAAATGCTAATAAAGATGATAAAATAATAAGTTAATTGAATAATAGATGAGGCAAATAAATTTGTTTTGAAAGAATTAATAAATTGAAATTTGATCAACTTAGGGAAATACCTTGAATTTAAAAGCAATTAGTGAATATAAATTAATTTAAATTGAAATTTATAGGGTTTAAATTAATTTATATGGTTTAAATATATGTAATAAGATATATTAAGTGAAATGAACTTAACAATAATTTGGAATAAAGAAGAATTTAAATTGCTGAAAAAATATGATTATAATAAAAGACTATTCAAATTTATGGTTTTAGAAATTGTAAATTTAAGATAATTGGATAATAAGATAATGAATTTAGAAATAGTTGAGATTGATTTTAGTGAAATCAAATGGATTAAATCAATTATTGAATATCAATTAATTTACATTTGAATTTATATGGTTTAAATCAATTGTTATTTTGTATTTCAAATCTATTTTCTTTCTGGTTGTTTCTATTCTCCTACCTCGTTCCTTTTCAGGGACGAAAAGTTTTGAGTGGGGGAGAGTGTAACGACCCGTAAATTTTAACTATTTTAATAACGTTACTAATTGAATTTTGCGAAATTTTAAACGATAAAATTTTGAAATATAAATTTGATATTTGGAATGCGTCTAGTTAAACATAGCAACTGGTAAATTTTCATCCGAAAATACGAAAGTTTATTTCGCGCGTAAATTTACTTCAATTTAATCAGTTAAAAAGCGATGAAAATAAAATGTTTTCGGAACCTAAATATTTTTACATAGAAAAATTCTAAACCGTCTTCTGAGCAAGACGTTATTTTTCGTTTTCCAAATTTGGACATTTTTAGCTCCGTCGATCTTATTTTTCTGCGTTTTTCTTGCATTCTCCGTTGGTAGGAAAATTCGAATTTTTATAATTTAATCATACCACTGATATTTGTATACCGTTTTGATCGTCTCGTCGTGCTGATCTCTGTGGTATATTCATATCTGTGTTTTGGTGCCCGGTTCGCGGCGAAACCGGGAAACGGTTAACCGGAACGGTATACATTTGTGAACCTTTTGGGTTTCCGATGACTAGTAAATTTTCATCGTTCAAAACCTAATGGTCACCTGCTATTAATAATTTCCGGAACCCAATTTTAAACTTTTGCTATTCCCCAAGTTCCATAATTATTTTGCTATTTCATTTTTGGGTTAACTTTCTTTCATCGTCTTTCTTTGCATGAAAAAAAGGGAAAAGCTTGTAGCCACTGACCTTCTCCACATTTCTTCTTTCTATCTTCTTTGCTTTATATTATCAGCTAACCTCTCAAGCACACAAACCCGAAGCTTCATCCTCCTCTCATCCGTGCAAGCAACTACCCCGCGTCTTCCTCCACCATAAAGCGACCGTCCTCCCTCCACGTCCCCAGACTCTGCCCACCTCCGTGCATTTCCGGCTAGCACTGCGCCGCGATAGTCTTGCATCTCAATCACCACACCACCTAGCAACTCGGCCTCTCCTATCACCGAACGCCTCTGACCGTGATTCCACTTCCACCCTCCAGCCGAGCATCGGCAAACCCAAGTTCCAACCCAAACACGGCCACCACCCTTCCCGCGTGCTTCACCACCGACCTCCACCTCTGACCGCACTCAAACTTCCGAGCCAACTTCCTGTACCACCAAACCCGAACAAATTCCGAGATCCCGCCTTGGCCTATAGCCTCGGCCAGCAAACAGTGCTCCACCACCGTGCTTGGCCACCTCCGCCCTTGTCGGCCCATAGCCGAGCCAACTAGTCGATCTTGTTTCCTTTCTCCACGTTTTGCAAACCTCCTCGTCTTCACCTTCTCCGGCTCTGCCACCACCAACCCACGCGCAGCCGATCCAAACTCCCCTCCACGCCTGACCCATTTCCACCTCTTCGCTTCTCCATCCATTTTATGTGCGTATAAAATAATATGGTACGTATATATATTTCTTTGTTTTATAGCTTTTACAGTTTATAAGAAACTGCATTTTAGAGTTGGTATTGTTATTTGGAAAGAAGAGTAATATAATATGTTAAAGTATAATGTGTCAGGTTTCAGCAAATATGAAGAAGTTATATAATATATAGGTTTCGAAAACTTTTAGATCTGTGAGTTGTACAGTTTATGATAAACTGTTTATATAGTTCGTTCTATATTTTGTTATATATATTGTTTATAAACATATTTTACATAATAGTTGCTTATAGTCTAATCTATATGCGTACAGTGTATGTACATAAGGGTTGAATACGTTTTGTTTTCCTGTCATATAAGTTTGGATTAATTAGTGTTTTATATAACTTATACTATATAATGCTGGCGTACGATACATTATATATATATGTGCTTGCTTTCAAGTTTATACCGGATTTGTATATATGTTTAAATGCAGTATATTTTAAATATTCTATGTTGTTTAGTATAATATATATTATGTTATATTAACATCAGTTTATATGTTTTTATATGAATATTCTATGGTTTATGTATATATATTTATACGTAAGTTAGCATATGGGTTTATACATAAGTCGGCAGTGAGCTTATATTTTAGTTTATTTTATAAGTTTGTCTTGATACATACGTTATGGCTTTTATTTTATAAAAAAAAGTATAAATAAAAATTTATTATAAAGTTACATCTCAGTTTATAAAGTTTATAAAATATATATTATGTACATATAAATTTTTCATAAATTAATGTTAGTGTTTATATTTTGTTTTACTAGTTGGTTACAGTATTTAGAACCTTACATCATAGGCTATGTATAAGTTAGTTTACATGTTATTCTACGAAAGTTAGTATGTATAAACTTATTGTTTAGTAACTGATGTTTTAAGCCTATTATATAGATTTGGTTTGAATATTTAAGTTTTAAAACATCATCTTATATATATAAGTCATTTGTTTACTAAGTATATTTACATATTTTGGGTTATGTGTGTTCAAGTTCATATATAATATATACACACTTTGTTTAAACAACTGCATTCTTATTTGTTGCCACCACATATATCATATGAATTTTCAAAGATAATATAGTTGTTTATTAAATATTGATTTAAATTGTTATATATCTTGCGGCTGAACTATGTTTTATATGCGTATGTTTGCTTAAGATTCTTTTGCATTGCAAACATATATACATCAGTCTACATATTTTAGTTATAAAAATGTACAATATGTTGGCTATATAAGTTATAATAGGCCAGTGCACTTGTAATATAAAAGGTTGGTTGTATATATGATTTACTTTGTACCTGTTCTGTTTGGGTCTATTTATATATAATGGAATAAAGCAAGTCTGTATTGATTATATAAGTATATGGCATTTTTAAATATGGATCTATTTATTTTATACATTTATGAGTATTGGTTCAAATTATTTTATCCGTCTATCAACTGATTCGATTTAATTTCATCAAATTCCATTTAACAGCCTTCTTCGTCCAATTCGCTTTCAATCTTGCTTTGCTTTGAAATCCGTGCCTGGAATTGTAACTCACTCTAGCGCCAAATCTATCTAGCCTCGAAAGGTGAGCAATCACTCACGATTAATGTTCCTTATTTATTAAATCCGATTTCAATTGAAACGACAAGTGAAATATGCTGCTGTTAGTTAATTACACTGTTATATATGCTATTACCTATATCAGTTCACCTGTGACATCTGACACCATTATCTGTTAATTATTTATGCGATGATAATACAGTTTGACTGATAATTGATTGATTGTTGATGTTTATATTGGACGTTAAATGGTTAATGTTAAAATGATAAATAGTATGCAATTGAACTTGATATAGGATAGTTAAATGTTGAATTTGATTAGTTAAATGTGTATAATATGACCCCCTTTAAATGTTAAATAAATTCACATGTAGAATAGTGTTAACTACACTTTGAACCATTGAATGTATGTTGTATAATTTATGTAATATAAAATTGAATAATGAATGTGTAACAACCCTGAGATTGCAATTACCGAATAATAAATTAAAATTATGATTTTAAGTTGAAAAGGGAGTTAAACAAAATTTTAGGAATTTAAATTTGCAATTGGTTTGCAAATTAAAGTATTTTGGGTTTAAAATGGGGAATTAATATTTTTGGAATTTAATATTTAAAAGGGGAATTTTTAAATGTGATAATGGGTTTAATTGGCTAATGAGACAATTATATGGTTTTGATTAAAACTAGGTTGCCACTTAGGATTTTGTTCGCATGATAACCTTAGAAATTAAACTAAGTCCTAATGGGTTTTAAAACCTCCTAACATGACCCATTAGCCTACCCACTTCTATATAATATCTCAAACCCCTTCCATAAACTCTAACCCTCCTCTTCATAATTCCTAAACCTAGATCTAAACATAACTAATGGCCTCCCTTTGGTAGAAGACCCATCTCCTTCTCTACATATCTAAACTAGTTTGATCTTAACAAAAGGTAATGCAATCTCCCCTATTCTCTAATCCTTCTTAATCCCTATTTACCTCTACCATCTTGTGTAATCTTTGTATTGTTTTTTTTTGTGATTTTGGGTTCTTGAAGTCTCTTGATCTTTTGCTTGGGGTTGAGGATTTTGGCTTGCTTGATATTGTGCACACAAACCATTTGATCATTTGCTTATTTGAGGTAATTACTATTTATTAGTGATTATTGCTAGTTATAATATTGGTGAAATTTGACGCTAAAACTTGAAAAAAAAACACCCCAAAATCACAAAAAATAAGTTGGCTGGAATGTTTCAGCCTGAAAACAGGCTGAAACAGGGGTCTGGGTGCACCAGGGCAGGCCTGGGTTGCACCCAGGCTGCTGCTCCCCAGCCCAGGTGGGCTGGGGCTGCTGCTCTCCCCAACCCAGATGGGCTGGGGCAAACTCTGCACCCCAGCCCAGGCGGGCTGGGGCACCTCTGCACCCCAGCCCGCATGGGCTGGGGCTCCCCAGCCCAGGCGGGCTGGGGCACCTCTGGCACCCCAGCCTAGATGGGCTGGGGCTGGCTCCCCAGCCCAGGCGAGCTGGGGCAACTCTGGCACCCCAGCCCGCATGGGCTGGGGCTCCCCAGCCTAGGCGAGCTGGGGCATCTCTGGACCCCAGCCCGCATGGGCTGGGGCTTGCTCCCCAGCCCGCATGGGCTGGGGCATCTATGGACCCCAGCCCGCATGGGCTGGGGCTTGCTCCCAGCCCGCATGGGCTGGGGCTTGCTCCCAGCCCAGGCAGGTTGGGGGCTGATTAATTCACCCCAGCCCGCTTGGGCTGAGGGTTTGTATCTCATCTCCAGTTCAAGCGGGTTGGGTTCGCGATGCCACCACGATCGCATCCGAAGTCGGAATTCGACGTTTTCGGTCTTGTTGGAAAGGTGGAGTTTGGAACTCCATCTCTGGAAAGTTTGGGCAACATCGGAGTTCGTTTGGTACTTCGAATTTTGTGTCGAAGTTGAACTCTGGTCGCTGTTGGTAAACAGTATGAATCTTTTTCTGGGTCCAACTTTGAGATGTCGCTGCCACTTCGCCTCAACTCGGAATCCAGAAATTCTTTTTGCATCATAAAGTAGGGATGTTAGGCTACATGCCTGCCAATTTTCATGACATTTGGACACAGTTTGCTGGTCCAAATAAATTGCCGAACTTGGGTTCGCAGCTGTTTTTTGAATGTTTACAAACACATATTTTTCAGTGATTTTCTGGTTTTATTGATTTCTTTGAGATTTGTCTCTAGATTTTGTACACGGGTTTTATGAATTATTTTCAAAAGATTTTTCACTCCTAAATGGCTTTCGAAATTATTATATAATATTATTTTTAATTATTAAATTAATTACTCCATAATAGGAGAGTTTTCAAAAGCCGTTTTAAAGTGATTTCAAAATCAATTATAAATCCGTTTCGCACCATTATTTTCTATAATAAAAACCTCACACTCACTTTTTAGCACGTCGAGCGAAGTGGAAAGGTGCTTAAACGGTTAGGAAATCTCCGGCCTATGGAACCGTGTGTATTTTCTTTCCGGTTAATCCCCGACCTATTCGATTGATCGTTATGACCTTTGGGTCTAGTTTACCGATGATACGAGGTGGACTTTTTATGGTTTGGAGTGTGACTTGCTATTGGTTAGTAAACCGTTTAGTGCGAACGTGGGGTATGGGACTCATTGTTAACACTTTACGGGTTCCTCTCCAAGAAGTTTGTGACACATTAGCCTCTGGGCGGCCAGTACTGGACCTCTGGGTCACCACGCCTCTGGGCAACCGTCTCTGGAAACCTGCTCTTTGGAGCAGTTTATTTTTCGGCATGCGCCTCTGGGCCTTTATCCTTCTGGGAAGGATCTTGCCGTCTCGCGCGTTCCGCATCTGTGCGAGTGATCGATCACAACTCTACAGTACTTGGCAATAACGACTCCGGTCGGTGCACGTGCTATACTTGTATTATCTGATGATTTTTATATCCATTCGAGTACCGCCATTCGGTGTTGGTTCTATGGAACCATACGATGTAAGTGTGATTACCTTGTGGATTCACAGTGTCTCTGGACACTGCTTTTCAGTGTTTGATTTCATTGACTTTTCAGTATATCCCCATTGCTCTTTGGAGCATCGATCTTTGCTTGGGCATTGATTACAGACTCTGGTCACTCTTGGGATTATTGCCTATGGGCAACTTTATATAGCTTTGGCTACGCCGATGATATGAGGCGATTTTATTTATTCATCACTTTGGTGCTGATATTCTCTTTGGAGATTTTTATTGTTGATTGATGATTAGGGATCGTCATTTTATTCATGTGGTCCAAAATACTCTTCTCTTAGGAAAAGTACTGTTTATTTTATGTACCGCATTATTATATATCTCAATTATTACTGATTGTTTAGCTAGCCTGACCCGAGTGTTTTCGCTCGGGTCAGACCGAGTTGTTTCAGGTTAGGTCTCTGGACTTAGCTTATGTGCTTCCGCTTGGACATTATCTGCTATACTGATAGATAGCGCTTTTATTTGTCCACTATTCCGCTACTCTGTTATTATTATTCAGACTTTGTTATGTACATATTTTTGACCCACATGTGTGGGCAGTGGCTTTGTATCCACTTATAGTATTTAGATCTGTATTGACGATGTATTGTTCTGGGATTTTATATCTGTTATGTGATTCCGTTCTGTGATGTTTTATCATTTATTATTATGCTTTGTCCTGATAGATCTTTAGCCATTTGTAATTTCGTTATAAGTATTTACCGAATATGTCGAACCACTTGGAAAAAAAATAGATACCACCCTTTCGACGTATTCAGTAGATAGTTATAGCTTGATTACAAATGGTCGCTTCCACTATACTCTATTCTCCGCTCTAACAGACAGTATTACTCCCGTAATACTCTTTGTTACAGTGGGTCTCAGAGTGAGGCGTTACAGCTCGGTATCAGAGCCCAGTTTCAGGAATAAGCATAATAAACACAGAACAAATACACTTAGTACAATACATTTCAATTAGATCCGAATTAAATCAAATCCCTTCCTTATGTTTATTGATGGATAAGTTAGGAATATGTATAGGAATCCGTTATATTCCGTAGTATTCCTTAATTAATTATCTATCATTGAATCATGGCTACTCTGCTGGATTGGCTCGCTCGGTACGACGCCAAAATCATTTGTTCGGAGCGGATATTATTCATTCATCACCCTGACTCGTCCTCTCCGTTAGCTATTGTTCTTCAAGATGTTGGGCTTTCTGAGGTTACTTTATTCTCTCTCGATTCACGAGATGAGGATTTGAACTTATCTCGTATTCCTGTTGTTCGGGATTTCTGCGACGTTTTCGAGCTAGTATCCGGACTGCCGCCAAAGCGAGCTATTGAGTTCCGCATTTATCTCATTCCAGGCTCTCATCCAATTGGGCGTCCTCCTACGAGAATGTCTACTAAGGAGAATGAGGAACTCAGGAAGCAGTTAGTTGAGCTTGAAGCGAAGCAGTTCATCCGATCCAGTTCTTCGCCATGGGGTGCTGCTGTGGTCTTCGTTAAGAAGGCTGATGGCTCTCTTAGGCTTTGCATTGATTATCGCAAGCTCAATGAGCTGACCATCAGAAATCGCTACCCACTTCCTCGGATAGACGATATGTTTGACCAATTTAGCGGTGCGAAGGTCTTCTCTCAGCTTGACCTTGCCACCGGATTCCATCAGCTACGAGTCGCGGAAGACAGCATTCCTCTTACAGCATTTCGCACTCGTTATGGTTCTTTTGAGTGGTTGGTCATGCCGTTCGGCTTGACGAACGCTCCGGCTTTCTTCGTCGATCTCATGAATCGGGTATTCCGGGAATACATCGATAGATTCGTTCTGGTTTTCATCGACAATATTCTTATTTATTCTAGATCCGAGGCAGAGCATGCTCATCATTTGCAGATAGTCTTGGATACTCTTCGTCAGCATCAGCTTAAGGCCAAGCTCTCCAAGTGCCATTTTTGGGAGAGCAAGGTCAAGTTCTTGGGCCATATTGTATCATCTGAGGGTATTTCTATCGATCCTGCCAAGATCGAAGCTATTCAGAATTGGAAGCAGCCCGAGAACGTTCATGACATTCGCAGCTTCCTTGGTCTGGCGGGTTATTACCGTCGATTTATCAAGGATTTCTCTCGTGTTGCACTTCCCCTCACGACTCTGACTCGTAAGGGGGTTCGCTTTATTTGTTTTGATAAGTGTGAAGTTTCTTTCCAGCGATTGAAGGAACTTCTCACTCATGCTCCTATCCTTGTGGTTCCGGAGAGTAACCAGGATCTTGTTATTTACACCGACGCTTGTGGTAGCGGCCTCGGTGCTGTGCTTATGCTGAAGGATCGGGTAGTTGCTTATGCTTCTAGGCAGCTACGTCCGAATGAGGTTCGCTATCCAACTCATAATCTTAAGTTGGCAGCTATCGTCTTTGCTTTGAAGACGTGGCGTCGCTTTCTACTAGGCGAACGCTTCACTCTTTACACTGATCACAAGTCTCTGAAGTATCTTTTCAGTCAGAAGGATCTCAATATGAGGCAGCAGCGATGGCTCGAGTTTATCGCCTTATATGACTTAGATATTCAGTATACCCCTGGCAAGGGGAATCGTGTCGCAGATGCGCTCAGTCGCAAACACTCGGCAGTAGTTTCTATGATGATTGCCGAGTGAGATATTCTTGAGACCCTATCTTTGTGTGATATAAGAGATCGAGCTCCATCTTCTGATTCTCCGGTCTTATTATTCAGCTTGGAAGCTCGTCCTATCTTATTGGATCGCATTGCCCATGCTCAGCGGCAGGATCCAGACTTATTGCATCTTATTCATCTTCTCGAGTCGGGATCTAGTGATGAGACATTGCTGGATTATTCTCTTGATTTTCATCGGTGTCTTCGTAGGAGGAACCGTATTGTTGTACCATCTGATTTATCACTTAGGCGTGACATTCTAGACGAGTGTCATCGCACTAAGTACACTATACATCCCGGGTCGAGTAAGATGTATGCCGACATGTGTCGCCTATTTTATTGGGAGGGCATGAAGAGTAATGTTGCAAGTTATGTAAGTCGTTGCATGACTTGTCAACAGATCAAAGCCGAGCATCAGCGTCCATCTGGTCTTCTTCAGCCGCTAGAGATTCCATTGTGGAAATGGGATCAGATATCCATGGATTTTATTGACGGTCTGCCTCGATCGAGGTCAGGCCATACTTCTATTTGGGTCATAGTCGATCGCTTGACCAAATCAGCTCATTTCATTCCTATTAAGTCCACTCAGACTGCTCCTCAACTTGCCAAGTTATATGTGAAGGAAGTCGTTCGACTTCATGGCATTCCTAGCTCTATCGTCTGTGATCGAGACACTATCTTTACTAGTCACTTCTGGAAGTGCCTACAGTCAGCTTTGGGCTCAAAGCTGAATCTCTCGACTGCTTATCATCCTCAGACCGACGGTCAGACGGAGAGGGCGAATCGTGTTTTGGAGGATCTTTTGCGCTGTTGTATTCTGGATTTCGGAGGTAGTTGGGAGGATCACTTACCGCTTGTAGAGTTCTCCTACAACAACAGCTTTCAGTCTAGTATCGAAATGGCACCTTTCGAGGCTCTCTACGGAAGGCCATGTCGCTCTCCTACTTGTTGGTTAGAATCTGGCGAGAAGCTCCTTCTTGGTCCAGATTCAGTTCGGGAATCTTCTGAGAAGATTATTCTCATCCGTCAGAGAATGAAAGAGGCATAGGACCGCCAGAAATCCTACGCGGACAACCGTAGGAAGCCTCTTGAGTTCTCCATTGGTGATCATGTCTTTATTCGGATATCTCCCATGAAGGGGGTTGTGCGTTTCAGCTCTACAGGGAAGTTGGCTCCTCGCTATGTTGGACTATTACCTATTACGGAACGCATCGGCCCCGTTGCTTATCGTGTGGCTCTACCTGCTCATTTCTCTGGAATACATGATGTGTTCCATGTTTCTTAGCTTCGCAAGTGTGTGCGCGACCCTGATTCTCTTATCGAGCCTCATATCGTGCCCGATTTGGAGATCTCACTCGATCTATCTATAGAGCAGCAACCTCTTCGTGTGCTTGATTCGGAGATCAGACGTCTTCGAAACAAAGAGGTTCCGCTTGTGAAGATTCAATGGTCGTCTAACCCTAAGGACTGCACTTGGGAGACCAGAAAATTTATCGAGCGTACTTATCCTGGTTTTCTTCCATCTTCCAGCATGGGTGAGCATCTATATTTTATCCTCCGTATTCCTTTGTGGATTAGATGTTATTGACGACTTCTATATTTAAGGAAATTGCGGGGATGCAATTTTCTTAAGGGAGGGAGTCTGTAACAACCCTGAGATTGCAATTACCAAATAATAAATTAAAATTATGATTTTAAGTTGAAAAGGGAGTTAAACAAAAATTTAGGAATTTAAATTTGCAATTGGTTTGCAAATTAAAGTATTTTGGGTTTAAAATGGGGAAATTAATATTTTTGGAATTTAATATTTAAAAGGGGAATTTTTAAATGTGATAATGGGTTTAATTGGCTAATGAGACAATTATATGGTTTTGATTAAAACTAGGTTGCCACTTAGGATTTTGTTCACATGATAACCTTAGAAATTAAACTAAGTCCTAATGGGTTTTAAAACCTCCTAACATGACCCATTAGCCTACCCACTTCTATATAATATCTCAAACCCCTTCCATAAACCCTAACCCTCCTCTTCATAATTCCTAAACCTAGATCTAAACATAACTAATGGCCTCCCTTTGGTAGAAGACCCATCTCCTTCTCTACATATCTAAACTAGTTTGATCTTAACAAAAGGTAATGCAATCTCCCCTATTCTCTAATCCTTCTTAATCCCTATTTACCTCTACCATCTTGTGTAATCTTTGTATTGTTTTTTTTGTGATTTTGGGTTCTTGAAGTCTCTTGATCTTTTGCTTGGGGTTGAGGATTTTGGCTTGCTTGATATTGTGCACACAAACCATTTGATCATTTGCTTATTTGAGGTAATTACTATTTATTAGTGATTATTGCTAGTTATAATATTGGTGAAATTTGATGCTAAAACTTGAAAAAACACCCCAAAATCACCAAAATCACAAAAAATAAGTTGGCTGGAATGTTTCAGCCTGAAAATAGGCTGAAACAGGGGTCTGGGTGCATCAGGGCAGGCCTGGGTTGCACCCAGGCTGCTGCTCCCCAGCCCAGGTGGGCTGGGGCTGCTGCTCTCCCCAGCCCGCATGGTCTGGGGCTCCCCAGCCCGCATGGGCTGGGGCTCCCCAGCCCAGATGGGCTGGGGCAAACTCTGCACCCCAGCCCAGGCGGGCTGGGGCACCTCTGCACCCCAGCCCGCATGGGCTGGGCTGGCTCCCCAGCCCAGGCGGGCTGGGGAAACTCTGGCACCCCAGCCCGCAAGGGCTGGGGCTCCCCAGCCCGCATGGGCTGGGGCTCCCCAGCCCAGGCGGGCTGGGGCATCTCTGGACCCCAGCCCGCATGGGCTGGGGCTTGCTCCCCAGCCCAGGCGGGCTGGGGCAACTCTGCACCTCAGCCCGCATGGGCTGGGGCTCCCCAGCCCAGGCGGGCTGGGGCATCTCTGGACCCCAGCCCAGGCAGGCTGGGGGCTGATTAATTCACCCCAGCCCGCTTGGGCTGGGGGTTTGTATCTCATCCCCAGTTCAAGCGGGCTGGGTTCGCGATGCCGCCACGATCGCATCCTAAGTCGAAATTCGACGTTTTCGGTCTCGTTGGAAAGGTGGAGTTTCGAACTCCATCTCTAGAAAGTTTGGGCAACATCGGAGTTCGTTTGGTACTTCGAATTTCGTGTCGAAGTTGAACTCTGGTCGCTGTTGGTAAACAGTATGAATCTTTTTCTGGGTCCAACTTTGAGATGTCGCTGCCACTTTGCCTCAACTCGGAATCCAGAAATTCTTTTTGCATCTTAAAGTAGGGATGTTAGACTACATGCCTGCAAATTTTCATGACATTTGGACATAGTTTGCTGGTCCAAATAAATTGCCGAACTTGGGTTCGCAGCTGTTTTTTGAATGTTTACAAACACTTTAGAATATTTTTCAGTGATTTTCTGGTTTTATTGATTTCTTTGAGATTTGTCTCTAGATTTTGTACACGGGTTTTATGAATTATTTTCAAAAGATTTTTCACTCCTAAATGGCTTTCGAAATTATTATATAATATTATTTTTAATTATTAAATTAATTACTCCATAATAGGAGAGTTTTCAAAAGCCGTTTTAAAGTGATTTCAAAATCAATTATAAATCCGTTTCGCGCCATTAATTTCTATAATAAAAACCTCACACTCACTTTTTAGCACGTCGAGCGAAGTGGAAAGGTGCTTAAACGGTTAGGAAATCTCCGGCCTATGGAACCGTGTGTATTTTCTTTCCGGTTAATCCCCGACCTATTCGATTGATCGTTTTGACCTTTGGGTCTAGTTTACCGATGATACGAGATGGACTTTTTATGGTTTGGAGTGTGAGCTTGCTATTGGTTAGTAAACCGTTTAGTGCGAACGTGGGGTATGGGACTCATTGTTAACACTTTACGGGTTCCTCTCCAAGAAGTTTGTGACACATTAGCCTCTGGGCGGCCAGTACTGGACCTCTGGGTCACCACGCCTCTGGGCAACCGTCTCTGGACACCTGCTCTTTAGAGCAGTTTATTTTTCGGCATGCGCCTCTGGGCCTTTATCCTTCTGGGAAGGATCTTGCCGTCTCGCGCGTTCCGCATCTGTGCGAGTGATCGATCACAACTCTACAGTACTTGGCAATAACGATTCCGGTCGGTGCACGTGCTATACTTGTATTATCTGATGATTTTTATATCCATTCGAGTACCGCCATTCGGTGTTGGTTCTATGGAACCATACGATGTAAGTGCGATTACCTTGTGGATTCACAGTGTCTCTGGACACTGCTTTTCAGTGTTTGATTTCATTGACTTTTCAGTATATCCCCATTGCTCTTTGGAGCATCGATCTTTGCTTGGGCATTGATTACAGACTCTGGTCACTCTTGGGATTATTGCCTATGGGCAACTTTATATAGCTTTGGCTACGCCGATGATATGAGGCGATTTTATTTATTCATCACTTTGGTGCTGATATTCTCTTTGGAGATTTTTATTGTTGATTGATGATTAGGGATCGTCATTTTATTCATGTGGTCCAAAATACTCTTCTCTTAGGAAAAGTACTGTTTATTTTATATACCGCATTATTATATATCTCAGTTATTACTGATTGTTTAGCTAGCCTGACCCGAGTGTTTTCGCTCGGGTCAGACTGAGTTGTTTCAGGTTAGGTCTCTGGACTTAGCTTATGTGCTTCCGCTTGGACATTATCTGCTATACTGATAGATAGCGCTTTTATTTGTCCACTATTCCGCTACTCTGTTATTATTATTCAGACTTTGTTATGTACATATTTTTGACCCACATGTGTGGGCAGTGGCTTTGTACCCACTTATAGTATTTGGATCTGTATTGATGATGTATTGTTCTGGGATTTTATATCTGTTATGTGATTCCGTTCTGTGATGTTTTATCATTTATTATTATGCTTTGTCCTGATAGATCTTTAGCCATTTGTAATTTCGTTATAAGTATTTACCGAATATGTCGAACCACTTGGAAAAAAAATAGATACCACCCTTTCGACGTATTCAGTAGATAGTTATAGCTTGATTACAAATGATCGCTTCCACTATACTCTATTCTCCGCTCTAACAGACAGTATTACTCCCGTAATACTCTTTGTTACAGTGTGTCTCAGAGTGGAGCGTTACAGAATGACAAGTGAAGAACCGTTTAAATATTAATGTAATATTCTTTAATCAACATGAAATGATAGTGTAGATTCTAGAAATGATTCTATTAATTTGCACAAACAACAATGTGAATTAATACGATTATTTCGGGATTATTTGAATTGATAATTGGATTGATATTGATTGTTGTTATTGCTTGTTTATTTACTTTGACACCATCCCAATTATCACACTGCAAGTTCCCTTTTGTTATGCTCTGATTTTTGAATTGAAATGGAATCGGGTTGAAATGATAAATACCCAAAATGAACTTGACTTAGGATAGAGAATTAAATAAAACCGATTGGTCAATAATTTGATTTAAAAATAAAATAAAGATTTTATTTGAATTAATAATAAGGTTTTAAAATGAAGTTGGAATTTGAATTTTATGAAAGGAAAATGTTAATATTAATAATCTGAAACAAAATATTAACAATGTAATTGATGAAAGAATGTTGTTAAATTTGAGAAACGATTGAATTAAGTTTTGAGTTTTTAACAATTAAGTTTGAAATTATTAATAATTAATTAAGTTTTGAAATTAGTTAAAAATTGAGTTTTGAAATTATTTAATAATTAAATAAGATTGAATTATTTAATAGTTAAATAAAATTGAATTCTTTATTAAGTGAAATTGAAATTCTTGAATAAGTGAAACTAAGTTTTTTTATTAATTGAGTTTTGAATTGTAACTAAGTAAATTAATAAGTGAAACTGAATTTCTCTAATAAGAAATAAAATGTGTTTTATTGAAATTAATGTAAGACTTGAAATGTAAAGAATTTGATTTGATGAATGTAATTTAATTCAAAATTGTAAGTTTTGATTTAATGAAGTTGAACTTAAGTAATTGATTTAATGAATTGGAAATTAAATAGAAATTGTTTTGAATGACAAATTTACTTAATGAACATTGAATAAAATTGATCAATGGATTTAAATTGATTTGAATGTTAAATTAAATTAATTTAAATGATTTCGAAATGAAACTTATATACGAACTTGAATCAATATTTGGATTGTTTTAAATAGAAATTGGAATTGAATTATAAGATTTTGAAATTATGAATTTGGAAGTTTTGAAACGTAAATTATGAAAATTGGTTTAGAAAGACAAATGAAATGTTGATTTACAAATTCTAATTGAAATTGAATTTGATTGCTTTTGAAATATATAAATGACCAATCGGTGAAATAATTATGAAAGTTATTAAAGAGACCGGAATCGGTTATGGACATACTCTCTGTTTAAACCGAAAACCACTTTAATAACTATACGCGGAGTGTGATCCAGAATGAAGTGGTTGGAATGATGTACGTGATGACTGAAGAAAGAGAACGATAATGGATAGCCTTGACACTTGTGTCAAATTGGAAATGACTAAAACAGGAGCCGTGTCGGGCCAAATGGGGGGTTAGCTACCTCGAGCGAACACACTTCTTCGAAAACTACTCATTACTTGTTGTCGATTGGTGCACCCTTGATTTGGGAGTGTTGTTTCGTGGTGTTGCGATCGCTGCGGCGATGCGTTCTCACCAGTCCGGATCAGGCAAACGGTAGTTTCACTACCTTGGGTATTGCCTCATGTGCCTTGTCATACTTGGATTCCTATATACGCGACCACTATAATTTGTTTTGTGTTATACCTATGGAGTACTCCCTGATAGCCCACTAGTTTACGGTGGAGTTTACAGTGCTGTATAGACTATAACGCTTATATAAAATGTGTTAAGGGGGATAATGGTAACGCCTTAACACTATTTTGATACTTTATATTACTGATAGGCATTATCTACTTATCGTACACTACTGCATAGTAGATAGTTTAACGGATCCTTATAGGATGGTTATTCCAAACATCCTTTGAGTTACTTGTATTTCAATTGCTATTTCACTTGAGTTGGATTTATTGATATAAGAATGTTAATCCTGACTCGAGTGTTTCATGTTTTGCTTTACGCTCAGGTCAGACTGAGTGTTCCAGTATTCGAGACTCACCTTTGGAGTTGGAGCTTCGCTTGGAGATCCAGCTATCTATCCAGTTTTCAGATATCCAGTTGATTCCAATGATGTATTCTGATTTGTACCTGATGTATAGTGTTACTCTTCTGTTGTATCTTGTTTAACTCTGATGTATCTTATATATTTATATAGTAGCTTCATGAACTACTATCTCTTTTACTTCCGCTGCATTTATTACTCTGTGTCTGTGATCTGTGATTACTTATTTACTGTATATGTTCAGTTTTGCCAAATTTAAATAAACAACGTGGTACTTTGAATTATTCAAGTCCGACATGTGCGGATGCGAATAGTCCAAAATATCGGGTTGCGATTGGAGCTTGTAGAACTTCAGGCTAAAATAGACGGAACCAAAATGCTTCAGCATAACTGGAATTTCTGAGAGTTAACTCGCCTTTTTGGTTAACCAGTATGTTATATAGTAGATAAAAATTATTGGTTATATGCTTGGATGTTTTATTTGTTTGATTGTTGGGTTTGGATAAATTACCATTTTTTAAAATAGGAAAATAGGCACAAGGATAAATTTTAAAAAAAATTAGGCTGAAGGACAACAAGTTTATTTTTTTGGCTGAAGGAAAATGCTAGTTATAACCAGCATTTTGTATTTACACTGAATATAATGCTAGTTATAACTAGCATTTTATATAATGTAAAAGTTGAATATAATGCTAAATATAACTAGCATTTGTCTTTCAGCCTAAAAATAAGACTTCATATCCTTCCGCCTAATTTCGAAGTTTGTCCTTTTTCCTAATTCTCTCTTTTGAAAATGGATAATGTATAAAGTGATAAAATAATATTAATTTAATATAATTACATTGTTTAAATAATAACGTAGTTAATTTAAACATACTTATTTGGTGTTATCTATTCGGCCAATTAAACAGTCTAATAATAAATGGAAGAGTTTATTTTGAATGACATTTTTCTAGCAGAATAAATCCTTGTTCTGCTATTATATTAATTCGGACATTTATTAAGTGTTGGTTAATTGATACTGGATTAATGATATGTTAACAATTAATTGTTAATTATGGATTTGGTTTACATATGCCTGCTTATGTAAATACCAGTTATTTAACTTGGGATGTTAAATTGAATAAAATAGTAGCTTGTTTAAGTACCATTGGGGTCGTTAAGCCTCCTTTTGAGTTTGGAAAGTTATGGGATTAAATTAACTTCAATTTATAATTATTTGAAGTAAAGTGATTATTTAATTATTATTTTAACAAAGTGTTTTATAAAATTATTTTTGATATAAATTAATTATTATATTATTTAAATTGTTTTAAGGTAAATTATTATATTTATAATGTTTTAAAATCAATTATTTTATTAATGTTGTTTAAAGATAACTAATTACTTATTAATGTTGTTTAAAGATAATTAATTACTTATTAAGGTCATTTAAAGATAATAATTATTTTATTATTGATTAATTGAATCTTGTTAATTATTTTATTGATAATATTGTTTGAAAGTTAATTAATTATATTTTGAAAGTTGTTTAAAATTATTTTATTATATTATACTATTTAAAATGTTTTTAAAAGTTAATTAGTTTATTTATTTTTTTTGAAAGTTCTTTTATTATATTTTTAATAAAGCTTTTAAAGT
Source organism: Allium fistulosum (assembly GCA_030737815.1). Taxonomy (NCBI): domain Eukaryota; kingdom Viridiplantae; phylum Streptophyta; class Magnoliopsida; order Asparagales; family Amaryllidaceae; genus Allium; species Allium fistulosum. The sequence continues at coordinate 85,399,163 of CM060901.1, read as the reverse complement.
TTAATTATTATATTATTAAAAATGTTTAAAGTTTATCTTTATAATTTAGAAGTTTTTATTCATTATAATTAAATAATAAATTGTTTATAAAAGGATTACTTTTTATAAAAAGGATTTATTAAAGGAGTTTATGAATTTGAAAGAAAATTGAAATTGGAAAAAGAAGTTTGGTTTTCAATTGATTTCAAAAGGGAGGTTTATAAATGGTTTTTGAGATTTGAAAGGAAGGTTTTATAAATGGGTTTTGAGATTTATAAAAGAGTATTTTTTATAAATAAAACTTAGAGATTTATAAAGAAGTTCTATAAATAGATTTTGGAAATTTATAAAAGAGGCATATATAAAATAAAAGAGATTTATAAAAAGGATTAGTATTTTGGGTTATTAAAGTCTATGTTTAATGACATATGGGGTTTTGATCATTTTAATATGATTTTGAAATAGAAAATCTTTTTGAATGTTTTGTGATTATACTTATACCATTTTATAAGTATATGGGAAAGTTTTTCCAAGTTTTGGAAGAAATGGTTTGTGAATATACTTATACTGGTGAGATAAGTATACAAATATTTTAATAAATATTTTCGGAAAGAGATTTAATTGATGAAAGATAAATCTAAGAGGCTTGGTGGTTTCTATGGGAAATATAGTCTATGTTTAGAATGTTTATTTATTTGATAACTAAATAATTGACTATCAAATCTTAGCCTAAATATGTAATCCTTCTTAATTTTGATGGTACAGAAATATTCTTTCCCTACTTAACATCGAAGAATTTAATGTTGGAAATATCTAGGGGAAACACGGGGATTATATGATACAGTTATCGTTGATGGTACTATACTATACATATAAACTCGTTTTGTTCTTCTAGGACAAATGATGAGAAAATTTGTTCGCTTAAATGGTTAGGAGGTGGTCTCTGCTCTTATGTATTGTCTGATTATTTCCAAAAGAATCGAAATTGAGTATTCTGAAAATCGATCGATTGGTTTTAGAACACCCGATAAGCGGAGAAGCGTACTTATAAGAGAGGACTCGAAACCGTAACCACTCCAAAACTATATATGGGTTCTATGCTTGGAGGCGATTACAGTTTATGTTGAGATGTTGGAATCCATGCGTGATTCCGAGACTCGTTGGGGTATGGGAATCCATGTGTGATTCCGAGATCTATGTTGAGATGTTGGAATCCGTACGTGATTCCGAGACCCGTTGGGGGTATGGAATCCATGCGTGATCTCGAGATTTATGTTGAGATATTGGAATCCTTGTGTGATTCAGAGACCCGTTGGAGTATGGGAATCCATGTGTGATTCCGAGATCTATATTGAGATATTGGAATCCATGCATGATTCCAAGACCCGTTGGGGTATGGAAATCCATGTGTGAATCCTGAGATCTTTGTTAAGATATGGGAATTCATGTATGGTTCTGATACCTATTGAGGTATGGGAATCCATGTGTGGTTCCGAGATTTGTTTAGTTGGCGGTGCATGAGCTGGAATGTCGGACGAAGCCTTACCTGCGAAAATGACTAAAACTGGAGATAGGTTGCATAGCCAGGGGTTTAGCTAACCCATAAGGGTGCAGTCATCTCCTTCCTAGAGTTGCCTACAGTTGTTGTGCATGCATGAAGCGGTGCATTCGGCCTGCATGGCCAGCTATGTATTTCCTATTGTACATCACTAGGGATGTATTGTTGCTTCGAAAGAATAACTCTGATCCTTGTGCAGGAGAACGGTTCTCGAAGTATTGACGGCATCTCTATGGAATCTTATAGAATTAGCGAATGCGCATTAGTGGTTTTTGATTTATACCTATTATTGTTGTGATGTACACTCACAAACATCACAGCTACTTGAATGGATATTTTCTCCCTTATACATTATTATAATATCACTGGATTTTCTAATATAAATGGCTTGGTTATTGTAAGGTAAAAACATGTCCATGTTTATGTGTGACATGGTCTTACGAGATACCTTTATTTTGAAATGTTTTATAACATTAAAATCAAATTGAGGTAGGCTTTATTTTCTTATAATGCTCGGGTTAGACTGAGCATAATTACAGATTTAGATTGGATGCTTTGGAGCTTCAGTAGACGAGCGGATGCCTCCAAGACGTATTCACGTATATTTATATTCTTCTATATTGGTTGTTTTTATTTATCAGCATTTGTAAGGACATGTTGTTATAACTTTCTAGGATGATGATTAGTTGATTTTTGTACTCTGGTTGATGTATGTATATTAAGGTTTTTCTTTCTCGTATAATAATCTATTGTATATTATATATTACTCGTCACAATGTGAGTTTCTGTTCTATCATTTCTTTTTCTCCAACAATCTGTATTTTTGGCATTTGGATGCTCGATACGTGAATACCGTAGATGTATTAGAGTCGACTTTCAAATGTCAAAAAGGCTGGTCGTTACAGAAAATTTCTTTTACTACATACAAAGCATGTCTACAATGTTTTCCAATAATGGACATGCTTACAAATTGGGAAATCATGAATAATAATAATTGTGAATTATGTGCTAACCATTCAGAGACCCAGGAACATCTTTTTACATGGTGTAATTATAGTACTTATCTATGGGATTTGATCTAGCAAGGCTGGAGATTCCACCATTCACCAACTTGACGTTGCTGCAAAAAATTAAGATCATTGAAAAGATTCGCATTCCAGGAACTATGCAGGACATAGCATACACTACGACTTCAATAATAATTAGCCATATCTGGATGGAGCATAATCGTAGGAAGTTTTACTAGAAATCTTTCTTGGTGGACCAGCATTTTAAGGGGATAAAAATCGACGTTAGGGTTTAGATTATTAGGCATAAACGAAGTAGCTGGCATTCGGAAAGGGTGGTTGAAATGATGTGAAGTTAGAGAGTTGAGTTATAGGATAATAAGTAATTGCGACACTGAAGAAATATTTAGGGTTTTTCGTTCTTGGGCTACATGGTAACATATGTATGCGACTACATTTTTAGGCTGATGAAGGATGAGCCTTCTTTATTTAAACTAGGATTGTTTTTTTTCATGCAATGGTAATGTATTATACATTTTAGCAAATAGGGAATGTCGGGCTCTTTTTCCATAATACTCTGGTAAGGTTTTTTAAGGAGACGAGTTCTCTATTGGTTCTTTCACGTCATTAATAAAGAATCCATTTTTTAAAAGAAAAAATATATATTTTCATATATGTGTGTGTACATACATACATACATACATACATATATACATACATACATACACATATATATATATCTGTGTGTATGCATATATATGTGTGTATGTCTGTGTGTATGTATATGTGTGTGGATACATACACATATACACACACAGATACAATTAGGTTCAATCAAATGAATTTTTATTTCTACTTCGGTGAAGTGATATATATACATATATATGTATATATATCACTTCACCGAAGTAGAAATAAAAATTCATTTGATTGAACCTAATTGTGCTCCTTAGTTACACGTAACTAGTGCATACTCCCTAGGTTTTCATAAGAAAAAATATATTACATGAATTAATATTTGATTATGTATTCAAACTTTGTAGATACAAACTTCCCACCCTAAACATAATAATAATAACTAGAATCTATATTATAAATAAAATAAATGGTATAATATGCCATAGTAGAAGATCGTAAGTATAATAAGAATGAAAAAAATCATATTAGAACACACTGTACCTATCAAATGTTATAAGAAAATGCCTTAATTAGTATAAGCTAATACCATGTAACTGACTGCTCATAATATTGTTGTTATGTTCATGAATTTATTATGCTTCAATAATATAGATAGGGACAATGTCCTAAAACTTCGTGCATGTAATTATGAGAAATTATTAGTCTAAGAGAAAATATAACCAAATATTTATTAGCATATTTGAATTTATATTTTTGAAACTGTCTACATATGCGTTAATCTATGCATTTACTAGGATCTAGAGGACATTTTCAATTGGGAATTAAGGTGTTATAATAACTCACTTGTAAAGTAACTTGACAACTGTTGAAAAAATTAGTACAATACTGGGCTTTTATGTTTTTTTTAGTCCCACATCGCGGGATAAGTTCAATCCCTTGTTCCAAAGCTTATATGTAAAGGAGCCTACGTAATAAAAGTAACTTGTACCTTTTCTGTAATCTTCTCTCTAAGCATTAATAAAATTCTTCTCCCCTTAGTGGACGTACACTATCACATTGACAGTGGAACTACTTTAAGAAAGATTGTGTGCTTCCCTTTCATTTATTATTAATTGGGTAATGTCATCATTGTCTTGAATAAACCCCCAATATTTGTTTGATTGTTTCACCATCCTACATTTAATCCTATTTGTTTCTGCATCTGTTTTATTGGGTAATATCAGCTAGGAATGATAGACCCCAACAATAGGGTATCAGAGCATCTAGGTTGGTTTATAAAAGGTTTAAGGAAGTATAACAGAAGCTAAGGGTACACTGTCATAACAAGACCTTATGTCAGAGGTTCCTATATTCATTTGGATCTCAGTTGACAATAGAAAGGTGGAACATGGATAAAGACTTTGAGAAATGACAATAGAGGATGAAGGCTATTCTTAAAATAAATATGGTTCATTAGGTAGTTTTTGACACTGAGGAGTTACCAGCTGAAGTTTCTACCGCGGGAAGGAAAGAGATGGAAGAATGGGCATTTACCACTCTACAACTGGCAATGGGAGAAAATGTTACCTTAGAAATTAGCATAGAAACTACCATTAAAGGAATTTGGACGAAGCTAGAGAATCTCTATTTGAAGAAATCATTCGATAATCGTTTGATTCTACTGAAAACATTTTTCACCATGAAGATGAGAGAGGGTAGTCTAGTGAAGGCGCGTCTTAGTTTCTTCGATGAGCTTGTAATGAAGAAAAACAGTGTGGATTTGAAGGGGTGTAACGACCCGACTTTCCAGTCCCAGAAAATCGAACCATTTGTGTTAAAGAAGAAGAGGTAGAAGAAGAAGAAACAGAAAGTCAACAACAGAATCTCACATCGCAGCGGAAAAAAAATATAATATATATCAACAGATCTTTACACAAATCAAAAACTATATCTGTTTATATAATACATCATCAGAATACATCATCAGAGTACATCAACATCCATAACATACAACTGAATACACAGCGGAAAATAATAACAAGTACGAGGGTACGTATCGTCATCCAGCTCATCTCCTGAGCTCCACAGCATCATCCTGTAACCTATAATACTCGGTCTGACCCGAGCATCATATAAAACAATACCCGAGTCAGTCTGGAATACCAGCGTGAGAAAATCACACTCAATTGATTATTAAAGTTTCAAAATCTTTTGAAAACGAAAGCATCTCGTAAGACCACGCCACAAATAAACATGTCGGGTTTTTACCTTACGATAGCTAAAACATTTTATATCAAAATTCTCTGATATTATAATAGTGTCTATTCACAAGTACTTATTAAAATAGCTGAAATTGTTACATGATTAAATTCCAGCATACTAGCCACAACGTGGGTAATACAAACAAAACTCGTACAAGGCACGTAGGGAGAATGGATTTCCAACGAATGACTAGGCACTGGGGTACCACCTGTCACAGTACGTGGCCTAGATCACAGTACCGAGGAGTACGCCCGCTCCCCTGCAACACAAGGCCAGAATCATCCCTTACTGGATAATTCCAAATAAAATCACCCCACGGTTGGGATCAGCAACCGCACCACTAAGCCGAAATAAAAGGGACATCTAGACAGGGATGACTTTACTCTCAAGTGGGGGCTACCCACGAAGCCTTGCTGCATAACCCCTGATTTTCAGTCATTCCCGGTTGATGAGGCTCGAGGCTAAACGATACCTTTTCAGAACATATCCCTTAGAATGCCCATCGTCCACCTGACGATGTTTCGCAAGCATTCGTCCATACAAGTCCGTCCCGGGTCCGAACGGAACCGAAGGCACTATTCCTACTACATCCATTTTGGAAATATCCTCAGGATTAGTAGCGACTAGCCCTTGCACTTCATAGCTTCATCTTCGACTCCGAACACGTTACACGAAACGTACAAACCGGATCGAAGTGGTATTCGAGTCTCCAGACCTAGAATCCCGGTATACGGAAACTCGATCCCGGTCTCTTCGAAACGATCAACGCATTTGGCCAATATTGATAGTCGGTTATTTAACTATCCATTTACATCCACAAACAACCATCACACAATAAATAATTTCCCACATTATTTATTTGCCCAAATACCTTTCCAAGATATATTTCTATTTTCAAACTCCTTTTGAAAACAATTTCAAACCGTTTCCGCTTACGGAATACATTTCCCCAAATATTTATTTCTCTGAAACACCAAGTACAAAATACTTTAGATTTAAAAATAATTTAAAAGCACTTTACTATAAATATACTTTATAATATAGAAATTTAAAAACTACTTTAATACCTTAACAAAATATATACTTAAGGAATATTTAAAATGAAACCACTTTACAAATATAAACTAAATTTCTCTTTTAAAACATAATAGCAAATCACTTTTATATAATTACTACAATAATAGATTTTTGAAAATCCTTACTTTAGACTTTAACATTTAGAAATAATCAATCTTCTAAAATATGCTTTTTTTAAAACATATTAAACTTTTAACTTGTATTTAAAATTGCCTTGGAAAAACGTACTTGGCAATCCAAAGAAATACACTTCTCATTTCCATCCTTTAAAAATAAACCAACATTTATTTTTAAACCAATCCATATCCTTTTATAAATTCCCATCTTGAATTTATATTCTCAAATATCCACTGATATTTTATTTTACTTTATAAACCCAGTTTATATCTCCAAAATCTCATTTCTCTTTTAAAAATCCAAGTTTTTAAACACTTAAATCACTTTCCAATTGATTTCCATTTTACTTTACTTTGAAGTAAATTTCCCTATTTACTTCAATTATTTCAAATACATTAACTTTCATCTTTTATTTCCTTACTATGAGTTAAAACCCTTTTTAACTAAAATACCAATTCCGGATTTCCAAACTTCTTCAATTAATATTTTAATTAAATTAAATATTTAAATTTCAATAAAATCAATTCTTTTATATTTTTAAATAATATCACTTTAGTTAAAGATTTATTTCTTCACTATTAAATTCAAAAATCCTCTTTTCCCATATTTGTTCGAATTAAGAAATTTCTTTATTTCTTTTACAATTCCTTATTTAATTTATTCGAATTCACTAGAATTATTTAACTTAAATTTTACTCTTTTATTTCTTTCCAAAATTCAATTCAATTGCTTTTGATAACTCATTATACTGGGAAATTCAATCCAACCAGATTATCCAATATAAATCATCACATGATATCAAAAATCATATCACAGAATATTTAAACAAAATTAAATATTTTGAGGAATCCAGTTGGATCCCTCCAACCTGTTTCCCTGCATCCACAGATGTTAACACAATACCAATTTCACTTCAAAGTGGAATATCGCGGTATATGGGTTTTAATATAAAATCATCCGCTATTATACGGCGCATAGGGTCTCATCCGCTATATAATGCGGGAATATCAACAACTCCAATATATACATATGCCAATGTGTATATATTGCTATATACTACTATATATATATAGCACATCAATCAAATCAATCAATCCAAACATCCATCAATATTTAAATTTAACCAATTAAATTTAAATTATAATTTAACTGAGTGAGATTAACTCACCTTTGATCTTTAATTTGCAATCCAATCCAATCTGGTCTGTCTTTCCCCGATTCCAGACCTTGTATAACATTATATAATTTATTTATAGTTGAACAAATAAAACAATCAATTTCCTTTAAATAGATTTAGTTTATTAACACTTTAATTTGAACTAATCTAGTAATCATTTTCCTATTGGATAAATTTAATTAGCCAGATTACCCTATTAACAAACTTTTCTTTGAAACCCTTATACTTGTAAAATTTTATTTATGTGGATTCAAAGCCGAATTTTCAAAGAACTTTTCTACATTCAAAATCCTTTAAATTTTAAAATCCCAATTAATTCAAAATCTTATCTATGAAACCAGAGATATACGCTTATAAACAAAATTTATATTACCCTTCATAAGTTTCCTATTAACAGCGATAACTACTGAAATTATTTTTCTTTCGTTTCCTGACTTCTGATTATCCAAATCTAAACTGAAATGCAAATTGTAAATTAACCAGTAGTAAATTTATACCTCGCTAGAAAAACGTACTCAGAGAATCCACCTCGCTCGAACCGTGAAACCCCGCAGCCTCCAACTCGAATCACCATCATCCCCACGCTCGAGATCCGATCGCCCCTTATTTCGCACGCGAGCGTCGCCGCCTCCATCTACCAGTCGTCGCCGCCCCTGGCTCCACGCAACTCGAGGCCACTCGAGAGGAACGACTCAGTACCCTACCGAAGCCCCTACCCTCCTCGCGAATTGGTCCGAGCTTGCCAAATATCGCCTGCCATTTATTTTACTTTATTTTTTCTTTCGAATCGATTTGAAGAAGTGAGGGGTCTAGGAATTTTTAATAGAAGAAGGCTCGGTTCCTAAAAATTTCGAACTGATTTGGAGAAAGAAGACTACGACCACCATTTTCTCTTAGTTGTCGTTCGAGATTATGAAGGAGGGTGGTTCAGTATATTTTTCTCTGGGTTTTGATTCGAGTTAAGCTTCCAAAGGAAGAGAGAGGGTACGTGATTTGAAAGAAAGGAGGCGTGGCTTATACGAAAAGCAAGGGTGGCTGAGCAGACAGTTGATAAGATGGGATTTAATTATATAAATATAATTTATTCCCCATATTACACATCTTAAAAATCTTGAACCCCCATAGAGACATGCCGCCAGGCGTGCGTAATGTTATACCACTATCCCAAACGCACTGGAAAAGGTTTCGAGTCCAATTTCGATCGTATGGAGAAGATAGCTTTTTTGGACCCAGATATTATATTGAATTTTCGATATAAATTTCAACGCGTTTACTCATCGTGTGCTCACATAACAACTCCGAAAAATACGAAACTTAAAATCCGATAATAATACAATATTACGGATCCAATGGAACTGGTTTCATCGAATTCCGAGACTGTGCTTCGGAAGGCTATTTTTAAATTCAATTTAAATGATAAAAAATTTCAAAACATAACAAACCATTTTTAAAGCTGATTCCAACACTTCTATCCATTTCAGTATTATCTATATAAATTTTATAAGCCTTCAAAATATTTTTAGTTAGCTTAGAATACCAGATTTACTATTTTATCCAACTTCAATATAAATTTAATTTAATTATTAAATTACTCAATAACAGCGATATTTGAAATTTAAGTTTATAATTAACCTCTGAATATTTTAAATTAATTAAATATTCCAATTTCAAATGCTCAAAAATTCCGGGTCGTCACATTCCTCCCCCCTTAAAAGAATTTCGTCCCCGAAATTACTAGTTAGGAAGAATGATCTATAACCCATTAACGCTTTCCTCAACCCAATAGTTTTAACAACTTGCCCAAAACAAATCCTTTTTACTAAAGACACACCATCCCACTTATTACATTCCAAGCCTATCCATAAGTTCCAAACCAAATCGCTTCTTATCAATTCAAATTTATATTTGAATTTAAATTTGAAATTATCAAAATTTCTCAAAATTTTTCTAACTCTCTAAATTTTCGAAAAATTTTGCCAGCGTCTCCTTTGCGCGGCTAGCTCGGTACAACTACAAAATGGCTCTACGGCCTCCCAATCTCAAAAAGGAAACAAAAAGCCAAGTGGCTGGATCCAAAACCCAATCAAATTTCATACAGAAATTCAAATACATACCTTTTGTCGGGCCATTAAATTTTATCTTCTAAAATCAAAATCCCAATTTATCCATTGCTTTTAGACACCTGTATATCTTACTAAGCAATAACATCCAATTACAGCTTCAAACCATTTTATACATTCATGCACAAATTTTCAATATTTGTTTTACTTAAGCCCGTACGATGCACATATATCATCCGTACGCAATATCACATTCGATCGCTCACTCGATCACATAATTTCACTTCCGAACTAGTATTGTTCACCCGACTTCCTAGTGCGGACTCAGATCTGGTTTCTTGATCAGAAACCGTCATTCTCCTTGCATAGCCACCAACTATGATAGAGAATATCCAGAATCAATCAACAATCCATATCCAGGCTCGCCGTCGAAAATCGAGTGAAAAATTCCAACTCGGATCGATATATCTATCTGAAATTTTGTGTTCGACACCTGGACCAAATAGCTATGCGAATAAAATAATATACGTACATCCTACGTATAAATTTCAATTGATTATCCATTATATCAATTTCCTCTTTATTCACTTTCATTTTGATAGTTATTCTCTTATTCAAAATTTTCCTTGTCAGTTCCGATTTTCATTTAATTATTTACTTGGAAAAATTTCTCAATACAAATTTTCTTAAGAATTCACTATTCATTTCTTAAGTCCAATATAAATATTTTACATATTTCTTATATTTACTTCACTTCACTATTGAAGTTCATATCCATTTCTATTCACTTTTATCTTTACAATTCCATTTAAATTCAACTTGGTTTCCATATTGAATATTGAATTAGTTTCACTTACTAATTAATTTAAATCTCAAATAAAATTTTATTTGCAAACTTTACTTCCTTTAGTTCCTTCGATTTCACTTCTTTACATTCATATTTCAATAGATTCAATTATACAGTTCCAATTCCATTTGCTTAGCAAATTTAAATCATTTATCGCTAATGAACATTTCTAAAATTTCAAAAAAATTCTAACTCCCAAAATTTCCGGAAAATTTTGGCAGAATCTCCTTTGTACGGAGGGACTTCTGCGATATCGCAGGATGCACAAAAATGTATATACATCGGCCTCAGGCCGGAAAACAAAGAAAAAACAGTTCATATCTCCTATTTTGAATTCTTTTGCGTAAGCGTACCTCATTTTTAGCATTTTAAAGCAAGCGGCTTATTATTTTAGCATGTTGTGCCATCAGATTCAGCCAACCGACTTCCCTGAACCTGTACTAACTCAATTACAACATGTAAGTGCCAAAATCATGTAATTTGACAACAAACTTACAATTTTGTATAAGTAGTGCTGGTTAAACCATAATCATAAGCCACTTAAGATTTCAACATCAAATTTTAATTGTTTACAATCAATCCGTTTACACTTTATTTAAATCAAAGTGGTTTGCAACTCAATTGTTTACATTCAATTCATAGAATTTTATTTACCTCGTTTCACATCAAACGATCTATTTTCTAATACAATTCGACAATATTAATGTGAATAAATTGATTACTTCAGCTTTAGAACCATTTAGGTTAAATCCAACTCAATTTTAATTTCCAACTCACATTATCAATTCATCCTTCACTTTATTAATAATGTCATTCAATTTATTCCATATTTCATTTACAACCCAAACATTTGATTTTTATCTCAAAAATCACTTTACCTATTTTACTGGAGTTCAATCTATTTTATAATTCAAGTTTTGGATTTACATCCATTTCTCACAATTCAAAACAACTTTTATTTTGGCTTATTTATTCCACTTCTAAATTTTATAAACCACAATTTATTTATATCCATACTTCCATCTATTTAAATTCAATCCCATTTATACTTTTATTTTTAATTAGGGATTATACAATTTATTTAACTAATATATATTTTATCTTTCTCATCATTCCATAAACATTTTAAATAAGATTCCAGAGTTTAAACAATTTCCCAGAATTTCAAAATCACTTTTGAAATCAACTATACCCAAAAACCTTTCCAATTTCAAAACCAAACTCAGTTTTGCAAACAACACCAGCCCATACATCTAGGTAGCAATTTCTCTTTTAGAAACCCGAAAATGAACATCGATGATGCTGCAGTCATCACCGAAGTTATTTTCCAGCGACCGAAGGAGAATTTAATGCTTTTATCTCTTTAAAAACACTTTCAAATATTTTTAAATTTTCAAATCTCACAAGATTTCAACTCAAAAATATTCCTGAAATAATACTATTATTTCTCCAAAACCCTTTTGAAACCATTTCCAAACTCAAAGGAATTTTAAACTTCACAAAATTCCAAATTTGAAATCCATCTCGATTTATTTTCAAATGTTCCTCTGGAATCCTATTCCCAATTATAAATCATATTTATAATTCACAGTTACAAATTTCACTTTATTATCTGAATTTATTTTCTTAACCTAGGTTATGATTCCAATTTCTTATTCAATTTGATATTTAAATGATACTAATTTAATATTATCACTTCCTAACAATCAAACATCCATATATAAGCTAAATAGCTTATAAAAACTTTTCTTTTTATATACAAAAATAATTTGGGTAAAATTATTTCATTTACCCTACTTTAAAACAATACTGTGTCGAATTGTTCTATACAAGCGTTTAGAGATCCCTATCAATATTGTGGCGTCCCACACATCGACCAGAATCCATAAACTACTCAATAAACCAATCAACACAATATAAAACAATTTAATATTCACTAACAAATACGCGCTCATATCTATTAATACTCTCAAAATTCCCACCAGAGCCAAGGTTGTCGCCAACCTGGCTCTGATACCACTGTAACGACCCGACTTTCCAGTCCCGGAAAATCGAACCATTTGTGTTAAAGAAGAAGAGGTAGAAGAAGAAGAAACAGAAAGTCAACAACAGAATCTCACATCGCAGCGGAAAAAAAATATAATATATATCAACAGATCTTTACACAAATCAAAAACTATATCTGTTTATATAATACATCATCAGAATACATCATCAGAGTACATCAACATCCATAACATACAACTGAATACACAGCGGAAAATAATAACAAGTACGGGGGTACGTATCGTCATCCAGCTCATCTCCTGAGCTCCACAGCATCATCCTGTAACCTATAATACTCGGTCTGACCCGAGCATCATATAAAACAATACCCGAGTCAGTCTGGAATACCAGCGTGAGAAAATCACACTCAATTGATTATTAAAGTTTCAAAATCTTTTGAAAACGAAAGCATCTCGTAAGACCACGCCACAAATAAACATGTCGGGTTTTTACCTTACGATAGCTAAAACATTTTATATCAAAATTCTCTGATATTATAATAGTGTCTATTCACAAGTACTTATTAAAATAGCTGAAATTGTTACATGATTAAATTCCAGCATACTAGCCACAACGTGGGTAATACAAACAAAACTCGTACAAGGCACGTAGGGAGAATGGATTTCCAACGAATGACTAGGCACTGGGGTACCACCTGTCACAGTACGTGGCCTAGATCACAGTACCGAGGAGTACGCCCGCTCCCCTGCAACACAAGGCCAGAATCATCCCTTACTGGATAATTCCAAATAAAATCACCCCACGGTTGGGATCAGCAACCGCACCACTAAGCCGAAATAAAAGGGACATCTAGACAGGGATGACTTTACTCTCAAGTGGGGGCTACCCACGAAGCCTTGCTGCATAACCCCTGATTTTCAGTCATTCCCGGTTGATGAGGCTCGAGGCTAAACGATACCTTTTCAGAACATATCCCTTAGAATGCCCATCGTCCACCTGACGATGTTTCGCAAGCATTCGTCCATACAAGTCCGTCCCGGGTCCGAACGGAACCGAAGGCACTATTCCTACTACATCCATTTTGGAAATATCCTCAGGATTAGTAGCGACTAGCCCTTGCACTTCATAGCTTCATCTTCGACTCCGAACACGTTACACGAAACGTACAAACCGGATCGAAGTGGTATTCGAGTCTCCAGACCTAGAATCCCGGTATACGGAAACTCGATCCCGGTCTCTTCGAAACGATCAACGCATTTGGCCAATATTGATAGTCGGTTATTTAACTATCCATTTACATCCACAAACAACCATCACACAATAAATAATTTCCCACATTATTTATTTGCCCAAATACCTTTCCAAGATATATTTCTATTTTCAAACTCCTTTTGAAAACAATTTCAAACAGTTTCCGCTTACGGAATACATTTCCCCAAATATTTATTTCTCTGAAACACCAAGTACAAAATACTTTAGATTTAAAAATAATTTAAAAGCACTTTACTATAAATATACTTTATAATATAGAAATTTAAAAACTACTTTAATACCTTAACAAAATATATACTTAAGGAATATTTAAAATGAAACCACTTTACAAATATAAACTAAATTTCTCTTTTAAAACATAATAGCAAATCACTTTTATATAATTACTACAATAATAGATTTTTGAAAATCCTTACTTTAGACTTTAACATTTAGAAATAATCAATCTTCTAAAATATGCTTTTTTTAAAACATATTAAACTTTTAACTTGTATTTAAAATTGCCTTGGAAAAACGTACTTGGCAATCCAAAGAAATACACTTCTCATTTCCATCCTTTAAAAATAAACCAACATTTATTTTTAAACCAATCCATATCCTTTTATAAATTCCCATCTTGAATTTATATTCTCAAATATCCACTGATATTTTATTTTACTTTATAAACCCAGTTTATATCTCCAAAATCTCATTTCTCTTTTAAAAATCCAAGTTTTTAAACACTTAAATCACTTTCCAATTGATTTCCATTTTACTTTACTTTGAAGTAAATTTCCCTATTTACTTCAATTATTTCAAATACATTAACTTTCATCTTTTATTTCCTTACTATGAGTTAAAACCCTTTTTAACTAAAATACCAATTCCGGATTTCCAAACTTCTTCAATTAATATTTTAATTAAATTAAATATTTAAATTTCAATAAAATCAATTCTTTTATATTTTTAAATAATATCACTTTAGTTAAAGATTTATTTCTTCACTATTAAATTCAAAAATCCTCTTTTCCCATATTTGTTCGAATTAAGAAATTTCTTTATTTCTTTTACAATTCCTTATTTAATTTATTCGAATTCACTAGAATTATTTAACTTAAATTTTACTCTTTTATTTCTTTCCAAAATTCAATTCAATTGCTTTTGATAACTCATTATACTGGGAAATTCAATCCAACCAGATTATCCAATATAAATCATCACATGATATCAAAAATCATATCACAGAATATTTAAACAAAATTAAATATTTTGAGGAATCCAGTTGGATCCCTCCAACCTGTTTCCCTGCATCCACAGATGTTAGCACAATACCAATTTCACTTCAAAGTGGAATATCGTGGTATATGGGTTTTAATATAAAATCATCCGCTATTATACGGCGCATAGGGTCTCATCCGCTATATAATGCGGGAATATCAACAACTCCAATATATACATATGCCAATGTGTATATATTGCTATATACTACTATATATATATAG
This sequence comes from Allium fistulosum, assembly GCA_030737815.1. NCBI lineage: Eukaryota > Viridiplantae > Streptophyta > Magnoliopsida > Asparagales > Amaryllidaceae > Allium > Allium fistulosum. The sequence continues at coordinate 85,383,701 of CM060901.1, read as the reverse complement.
CACATCAATCAAATCAATCAATCCAAACATCCATCAATATTTAAATTTAACCAATTAAATTTAAATTATAATTTAACTGAGTGAGATTAACTCACCTTTGATCTTTAATTTGCAATCCAATCCAATCCGGTCTGTCTTTCCCCGATTCCAGACCTTGTATAACATTATATAATTTATTTATAGTTGAACAAATAAAATAATCAATTTCCTTTAAATAGATTTAGTTTATTAACACTTTAATTTGAACTAATCTAGTAATCATTTTCCTATTGGATAAATTTAATTAGCCAGATTACCCTATTAACAAACTTTTCTTTGAAACCCTTATACTTGTAAAATTTTATTTATGTGGATTCAAAGCCGAATTTTCAAAGAACTTTTCTACATTCAAAATCCTTTAAATTTTAAAATCCCAATTAATTCAAAATCTTATCTATGAAACCAGAGATATACGCTTATAAACAAAATTTATATTACCCTTCATAAGTTTCCTATTAACAGCGATAACTACTGAAATTATTTTTCTTTCGTTTCCTGACTTCTGATTATCCAAATCTAAACTGAAATGCAAATTGTAAATTAACCAGTAGTAAATTTATACCTCGCTAGAAAAACGTACTCAGAGAATCCACCTCGCTCGAACCGTGAAACCCCGCAGCCTCCAACTCGAATCACCATCATCCCCACGCTCGAGATCCGATCGCCCCTTATTTCGCACGCGAGCGTCGCCGCCTCCATCTACCAGTCGTCGCCGCCCCTGGCTCCACGTAACTCGAGGCCACTCGAGAGGAACGACTCAGTACCCTACCGAAGCCCCTACCCTCCTCGCGAATTGGTCCGAGCTTGCCAAATATCGCCTGCCATTTATTTTACTTTATTTTTTCTTTCGAATCGATTTGAAGAAGTGTGGGGTCTAGGAATTTTTAATAGAAGAAGGCTCGGTTCCTAAAAATTTCGAACTGATTTGGAGAAAGAAGACTACGACCACCATTTTCTCTTAGTTGTCGTTCGAGATTACGAAGGAGGGTGGTTCAGTATATTTTTCTCTGGGTTTTGATTCGAGTTAAGCTTCCAAAGGAAGAGAGAGGGTACGTGATTTGAAAGAAAGGAGGCGTGGCTTATACGAAAAGCAAGGGTGGCTGAGCAGACAGTTGATAAGATGGGATTTAATTATATAAATATAATTTATTCCCCATATTACACATCTTAAAAATCTTGAACCCCCATAGAGACATGCCGCCAGGCGTCCGTAATGTTATACCACTATCCCAAACGCACTGGAAAAGGTTTCGAGTCCAATTTCGATCGTATGGAGAAGATAGCTTTTTTGGACCCAGTTATTATATTGAATTTTCGATATAAATTTCAACGCGTTTACTCATCGTGTGCTCACATAACAACTCCGAAAAATACGAAACTTAAAATCCGATAATAATACAATATTACGGATCCAATGGAACTGGTTTCATCGAATTCCGAGACTGTGCTTCGGAAGGCTATTTTTAAATTCAATTTAAATGATAAAAAATTTCAAAACATAACAAACCATTTTTAAAGCTGATTCCAACACTTCTATCCATTTCAGTATTATCTATATAAATTTTATAAGCCTTCAAAATATTTTTAGTTAGCTTAGAATACCAGATTTACTATTTTATCCAACTTCAATATAAATTTAATTTAATTATTAAATTACTCAATAACAGCGATATTTGAAATTTAAGTTTATAATTAACCTCTGAATACTTTAAATTAATTAAATATTCCAATTTCAAATGCTCAAAAATTCCGGGTCGTCACAAGGGGGATGAAGAATAAAAGGTGATGGTTCTTTTGTGTTTCCTTCCGGAGTGGGACATAGGTTTCGCTAACAGTCTGATTTATGGAATAGACACTTTGACAGTAGATGATGTAAAGTTGGGCCTTCTATCTAAAAACTTGAGGGATCAGTAAAGGAGATGAATGAAGTAAGAGAAGGGAGTAGTAGTCAGGGCCTATTTATTGAGAGTGGAAAAAGGAGAAGAAAAAGTGGAATCCTATAGGGCGTTCCAAGTCTAGGAAGCCCGGAAATGGTTGGAGAGGAAAATTTAGAGAAGGAAAGTGACACAATTGCAAGAAACCAGGCCATCAGAAGAGAGTATGTCCGGATTTGAAGAAGAAGGCCGAGGATGGATCTTCATTGATTTTGGTGGAGAATAATGTATCTAATGATGTGTTGATTACAGCGGTATCTGATGTGAGAGTCCACTGGTGCTTGACTAAGGGGCATCGTGCCATATGACGCCAAACAAGGATTATTTTAGCTCTTTTGTTGGAAAAGAAGGAAGTGCAATCCACATGAGAAATGATGCTAGTTGTAGAGCCAGGGAAGAGGGTATAGTTCGAATTAGGATGTTTAATGGAGTGATACACACTTTAACTGGTGTGCGCTATGTTCCGGGTATTCGGAAGTCATTGATTTTTTTAGGGCAGTTGGCATCCATGGGATGCAAGGTGGCTATGGAGAAGGATGGTTTAAAGGTTTCTAGAGGTGCACTTGTTTTAATGAAAGAGATGTGTTCTAAAATCTATATCTGCTGAAGGGAACCATGGTTCTCGGAGAGTCTTGTATTGGAGTGGATAGTTCTTGTGTTTTGGATGCAACTAGATTTTGGCATCTAAGATTACATTATATTTCAAAGAAGGGGCTTAGAGTTTCTCCGCGGTCGAAAGATGTTGAAAGGAGGAAGCTTCGACAAGTTGGAATTTTGCTAGGAGTGTGCGCAAGGAAAGCAGACATAGGTATATTTTGGATTTGGATTTCATAGATCGGAGAGAGTGCTTGATTATGTGCATACATATATTTAGGGACCAGTAACTACTGGTTCCAATGGGGGAGCAAAGTATTTTATTTCCTTTATTGATGACTTTTCTCGAAAAGTTCGGGTGTATGTGATAAAGGCCAAATCAAAAAGCTTTGAGCTGTTTAAAGCTTAGAAAGCGCTAGTTGAGAACCAATCAGCTTATAAGTTAAAGATGTTTAGATATGATAATGGTGGTGAATTTGTTTCTAAGGAGTTCCTCAATTTTTGTAAGCATGATGATATTCAGAGACATTTCACAACACCGGAAGACCCGCAATCCAATGAGGTTGCTGAGAGGATAAATTAGACTCTACTTGAGAAGGCACGTTGCTTTAGATTGACAGTGGGCCTGTCTAGAGGCTTTTAGGCCAAAGCTGTATTGGTTGCAGTACATATTATAAATCGAATTCCATGCTCGGCTATAGATGGGAAGATTCTGAAGGAGAAGTGGAGAGGTAAAGCAGTGTATCTTGGTTACTTTCATATTTTTGGTTGTATTGTGTGTGTTCACCATACAAGTGATATAAGAGCATACAAGGGCTTATTTATGGGATACATGGATGGTATCAAAGGGTATCGCATTTGGAACCCTGCCGATAGAAAGATTGTGCATTCTAGACATGTTACTTTTGATGATGCTGCAATGTTCAATCCTAAGAAGGAGTTACCTACCACATCAGATGAATCTAATAGGCCTAAGGAGTAAGAAGATGTTCCCATATTTCAGCCTAGTAGTAGAGTTATTGCTATTGAGAGAGATGTAGATGCAGTTGATGAGACATCATAGAGTAGTCCATAGGTTTCTTCTAGTAGTGTGGGTGATGTGCATGAGACTAGAGGAAGTTCAGTTCAAGGTGGAGTTGAAAGGATTTTAGGCTAAATTATACCTATTCGAGCCTATCATAGGACTATTGGGCCCTCGAGAGGTATGGAGACTGGAATTATGCAAACCTTAGCCTTGATGATCAGTTTGATTATGCTCTACATGTGGTTCATAACGAACCATTTGACCTTGAAGAAGTTATGAAGTCGAGTGATAGCTCGAAACGGATGTGTGCTATGGAAGAGGAGTTAGAGTCATTGAGAAAGAACAAGACTTGGGATTTGGTACCACCTCCTCTAGGAAGCCACATAGGTTGCAAGTGGGTATTCAAGGAAGGAAGATGGGAGATACAAGGCAAGATTAGTTGCTAAAAAGTTTTCACAGAAGAAGGGAGTGGAGTATGATGAGATGTTTTCTCCTATAATGAGGCATACCTCTATCTGCATTTTGCTTACTATTATTGCTACTCATGATTTGGAGTTGGAGCAACTTGATGTGAAGATCGCTTTCTTACACGGTGACTTAGAGGAGTCCATTTACATGAAGAAACCAGAAGGATTTGTTGTAAGTGGGAAAGAGAAACGTGTTTGCAAGTTGAAGAAATCACTTTATGGACTTAAGCAGTCGCCTAGACAATGGTACAAGAGGTTTGACTCTTTTATGCCTTTGCTTGGTTTTGATCGTAGTATCAAATGTACTTCAAGCATTTAGAGAGTGGTAAATGGATGTATTTTTACTCTTGTATGTGGATGACATGTTGATTGCTTCCTAGGATAAAGCTGAAATTGATAGTTTGAAGATGAAGCTAAAAGCAGAATTTGAGATGAAAGACCTTGTGGATGAAAGGACGGTTTTGGGTATGGAAATCTAAAGTGATAGAAACCTAGGACCTTTGAAGCTCACTCAAAAGGTGTATTTTAGGAAGGTACTTACTCAGTTTAGCATGGAAGGATAAAAGGCAATTAGTACACCCATGCCTTTGCACATTCAGCTTTCTAATAAAGGCTCTCCGATCTTAGAGAAGGACAAAACTTACATAGCAAAGGTGCCTTATGCGAGTACAATTGGTAGTTTGATGTATGTTATGGTTTGCACTAGGCTTGACATCGCACGGGATGTTGGATTGGTTAGTAGATATATGTCAAATCCAGAAATACGCATTGGGAGGTAGTAAAGTACATCTTTAGATATCTTAGAGGAACTCTAGACCATGGGCTAATTTTTGGCGGCAAAGATAGAGATTTAAGCTTGGAAGGATTTTTTGATTCTGACTACGCCGACGATAAAGATCGAAGGAAGTCAACCTCAGGATACATGTTCACTCTTGGAGGGACAACTATTAGTTGGAGAACGAGATTGTTGACCGTTGTTGCTTTGTCTTCTACAGAGGCATAGCTTATAGCTGTTGTTGAAGCAAACAAGGAGGCATTGTATTTAAGGCGGTTGATATGTGATTTGGGCTTCATGTATGATGGAGCAGAGGTGAATTATGACAGTCAAAGTGCAATTCACGTAGCAGAAAATCTGGCTTTCAGCTCAAGCATGAAACATATAGAGGAGAATTATTTCTTGTCTCAATGAATGAAGAGAAGCTAATTCGTCTTCAAAAAGCTCACACAGAGAAGAATGCAACAGACATGTTCACTAAGTCCTTACCTACTGCAAAGTTAGAGCATTGCTCAAACTTGATCCATTTATCAAGGTACTAGGTGCCACATGGTGACACGGGGGGAGAGAGAATTGGTAGATGGAAACGTTTGTTTTCATTGAAAAGATTGATAGGTCCTACACGGGAATGATATGTTTAAACACTTTTTTGGCAGTTGGTGGTGTTGCTGGAGTTCGTCGAAAAGTGTAATGGGTGATGGCATTGCGAAGCTCATTGGGAATGTATCCATTATGCTCGAGACTTCTCAAAGTATGAAGGTGTAGATGGAGTTGGATGACTTTGTTTAAAAATATATATTATATCAAGATGGAGTGTTGAAAAAAGGGATACAATATTAGGCTTTTATGTCTTTTCTTTAGTCCCACATCACGGGATAAGTTCAATCCCTTGTTCGAAAGCCTATATATAAAGGAGCTTATGTAATAGAAATAACTTATACTTTTTCTATAATCTTCTCTCTAAGCATAATAAAATTCTTCTCCCTTTAGTAGACGTACACTATCACATTGATAGTGGAATCACTCTAATAAAATTCATGCGCTTCCCTTTCATTTATTATTGATTGTGTGATGTCATCATTATCGTGAATAAACCCCAACAATTTTATTTGATTATTTCTCTATTCTATATTTGATCCTATTTGTTTCTACATTTATGCTATTGGGTAATATTAGCTTGAAAGGATAACCACAACAACAACTTGCATAGGTCGAAGAGTGTGTCGAATATTTCTTGAGCAACATCTTCTTGCGAATAGGAAGCAAACGTTATGGTGCAAAATCGAATCACACTAGAAAAATATAATATGTACATTGTGATTAGTAGAACAATTTCAAAGTGGTGAGGAACAGACGTCAAGGTGTATAATTTAAAAAAAAATACCCTTTTCAATTTTTTAGAAAAAATTATTTGCTTATTACAAACTAAAACTAATAATATTAAAGAATTATATATTATAAAACAATTTTACGATAATTTCAACGTAAAATAAAACACAACTAATAACACAATAGATCTAAAGTGTTGGATGTTTTATCCGTATATGGGACCTGGAATTCAAGAGAGATCTAATGGCTATCTTGTATCACCATTTGTGTTTATAAATTATGTTCAAATAGAATTTCATGCACACACACCCCACTACATTAGGCACGTCCCTATGGACGTATGTAAGGAATACCGAAAGCAAATTTATTTATTGTGAAATAATGGTTATATGCATAGATACTTCTTGGCACAAATAAATATGTTGGCTAACTTACTTTTATTGTGAAATATTATGTACAAATACACACAAAACTCGTTGCTACCTTTTTGAGCATTAATTTGGTTTTTGTGTAAATATTGCATAAAAATATATTGTGAAGATTGCACTCATAGCTTGAAATAAAAGCATGAACAAAAGTTATTTGACTTATTTCAATCCTTTAGATATTTATAGACATACATAAAGCTATTTTGATATTAATCATCAAACTCATTGTTCAATTTACTTCGAGAGAGCATAAATATATTCGAATATTCAACTTTCACCATTATACTAAAAATAGAATAGGGCTAGACTCACTTATAAGATTTCACGGAGTAGTAGTAGTATCACAACTATACCATTGTAAATTTGTGAGTTGAACACATCATTCTCATCATAGTTTACAAAAGGCAATCAACCAAAATTCATAATCACCCCTTGAAGAAATTTATATGTTATATTTTTCTACAAGACATGCTTTGCTCACCAAAGTATTTACTTTGAACGGGTAACGAAGAATATACATTTACTCATAAGAAAATTTCCCTATTACTTTATTTGGGCTTGAGACCTACATGAATAACTAAAGGGTTATAGATGGCGAAGTTCAAAACATTTTAAGAGATGGATTTTTTAACTCACAGTTCTGTTACGACCATTAAAATTTAAAAGTATTATTCATTATATTGACTAAACATAAGTTTCAAATTTAAATATAAATTAATATATGCAAAAAAATGATTGAAACATATATATACACGTTTATTTTTTAAGTACCGGGGGTTACTTTATAAATTCCCATTGGTAAATGTAGAATGATATTACTCAAAAGTGGATTAAAGAGAAAACGCAATAGTTTAAACAATGAGGGATATTTTGTAAATTCAAATGTGAGATAACTTACCATGAATACAAAAAAGTTAGTAGAATGATGGTAAAATACTTGTTATATCCAATTAAAATATCATAGTCCAAGACACCACTCGGAAAAGAACACGATGAAAACAAAATGATTAGTCTTACATGGTTCCTATTGTTTCTTTCTCGAAACAACTAATAATGATAATCAATTATCAAATATATGAAAGGCAGACAAAGCTTCACTTTTTAATTCCATCAATTATGAAAAAGAAATGAAAGACATACATTTAATATATCTCAAGGGGTTATATTGTTAGGTGTGGCACACATTGTGAGTGCATGGGTTGAATGGTAAGTCTCATATCGCAAGAAATATGGTGTATAACGTGGTATATATATGGGATTGGTAGTAAGTGTTAGTACCTTAGGTATTGGTTTTGATGATAACAACTATATGACATTATATAAAATATAGATACTAATGTTTTATCAAGATATATATAGTATATAGTGCAAGATATTAGACAGGTGTTGATTAAGAAGACTGTACAGTATCAAGATGTTGATATCAAGAGTAGATTCAAGATGTAGATATAAAGTTTCAAGAGTTCAAGAATGAAGACTCATGAGTATTGAAGAGTTCAAGAATTCAAGATATTCCAGATAAGTTATAGAGTCGTAGAATTTATGTTAAAACCTTGATAGCGCTTTCCTGATCTCTCTTTCCTTCTCTAATTTTGTTTTAAATTATTTTCCAAATATTCTATTTTTAATAATATTTTCAAAATATTTCCAAATGATTTTCAAATATCTTATACTTATAAAGATACTATTTTAGTGTTTTTAAGTTTATATATATTGAATTATTGTTTATACTTTAATAATTTATAACTATATTTATTTTATATATATTATTTACATTATAATAAATATTCTTATTGAATCTTTCAAAATTATTTTATTAAGTTTTAATATGATTAAAATATGTATAAATTATGTCTAAACGTTTGTACAAAGTTTCAAAATATTTTACAAAGCTTAACATTTTCAAAACAATTTTTATTAAGTCATTTTTCAAAATACAAAGAGATATGTCGACATATCTTTTACAAGTATGTCGACATACTAGCTGTATTTTTCCAAATTCAAATTTTAATGGAAGTGCATTTTCATCATATCTCTTCGAATGGGCATGACCGTTGTTTCCCTATATATACCAGTCTTCCAAACGAATTTTCATTAACTACTTTCTTATTCTTCTCTCCTCTTTTCACTTTCTTGATTTCTAAAGCAATTTCTATTGACGAAATTCAACCAAAATCAAATTCAATCATTACGAGTTTGATTCTTTTTCATATACTCTCTGATTTCTCTCATCTCTCTCAAGATCAAGTGCTATTCAAGAGTTATAGGATCAATTGTAATCAAGATCGAAGATCTGATAAACTCTATCAAATCTTACTCTTATACTCCGTGGTGTGCTTGGTATCCCTGAAATCCAAGTAGGTATGATTGTAGCCTAATTAAATCAATTAGGTGTGTTTAGTAGCCCGTAATCTAGTGGGTGTACTTGTGGCCCGGAAATCAAGTGGCTCTACCCAAAGGTCGGGATTCTAGAGGGTGTGTCTCGTAGCTTTGAAATTGAGATTGTATTTGCATTAAAAAAATCCGTACAAGGAATTGTGCGGGACTGGATGTAGGTAACTCCGAACCAGTATAAAATCCTGGTGTGTTCTTTCAATTTTACTTTTACTTCATTTACATTTATTTATACTTTGATTCTGTGATTGTTTCTATGATTGTTAATTCCATCATTCCAAGTAAAATCTTAAAGGGTTTGAGTAATATTCATATAATCCTTTAAACACTATTCACCCCTCCTCTCGTGTTAATTTAGCCTTTAGATCCATATTCCGCTGATTCATAGTATGTAACATTAGGAATTCCATTTGTTACAAACAAGTGTTGCCAAGACCACGTATGTGCTCATTTCGGAAGGTCACGAAAAATGTTCAGTCGGGACGCTGGCACATTGGAAGCTTCATTAACTGACGCTATTACAAAAAATGAAGCACGTGTATATGGGGACACGTTGGTGTCCCAAAACACAACATGCTATCAGAGCCAATTGTTCAAGGGGCCATTAGATGATGTGAGAGTGACCGAAGTAGGACTCCTTGAGGCTTGAGTAAGAGAATGACTCGTCAAGGTGGAGATATATAATTAAGCAGCCTATCCCACTACTATAGAAGAGGACTTATGGATATGCAGCCTGCTTCTCCAACGTTGAGGACTTATGATCTCCAAGATGACTTGAGTGGAAGCACTCGCCTTAAGGTGGAGATTTGGTGACGTGGATAACTGCGTAAAGAAATGGAAGCAGCCTGGCCCAACTATAGAGCTTCTTCAGTATGCTCCAAATAAAGGTTAGAGGAAATGCTCATCAAGGTGGAGATTTGTTAGGTGTGGCTTGCAATGTGAGTACGTGGATTTAACGATAAGTCCCACATCGCAAGAAATATGGCGTGTAGCTTGGTATATATGTGGTATTAGTGGAACGTAACATTGGGAATTTCTTTTGTTACAAGAAATTTTTGCAAGACCATGTATGTGCTCGTTTCAAAAGACGATGAAAGGAATGTTCAATCGGGATGCTGGCACATTGGAAGCTTCATTAGGTGATGCCATTACAAACAATGATGCACGCGTATATAAGGAGGTGTTGGAGTGTCGAAACACAACATAATCGTGCTTAGACATAATCTGAAGGTTATTTGTTTGATTTTTTATACTTGTTAAATGCATTTAATTAGTACTAAATGCAAAGGTAAATTTCAAATGAAAATGTTTGTCCATTAATATAATAACTTTATATTATCAAGTAGATTAATTTTTCCTGATTTCTATGTTTAAAATAATTAATTAGTTGGATTCTTTAGTGATGTTCTTTAGACAAATTTTCATCGGCTACCATGGAAAGCTTCGGATTTCCCATTACTCGGCCATTATATTTATGGTTTTCCCCTGCTCTGGTTGTTTTTTATTTATATTTTAGAAGTTATTAAAAGGAGGGATGGTAGGCTAACAAAACTACCCGCTTTTATTTTCATTTTCATTTATTCATAGCAATGGTGTTTTAATAAGGTCTCCGCTTTTAGATATGGTGGGTCAAAAAGTTCGGCCAACCCCTACCCAAAAAATATATTTTACGCTACACTCGACAACCTTCTGTCGAAAACATGCCCAAATTCGATGACCTCCCACCAAACAAACCCCTCATATCCAAAAGTGGGTCTCTTTATCAACCCTTTTAATTAATGCAAAACTTCAAGTGGAAGTATTCCAGTTATATATAGAAGTATGAAAGCATGTCCATTTGAGCGAAGGAAATTGTCGTTAAACTTCTCTCATTATAGTGCACATCCATCCCAACTTTTTGTCCATGTGTGTTCCAATACCTCTAGTCCATTGATTTGTACATGACCGATTAAATATTTATGGTTTTTTTTGTCATGATTATTGGTTATACCATTACAATCGTTAGATGGATGTTTTTAGCACATGGAGTGAAGTTTGGATCAAAAGACTTGAACTCTATGTAACCATTTATTTTAACCATAATATATATTAAATTACCGTATCATTGTGGTAGAAATTTCCAAAATATTTTTTTGTTCCTTCAAAATGGAAATATATAATATTTTATTTCCTTTTTCTCCTAGAAGAAATTGCAACTATACGCTGGTCTATGTATGTATAAATGTTGTTTCTGCTATAAAATTTGAGAATAATACTTAATTTAGGACCTTAGTGGAATAGGTAAATGAAAGAAGAAATATAGCACTATAAAAAACAACTAATTTTATTATAAATGCCTATTTTCAAGTCATCTTTCAAATTATTAAAGTAACCATGTTAGATAAATATGCAAATAAAGTAAGAAAATAACTAGCAATTCAAACTTTAAATTCTATGCTCATCATGAAAAAAATCATATTACAAATAAATTTTCAATACACAGTATGCAAATTCTCAAATTTATTTCTCTCCACCATATAGAATTTTCAATGTGACAAAATAATCAAAATATTAATAAAATAATTAGCAATGGGAAAAGATCATATTTTACTACTACTTAGTTCACTCTTAATTATTCATCCACCTTTTGATATGCCTGCCCAGTGCATATATTTCTTGTGGTATTGTAAACATATAACTATTAAAAAGTAACAGTAGTAGCAGACCTAAATTTTTTCTTGCAAAATGTAGGTAAACAAAATATTCGCATAATTTTTAGCTTCTAGCAGTATGGTTTGACAACAAAAATATGTGAGAAAGTATGTACTGATGTTTTAGGTATGAATAGCCGAATAATAAAACAATGACAAAAGGCAAGTGTAACGACCCAGGATTTGGTCGTTTTAACTTGAAAATTTTATATATATTTTATATAGCCAATAAATAGATTTTTATTAATAAATAAACTCATTTTAATAAATTAATAATGATGGTATAATCGGTTTGAAAATCTGTTTACCAAATTAAATAGTTCGTAGAAAAACAGAAAATGTGACCGAAGAACGTTTTTCGAAATTTTGACATTTCGACACCGGAAAGTTGTCGGGAACGTTGTTCGTCTTTATGCACCATATACATATATAAGTTAATTAGCTAAATAATAATATAATTAAGATAATAATCTTATAATTAAGTTAATTAACTGATGATGTGACGATCCATGAATTTAAAAACAATAAACATTTTATATAAACAAATACCCTTATGTGTTGTCACATCTAAGATTTTCTTTTATAATAAAACATAATTATCCATCATTACCAATCATTAAGCCTAAGACATGACAAGTAAAGGAAGAAAAAGTTGATGTGACTTAACAAAATGATTTCATGTTAGGATTTTTTCATGCTAAGGGTATAAAGGTAATTCTCCTCTCCTTTCTTCATCTATAAATACACATACACACCCATTTATTTTTCACTTTCCATTTTCTATCTACATTTCCTCCTTCTCCTCTTCGTCCATCCATGGCTTCCTTTAGTTTATAACTTGAAAAAAAATCGCTTTTTTTACTTTAAAACACTTCCATAACCTTAAATCACTTCTACAACTCCATACAACACCTCCTCTTCCAAAATACAAGTACTCCACCACCCCACAACCACCAGGCCATACCCTTCCTTACATAGGCCGAACTCATTTGTAGCGCAAAATCCAAGAAAGCAACTTCCTTTTCAAGCTCTAGGGTCATTAGCAAGGTCTAGTGCAAGTTAGAGTTGAATCCGTGGAGTTTCGGTGAGTAAAGTAGCTCGGTTTTCATAAATAAACTAACTTTTTTATATATGTATATATATGGTGGTTATATAGTGAAAAGTTAGTTTGAGATCATATGGTTGGATGTTGATTTGTTTTGGTGGTGATTGTTGGTTTAGTTGTGTGTTTGGACGCAATAATGGAAAGTTAGTAATCGTATGGACATTGGCATATATATACGATTTATTATGTGAATGGATAATGTTAATGTATGTTGGATTGTAAAACATGAGCTATGTCATGAAGATTTGAAAAACAAAGTTGAAAACATTGTATGTAGTCGTGACGGATTCGAGGTCGGATTTGGAATCAAACTCGTTTCAAGAATATAAAGTTTAGACTTTAATTAGAATTGTATATTTGGTTTCAAGATTTAAAGATTTCTAAAATATGTTTCAATCATGAATATTATGGTTTTGATAAAGTGGTTTCACTTAAAGGTGGGTTAGAGCGAACTACGCCCATAGCGATAGTCGCTATGGATGTAGTTCGATTAAATTTATCGATTTTTGTTTCAAGTAGTTTAACTTGAAATTATTTTGTAAAAGTTTACAAGACAAACTTAATTAGTAATTAAAAAGTAATTTAGTTTTGTAAATTAATTATTTGATTAATTAATTAGTTAGTTAAATAAAAAGGTAATTAACCTTAATTAGTAATTAAGAAGGTAATTAGTAGTTAATCAACACTTAAGTTAAGTTAATGACTATTATTTGATTAATTAAGTTTTAATTAGTATTTAACATGGTTAAGAAGTAATTAGCGGTTAATAATTATTTAACTAAATTAATTAGTTAATTAATTATTATTTAATTAAGTTATTATTTAATTAATTAGGATTTAACTAATAATGATTTGATTTAACCTTAATCAAGATGCATTAGGAAGTTAATTATGGCCTAACTAAGCTCATTAAGTCTAACTAGAATTTAATTATGATTTAATCTTGATTTAATTGGGATTAATTAAGATTTAATTATGGTTTAAACTGATTATTTATTTATTTATTTAAATCTTTTCCAAAGGTAATTTTAAATTAAACTGAATGTGTTTAAACCATTATTCTTCTCAAGGTGATTCGATTCCAAACCAAATGATCTCTTGTCTTGACCATTAAGTAGCCGAATGAATTAAAGTAGTGATTGAAAATGTTGACTCGTTTATGGAAAGTAAGTGACTTGTGTTTAGTAGGAATGTTGGATATCGGAATTTTGATAAACATAAGGAGGTTAATTTCGACAAGCGGGTCATGATAACCTAAGTGTGGAATATGTTTCCATATGTTAATCTCCCACCTGATAGTGAAATTATCCACTATCAATAACTTGACCCTTTTAAATTATCGAATGTTAGTTTGAAGAGACCGGGATCGGATGACAAGCTATTATCTGAAAACCACTTCAAACCAACGTAAACGTTCGAATTGTAAGTATTGAAGTCATAATCAAGATTCAAGGCTCGAAGTGCAAGGGCTATTTGCTTCTAACCCTGAGGGTGATTCCAAAAACGATGTAGTGGAAATAGTGCCTTCGGTCCATTCATCTCCTGAACGACTTGTATGGAAGAATGCTGAGATCGTGTCAACATTGAATGGCAATGTTAGCATTCCAAAAGGGAAGTGCTATTGAAAGGTAAATGTGGCCTCAAGCCTCATCAACCGGGAATGACTAAAACAGGGGATATGCAGCAGGGCCATGTGGGTCGCACCCATTAGGGTATTGATCATCCCATCTAGAACGAGTCCATATCCTCATAATTAAGTCTCAGAATGGTTGGTTATCCTAACCAAGGGGATGGTCATATTCAGTACTATCTAGTAAGGGGTAGGCCAGTCCTGTGTTAGCAGGGGTCATTAGGTATGACCTCGGTACATTTTCTAGAGGTTACTGTGACGGGTGGTACCCCAATAGCCCAGTCATTAGTTGGAATCCATTCTCCAATACGAGCTTTACGGTTTTGATTGTAAACCTAATATGTTGGAATGTGAGATGCAAGCATTTCAGCTATGTTCTATATTTACTTTAAACCCTTAGACATTATAATAATATCATCGATTTTATATAGAAGGTGTTTTAGTTATCGTAAGGTAAAAACTCGTCCGTGTTTGTGTGCGGCGTGGTCTTAGGATACCTTTTTTTAAGTAGTTTTCAAATAAAAATATTGTTATTTGAGTTTACTCACACCAGACCCATGTCTGACCTAGATTTTAATTTTCTTTTCCATAAACTCTTGGGTACTCAATTTTTATGAGTAGTCAAGTGATCCAGGTTTCTCTTGAAAGCGTGATGGAGGAGCTGGAGCAGGTGGCTTCATGGATAGTTATTGATATTTTTAAAGTATTCTACTGTGTATGTTTGTATGTATGTCCAATGTATTTTGTGGAAAAGCAGTTGTTATTGTCCTAGTCTGGATCTTATGTCTTGAACTCTGATGTAATATTTTGGCTTTGACTATGTGATATACTACATTATCTATTATATGTTGTTCCCTGCGTGGTAAGGTTATGTGTTTGATTAGTCTTTCTCATATCTTTCTTTTTCTTCAAACCAAAATGATTTGTACTTCAAATGCAAGAAAGGAAGATCATTACATTTGGTATTAGAGCTTAGTTTATTCGAAACACCTAGGCTTTGGAATTGAGAGTCAACTTCGAGAGTGCATATTTGTAATTTTTATTCGTATACCTATATATATTCCTAATGGTTAGATCAGCTTGATAGGTTTGATTAGTACCATTCTTTAAGATTATCCCGTCAAAGTATCTTAAGGATTATCTTGCTATGTCTAGATAGTAAGAAATGAGCAATAGAGGTAGACAAGGTAGGGGAGCTAGTAGCATTACGACCACCAATGGTCGAACTCAGAATGGAAGGGTTGGAACTGTCGAAGAGCCAACACCAGTGCAGCCAAGAGTGAATTTTGCAACTTTGTGTAAGGATTGCACAAATCTAGGAGGGAAACCGTTTAAAGGAACTAAGTCTATTGTGGAGGTGCAAGCTTGGTAACGATCTTGTGAAAAGATTTTTAAGGGTCTCAACTTATCAGATGAGCATAAAAGGTTTTTGGCGGCATGGCAACTACAAGAAGGGGCAGCAGCTTGGTGGGATTCCCTTACAATGAATGTTTCAGAAGAAGAGATCTCATGGGCTCGATTTAAAGAACTTTTTGAGGACCAATTCTTTCCAACAGCAGGAAAGACCGGGATGTATAGAAGCTTCATGGACTTGAAATAAGGGGATTTATCTGTAGTAGAATATGAGACCAAGTTCAACGAGTTATCTTGTTTTGGTCCGGAATTGATCAACACCCCATTAAAGAAAAACAAGAAGTTTTTTTTGGGAATGAGGGAAACTTTCCATGAGAAGATGACTGGCCATATCAAAGGTTCTTTTATTGATCTAGTAGACATAACACTAAGGTATGAAGTCTTGGACAAGAAAAAGTGTACTCCAGCAGCAACAAATGATAATGCCTATAGCAACAATTCAAACAAAAGGAAGTTTAACTTGAATTGGAGTAAGCAAGGTAAAGGAAAAGGAAATCCAAGAGGGAATAAAGGGAACAAGTTTAAGGACACCACCTGTTATATCTACAAGCAGAAAGGTCATATAGCCAAATTCTGTAAAAACTTTGAGACTGCGAAGCAACAAGCAGGACCTATCTCTCCAATAGTTCAGAAGACGTTATGCTTCAGCTACCACCAGCCTGGACATATGATAAAAGGACTGCCCACTCATGAAGAAGGTGCAGCAGGCTAAAGTATATGCGATTAAGGACGAGCCTTCAACCTTAGAAGATGCGAAGGGAAAGGGCATTCTTGAAGGTACCCTATTAATTAATGGTATTTTTGTTTGAGTTTTGTTTGATACTAGTGCCTCCAACAGCTTTATCTCTTTAGAAGCTGTAAAGAAATTTCATTTTATCCCAAATATACCATATTTACGTATCTAATCCTATAGGGGGTGTAACTCATTTGAACCTAGTATGTGAGGACGTGCCAATTTCCTATCTTTCCCATCATTTTACCTATGATCCATATATCTTAGATTTTAAAGGATTTGACCTTATTCTTTGTATGGATTGGTTGTCGACGTATGGATTGGCTGTGGTGTTTGTAGCTAAATATGATGGGTCTTTGAGACTATGTGTGGACTATAGGGAATTGAATAAGTTGACCATTAGGAACAAGTATCCCTTACCCCGTATCAATGACTTATTTGACCAACTTCATGGAGCTACGGTATTTTCCCAAATGGATCTAGCTACCGGATTTCACCAATTAAGGGTTGTTGAGGATAGTATACCCTTAACTGCCTTTAGGGGCCCAGACTTTTTCTTTGAATGGTTGGTTATGCCTTCAGGGCTGACCAATGCACCCGCATATTTCGTGGATCTTATGAATCGTGTTTTCCGAGAGGTTCTATATAAGTTCGTGCTTGTTTTTATCGATGACATTTTAATTTACTCCAAATTGGAAGAGGAGCATAGATATCATTTGGAAGTAGTTTTAGAAACCTTAAGGAGGCATGTGTTGAAAGCAAAGTTTTCTAATTGCCATTTTTGGCAATTGAAGGTAAGACTTTTAGGACATATTGTATTGGGGGATGGTATCTCAGTAGATCCGATAAAGGTGGAAGCAGTATAGGAATGGAACGGACTCCTATCGAAGTTCGCAGTTTCTTAGGATTGGCCGGTTATTATAGAAGATTCATTCAGGATTATTCTAAGATCTCCTTGAATTTAACTAAGTTGACTAAGAAAGGTGAAAAGTTTAAATGGACTCCAAAGCGTGAGGAGGAATTTGTAGAATTGAAGAAGAGGTTGACTAGTGCCCCAGTCTTAGCTGTCCCAGATGGGAATAGTGGATTTACGTTTTATACCGATGCGTGTGGAGTGGGATTGGGTGCTGTTCTGATGCAGAATGGAAGGGTGATTGCGTATGCTAGTAGGCAGTTAAAACCTCATGAAAAGTATTATGCTACACATGACTTGGAATTGTTGGTTGTGGTCTTTGCATTGAAAATGTGGAGGCATTATTTGTTAGGTAAATTCTTCCTTCCTCATAGTTTTCTTCTTTCTTCTTTCTTTAGATATTCTAGTAAGTAGGATTTTCTTCTTCTTTCAATTAGGTGAAAAATTCAAGCTCTATACCAATCATAAGTCCTTGAAGTATCTTTTCACCCAAAAAGACCTGAATCTCAGAC
The DNA here is from genome assembly GCA_030737815.1 of Allium fistulosum. Taxonomy (NCBI): domain Eukaryota; kingdom Viridiplantae; phylum Streptophyta; class Magnoliopsida; order Asparagales; family Amaryllidaceae; genus Allium; species Allium fistulosum. The sequence goes on along the minus strand of CM060901.1, from coordinate 85,365,721 downwards.
ATCAAAGATGGTTAGAATTCTTGGCGGCATACGACATAGACATTCATTATATGTCGGGAAAAGCTAATGTAGTGGCAGACGCCTTAAGAAGGAATGCAGTCTTGTCTCTTTTGGAAGTTACCCCGACTCTTCAGCTAAGGATAATGGAGTACCAAATGAAGGATAGTGCTATAGAGAAGTTAATTCGAGGAGTCAAGGAAGGTTGATGTACAGATTTTGAGATGGATCGCTAAGGTGTTTTAAGAATCAAGGGAAGATTGTGCATTTCGGATATAGATAGACTGAGACAGGAAGTGTTGTCGGAATGTCATAAATTTAAATTGAGTATTCACCCTGGGGTCCATAAGATGTATAAGAACATGAGGAGAGTCTTTTGGTGGCCAGGACTGAAGAAGGATATCTCCACCTTTGTGAGAAGATGTGCCAGTTACCAACAAATTAAGGGAGATCATCATAAAAATACCGGATTACTTCAACCTTTGTAAATTCCTAAGTGGAAATGGGAGATGATATTAATGGATTTCATAGATGGTTTACCCAGAACCAAAAAAGGAAACAAAGGAGTATGGGTCATTGTGGACCGGTTAACAAAAAGTGCACATTTTATCCCGGTCATGCCAACTAGAATGGCAGCTTCATTGGTAGAAATTTATATGAGGGAAATAGTTCGTCTGCATGGAATTCCAATAAGAATAGTAAGTGATTGGGATCCTATCTTCACGAGCCAATTCTGGGGGGCACTGCAAACTGCTTTGGGAACGAAGTTAAGTCTAAGTACTGCATACCATCCTCAAACCGATGGCCAGACTAAAAGAGTTAATCGCATTTTGGAAGATATGCTAAGAGCCTGTATTCTTAACTTCAGAGGATCATGGGAGGATCATATTCATTTGGTTGAGTTCTCTTATAACAATAGCTATCAATCTAGAATTGGAATGGCGCCTTATAAAGCTCTGTACGGGAGACCGTGCAAATTGCCGGTGTGTTGGGTAGAATCTGCATATTGTTTAGTGCTTGGTCCAAATATGATTCGAGAGGTGACGGAGAAAGTTGAAATGGTTAGAAGGAGGATGAAGGAAGCTCAAGGTCGCCAAAAGAGTTATGCTGATAAGAGAAGGAAGGATTTGGAATTCAAAGTCGGCGATGTTGTATATGTGAAGATAACTCCCATCAAAGGAGTCGTTCGATTTAGAAAAGTGGGAAAGCTGGCACCTAGATACATTAGACCATTCAAGATTATAGAAAGGATTGGGTCACTCGCTTACAGAGTTGAGTTGCCCGAAAGGTTGTCAGGAGTTCACAATGTGTTCCATGTATCCCATTTAAGGAAAAGCATGCATGATCCATCTTCAGTGGTGGAAACGTCAATTCAGGATGACTTGGAAATAGAACTGAACCTGACAATAGTTAGGCAATTCAGTATTGTGGATCAAGATGCAAAGAAATTACAAAACAAAGTGATGCGCCTTGTTAAGATTCAGTGGAGCGATGATCCCAGAGATTGAACTTGGGAAACTGTGGATCACGTAAAGGAAGCTTATCCTTGATGGATGTTAGCATAGTTGTTATGTACGTGTCATGGATGTATTGTTGTTTTGGATGCTTGTGTATCTTTTGTACGAATTTTAAGGTATGAATATATGATTCCTTTTGTGTTAACTCTAATTAGTAATTTTGACGACGAAATTCTTTTAAGTGGGGTAGAATGTAACAATCTGGGATTTGGTCATTTTAACTTGAAAATTATATATATTTTATATATCCAATAAATAGATTTTTATTAATAAATAAACTCATTTTAATATATTAATAATGATGGTAAAATCGGTTTCAAAATTTGTTTACCAAATTAAATAGTTCATAGAAAAACAGAAAATGTGACCGAAGAACGTTTTTCGAAATTTCGACCTTTCGACACCGAAAAGTTATCGTGAACGATGTTCGTCTTTGTGCATCATATATATATAAGTTAATTAGCTAAATAATAATATACTTAAGATGATAATCTTATAATTAAGTTAATTAACTGATGATGTGACGATTCATGAATTTAAAACAATAAACATTTTATATAAACAAATATCCTTATGTGTTGTCACATCTAAAATTTTTTTATAATAAAACATAATTAGCCATCATTACCCATCATTAAGCCTAAGACATGACAAGTAAAGGAAGAAAAAGTTGATGTGACTTAACAAAATGATTTCATGTTAGGATTTTTTTTATGCTAAAGGTATAAAGGTAATTCTCCTCTCCTTTCTTCATCTATAAATACACATACACACCCCTTCATTTTTCACTTTCCATTTTCTATCTTCATTTCCTCCTTCTCCTCTTCATCCATCTATGGCTTCCTTTAGTTTCTAACTTGAAAAAAAATCACTTCTTTTTTAGTTTAAAACACTTCCATAGCCTTAAATCACTTCTACAACTCCATACAACACCTCCTCTTCCAAAATACAAGTACTCCACCACCCCACAACCACCAGGCCGCGCTCTTCCTTACACAGGCAGAATCCATTTGTAGCCCAAAATCCAAGAAAGCAACTTCCTTTTCAAGCTCTAGGGTCATTAGCAAGGTCTAGTGCAAGTTAGAGTTGAATCCGTGGAGTTTCGGTGAGTAAAGTAGCTCGATTTTCATAAATAAACTAACTTTTATATATATATGTATATATATGGTGGTTATATAGTGAAAAGTTGGTTTGAGATCATATGGTTGGATGTTGATTTGTTTTGGTGATGATTGTTGGTTTAATTGTGTGTTTGGACGCAATAATGGAGAGTTGGTAATCGTATGGACATTGGCATATATATACGATTTATTATGTGAATGGATTATGTTAATGTATGTTGGATTGTAAAACATGAGCTATGTCATGATGATTTGAAAAACAAAGTTGAAAACTTTGTATGTAGTCGTGACGGATTCGAGGTCGAATTTGGAATCAAACTCGTTTCAAGAATTTAAAGTTTAGACTTTGATTAAAATTGTATATTTGGTTTTAAGATTTAAAGATTTCTAAAATATGTTTCAATCATGAAATAGTATGGTTTTGATAAAGTGGTTTCACTTAAAGATGGGTTAGAGCGAACTGCGCCCATAGCGATAGTCGCTCTGGATGTAGTTCGATGAAATTTATTGATTTTTGTTTCAAGTGGTTTTAACTTGAAATTGTTTTGTAAAATTTTTCAAAACAAACTTAATTAGTAATTAAAAAGTAATTCAGTTTTGTAATTTAATTAATTAATTAGTTAAATAAAAAGGTAATTAGCCTTAATTAGTAATTAAGAAGGTAATTAGTAGTTAATCAACACTTAAGTTAAGTTAATAGCTATTGCTTGATTAATTAAGTTTTAATTGGTATTTAACATGGTTAAGAAGTAATTGATGGTTAACAATTATTTAATTTAATTAATCCATTAATTAATTATTGTTTAATTAAGTGATTATTTAATTAACATTTAATTAATTAGGATTTAACTAATAATGATTTGATTTAACCTTAATCAAGATGCATTAGGAAGTTAATTATGGCCTAACTAAGCTCATTAAGTCTAACTAGAATTTAATTATGATTTAATCTTTATTTAATTGGGATTAATTAAGATTTAATTAGGGTTTAAACTAATTTATTTATTTATTTAAATCTTTTCCAAAGGTAATTTTAAATTAAACCGAATGTGTTTAAACCAATATTCTTCTCAAGGTAAGTTGATTCCAAACCAAATGATCTCTTGTCTTGACCATTAAGTAGCCGAATGAATTAAAGTAGTGAGTGAAAATGTTGACTCGTTTATGGAAAGTAAGTGACTTGTGTTTAGCACGAATGTTGGATATTAGAATTGTGATAAACATAAGGAGGTTAATTTCGGTAAGTGAGTCATGATAACCTAAGTATGGAATATGTTTCCATATGTTAATCTCCTACCTGATAGTGAAGTTATCCACTATCAATAACTTGACCCTTTTAAATTATCGGATGTTGGTTTGAAGAGACCGGGATCGGATGACAAGCTGTTATCCGAAAACCACTTCAAACCAACGTAAACGTTCAAATTGGAAGTATTGAAGTCATAATCAAGATTCAAGACTCAAAGTGCAAGGGTTATTTGCTTCTAACCCAAAGGGTGATTCCAAAACGGGTGTAGTGGAAATAGTACATTCGGTTCGTTTATCTCCTGAACGACTTGTATGGAAGAATGCTGACATTGTGTCAACATTGAAAGGCAATATTAGCATTCCAAGAGGGAAGTGCTATTGAAAGGTAAACGTGGCCTTAAGCCCCATCAACCGGGAATGACTAAAACAGAGGATATGCAGCAGGGCCATGTGGGTCGCATCCATTAGGGTATTGATCATCCCATCTAGAATGAGTCCCTATCTTCATAATTAAGCCCTAGAATGGTTGTTGATCCCAACCATGGGGATGATCATATTCGGTACTATCCAGTAAGGGGTAGGCCACTCCTGTGTTAGCAGGGGTCGTTAGGTACGACCTCGGTACATTTTCTAGAGGTGTATTGTGACGGGCAGTACCCCAGTAACCTAGTCATTAGTTGGAATCCTATCTCCAATACGAGCTTTACAGTTTTGATTGTAAACCTAATATGTTGGAATGTGAGATGTAAGCATTTCATCTATGTTCTCTATTTACTTTAAACCCTTAGACATTGTAATAATATCATCGATTTTATATAGAAGGTGTTTTAGTTATCGTAAGGTAAAAACCCGTCCGTGTTTATGTGCGACGTGGTCTTACGATACCTTTTTTTAAGGAGTTTTCAAATAAAAATATTGTTATTTGAATTTACTCACACCGGACCCATGTCTAACCCAGAGTTTATTTTTCTTTTCCCTAAACACTTGGGTACTCAATTTTTATGAGTAGTCAAGTGATCCAGATTTCTCTCGAAAGCGTGATGGAGGAACTGGAGCAGGTGGCTTCATGGATAGTTATTAATATTTTTAAATTATTCCGCTGTGTATATTTGTATGTATGTCCAATGTATTTTGTGGACAAGCAGTGTAATTCTCCTAGTCTAGATCTTAGGTCCTTGAACTTTGATGTAATATTTGGCTTTGAATATGTAATATACTACATTATCTATTATATGTTGTTCCCTGCGTGGTAAGGTTCTGTGTTTGATTAGTCTTTCTCCTATCTTTCTTTTTCTTTAAACCATAATGATTCATATTTCAAATGCAAGAAAGGCGAATCGTTACAGCAAGCAGTAGCATTGAGCTAGACTAATAACATCTATATAGTGGCATTAATGTAATCCTCATGTTGATAACAATAATCAAATAAAAAGGGTGACAAAAATAAATTATTGATAACAACACATTTAAAACACCAATTTTATTCACTTTACAAGGAAATCATGCAATAACTTACCCATTAAATGCCACTGTATAGTTGTTCATATCCACAACAGCAACATCATAGTCACTGCGACAAAGTTTAGAGGTTGAAAAGGATCAATTATACCCTTTGTGAAGAGGAAAAAAGGGAGGACATGAGTTTCTCGTGGGGATAGAGAAAGAATGAAACTATACTTTAATTGTTTTGATTTTATCAATTCACCATAGGGGTACATTGGATATTTCAAAAGATTCATTTTAGGGTATCCTCATTATATATACCAGAACGTTAGGCACGTCCATGTTGTGCAAAATTTTAGTTAGTTTGCACTAATGCCAAACCTTGTGGAAACGTTAGACTTATATGCGGAAATAACCAGAAGGGTTAACTTGTTGATTAATTATTAACCGCCAGTTCAATGAACAATAATCGCCAAACAAAGAAAAATAGAAGAGTAGAGAACACAAAGATTTAACATGGTTCGAGCAAATTTCCTACGTCCATGGATCCAACAACTATTCTTTATTTTACTAAAGAAAGAGAATACAAAAGTGAGAGTACAAAATTATGGCTAGCAAGGTGGAGAGACTAACTTATAGTTACAAATCGAATAATCAATTTCTTCAAAGACTTGTTCGCGCTCAAAACCCCTAATTTGATTTGACTACAGAAATTAGGGTTTACTGAAGAAGAGGATAATGGTGGATGCTCTCACACGCACACTATGAAGATGAACACCTTCATTTAAACAGACTTTAGAATAAGGAATTATTTGGAGATTAAGTAAATTAATTACCCAATTATCTTGAAATCTTTCCAAATATCCATGATTTGATTTCTATGCAAATGGATAATGGTGATCTTGGTTCCATTATTTTCCTTGCTTCAATCAATCTTCATCATCAATCTTTTCTTTCTTCATATAACAAATTCATTGACTAATTAATTGATTAACTAATTAACTAGTTTCCTCTCCCCAAAATAATCAAATATAACTTTCCTACTTTTCTTTTCCACATACAGCCTAATTTAACGATAAGATCAATTAGCTAAATTTATTTTCTTCTTTGGAACATATTTGAATCATCCGAATTTAACACTCCACCTTGATTCGAATATAATAATCTCTCTTCATCACCATATCTCCATAAATTGTTGGGCATACTCAATATTATCTACTCCAATCTCCTTCATAAGAATTTTTCTAGACTTTCCTAATTCAACACGAACGGACTCACCAACAAGCTCCGCATCATTCAAAGTATAAGATGAAGAATCATCATCACAAATATGCCCACAAATAAGGCCAATTAAACCAAAAGGTTTTACCTACAACTGAGCTCTACCTAAGGTCTAAACCTCTGCAATCTCTCATCAACCATGGTATCATCGGAAATACCAATATCTCTCCAAATATGGAAATAATATGATAGCTCCAAATGTGTTTGAAAAAATTTCGCCCTCCTAACGTCATCACTTGATGGAGGCTCCACCTTCAACAAAGACCTCTCATCGAATACCGCTTGCCTGCTAGTCGCAATTCTCTTGGTTATTTTACACCATAACATATACCTCTTCATTTCTTCTCTATAGCCTAACAAAATGTGTTTGCTTTCCCTTAGGCTTCAACTTATCATATCTCTCATCTTTTAAATAAGTCGAACAACCAAACACTTTAAGAAATGAATAATCAATAGGCTCTCGTTTCCGTACTTCTTATGGGATCTTCATATCTATGGTAATAGAAGGTGTGTAGTTGATGAGAAATACTATCATAGATGTCGCTTCTGGCCAAAATCCCTCTTATAGACAAGCAGCCATTCTCAAGCTTATAGCTCTCTCCCATAATATCTGACACATGCTCTCCGCTACTCCATAACAATATGAATCAATAGAAAATTTTATAACTACGTGCTTAGACTCACAATAGTTAATGAATTTTTGTGACATAAATTCACTACTATTTCCAACTTTGAGAACTTTCAAACGCTTCCTCAACTTCTTCTCTACTAAGGTCTTCCACTTACAAAATTGGGAAAATATTTCATCTTTGGCCTTTAAAAATATACCCAAAACTTACGTGAGAAATCATACACAAATAAGACGAAGTAATTGGCTCCACCTAAAGATGCAACTGCGGTGGGTCCCTACATATATGAATGAACAAACTCTAGAAACTTGTAGCTTTAGGTCTCCCAACATCAAATGTGACATGCTTCTTCTTCCCAAAAGAACAATCTCCACAAGAGCTAGGCTTCGACTGACATACACCATCGATCAACCCCCACTTCTTTAATACTTCAAGACTCTCCTCGTTAACATGACCTAAACGAAGATGTCATAACTGAGTAGAATCTAAAACATAAGAATCAATAAAGACTACTAAATCTTCTAAGATTGTCTCTCCATGAAGCACATAAATATCATCAACTCCACCCCCTTCATCAGTTCACCACTCTCGGTTTCTCTCTATCTACTATTATACTCATACCAGTCTACTCAAAGCTCTAACTAACTTCTACGCCATATCGGAACATGTCTAACATCCGTGGTAGTCCTAATAACACCATCATGCAGCCTAAACCTCATACTTCCAACGCCTACAGCATGACAAGATGTTCCATTCCTTATATAAAATGCTCTGCCATCAATCTTTTTGTAAGTATCTGTTTGTACCAAAAATGGGCACAACACTCTTCAGAAGTTTTTAAAGAGATAAAAATGAAGAAATCAAATGGAAAAGGAGGATTATCTAACAAAAACTCCAAAATCAGATATGTAAATAATAAAAACGCACAGAAACACAGGAATTTAGAGTGGTTCGGAGTATTGCCTATGTCCACTATGAATTTGATCACTTTATTAATGTTTCTTTGATGATTACAATTGATTGCAGCGGATTACAGCGAATTAAAGCTATGAAATTTGAGTACAACAGTAGTAAAGGAGTAAGGAATCGAATCCGGCAGAGTCTGGGCGTTGAAGCGTCAAAAAGATCCTTTTTCTATAGGCCCTGGGGGTCTATTTATAGGTGTAGGAGGCTGATATTTCACTCGGATCTTAGGAGACTTCTTCTGGCACGTGAGTGGGCCCACGCGACGAAGCCCGTGAAGTTTCGGCTCGATCCGTGATCGATACGAACGAAATTCGTATCGATCAAGATTTCTTCCAATGGAGTCGAAACTTGGTGTGAACATTCTTTAGCATGTACGTAAGCTTCTGTGAAAATTTCATAGCATTTGAACTTGTGGATCTCGAGTTATGATCGATACGAAATGGAGACTTTCGGTAGTTCGTTTGGTTCGAATCGATCGTTTCGACTTGATCATGTTCGAATCGATGATTGCACGTGTCCTGGTGATGACATGGTTCGCACTCTTCGGATCGATCCACTTTTTATGCCGAGTTGATCGAGTCGTTCTAGGATTTTCTCCTTGTTCGTATCGAAGCAATTGTCTTGTTCGAATCGATGGAAGGTTACTCTCATTCGCATCGATGCAACGAGCTCTGTTCGTATCGATGGAAAACACGTGGAATACGTTAACTGCGTGGCCTTGTTCGTATCGATTGGAAATGACTCCAGTCGATCGATACGAAGTTGAAGTGGCCAGATGGACTCGAACATTGGTAGCCCGATCGATACAAATAACCATGATATGAATCGATACGAGCAGGGACTTCTCGATGGATACGAAGCAACTGGACTTGAAGGATACGAACAAGGGCTATCTGCTGAATACGAAGTGGCGTGTCCTGATGGATTCGAACAAATGTCTTTTAATGGATATGAAACAGACATTGGTCGATCGATACGAAGTGCACTATCTGTTGATGGATACGAAGTCGATCGATACGAACTAGGGCTTTCTGATGGATACGAAATTGAGGCTCGAAGATGGATACGAAACGGGGTCATTCCCTTCAATCTGCATCGATCATAACTTGAACATACGAACTCAGATTGACTTGAACTTTGGAACAATGGCTTTCATGGCTTCGCTCGTCGTGTCTTGTCAATTGTAGCTTGATCCGGACTCGGACAAAATTCATCGATATCCATGGTGAACCTGTGCGTACTCGATATTCGGGATGAGCGATCCTCGGTTTTCAGTCAGTTCCTTGATATCTCAGCCTTGCCAAAAGGCGGGATAACATTTGCCCCCCAAAGTACATCTTGTGGAAACATGATGTGCTTTGAAAAGCTGTAATCTTCATTCTGAACAGTTATTGTTTTTTCGCTGAAAGTTGTAATCTTTGACCGATTTCCTCTGTAACGTGAACCGTTAATTGTCAACTGTTGTACCCTGTATTTTTGTAACTGATTACTATTTGATTGTGATTAGCTGTTTATTATTGTAATCGTTATCAGATAAGTATCCAATTCCTGTGGATATTGAAAATTGAATATTAGTCCGACATATATGCATATATGTTATTCTGACTCTCGTTGACGTTGCACGTCCACGAGTCGTTGTCAGTTCTTTTGTATCGAATCCCGTATCGATCCTCTCCTGAACCGATGTGAAATTCAAGTTACAACAACGATTGATGGTTGTTTTTGAATGTTCCTTCGTGTTGATCCTCTCCTGAATCGATGTAAAAGGTTGAAACATTGTCTTCGCATCGATAAACATCGCATTGATGGATATGAAATGAACAGTTCACATCGATAGATATGAGCTTTGATGGATACAAAACGATCGTTCGTATCAATGGTTACGAACTTTGGTGGACTCCATTGCAGTGGTCTTCATTTTCGAATCAATGTGGGTCACGAAGATGGATACGAAATATGCGTTCGTATCGATAAATATTGGCCTCCGGAAGCTGTGATTTGATGGATTCGAACTGCACAGTTCATATCGTTGCACTGGGGATGGAGTCGAAAATGATCGATACGAACAATGGCTTCGTATCGATGGATTTGGGTGACTCGGAAAAGCCTTCGTTGGCAATTTCGTTTCGATAAAGGCTCGAGTTGATGGATTCGAATAGCTTGTTCGAATCGATTTAGTGGTGACACACTGTACCCGGTCGAGTTTACCGGGAGGCGAATCGTTTCTCCCTTTCACACTCGAGTCCATATAAATACTGGGGACTTAGTCATTTTTTACTTTTTACTTTTCCGCTTTGTCTTCGTATCGCTCTAGAGACTTGGAAAAAGAAAACCGCTTGCCTTCGAATCGAATCAAAACCTTCAATCCCTTAAACCAGTTATCGAAATCAAGTAATTAATTGACGAACTCGCCTTAAGAACGATGAGACTCGAGTCCAATTGCTCATCCATTCTCATACATGACCAAATCCTGGCGATGTCGATGTCGGAGTTGGTTCGGAGCATGGTCGAGGGATGGAGGAGGAAAAATAATGGTGTTTACGTCGTTTGGAGAAGATGATGCCTGGAGGGTCATGAACAATTTGATAGATGGTAGTTCGATCTTCGTATCGATCGATGGGGGAAGAAGAAGGCACTTCATTTCGTATCGACCTTACTCTCGTACCGATCGAGGAATGGCCATTTAATATCAATTGCCTTGGATCGCTACCGATCAATGCGAAGATGGCACACCTTTGATTGATACGAACGTGGATGGTTAGCTTGATCAATGCGAGTAGATGTGAATTGATCGACACGAAATGAAGGATAAAGTGATCGATACGAAACAAAGGTTGAGTTGATCGATACGAAATGATCGCCCTGGATCGATTCGAAGTCTTCAGCTTTAACCGATTCGAACTCGCATACAGATGGATACGAATTATAGTTACGAACCGGACTTTTGTGACCGATACAAATTGAACCTTAAAGAACTTGTAATCTTTTGCACACTTGGAAAAATGACTCTGATGAGCTTCAAACTTGCATAATTGGACTTGACCTTAGAATGGCATATCTAACTGTCTTGCGAAGCTCACCGATGGAACTGTAACTTGACTTGATTCTAATAAACTTTTAACAAACTTTAATCTGGATCGGTCTCTGAAGTCTGGGTGGTATGGTTGTGATGGTCAGCGATGATGGTCACTCCAATTGAATTTCGAAGTCTCGTCGTTTGCATGCCTTCTTTAATTCTGTAGGATTTTTTCAAGTGATATACTGCACTGCACAACACATTCACACACTTTACACTGGGGGAAGCGCGAGTGTTATTTTCATCTAATGATGATTTCTCATAAGTTAGTTAGTCATGGAACCTTCAAGTTCACAACAACAGGAAGTTCAAGGTTCAATCCCTCCAATAATCGAGATACCGGCCATCGAGGCCGAAGTCATAGATCCAGCTCCGGATGAGTTTCCAGGTGCCAGGTTCATTTGCCATCCACAAGACTCTATGCCGTCCGGCATTTCCGAAGATATGTTGGGACGGATTTGCTTAAGACATGGCTTGTCACTCGACGACGTATTACTGCCAGGGCCAGATGACAGACCGCATGCTCCCCCGGAGGGGTTTACCGCTTTCAATCTTCATGCTTGCACAGCGGGGACACTTCCTCCATTTAATCAGTATATAAGGGAAATGTTGTCATTCCTTGGAATCGCTCCATCTCAGCTACACCCCAACGGATACGCCTTGCTGAATAGCACTTTCATTGTTTTTATGGAAATTCTCTTTCGACCACCAAAGCCGATCGAGATTAGATATCTCTTCAACATTAAGAGCCGCGGAGATAGCCCTTCTTTCACATTCTTGGAAGCGGTTAGGAACTGCCAAATAGTAACGGGGTCCTAGGGAAGGCTGAGTTACTTTAAAACAGAATGGTTCTACGTTCGATGCCCCCTGTATTCGCTAGGCGATGGTTGGAAAGACGTAAGCGTTGCAGTCTTTCTCATGAATTATCGAGATAATAATAATCGCTCTCAAAACTAACATACTTCTCTTCTTTTACAGCCGCAATCTCACGACCTGACGGTGGGTATTTCAGAGAGTTAGTTCGGATCCTCCAAGCAGTTTCGGGTGAAGAGAGGAACATTGACTCGGTTCTAACCGACAGAAACTTGAGAATTGTCGGGCTGATTGAACGGAAGCAAAGCATAAAGCTGGATGGGACACTTAGAGCGGTCTCGAAGAAGCGGGTGAAATGCAAAGCGCTTGGTGTCGTGATAACCAAAGAGGTCGATCCGGAGAGAACACCCACTGATGATGAACTTATAGCTGGGCCTTCTGGCAGTTTTCAGGACTCAAGAGGAAGGAGAAAAGGCAAGGCAGTTGCTCATAAGCGTTCTAAATCCATGAGATTGAAATCCGTGGTTATGTCTTTGCATGTTCCTGGAATTAGAATTTCGGAGGCTCCTCCCCCGCAGGTAGAGAATCCTTTCGAAGGGCTTGCTGATATTCTGATTCCGGATTATGTGTCGTTTCAACACGACACCGGGATGGAGGGGCTTGACAGTGCTCTTGATCTGAGCGAGTCGCTTGCTATGAGTGCGACCGACATTTCCGATTGGTCGGGGGGTTGCACATACATACACTTCACCGCACTACATGATTCATAATCGTAAATCATCCAATCCAAGAGATCACTAACTTTTCTTTCATTTCTCATTCACAGGTACGATGTCTGGGAGGGGATCAATGTTAGGGAGCCTTCGCTTGGCTCGAAAGTCTTCTTCTTATTATGAGCCCCGCAAGAGAGATTCAGATAAAGACAGCAATCGTGGGTACTCCAATCAGGACAGATACGAACGGGATAGGGATAGAGACTATAGACACCGATCTAGGTCTCGTTCGCCACCTCCTAGAATTCCATCTCCACCTCCTGTTCATGTCTCACACCCACCAGAGCCTCCGTGACACCGACCGTCTTCTCAAATTTCTAGGCCTGAAACTCATCGCCAGAGGGCTAATACTATGGCTCCCATAATTGCAGAGCAGGTCCTAACCGAGCCCACGGGCGAAGGGGCTATTAAAATCGCTCAGTTGAGGAAAGAGTTCCCAAACATATGCTTCGACGGCTATGTCTTTCCTCCTCATTTAAAGAGGATCCCCTCGGAAGCCGAAAATACAATGCATGATTACATTCATGATATATATACTCCCAGTATAGAGAGTGGGTGAAGGCTGTAGAGAAAGCTTCAAAGGTGGCCTTTGAGCGGGCTAAAGCGATCGAAAAGATGGAGACTGAACTCGCCCAAAGGGACCGAATCATCCAAGTGCTCAATACCGAGGCCGAGTCTTCTCGGAAATCTGAAATTGAGGCCACTAAAAAAGCTGATGAAGCGACTGTGGCGATGGATAGGTTGAGGCAGACACACGTTGCCTTAGTGGAGGAGATGGGCCACCGAAATACTACAGTCACCGCCGAACGGGATGCGGCGATCAAGGAACTCAACGAGCTCAAGGCCAAATTCTCTGACATGGCCAAGGAAAGGGATGATGCGAACAACGCAGCCCAGGAGGCGTGCGAACAAGCTGTCTTGCTTCGGGGTGAACGGGATGCAGCCTTGGCTAAGGTTCGCTAGGTGGGGACTGAGGTCGAGGAGAAGGTGAAATCGGCTGAGTCCAGGTTAGAAGCCGATATTGAAGATCTTCTTGTCGTTTGCAATGCCAACGTGTTGAGGAACAGGGGTCTAGCCTGGCTCGATGATTACCCGACACATTTATACAATGCCTGGGGCCGATTGGTTGAGGAGGAGAAAGCGGTGCATCTGGGTGAGTCTGTTGATGAGTTTGAGCTCGAGAATCGTCTGCTGAATGAAGATGAAAGGAAGATTCTCCACGAGTCAATGATTTCTTATGAGAAGGAGAGACTTGGCACCCAGCACTTGGAAGTAGGAGAAGGCTCCGGGGTCGAACACCATGATGCAAGTCTTGAAATTCCAGCGTCAACCCAGCCTGAACCCTTGCCTGCGGTCGATCCCCAAGCCATTCCTGCCTATAATCCGGATCAGCCGCAGATGTCTCCGGCTATAGAACAAGTTGCTGAAGCCGTTCAGCCGTCTACAAGCCAAATTGAGGAAGGTATTCTGAACATTCCACATATCTGTCTTAAGTCGGAGTCTTCACTCGAATTAAGTTTTAACAGTTCTCTTATTTTTTGTCCAGTGATCGATGTTGCACCAGTCGCGCCTCCTGTCACTCAAGAATCACATCACATGCAGGAGGCTATCGTTACCGAAGCGATCACTGTAACTACAACTGCCCCACTTGACGAAATTCAGGGAAGCACGCTTGTTTTTGACGAGCAAATGATGGAGGAACTCCTTGGTCGTCATAGTGATCCTTTTGCGGACCTGCCATTTGTTATGGGCGGAGTTGCCCTTGCTTCAAGCTCTTCGATGCCAACTACTGATGCTTCTAGCGAGGCCCGAGCGACTACTGAAGAGGAAATAATGGCTGAAATCGATGCTGAAATGGGAGCAGTGTCTCATGGTGGCAGTTTTGGAGGTAGGATGGCGGCACCTGGTCCAGCTCCGCTCAGAATGATATCTCCTGGTGGTACAGTTTTCGACACTAGTGTGCCCATTCCACCTTCTACACTTGATCATGTTCCTCCGACTCCACCCGTAGGAAGCATCCATATTCATTCGAGCTCGGAGGAGGATGTCGAGATAATGCCCCCGTCTGGAGACCGACCACCGAAAAGTAAAGGCTCAAAGAGGAAAGGTAGTGGCGGCTCTAGCGGGTCTACACCGAAAAGGAAGCCGAGGAAGAAAAAAGAGTAGACATGCTTCCTTGGTTTATTTTGATTTTCATTTTGTTGGCCGTGTATAGATGCGGGTTCGGCCCCTGCTAGTAGGAATTTTTTGGACCAAACTTGTACATGAATTTCTTTCACAAATAGTAGAAATGAAACTTTTCTTTTTTGGCTTCTTCTCAGTTATTGTGTATTCGCCTAAATGTTTCAACATCTGAAGTGCACTCATGAAGTTTCAGCTTCCGAGTCAAGCTTGTCTTTATTCGTCAGGTCCGGAAATTGTGGACACGGTTCATGACCGGGAAGTGGGTTGAACTTTCACATCGCACTGCTTCAGTTAATAGTCGGTACTTAAGTTCTGCCCCCAGTCTTGGGGGTGAGTTGTAGAACATCAGTCAACGATTTCTTCTCACTTATAACATGTTGAGTCTAGTGCCACTGAACGGATGTCTGAGATAAGCAGAGATTGAGCGGTTTATCCACACTTGTTTGATTATCGGTGATCATATCCGCACTCCGACGATTCTCATTTGTTTTCTGGCGGTTGGTCATGCCGGCTTAAGTTTTAATCATATGTCGGCGCTATGGGGACTCGGAATCGACATTAATACTCCGACTCGCACTCTGGGAGTTCGGAGTTGGTATTTATACTCCAATTCGTGCTTTGGGAATTTGGAGTTGAGGTTTATACTCCGTTTCGCACTCTGGGACTCCGGAGTTGGCGTTTATACTCCAATTCGCACTCTGGGAATTTGGAGTTAATGTTTATACTCCGACTCGCACTCTTGGAGTTCAGAGTTGGTAAACAGATGGTCAATCACATCTGCTGCATGTTTTTGGATTTCGCTCGCACTCTGGGAACGAAAGGTGTATCAGGATCATGGATGGTCGGATCACATCCACCCTGAGTTAACAAGTGAGTTCGTTAGATGGACGGGTCCACCCTCCTCAAACTTGGTTTGGATACGGGCAAAGTCGTCAGGTGGATGGATCCACCCTCTTCGTAGACGTATTTTTATACTCCAATTCGCACTCTGGGAATCTGGAGTTAAGTGAAGGATTGTCGTGTATCAATCCTTTTTTGACTTTGGTGTGATGGCTTGTCCCCGAGCATGTGTTCAATTAGTGAGTGACCGGTTGCATCACAGTCACTCCCTATTTGAATAAATCCCACCGTATGGTGAAACTTAGCTCTCCATGCATGGTGATGTTCATATGAAGTATTTTAAGTAAATCACAGCTCCGGCTCGAAGAGATTGCATTTTATTGCTGAAATAAGAAAATATGGCAAAGTCAGCTGCCTTATTACAAATTCTAATTTCGAAATGCAGAAACAAATTTCAAATGGAAAATAAACTAAAAGAATAAACATAGCCTGTTATGTGTAGTAGCGATGAAGAATCTCGCTATTCCAGGCTCTTGGGAGAGTAAGACCGTCAACGGTCGATAATTTGAATGTGCCATCTCCGAGCCTTCATTCAATAATATACGGTCCTTCCCATGTTGGCTTCATATGCGAAGGAACCGGATAACTTATTTTCAGGATGAGATCGCCGAGTTCAAAGGTTCGCGGGCGGACCTTGGCGTTGTACAATCGGGTGACTCGACTTCGATACGCGGCTGCCCTCAAATTAGCTTCCTCACGCTTCTCATCTAGTGAATCGATAGATTCAGCAAGTAATATAGCATTTATCTTCGGATCATAGTATGTCACACAATGAGAAGGTACTTCTAGCTCGACTGGAATAGCAGCTTCTGAACCATAAGAGAGGGAGAGAATGGAGTGTGACCGGTCGTGGACTTGTGGGTTGTTCGGTAAGCCCATAAAGCCATAGGAAGTTCATCGACCCACTTACCCCTGACCTTTTCCAGTCGTTTTTTCAGAATGGACTTTATAACTTTATTGACCGCTTCGACCTGTCCGTTCGCCTGAGGGTGTGCAACTGCGGAGAATTTCATTTGAATGTGAAACCGTTTGCAGAAATCTTTAAATTCAACACTGTCGAATTGGGTTCCGTTGTGAGTAATAATGGTGTGTGGGAGACCGAATCGATAGATAATGTTGCGGACTACAAAGTTGATAACTTTTTTCATCGTTATGGTAGCAAGAGGTTCAGCTTCAGCCCACTTTGTAAAGTAATCAACTGCGACGATGGCGTACTTCGCACCACCTTTTGCCAGAGGTAGAGTACCAATGATGTCGATGCCCCATATTGCAAACGGCCATGGGCTGACCATTTGCGTTATCTCGGTAGGTGGGGCTCTAAGAATTCGAGCATGCTTTTGACATTTATCACACTTCTTTGCATAATCTGACGCAACGCGATTCACAGTCGGCCAATAATATCCGTATCGAAGTATTTTCTTAGCCAGTGCTTGCCCCCCGGTGTGATTGCCATATTCTCCCTCGTGTACATCGTGTAATACTCGTTTAATTTCATTGTGAGCGATACACCGGAGTAAAGGAACAGAGTACCCCCTTCTGTACATGACTCCATTCTGGATGGCGAATCGTGAGGCCTTCCGAAGGACTTGTCTCTTTTCACTCCTGCGCTCCGGCAGGGTTCCATGCTCAAGGTAATTTCTGAATGGAGTCATCCATGACTCCTTATCGGGAACGGCTTCACAAACCCAGTCCATTTCTGCATGGTCAATACTTGGGGAAGGTAGCGTCTCTACGGGAACGAGTCCCATTTGCTGAGCTTCACCTGTGCTGGCTAACTTTGCCAATGAATCGGCTTTCTGATTGCGTTCTCGAGGTATACAATAAATGGAATAATAATCAAACTGATTCAGTGTTTCCTGAACTCGAACTAAGTAGGCAGCCAGCCTTCGATCTCTCGCTTGATATTCTCCCCGAACTTGACACACAACTAATTATGAATCACAATAAATTTCCACAGCGATAATTCTCAAATCTCTGGCGAGTTTCAATCCAGCTAGGAGGGCTTCATATTCAGCTTCATTATTGGTTGCATGAAAATCGAACTTTAAAGCATAACATATAGATCGGCCTTTGGGGTTTCAAGTACAACTCCAGCGCCCGAACACCGGTCGTTTGATGCACCATCAGCGTACAGCTTCCAGATGTATTCGGGAGATTCACAGGTTTCGGGCAAGTCCTCTGGAATGGTAAATTCAGCTATGAAATCGGCTAGGACTTGTCCTTGAATGGATCGCCTTGGAGTATAAGTAATATCAAACTGGCTCAGTTCGATGTTCCACTTGAGTAACCTACCAGACGTCTCAGGCAGCGTAAGGACCTGTCATAACGGCTGGTCGGTGTAAACAATAATAGGATGTGCCTAGAAATATGGATGGAGCTTCCTTGATGCAGTAACAAGGAAATAAGCCAACGTCTCTAGTTTCGGATAATTCCTTTCAGCTCCAGTCAATCGTTTACTGATGTAGTATACTGGCTTCTGTATCCTGTCTTCTTCTCGAATTAAGGCAGCTCTGATAGCGTTTTCTAATATCGCCAAGTAAACGTACAACTTCTCATGATCAATAGGCTTTGATAGGATAGATGGTGTAGATAGATGCTGAATTAGTGCTTGGAAAGCGCCCTCACACTTCGTGGTCCATTCAAAGTTTCGTTTTCCTTTTCGGATCAGATCGAAGAAGGGAATGCATTTGTCGGTGGATTTTGAAATGAACCTGCTCAGTGCCGCTACTTTCCCATTGAGACTCTGGACTTGCTTTATAGTTTTCGGAGTTTCAAGATTTCTGATTGCCCAAATCTTTTCAGGATTAGCTTCAATTCCCTGAGCATTGACGATAAACCCAAGGAATTTTCCGGATGCAACTCCAAAATGACATTTCAGTGGATTGAGCTTCATTCTGTATTCTCGAAGTATGTTGAACATAATTTCCAAGTCTTTAATATGGTCAGTGGAAAATTGTGACTTCACAAGCATGTCGTCTACATATACTTCCATGGTTTTCCCGATTTGATTGGCAAACATCCGATTGACCAATCGTTGATAAGTAGCCCCGGCATTCTTGAGTCCGAATGGAATAACTTTGTAGCAATAAAGTCCCAGATTGGTTATGAAGCTGGTATGTTCTTGATCAGGTAAATGCATCGGTATCTGATTGTAGCTAGAATATGCGTCCATGAAGGATAAGAGCTCATGCCCAGTTGTTGAATCTACTAGCTGATCAATTCTGGGAAGCGAGAAACTGTCTTTGGGACAAGCTTTATTCAGATCGGAGTAATCGACACATGTTCTCCATTTTCCGTTTGACTTTCGGACGAGCACGGGATTCGACACCCATTCGGGATATAGTGCATCTCGAATGAACCCATTCGCTTTAAGCTTTTCTACCTCTTCTTTAAGGGCGGCAGATCTCACTGGATCCATACCACGCCTTTTCTGTTTGACCGGGACATGTCGTGGGTCAATATTCAAGGTGTGGCTCGTGATGTCTGGCGAGATCCCACACATGTCAGAATGCGTCCAGGCGAATACGTCAAGATTCGCCCGTAAAAACTCAACCAATTCCTCTTGAGTCTGCTGACTTAGCTGAGAGCCAATCTTTATCATCTTTGAGTCATCATCATTGTCAATTGGGACATCGATCGTCAGTTCGGCCGGGGATGCTTGACTTTCTTTAGATTCTCCTTCATCTTCGGTTTCTCTTGGGTCAAGATCCCTTTGGAATTGGCTGGGGTGCCCGGGCCTAGGCCTAGGCGTTAATTGTCAATTATCAGCGAAACGGACGCAGAGAGATTCCTTTACGCCCTTTCCTGTCTCCTTTCGCTGCGCCTCCCGGAGCTCAGCAACGTAACAGGCTCTCCCGGCAGCCTGATCTCCTTGAATGATTCCCACTCCACGATTAGTGGGAAACTTTAAAGTCAAACACCACGGGGCAATGGCTGCCCTAAATTCAACGAGGGTCGGTCGGCCCAAGAAAGAATTATAAGGGGAGTCTATGTCCAACACAACGAACTGTAATATCTGTACTCTCCGGTGTTCTCCAACTCCCAACTCCACTGGTAGTTCCACTACTCCAGTGGGTATAGTAGCGCTCCCATTGAAACCATGGATTCGAGATTGGCAAGGCTTTAAATCTTTGGCTTCCATTTTCATTTGTTCGTAAGCTCGTTTAAACAAAATATTCACAGAGCTTCCACTGTCAACTAAGATCCTCTTCATCCAAGCAGGACCTACTTGAGCTGAGATGACCAGTGGATCGATAGTGGGGGCTTCGACTTTATCAGCATCTCTGTTTCTGAATACGATGTCATCTGTCATCATCTTCTGTTGTTTGGCCGGATCCCCTTCATCAAAACTACTATAACACTCGAAGTCCGCATGTCTTATAGAGCTGGCATACGACTCCATTTCCTTCCAGCTTCGGTCGGCTGGATGAGGACCACCGCTTATTGTATTAATAACCAATCTCCCGCCAGTACGAGCGGGTTCCTCCTGCCTGTCCTGGTTTGGTGCACGATTCTGATTCGATGGGCCCGCACCTCCTGATTGCGGCGCCCGCACATACTGATCCAACTTTCGTTCACGTATCAGCTTTTCAATGAGATCTTACAAATGACGACACTCATTTGTATTATGGCCATAGCTTTCATGGAATCTACAAAACTTTCCTGTTTGGATGTGTCTTTCTGTTGATGGCTTCGGGGCAGGTTTCTTGTATTGCATGGTATTACAGGTCTGCAAATACACATTTTCCAACGACGTATTCGATGGAGTATAATTGTCGAACATGGGATCTCTACGTCGTGGACAACGATTTTGATCTCGTTTTTTACCTTGATTTCCACTGTCCCTCTGCTGGTTCTGTTTGTTTTGTATATTCAACTGAACTTTTCCGAAACTCTCCCCGGATTGTTTAACTATGATGTTACTTTGAATTCCTTCCATGTTGGGCCCTACGTCATCCTGCTTCCTAGACTGTTTCACATCCTCCCTTCTCAAGAATTGGGCTACCTTAGAATAGAAACGATCCAATGACGCAGGTGGCTTCCCAGCTAACCAATTTCCGAACTCAGAATCAGGATCAATCCTCTTAGTTAATGCCATCAGGATAGAGTTGTCATTGGGATTGCTTATTTCTGCACACGCAGCATGAAATCGCTCCAAGTAACGTCTGAGTGACTCTCTGGGAGCTTGAGTGACACTAGACAGAGTATTAACATCTTTAGGTCTCGCTACGTGCATACGGAATTGTTCAACAAACTTGGTGGCCATTTGGTCGAAATTAGAGATGGATCGTGGTGGCAAACGAGTAAACCACATAGTTGCAATGCCCCCCAGGGAAATGGGGAAACTACGGCATTTGACTGCATCATCAGCTCTCGCAGCATTCATACTTCAGGATGTGTTGATTTGGATCATAATTTCCTTCATAGACTGGCAGGGTTGGCATCCTGAAGCGCCGAGGTGGTTCAGCATATAATATATCATTAATGAAAGGGGTATGACTCCAGGAAATCCCCTAGTCGTCATTAGTGAGATCCTGACTTTCACGGATCATCTGATGAATCATCGTCGGTATATCCGGCATTTGGATATTTGGAGCATATTGTGCCAATGTGTGGTCGGTTTCCACAGCGCGAGTCTGGATCGGACGCGGTCGACGGTCCATGCCTCGCCTCCTTGGTTCAACGTTTTAAGGGACATAAGGTTCTGGAGTATGATCTCGTTGGTGACGATGCGGGCCAGCTTGATTTCTAGCATCAACTCCTTATTTGGTAGTGGTGGTGGCAGCAAGGTTGCCTATGACATGGTAAGGAGCGGCACCCCCTCGGGATGAGGGTCCGGTCTGATGACTGGTGGATGGTCTAGTCCTGGGTTGTCCAAGATTCAAGGCAGGTTGGTGTCCCATGGCCTGCGTGTAGCTTACATCCAGCCATGGGCGTATGGATAGGTGATGATCATCAGATGAGGCTGAACTCTCGGTGGAAGAGTAGGAAGCTTGATCTCTCCTGGATCTCCTTCGCCTTTGACGCTGCAGCTGGTTGGTCAGTTCCGCGTTAGCGCACAGTTGCTCAGTAAGTTGTTGCCGACTCTGGGTCAACTCTTGAAGCAGCATCTGGAAATCTTGTCTAGTAATCGGGCCTGATGGATCTGAAGGTCCGGCGGCATCTTGGTTGGATGGAGGCAATTGCACGGGATTCTGTCTGTCTCGTCCTTCTTGATCAGCAACTATAGAGGCAGTTCGTGTGCTCACCATGATGAATTAACAAAGTCCTTTCCTAGATCTGATGCAAATCTGAATAGGATGGAAGGGCTTCAAGGTCTGAGATCTGGATCTTCTTCTTGGATCTATGCAATCCGGTATCGATAGCAGATCCAAAGAGCAGGAGAAAACTGGGTTCTTCTCAGTGAAAGCACCAAAGTGTTTGTACCACAAAAGGGCACAACACTCTTCGGAAGTTTTTGAAGAGATAAAAATGAAGAAATCAAATGGAAAAAGAGGATTATCTAACAAAAACTCCAAAAACAGATATGTAAATAATAAAAACGCACAAAAACACAGGAATTTAGAGTGGTTCGGCGTATTGCCTACGTCCACTATGAATTTGATCACTTTATTGATGTTTCTTTGATGATTATAATTGATTGCAGTGGATTACAGCGAATTAAAGCTATGAAATTCGAGTACAACAGAAGTAATGGAGTATGGAATCGAATCCGGCAGAGTTTGGGCGTTGAAGCGTCAAAAAGATCCTTTTTCTATAGGCCCTGGGGTCTATTTATAGGTGTAGGAGGCTCGCTCAGATCTCGGGAGACTTCTTCTGGCATGTGAGTGGGCCCAGGCGACCAAGCCCGTGAAGTTTCGGCTCGATCCGTGATCGATATGAATGAATTTTGTATCGATCAAGATTTCATCCAATGGAGTCAAAACTTGGTGTGAACATTCTTTAGCATGTACGTAAGCTTCTGTGAAAATTTCATAGCATTTGGACTTGTGGATCTCGAGTTATGATCGATACGAAATGGAGACTTTCGGTAGTTCGTTTGGTTCGAATCGATCATTTCGACTCGATCATGTTCGAATCGATGATTGCATGTGCCCTGGTGATGACGTGGTTCGCACTCTTCGGATCGATCCACCTTTTATGCCGAGTTGATCGAGTTGTTCCAGGATTTTCGCCTTGTTCGTATCGAAGCAATTGTCTTGTTTGAATCGATGGAAGGTGACTCTCGTTCGCATCGATGCAACGAGCTCTGTTCGTATCGATGGAAAACACGTGGAATACGTTAACTGCGTGGCCTTGTTCGTATCGATTGGAAATGACTCCAATCGATCGATACGAAGTTGAAGTGGCCAGATGGACTCGAACATTGGTAGCCCGATTGATACGAATAACCATGATATGAATCGATACGAACAGGGACTTCTCGATGGATACGAAGCAACTGGACTTGAAGGATACGAACAAGGGCTATCTGCTGAATACAAAGTGGCATGTCCTGATGGATTCGAAAAAATGCCTTTTAATGGATACGAAACAGACATTGGCCGACCGATACGAAGTGCACTATCTGTTGATGGATACGAAGTCGATCGATATGAACTAGGGCTTTCTGATGGATACGAAATTAAGGCTCGATGATGGATACGAAACGGGGTCATTCCCTTCAATTTGCATCGATCATAACTTGAACATACGAACTCGGATTGACTTGAACTTTGGAACGATGGCTTTCATGGCTTCGCTCGTCGTGTCTTGTCAATTGTAGCTTGATCCGAACTCGGACAAAATTCATCGATATCCATGGTGAACCTGTGCGTACTCGATATTCGGGATGAGCGATCCTTGGTTTTCAGTCAGTTCCTTGATATCTCGGCCTTGCCAAAAGGCGGGATAACAATATCAAAATAGCTCCTATTCGTGTCATATGACAAGAGGCCCCATAATCAATCACCCAACTTGTACTATCTAAAGGCGAAATGCTGACTAAAAATAATGATGTATCACTATCGCTACTATTTGTATCCAACCTAACTTCTGCTGAAACTGAAGCTTTCTTCTACTTCTCTCTCTACTTTCTAAGAGCTGGGCATTTCCCGTGAAATGCCCTTTCTTTATACAATAATAGCATACACCCCTTATAGGACCCATGAAGTGGGGCCTATGCATATCTCTTCTATCTCCAAGATGCAACTGGCTTTTATCTCTTCCTCTAAATGAATCAAGTTGTTGCCGAAGAACACTATTATTAGTCTTGACCTTCCAAGTCCCAAAAGCTCCTTTTTTTAGCAAATTTAGTGACGCCATAATTTTTAACACCACTACTAGAATAATTTTCCATTAGTAACTAATCTAGAACAAGACAGCTAGCTCTGATTTCAATCTGTTGAGAAAAATCTACTACCCTTATACCAATCTTTTGTGCGAAATTTTAAGTAATTCGCACTAATGCCAAACCATAATGGAATAGTTAGGCTTACGCGTGAAAGCAACCAAATGGATCTAGCTTGTCAATTAATTATCAACCGCCAATTTAGTGAACAATAATCACCAAGCAAAGAAGAACAGAAGAGTAGAGAGCATAAAGATTTAACATGGTTCGGCTAAATTGTCTACATCCACGGAGCTAACAACTGCTGCTTATTTTACTAAAGATGGAGAATACAAAAGAGAGAGAGAGAGTACAAAATTATAAGTAACAAGGTAAAGAGACTAACCTATAATTACAAATTGAATAATCAATTTCTTCAAAGACTTGTTTGGGCTCAAAACCCCTAATTTGATTTGACTACAGAAATTAGGGTTTACTGAAGAAGAGAATAATTGTGGATGCTCTCTCACACACACTATAAAGATGAACGCCATCATTTAAATAGACTTCAGAATGAAGGATTTACTTGGAGATTAGGTAAATTAATTGCCCGATTGTCTTGAAACCTTTCCGAATATCCATGATTTGATTTCTATGCAAATGGATAATAGTGACCTTGGTTTCCATAATATTTCCTTGCTTGAATCAATCTCCATCGACAATATTTTCTTTCTATAAAAAATTCATTGACTAATTAATTAGTTTCATTTTCCCATTTTTAATCAAATATGACTTTCCTCTTTTTCTTTGCATATATAGTCTAATTGATTGATAAGATCAATTAGCTAAATTATTTTCTTCTTTGGCAAATATTTAAATCATCCAAATTTAACAATCCATTAGACACAAGCAAAGAAAATTGAGGGCAAATTCATATTATTCTGAAATAACAGTCATATGGATAAATAATATTTAATATAAATCAATGTGTGAGCTAAATTCATTTTACATTATGAAAAAACATGCATAAAACTTGGTGTAATGTTTTTTGACATCAATTTGATTATTGTATAAATTTTAAATGAGAAAAATATATGGTGTAGGTTTATAATTTATACTTTTACATAGGACTATTCATGCTTGAAATGAAAGTATTATCTAAATCACAATAAGTTTGTATGTATTTCAGACTTATATAATTGGACTATGGGCGAAACTTCAAATTTTGAAAATAAGATAAAAGCTTAATTTGGAATAAAATTTAAAAACAAAAATATGATTTTAGACATTTTTGCCTTCGGTCGGTTGTAATGCTACAACTCTTCGCTCTTTGCATATAAGAATTATTTTTGCAATTTATTCTCACATTGGTTTCGCTCTATTATCTTTTGCTGTAAATGGTTATTTTTAATGTAAAATGATTAAAATTTGAAGCAGATCATCGATAATGTAAAGACAATGAAGCTAATGAGAAAAAATATTACCTTTATCCATTATGTATTCTCTTTAAAAACTCATTACCATACCTGCCTTCTTCCAATCTATCCAAATCATCGATTTCCTGTTAAATTAGTAAAGCTATGAGTCTAAAAACATAAGACAAAAAATAATGCCATAAAAAGGAGTGATGTAATGAAGTACGTAGCAAATATTTATGTAGTCTGCATTGTGATTCTTAAAGCACAATACATCAAACCAATGACTTGCATAATCAATATTCGAAAATTTAAGAACTATTTAAAACAACCATAAATCAATATAGAACAACAAACTATGATGTCTAAAAAGAATTAACTCTAATTTTGTCTAATATCGTAACAATAGAAAATATATAAAAATAGTAAACCCTTAATTTGTTATCGGGAAAAACAGTTGAACGACAAAAGAATAAGATAAAGGAGTTCATATGAGAGTGAAGATAGGAAAAAATGCAAGGATTTTGATCTAAAGAACCATGAGTAGGATAGTGAGAAAAACTATGAGAAGAAGATAGGTAGTCTTAAATGGTAGGGAGAGGGTGGGGAGTAGATGTGTCTTGATGGTGATATGCATTGGAGTTTTGGAAAAAAGAGTGACAAAAGTATCCTTTTACGGACTTCTTATTTAGCATGGACTTGAAAGTGTATTTTAGGTATTTCAAAAGCCTCATTTGTGGGTATTCTCATTATATATATATATGTGTGTGTGTGTGTGTGTGTGTGTGTGAATAGGATCAGTAGCCCCTTTGTTCAGCATGATTTCGTAGCTTCCTAATATCATTTCATATACACTAAATAATTAAATATAAACTTGTGGCTGATATCATAGGGCTACAAATGATGTTAAATAAAGGGACTATTAATCCTAGCTCTTATATATAGAGAGCAAGGATTAGCTACACCTCAAATCCCCCTTGATTGTAACCACATGTTCCGTTTTAAATAATATAGTTTCTCTCTATTGAAGTGACAAGAGAGAGAAACTATATTATTAAAATTAGAACATGTGGTTGAAAAACAAGGGGGATTTGAGATGTAGCAAAAGTGAAGAGGAGCAGATCCTTACCCATATATGTATGTATGTATGGGTATCCTTACCCATACACACATATAATACAACACTGGAGCTAGATTTAGGATAAATTACTATACCTGTATGATATGGTATGTATGGTGTCAGAAAAACCATCATCACATATTTTAATACTTACATGTCATTCACATAAATATACAAGTGAAATCTTGTGTTACTATTAACATTTTACATCCTATGGTTTACATAAAGCTATCAGTATTCTAAACAAAATCACCGGTAATAACATCTTCAGGCACTAAATAACTATCAGTAACTAATTATCTCAAATTTTAAATATTTTGATACAACAGTGAAGCCTACCATTCAATTATATACTAAAATACATTGGATAGTCAACATTGAGTAACCAAAAGCAGCACTAAGGGTGCGTTCTCAACGAACATTAATAGGACATTTTAGTGGGGAATTTGAGTGGAGTGTTTAAGTGGGGAAGTTAGTTGAACGGGGAATGCATTTGATGATGCGAACATGGTACTTGAGCAGAGTATTTAAATTGTACTTTTTAATTTAATTAATTTATTGTTCGTTAGTTATTTGTTTTTATTCTGTAATATGCATTTAATAACTGAAAATAATAACAAATAAATTATGAAATTTTATTAAACAAACTAATACATTTTTAAATTCAAATACATTCAAAAAATAAACTAAAACTACTGACAATGACGACACAATAGGAGGTATCGCCGGTAGTGAAAGGCTGAGCAGGTGAAGTAGGAGGTATAGGATATCTACATGTGTCATTTCTTATGCAGCCTCCGAAAAGCTAATACAAGTCTCTGAATTTAAAGGGGAATCTTTTCTGAACTTCTTATATTTTTGTGCAGTGGTATTCTACCACTCATCGGGGTGTCCAAGTAATCATTCTTCTGATCCCAGTTCCCTCTTTCTAGCAGCAGTAGTTTGTCCTAATCACTACAAGCATGCTTCAGATTGTCCCACTTGCTCATTCATATGCGTATGGAACCAACCAATTAAATATGTCGTTAAATGCGATTGCCACCGACACATAAAACCTACTGATGGAATTTCATCTATCAGGCAAAAAACCATGCACGGATCTATGAAAACTCTCTCCCTTTTGGGCATCCATAAAGCAATAGGCTGGGAGGAAGAAGAAGCATAAAATGGATGCGCCATGTTAAAAAAATAAAAATTGCAAAATATAGCAAAAAATTTGCAGAAAAATATATGTTATAGACTGGTAAAAAATAAACACAAAATGGGGGAAAATACCTGAAATGATGATCGAGCTATGTGGTAGAAAATGAGGGTAGTGGGTTGTTTAGTGTTGGTGTGGAGGTGAGGTGGGTAGGGTGGATTAAATAGAGGAAGGGGAAGAGGAAAGGAAGGAATCGTTAGGGGGAAACAACATGACGTGTCCGACGCCAACGTATTGTTTCCCTCCAATTGGCCCAACAGTCCAAACGACAAGTTGGGAACGTTGGTGCGTTAGATGCGTCACCAACGTTAATGTAGCATTTTTTGACAGTGAACGGTCCTAAGCGTCAGATACATTCATTACAATATAAGTCATTTATAATAATAAAACTTTGACTATCATTCAGGAGCATCATGGCCTTTTTGCTTGAGCTTATCCATTATCATGTGTGCTACTTATTTAAATTCCTCCACATGTGTTATGTTAACTCATATAAACATGATAAATATTTTTGTAACCTAACAGATAAAATTACCATTGGGGAAACAATTACGTATTGAAAGCTTTAACCTATACAAATAACCCTTATGAATTGCAAATTCATGTACGAACTGCCTTTCTTCTTTTAAAAACGAATGAGATGTATAAAAAGATAAAACATGCTAAAATATTTGATCATTATTCTAAATATTTAAATAAAACATGCTTAAAATCTTTGAGGTTATTTTAAATGTTACTTGATAACCCAATAAATATTTATTCTTTCTTTTATGCATTATATGTCGGAATAATTCAACATAATGGGACCACATTTTAATGTTTGAATGTGTGGGATATCTTGTGATTAAGTCTAATTATGTGATTTATTTTTGGAATAAACATATTAAGACTTAAGGGGCATACTCGTCATGTAAAATTATAACGTGCAGATACTGGAGTGACAATTTTAGTTTGTTGAAGGGTCGAACTGAAAAATATCACACCCTATATATATGGGGTTATGATCCCCAAATTACATAAGTCTTATCATATTTTTCTCTACCTTCTTCTAGAGAAACTTTACAGATCTAAACTTGTGTCAATTTGGAAGATCTAATCCAAATTAATCTTCACATCAATTAAGAATCGATGGATTTAGGTACGCCTTCCAATGTTAATTTCATATACTTGTTTCTCAATTGAATCAATATGGGTTATATGTATTCAGATCTAATATAGATTAATCACCAACAAGTGGTATCGGAGCCACCCATCATTGATTTTATCGAGAAATTTCCTGATTTTAAGTATATATGAAATTAGGGTTCTGAGATTTACAATTTGGTTGATTCATCTGATGCCTTTATTTCAGATCTGTGAGATTTTCTGTTTTCTTATTGATTCATCTGATGCCTTTGTTTCAGATCTGTATAAATAATTCATGAATTAATTCCGCTTGTTCGGATCTGATGCCTTTAATTTTTGCTACTCATATTATTCATATTTTATTGTCGGTAGTATTGCGATTGTATAATTTATTATTGCTATAGATGGTTACCATGTTAAGTATTGTTTCATTCACATGTATGGAAGCATCTCATGCCTTTTAATGTTCCTGTAATACATATTGGACCACATAACGATCAGTTGCATTTATTTTTATCGTAATTGCATTAAATGTGGTTGTTATAGTAATAAATTAATTAATTTATTATCATAAATGCAGTAAATGCGTTAGTTGTAATAAATTTAACGATGCAGCATGTTTGTATTTGGAATAAGAAAAGACATATTGTTTATTATTTAATGCATTTATATTTTATAGATACATATATTTTATATGTATGGCCCGCTTGTTAAAAATAAGTTTCACTTTCTGTAATATAATATCACATGTATGGACCATGCTATGTTAAAATTTGTTTTATCTTCTGTCTTGAATACTGACAGTTAAATAAAGTATGAAATATTTTATCATTAATTGTTATTGCAAATACCATTTGTCATGTATTGTTACAGTTTTAGTTGAAGTCAAAAATATTTTTTATTGCCATGAAAACATATTTTCAATATGTATAAAATTGAAAATTGAAATTTATGGAATACACATAAATGAATGAGTTAAAATAAACCAATTCAAATATTATTTGGTGTCTCTTTGCAAACTCACTGTAAATATCCTACAAAACTAAATTGAAATAACATGTCACCAAAGTGACCTCTCTTATTTTAGTTATTTATGAAAAATGTTTGAGTGTATTTATTCATGCGGATATTAGCCGGCCCAAAAAAAGACTAATATTTGGCTGAATCATTTATACATGTGTGATGATAAATATGTGACAATCATATAGTTTTGCAAGTGAATGTCTGATCGGACCAAAGGAAGATTGATATTTGACTTAAACTTATTGTCAATGTTTGATCATTACAGCAAGAGCACCACTTACAATTAATATTACTATCCAAAGACTTGATATTGATGTTGTTCTATATATCTTGAGAAGAGACATACCAATTATTTGAATTTACTGCGGTTTTGTTTTACAATGTGAGCATATTTAATTGATTCTTATGTTAAAACTACAGCTAATTTAACTACGGTATCTGCCAGTCTTAACAACATGCATATTCTAACTGGAACAAACTTTAAGGATTGGAAAGAGAACATATTGCTTGTTCTTGGCTGCATGGATCTTGACCTTGCACTTAGGATGGATGCACCCACCCCTCTTATGGATGAAAAGTTCTTCTGATGTTATAAAGAACTTTGAGAGGTGGGATCGTTCAAATTGCATAAGTCTAATGATCATAAAGCGTGGCATTCCAGAAACATTTAGGGGTGCGGTATCTGAAAAGATAACCAATGCTAAAGATTTCCTTGTTGAGATTGAAAAACATTTTGCTAAAAACGATAAGGCGGAAACCAGCACGCTTTTGCAGTGCTTGATTTCCATGAAGTATTAAAGCAAAGGGAACATAAGAGAGTACATTATGGAAATGTATAATGTTGCTTCAAAACTTAAGGCACTTAAGCTTGAGCTTTCGGATGATTTTCTCGTGCATTTGGTACTAATCTCTCTTCCTTCACAATACAACCAGTTTAAGATCAGTTATAACTTTCAAAAGAAGAAATGGACTCTTAATGAGCTCATTTCGTATTATGTACATAAAGAAGAGAGATTGAAGCATGATAAAACTGAAAGTGCTCATTTGGCATACACCCCTAAGGGAAAAGACAAAAAGAGAAAGAAGGATAAGGAAACTACTAAGGGTCCAACGGAAAAGAAACACCAAAAGGAGGCTGATGGTTGTTACTTTTGTAAGAAGGCTAGACATTTAAAGAAAGATTGTACCAAATATCACACATGGTGTGTTAAGAAAGGTACATCCTTTTCTTTGGTCTGTTCTGAAGTAAATTTAGCTATAGTACCAACAAACACTTGGTGGTCAGATTCAGGTGCTTCTACTCACATTAGTGTTTCTATGCAGGGTTGTCTGGGCTACCGAAATCCAACTGATGTTGAAAGATACATCTATGTGGGTGATGGAAAATCGGTTAAACTGGAGGATATTGGGCATTTTAAGTTGTTATCGAGAACTTGGTTTTTATTTGGATTTATTTGATACTTTTGTTATGCCGTCATTTAGACAGAATTTGGTTTCTATTTCTAAGTTGGACAAATCTGGTTATT
Organism: Allium fistulosum; assembly: GCA_030737815.1. Taxonomy (NCBI): domain Eukaryota; kingdom Viridiplantae; phylum Streptophyta; class Magnoliopsida; order Asparagales; family Amaryllidaceae; genus Allium; species Allium fistulosum. Next base: position 85,334,055 of record CM060901.1, on the reverse strand, counting down.
CTTGTTTATTTGGGAATGGTATTTTTAGTTTATCAATAAATTCAAATCTTGTTGGAACTGGTTCTCTCAATGTTTATGATAACTTATATATGCTTGATGTTAATACCTCTTATTACGAAGCCTTAAATATGGAATCGTGTGGTACTAAGCTAATAAGGAAAATTCAGCCACATTGTGGCACAAGCGCTTAGGTCATATATCTAAAACTAGAATTCAAAGGCTTGTGTTAGATGGCATTTTGGAATCTGTTGATTTTTCAAACTTCGATGTTTGTGTAGAGTGCATCAAGGGAAAACAGACCAAACATAAGAAATAGGTGCCAATAGAGCAACCGACGTCTTAGAATTGATACATACGGACATTTATGGACCATCCCCTATGGCATCATGGAATGGTCAACAATATTTTATCACATTCATAGACGACTACTCAAGATATGGCTACCTATATCTTTTACATGATAAATCGGAATTCTTAGACATGTTCAAGAAATTTAAGGTAGAAGTTGAGAACCAACTCAACAAAAGAATTAAAGCTATCGGATCTGACCATGGAGGTGAATATTATGGTAAATCTGATGGATCGGGTGAATAATGTCTAGGATCATTTGCCCAATTCCTAGAGGAATGTGGAATAGTCCCACAGTACACCATGCTAGGTTCATCTAGCATGAATGGTGTTGCTGAGAGACGAAATAGAACTCTTAAAGACATGGTGAGGAGTATGATTAATCATTATACCTTACCAAAATCACTCTGGGGGGAGGCATTAAAGACAGCAGTTTATATCTTTAATAGGGTACCCACTAATGCAGCTGCCAAGACACCTTATGAGCTTTGGATAGGCAAACTGCAGACTCTAAAGCATTTTCATATTTAGAGATGTCCAGCTAAGGCAAGACCTTACATGCCAAATGAAAGAAAATTGGCCTCTAAAACAGTGAGCATCTACTTTATTGGTTATTCTGAGCGATCTAGAAGCTATAAATTTTATGATCCCACACTAAAGAAATTTTTGAGACGGGAACTGCAACATTTTTTGAGGATGTTGAGTTAGGAGGGAGAAATGAAGTAAGGAACATTGTTTTTAAGGAGGAATCATCATCTATGATTCCTACTACAGTTACTTTTTCTGACAATGTACAGATTATCATTCATTTCATTAATGAAGAAGTTAATCCGGAACCACAACCAAACAATATTGAAGAAAACCCTCTTCAAGATGAGGACAATTTTCAACAAGAACAAACTCAACAACCTCAAAATGAATTGCCACTAAGGAGATCCACTAGAGAGAGGAAAGATGCCATTCCAGATGATTATGTGGTATTTCTTCAAGAAATTTCATAATGTTCGTCTTGTAGCAAAAGGTTTTACTCAGAAGGAAGGCATCGATTTTAAAGAGACTGTCTCTCCGGTTTCATCGAAAGACTCTTTTAGAATAATTTTGGCGCTTGTTGTACATTTTGACCTTGAGTTACATCAAATGGATGTTAAAACTGCGTTTCTCAATAGAGACATTGAGGAAACAATTTATATGCTGCAACCAGAAAATTTTGTGTTCGGAGATCCAAAGAATATGGTTTACAAACTAAAGAAATCATTTATGGGCTCAAACAAGCTTCTCGTCAATGGTACCACGGGTTTCATAAAGTAGTTACCTCATTTGGTTTCGAGGAAAACATAATTGATAACTGTGTGTATCACAAGTTCGGTGGGAGCAAATTCATATTTTTGATTTTATATGTTGATGATATATTGCTTGCTTGTAATAATTTACATATTTTTCACCTAACCGAGAGATTTCTTTCAGATAATTTTGAAATGAAAGGTCTTAGGGATGCTTCTTTTGTATTAGGAATCCAAATATATCATGATCGCTCACGGGGTATTCTTGGATTGTCACAAAAGAACTATATAGAAACGGTGCTTAAAAGGTTTGGCATGCAAGATTGTAAAATGGGTGATACCCCTGTCGCTAAAGGAGATAAATTTTGTCTCAAACAATGCCCTAATAACATCCTTGAAGCTAAAGAAATGGAGAAGGTCCCTTATGCATCTGCTATAGGGAGTCTAATGTATGCTCAAGTGTGTATGCGTCCTGATATTGCGTACATTATAGGAGTGTTGGGCAGGTATCTTAGTAACCCGGGAATGAATCATTGGAAAGCAGCAAAAAGGGTTATGAGGTATCTTCATAAAACAAAGGACTATATGCTTACATATAGAATATCATATCAGTTGGAGATCATTGGGTATTCTGATTCTGATTTTGCTGGATGCCCGGATAGCAGAAAATCCACTTCAGGATACATATTTCTATTAAGTGGAGGGGCTATATCATGGAAAAGTGTTAAACAAACGCTCATAGCTTCTTCCACCATGGAAGCAGAGTTTGTGGCTTGTTATGAGGCATCTAACCATGCGAAATGACTGCGGAATTTTGTCACTAGGCTGCGCATTATTGATAATATTAAAAGACCATTAAAGTTATATTGTAACAATAGATCTGCAGTATTATATTCTAATAACAACAGAAGCTCAAGCAAGTCAAATTACGTTGACATCATGTTTCTAGTTGTAAAGGAGAGAGTGCAGAATAGGTTAATATCCATATAGCATATTGGGACAATTCAATGCTAGCGGATCCGCTTACAAAAGGAGTACCACCCAAGGTCTTTCATGAGCATGTTGCTAAAATGGGTGTATCTTTTATATAAGGATATTTTGGTTTAGGGGGAGTTTGTACTTAGTCACTTATTTCGTGACACTGCTCTATATTTTGATTATGGAAATGCTTTGGTTTTTCTAATCAGAAATAAAGTTTTCTTTTGCACTTCAATTGTTTATAAATATTATTTGGAATTTTGATCTCATTACATTAAAGTAGGACCAGTTGAAAATAGACATGTAAAGATCACATTTCATGTAATTTCCATGCTACACATACATGATGGATCTATGTCGTTTGATTGTATTGATATCTGTGACCATTGATGGGTTTAGTTACAAAAATAGTAATGAAAGCCACTTTGGTTCTATGTTAACACAATCAACGGACGAGATTGTTTTGAATATACCATATTATCAAGATAGCTATTTAAGAGCTTATAAAGTTGAATACATTCTATAAAGTTACATATGTGGCCCAGGGGGAGATTGTTGGAATAATTCAACATAATAAGGCCACATATTTTAATGTTTGAATGTGTGGGCTATCTTGTAATTTAGTCTAATTACGTGATCTATTTTTGGAATAAACATATTAAGACTTAAGGGGTATATTCGTTATGTAAAATTACAACGTGTAGATACCGGAGTGACAGTTTGTTGAAGGGCCGAACTGAAAAATGTCACACACTATATATATGGGGTTATGGTCCCCAAATTACATAAGTTTTATCATATTCTCTCTACCCTCTTCTAAAGAGAATTTACAGATCTAAGCTTGTGTCAATTTGGAAGATCTAGTCCAAATTAATCTTTACATCAATTAAGAATCGATGGATTCAGGTACACCTTCTATTGTTAATTTCATATATGTGTTTCTCAATTGAATCAATATGGTTTATATGTATTCAGATCTAATATAGATTAATCACCAACATTATAAACACATCATGACATCCAATCCCTTTACTTCTCAGTTCATTTCCGCTCATTAATAAATCAATACTACTTTTACTCAAAAATTTGAATTTTGCTCCTCCTCTTAAACAATTATGAACATTGTTTCTTGAATTAAAAAAATTACAATAATATATTGTAAAAAACAAATGAATATACATTAGAGAGGGGAACCATCTAAGTTAGAGTTTGACAAAAATTGGTTTTGTAAATTCAAAAAAAAATCTAGTTAGTTAACGTACAGTAATCAAAATACTAAGTATAATATAAGTTCCAAGGCTTTATTAGAGCTTTTACTTTCAATCGGTTATTGTGTCTTCCTAAGTAACTTGATTTGCCATGATATATATATATATATTCATCCATGCATGTATAATACGTGCAATAACATGTGTGCATAACATTTGAAATAACAATGAAAGCTTAGCTTATATCATCAATAGAAAAAAAAGCTAATACAAATAACATTATAAATATAGAAAACTGCCTTCGTTGGTCACTGAAATAATGATTGATAAGACAAACGATTAGCATTCAATAGTAATGGAATGGCTAAATACAATTCCTTCATATAAAAATTCATAAGAAGGGAAAATATAAATTCTATGATTTCAATCTGATTAGTGAAACAAAATAAAACACGATTGGTGACACAATGGATCTACACCATTGAATTGCCCTTTACTTTCCACCTTCCATATAAGGACAAAAAGATCCAATGATTCGGATCTTGTGTGTCACCAATTATGTTTTATTTTGTGTCCGGTCATCGTAAATTCAAATAACAATGTACTTAATACTTCCATTAACTGGCATGAATTATATATTGTAACTAAATGGTCAATCACTATTTCTTTTCCACTTCTACATAACATAGTAATTCATAACCCAAGCTTAAACAATTAAGCTTAGAAGCATATATGGTTGCTTCAACAAAAAATAAAGTTTGATGCTAATATCTCAATTAAATTCACAAGAAGATGATAAATTTAGTAAGAAACATATTGGATTATTAAAATCTTTGAAAAATATGAAAATAAAAATGAGCTTTAAAATACTAATAAGAAAATATGCATTTAGTGACATTGATTTTAGCGGACGGAAAATTCCATAGCTAAATTGTAACGGATTTACTATTGATCGGTTATAGTTTTTTGAGTTTCCTTACAAACAGGAAAAACATTGACCAACACAAAATACAATGATGTAAAACATTATGTGCAAAGACATGGAAAATTTACAATGGATTTTCCATGGATTATAAAAACATAGCTAAATTTGGCATCACTCGCTAAAAAAACCTAGAAAATATTAAGGGCCATCTGTGGAAACCCATAGCAAACTAGGTATGGAATTGCAACAAAATTTCCAATAAAAATAAGAGACTGTAGCTAATTTATGATCAAAAGGTGGAAGTAATAAAAAAGGCTAATCCTTTGCAAATGCGACAGATTGCAGTTTTATAATGGGTGTTGTTATCTACAAACACCAAATTAACACTCCTCACCCAATCGATTACTCCATCCACATACTCACACCCACTATATTAATCTGCATGTTTTCCTTGTTCCTGCTTTGTCTTTTCAGTTCGGAACCCAAATGTTACATTTCTATTTTGTAAGAAAGATGCATCATTTTCTCAAAGACTATTTGTGATATGTTTAATGCTTTGTTTATTTTCTTACCAATATTCAATTATGGCGAAAGCTAACCACAATATAAAAAACTACATGTACACAACCTCAAGATCTTTTCACCTTAATTAAACATAAAAAAGAATGAGAAAAACTAATATGGTAATTATTATCTGTCCTTTTGGCCCGGCTATACCCGAACTGACTAAACAAGTTAGACTCGGCTAACATCAAGATCAACATGTCAGATTAACGATCATGAACTCCAGAGATCAAGCGTAGATGATTATATGAAGCAGCGGAGAAGCGAAAGCGAAAGATGAACTCAATAGAATGCTAAAAATATTAAAATACATAACTCCTTGAAAATGGATCGAGTACGATCCATGTTCATCAATTATGGATCCCACCGTATCGATTTTATAGTCATTTGCGGAAAACGATCGATATCTCAAAATCTACAAGTCAACTACACATGAAACTTTGGGAGCATCAATATGTTGAAGAATGGAGCTCATCATATCTATTGCATGACAAAAGGAGCAAGAAAAACAATCGGCATCGATCGTTATTTTGATGGAAGTGGGGCCCGCGAACGATAGGGTGACTTCTTGTGGATCGGGAGATTTCGCCGCCGAAATTTTAGGAAAATATTTCGCCACCTTCCCCTATATGTACAGACTTGGTTATTCATTTTCGAGATCTTTACACTATTGTTTCCTTTGCACACCATTGTTACTACGGATCATACCCGATCCATCCCTCTGTACGCAGTAATTCAAGTGATTAATAAAGTTATTCCAAAGTGGACGTAGGCTTTCAACGCCGAACCACTATAAATCTTTAGGTTCTTGTTATTGCTTATTTTATGTTATTTAATTGCTTGTTTTTCATTGGATTTTCTTCACTTATTTTTCTACAAAATCTCTATTGGATGTTTGTGCTAATTTTTGGTGCAAACATTTTGGTGCTTTCATTGATAGAACAAATTCTCAACTCGATTGGATCTCATCATCTACTTGTGGATTCCCATATTCGCGAGATAGATCCAGCATTCTACTGATAAGCTTTTATTTCAACTCAGATTTAAAGAAGAAATCTATAAAGAAAACTATCAACAATGGTTAGGAACACCAGATCTACCACTTAAAACGCAGAGGGAAATGAGAACGCTAGCATCCAACAAGGAGGCCAGAGTAATTTACTAGTAGATGTTAATGCTACCAATCTAGTTGATGTCCAGAATCTAGCTGATTCCATTACAAAAGCTGATTTTTAGAATCTATTGAGAGAGCTCATCGATAGTTACCGACGGTTGAACCAACAGATTCAAGCCAATATTGATTGAATGAATCAACTCAGGGATCAACAATGCGGGAAAACTAGGAAGGAGCCAACTCCATATTCTGCATCGGAGAGCTCAACTTCATCATGTGACCATTGCAGGGACAGACGTCGTAGAACCGATGGATATCATGCAGAAACATCGGGACATTAACACACAGCCAATCCTAAGTTATCAGGATCGATCGGACCCAATCCATCTATAGGGATCGGGGCCGATCTCTTCTCCAGGGGAGGAGCCTTACCTTTTTCTAATGGAACTCGAACCGGAGCCACTGCGGTTGATCTGGATGCTGGAGTTCAAGTTAATGCAGATTGGTTACCTCTTCAGAATGACGAGGATGTGAACACACATCAAGAGGATGCTGAGCCAAAAAGGCATGGAACGGCCCGTAGACATCGACCGGACTATTCACGTGAGATGGAGCATGAACACCACTAACTTTGACTATCCAAATGTCGAACTTGATGGCCATGATAAAGCAGCTGGTAAGGAAGAGCCAAGGCTTAACTAATGAAGATTGGGGATCTCAAGAAGCCATACCCCATTCACAGACAATATTTTACACATGGAACATCCAAGGAGATTTAGCATGTTGTCGATGCCTGCTAATGAGGGAAAAACTGACCCCAGGAAGCACATTATGAGATATGAATGGCTGATGGACTCTGCACGAGCGGCTGATGACACAAAATGCAAATGTTTTCCTATTATGCTTTCTAGCATAGCAATTATGTGGTTCACGAGATTTCTCCCCAAGGTTAATCTCTAGATTTGAAATTTAGGAACAAAAAATATGGAGCGGTTATGTATGCATGCAACTTGCCCCAAAGATGTAATGTCCCTATCAAGTGTGATCCAGGCTCCGGGAGAATCGTTGAAAGACTATTTGGAGAGATTTCATACAACCATCATAGAAGTCAATAATCCGAATGACCATTCAATATTGATGGTGGTAATAAGAGGGATTTACATATAATCTGACTTTGGTGATTGATTAGCTGGCAAACACCCTCGACGTTGGAGCGTTTCTATGCAAAAGCAGCTAGGTATTTTAGGAAAGAGGAAGCTAGATGCTATAGGAAGAAGAATGTCATAGCACCAAGTGGAGAGGGAGTGTAGAGTAAAATTACAGTGAAATAGTCCAGTGAGAGTTCCAAAAAAGTTCAAGTAAATGTCCAAAATAAACCGAATCGGCAAAAGAAAGGCGGTGATAGGAACCGTGAACGAAAGAGGGATTCTGGAAGAGGAAAGTCAAGGATTCCAATGTATGATATCTACACACCACTGAATACGTCTCTAGAGAACGTCTACTTGTCTACATGCAATATCATGTAGTATAGGAAGCAGTCTTCGAAGGAATCGATGGAGAAACAAAATCATACTAGAAAATATTTTGGATTCCACGAATGCTATGGTCACAATGCAAATGAGTGTAGGCATCTCCAAGATGTTATTGAGAAACTGATTCTGAAAAGAAAACTATAGTCATTTGTTAAAGCCTCGTAGGATGGCGGGCAGGGGATATCCGACCCTAACTGAGGATAAGCCCGTACAGGGCTGAGGAGCCTGCAAGGACTGGTGGAAGATTAGTTATCAATACAATAGTAAGAGGACCACATCTAGCTGATAAGAGCTGGCACGAGATGGAGCGCTATGCTAGCGCAATCTAGCATATGAATTTTGAGTGTTGTTTAAATATAAAAGATGGACTCTATCCAAATAGCAGCATATAATAACAGATGACATTGTATTTAGAAATAGAGATGCAGATAAGGTAGAGGCATCGACGATCGACCCAATGGTCATTTCGGCCATGATCGGCCCCGCCTTAATGAGGAAGATCATGATTGACTATGGTAGTTTCGTGAATATTATTTTCAAAATGGCTTACAATCAGATGAGGTTGGAAGCCAAGGACTTGAAACCATCTAAAGCCCGCATCCATGGCTTTAATAGTGCTGCGATCGAAGCTGCCGGTTATGTTGAATTGCCTATGGAGTTGGGAGAAGGTGACCGCATGAGAGTGCGGATGTTTCCATTTGTTATGCTGGATGTGGACTCTCTATATAATGTTTTTCTGGGTCGACCGGCCCTTGCTGAATTCCGAGCTGCCACCTTAAAATTCCCAGCTGAAAATGGAGTGGGAGTTGTGCACGAAGATCAGGCGAATGGACATGCCTGCTATGTGGCTGGGTTGAGGGACCTTCAGCAGAAGGAGAAAGGTAGGGGTGTGGATAAGTCTCTCTACATCCAATCCACCAGTGGTTGACAACCAGCGCTTGGGCCTTGGCTCAGGCACTATAGTCGGTTCTATAAAGACATAGATCCAAGAGATGATAAGGAGGAGCACAAAAGGACCAATGCTGCACCAGCTAAGCTGACGAATGACATCATGGTCGGCCACGACGACCCATCACGGGTCCTAAAGATTGGATCACAACTCAGCCCTTTGATGATGAAAGAACTTACCGGTTTTCCCCGAGCGGATCTTGATGTGTTCGCTTGGATTCATTTTGATATGTATGGGATCTCGCCTGCCATTGCGAGCCATGCTTTAAATATTGACCCAAGGCATGTCCCGGTGAAACAGAAAAGGCGTGGCATGGATCCAGAGAGATCTGCCGCTTGGATAGGCTCAAAAGCAATGGGACAATCCTGTACTTGTGAGAAAGATGAATGGAAAGTGGCAAAGTTGTGTTGACCATTGGGACTTAAAAAGCATGTCCAAAAGGCTGCTTTCCCCGTCCAAGGATCGACCAGCCGGTGGAGTCAACCACTGAACACGAGTTGTTATCTTTCATGGATGCGCACTCCATATATAATCAAATCACAATGCACATCCCCGACCAGGAGCACACAGCTTTATTACCTACATGGGATTGTATTACTATGTAGTAATGCCATTTGGATTGAAGGATGCTAGAGCAACTTATCAATGCATGGTCAACCGAATGTTTAAAGATCAGATTGGAAGGACGATGAAAATATATATGGATGATATGCTCATGAAGTCACAATGATCAACCGACCACATTAGAGACTTAGTAGAGATGTTCAATATCCTCCGATATTACAAAATGAAGATCAATTCTCTAAAATGTTCCTTTAGTGTCGCATCAGGAAAATTCTTGGGTTTCATTATCGATGCTCGCGGAATCAAAGCTAATCCTGAGAAGATTTGAGCAATTCGCAATATCCAGGTACCAAAGACCATCAAAAAGTACAAAGCCTAAATAGGAAGGCTGCCGCCCTAAGCCAGCTTATTTCCAGAGCCACTGATAAATGTATTCCTTTCTTCGACCTGATAAGAAGAAGGAAGAGGAAATTTGAATAGACATAGGAGTGTAAAGATGCATTCCAAGCTTTGGTGAACCACTTGGAGAGACCTCCCATCTTGTCAAAGCCAGTGGATCACGAAGACTTGTATATCTACTTGGCCGTGTCGGTACACTCTATAAGCACCGCACTGCTCTGTGAGGAGAATCAGATCCAGAGACCGAACTATTATGTTATCAAGCGATTAACATAATCTAAAAGGAAGTATCCAAAGATAGAGAAAATGGTGTACTACTTGTCGATTGCTTCATGAAAGCTCCACCCCTATTTTCAGGCTCATTCCATCAACGTTTACACCGATCAGCCGTTATGTTAGGTCTTACAGCGACTAGAGACATCTGAAAGGTTACTGTAGTAGAACATCAAACTGAGCCAATTCAACGTCACTTATCAGAGAGTCATCCAAGGACAGGCACTGGTAGACTTTATAGCAAAACGCACTACATAGGATGATCTTCCAGAGAGCGGTGGAGCCCCTACCATTTGGTGGAAAATGTACACGGATGGAGCATCCCTTGATCGTTGTGGAGCTGGAGTCAAGCTAGTAACTCCAGAAGATCGATCAATTTGCTATGCTTTGAAGCTTGACTTCCCTGCAATGAACAACGAAGCTGGGTATGAAGCTCTGATTGCTGGACTCAAACTTGCCAAAGAATTGGGAATAAAATCTCTTGAAATCTTTTGCGATTCCCAGTTAGTGGTAAACCAAGTCAGGGGAGATTACTATGTTAAAGGACAACGACTCACTCCATTCCTTATCTGAGTTCAAGATCTATTGATTTACTTTGAGTATTATGAAATCACGCACATTCCTTGGGATCAAAACAAAGAGACTGACTCATTGGTAAAGTTTGTTAGCACCGAGGATGCACAACAAATAGGCTTGGTTCCATTCGAAGTACTAGACACTCCGATCATAAACATGATGGAAATCGATGGGGTAATAGAGACAGAGCTTGAGAAGGAGTCGTAGATGACTCCGATTAAAGATTATTTGCTAGAGGGAGTCCTTCTTGAACGGAGGAATGAAAGATGACAAATCCTCCGCAAAGCTTCATGATATATCATTCAGTAAGAAGTCATGTATGGAAAGGGTTTTTTCGTTCCCCTTCTCTGATGGATCGCTCATGATGAAATAAAACAAGTCCTAAGGGAAGTTCATGAAGGGGAATGTAGCGATCATGCTAGGGGGCAAACCCTAGTAAAGAAAATACCTCGTTATAGGTATTACTGGCAACCTGTCAACCGAGATGTTGTTGATTGCACTAAGCGATGTGACAAATGCCAGATGTATGCAAAATTTTCGAGAGCTCCGCTAATAGAAATTAGACAAATGGCTAGTCCATGGCCATTTTCACATGGGGCATAGACATCATCTGTTCCTTACCGATCTCTAAAGATGGTGCAAAGTACGTCACTGTAGCAGTTGATTACATTACCAAACGGGTCGAAGCAAAACCTTTAACCACGATCACGATGAAGAGAGTAATCAACTTCATTATCCGGAACATCATCCATCATTATGGCCTACCACGAACCATTGTAACTGATAATGGAACCCAATTTGATAGCGCTGAATTCATAGACTTCTACCATTGGCATCATATTGGAAAGAGATTTGCGGCAGTTGCTCACCTTCAAGCAAATGGACAAGTTGAAGCTGTGAGTAAAATCATAAAGTCCATTCAGAAGAAATGTTTGGAAAAGGCTAGAGGTAAGTGGGTGGATGAACTCCCAGTAGTATTATGGGCTTATAGAACCACACACAAGTCTACGACTAGCCATACTCCATTTGCTCTTGCTTATGGCTCCGAAGCCATCATTGCTGTTGAACTCGAAGTCCCTCCTATTAGAATCCCTAGATTTGGTAGACGAGAAGTGCGAAGAAGCTGATTTGAGGGCAGCTGTACATGGATATCGAGTCATTCGATACTACAACACTAATTTCGACTTAGGACCTTTGAAATCGGTGATCTCGTCTTGAAATGGATTTTTTCTATCCCATTACACATGAATCCTACTTTTGAGGTACTGTACATTATTGAATAGAGGCTTGGGGAAGGAACTTTCAAGCTAGCGATTGTTGAAGGCGTCACACTCCCAAGGGCGTGAAATAACGAGCATTTACGATGTTATTTCACTTAGTTTATTTCTTTTTCATTCAGTTGTATTTAATTTTTGATTTTGCTTTAGCATTTGATTTTCCAAATATGTAATAAGACAAAATATGTCATTTCTTTCCATTTGGAAAATAAAATTTGAAATTTCCTTCATATCTGTGATTGCTGTAGCATTACATGTTAGTTAGGATACCCGACTAACTAATACTGACATGTCCGAGCAGGTTTCCAAAGTTTGGAGCCAACCGATTACACGAGTTCATGATTGGACTAAACAAAATGAATGTGGTCCGACCGTTTATTCAATGATTCTCACTCACAACTCGATGGATGGAGTACCTAAAGAAAATGGATGCTACTTGACAATCCAATAATCAAATTAATCCCACCAAGCAATGGGACAGACGCAAATCAAAAAACATTCTTAACACGATCGATCGCTCTCCAAGTTAAAACTCGGGCTTGGGGGTAAGTCAATCGATCAAGGAAAATAAGGTTTGACTATTTTTTGAAATAGCTCCAAGTCTCCAGAGCATGGACCGGAGTATAAACACAAGTTGGGTGCGATCCAACCATCCGCCAACAAACTCTTATCCCCATAATGCAAATATGATTATAAACAAATAGATGAGTGTGATTCGACCACTCATTATTCCATTAACTCCGACTTGAAATCGTCAAGAGGAGTATAAATTCGCTAAAGATGGAATTCGACCATCCACTATCTAACTCCTTTAACCCGAGAACTAGAGGCATGAGTATAATCACTTAAACCCCTGAATCTGATAACGTAACACTAGGGCTTAAGCCTAGTGTCTAGTATGACTTGAAGCCACGACCATATGGAGGCCTTAGGACAAAGTTAACGGATTATCATCAGAATCAATGAGCGACGAATTACAAGTACATTGAATGGGAAATGCAATAGCTCAACTACTTAAGAAAATTCGCATAAAAGTTTAACAATAATAAATGAACTTTATTTACATAAGCTTGGAAAGTCAAGTACAGGTATTCACAGAAAAATAATCAAAAAGCAGGGGCTAATCCCATACAAATTCGGCCAACAAAACCCAAAAGGCTTGCGAGCATGAGTGCACGCAAATAATCACTTCCTCCTTCGCTTCCTCTTCTTCTTCTTTGAATCGAGGGAGATTTCACTCGAACTTTCCCCAATCCTCTTCTATCCTCCCTTCCTATTTCCTTGGCCTTTCATCGGAGTAGTCTGAGTTAACCTAGTAGGTGCATCTTGAGCAGGTTCTGGTTGAGGAGCAAAAGCATCCACAGTTTCTCCAGAAAAACGATGGAGATGGGAGAGGGAATGATCTCCATTTTTTCCTGCTTGGCTTTGGTCTTAAGGGCAATGTTCGCCTAGAGTTTATGTGCCATGTATTGCATAGACGGGCCTGACAAGGATTGGGAAGCTCCATTAATCACAAAGTCGTCGTCAATAGGAATCTCTTGACGTGGATCGCTTTCTTCCCTCAACAAAGCATCCACCAAGTGCTCGTCGATCACAAAAGCTTCCTCTTCCAGGACATCTTGGGTTGTTGCCGAAGCTGTGATGGCAATAAACATCATCGTAGGCACTTGAGGTCCTGGTTGAGATTCTTGAGGAAGAGGTGGAACTGCAGCAGAAAGATCTAAAGTTGAGGAAACATAACTAAAGAGATTAGATATATCGATCGGGGACACTCCAACTTTCTGAAGGATATGTGAGTTTAACGAAGTACCTTCTCCAGATTGGTCCCTCACGTGAGCCGAAGTGCCACTGGAACCTCCTTTTATAATCGAGGAGATCCTACTAGATTACCAATATGCGACTTCTTTGGATTGTAACCAGGCTTGGGTAACCGGATTTTGGTCATTTGCGACATTGTGTGACACAGATCTGGAACCTTCACAAGCTTCATGTTGATAGGTTGTGGCGTGCTCTTTTTGGAGTTTAAGCTGGGTTTCATGTAGAACCTTGGGTTTGTTACCCAATAAAATTTCGCATTCAGTCTCATCGGATTGATTTTTTCAGCGCCAAGAGCCTTTTTCTCCTTCTGAACAAGATGCTCCCAAGCATGTACAAGATGGTAAGGGTAGTCACTCCGAAGCTACTCCAAGTTTCTATGCTTCAGTACGTTGGCATTTTAAAGAATAAGCAGTGGATCTAGTTCTTCCATAACCTCCTCCTTGGCCTTTTCTTTCATGGCCTCCACTTCTCGTTTAACTAGGGCATCAATGCTTTTGGCCTTTTCAATAGCTGCATCTCTTTTAAGCTTGACGGTAACCAATTCATCACAGGCATCCTGGCCAATTTTTAGCGCTTGCTCCTTATCTTTGGATTCGCACTCAAACTTAGTTTTATACTTAGATGCGCGTCTTTGGGCTGCATCCCTTTCTAACACCAGTTTATGGTTCCGATGATGAAGCGCTTCAACCTCAGCTATGTGCATGGCCTTCTCATCCTCGAGTGCCTTGATGGTTGTTTCTTCTTTTTTCTCGGCTAATACCTGTAAGCTCCTTGAAGATTCTAACTCATTGGCTAGAGTTTCAATGATCTTCTTGTCTAAGGCCTCTTGGCGTTTCAACTTCACAATTTCTACCGCTCTCTCCTAAGATACTTCGGAAATCCTCTCTGCCGCTCTCATCCACTCATTATACTGCTTATGGATATCATTCACACAATCCATAGTCATTTGTTGGACTTTCTTAGGAACTTTCTTAAGATTAGGTACAAAGAAAAATCCATCGAGACATACATTTGGAAAATCTAACTTAAGTTGGGCTATACGAGCGATGGCATCGACTTGTTGGGCTTCAATGACAACTTGTTGTCAGCACTTTCTTTGCCTGGCCTTTGTTGGTGAACATCATGCTCACTATGATGTCGACGATAGCTGAGTCACTGAGGATGAGATGGAACAACGGACTATGAAGAAACTGAAGTAGGAGGGGGATCACGAGAGGTGTCAAAAGGAGGAATGCCATTGCGATGATCTTGTTGCCATTCAGAACTTTTAGGAGGAGGAGATCTGGATTTGGATCGATGTTTATCATGGGAAGACCTGTCCCTATCACCTCTATTCTAGTAATCTCGATCCTGGCTGGAGCGATAGCTAGGGTCGTATTCATGACCACTACCTTGGCAGTATGGGCACGATCGAGAACTAGGTTTCTGGCATGATATTTTTTGTAGAGACTGAAACATGTGCTTCTTCCTCACCATTGTTTCTGCAAAGAAAAACAAAGAATGAATCAGCTTTAATTATTGAAGGACACGAGATAACTGCAATGCAATACTATAAAGTGTTGTAAATGTGTGTGTCCTTGTATCCCCCAACGGAACAGTTATTGAAGCTTTACTAATAGGAGTAACCTCTCCACTAGTGGTAAAAGGGATTCTAGCCCTAGCTCTGGAAGGAGATTTTGATTTGCCAATGCTCATTTCATTAAAATGAATGGCATCAACGTCATCCGATATCAGAAGATCAAATAATGCCCAAATGTTTCGTCTAAGTGTTTTGGAGGTTGAGAAGCGGACTGATCTGGAATAACCTAAGGGGTGATAGATAGCTTTGGCTATTTGAAGGGGTGACTCTTAAGGAACCTACAAACGAGCTTCTTCCTTTTTCCTTTTTCGAGAGCGAGGGGCTGCGAGATTTGCGAGGGTCTGACCGCAGCCCCGAAACTAGAGCCTACATCATCTCCACCGAGGTTATTATCCTCATCTTTTACTACTTATCGGTAGCATCCTGAGCCCCCTCAACTTGGGGCACGACAGGATCAGCTTGATGGCCTTCATCATCATCTGCATCCCGCTGCTCAGTCACTATAACTCCAACAGTGATCGGTAGCACTATGCTACGACCCTCTTCCATCAGGCAGTAGGTAATGAGACATTCATCGGTTAGGAGATTCTCGATGTCTCTATCTTTTGATGGAACCCTTTTGAGATTCGCTAAGACCGCGTCTGTGTATTGTTTTCCATCGGGTCATGGATAATAACCTGCACAACCAAAAAAATTGCTTAATTCAGGATACGACCTGGATATAAGCACTTAAGAAATAAGCAAGGAGTAATACTTACGTCCTTTTAACCACCATTTACCAAATCCGGGCGGACAGCGAATATAGATCCACTCGCTTTTTAAAGCGCTCAACTTGTTCCAAGTACCAGTCAAGATCTGGCACTTCTTGGCCGACTCGAGAAATATGAACGAAAGGCTTCCCTTTCATCGCTTGAAGGTGAAAAGAACTCGAATGTCTTCAGGAGTTGGAGGACGAAATAAAAACTCCATGAATGTCATGTAAGCACAGTTAAGCAAAGCATAGTTGTTTGGATGTAGTTGTGTCGTGCTAACCTCATATGAGGTAGCATCTCTCGGATAAATAAATTGAAGGGTGGGACATATCCTGTCCAACACATGAACTTGTTACATGTAGTGAACCCCTCAAGGGGCATATGAGCTATGTTATTCCAAGTTGGAACCCACACGTCGTCAAACAGAATCTCGTGTCTAGCATCAATTCTACGAAGAGAGGCTTCATTAATTTTTGAAGCCACAGAATCCTCCGGATCTTCCAAAAATATCACCTCTTTTAGAGTTCGGGAGCAGGGTCTATTACTTCTGCTAAAAGGAAAAGAATGACATAGAAAAGGTTGAGTAATGGACGGGAAATTTTCAGTTTTTCAGCTTGATGTCCGGGGGAAAGTCTATCGGAAGCATTTGCAGAGCTCGATTTGGCACTGGTATTGTTGTTCTGTGAAGGCTGTCCAGAAGACATGGCAGCTAAACGCCCAAGCATCTGGAACCCATGACTACTAAACTCAGTAGATAATCATCATTAGAAAAAATAACATGTTTCCCCCGTGTAAAGTGTGTCCTAGTGTAGAGTGGTGCAGTGTCGTGTAGTGTAGTGAAAAATAGTTTAGAATTAAAAACTACAACAGTGACGAGGCTCTGGGTTTGATCGGAGTGACAATCATTGATGACCGTCTTAACCGATTCTCTACGTTACTGGCTAAGGGTTCGGTCTAAGCACTGGGATTAGTTGTTGGCAATTTGAAGTTCGAATTGTGCGTTTGGAAGTGGATGGGCTTCAAAAAATTTAGCCAAGGCATAGGCAACAAATATAAATATGCAGGAGATTAATCAAGTTCGTACCATAATTCGATTGTCATATACGTTTGAATATACAGTCAATTTCATATGCAAGTCATATACGTCCATTCAAGGTCGAAGCTCATCACTAAGTTCAAAATAAGATTTATGGGTATAAGTATGTTCATCAAAGTTAATCTAACAACCGATCCAAAATGATGTTACGACCGATCTTTCCCAATGCGCATCACCGATATATGTACTAAATCCCAACTTCCACTAACTAATCGTTTCTGTATGATCATTTCACAACCGATTGTTCTAGCAACTCCAACCGATCGTTATCCCATATTGATCGTTGTGATCAATCCAACCTTTGACTCTGGTTCCACACTTCAATTCAAATCTCCAACCATCGATCCAAAAAACAATCGATCAAAACTCTACCAAAAAACGATCGGTCCAATTTCTCTTCATTTTTTCAAGTACAAATCCATCAAAACGATCGTTCTCAATACCGCGTTCACCATCAAGCCATCATTCCAAGAATTTTACTTCGAATCTCCCCTCAACCACTAAAGCAAACGGTCGTTTCAACCATGATCGTTTCAAATGCTCCATCACAATCTCCAAAATCTTGTCACCATCTTCCATTTCAAAATGCAAATGCCAATGCAACGCCATGACTCACTTCGACCAACTCAAGTCGACCCCAAATGTCTTGTCACGGAAATCAAAATGAATGAAATGGATCGAACCTACCTATGTATAAAAGTGGAAGACAGAAGCGATTAGGATTCGATTATAAAGCAAGATCTGAGGAGATGGTAGCAGTGATGGCAGATATAGTGAAGGAGTTGATCGGTTAAGAGATGGTGAAGTTTGGGAAACGATTTTGGATTTGAGAATTTAGATCGAAAGTGAAGGGGAGGAAGAAGATGGAGTTTACTTTTTTTTGTTCGGTTAGTATACTCCTGCTAATGAAAAAAAGTGGGAAAATAATCTAAGTGTTTGAGTATATTTATGAAAGAGTGGACCGAACCAATAAAGATCGTAATTGAATCAAATGGCCAAATCAAGAAATGATTGGGTGCGACCGTTCTGTGATGGATGTATACAGATCCTTCTCCTTAGATCGCGATGTAATTAGATTTTTCAACATAAATATGGGTTATATACGATCCATGTCTAATCGATCTAGACAGATCCATTATTATCTATAAAAAAGAGAAAAAAAAAGAGGTGAAACATATGCGGAAAGTTGACAACGATTTGTGAACATGCAATCTTGATCGGGAGTCAGGGATGAATACGTGTACATGCTAGTGTACGTCCTAAAAATTTCGATTTCTTGAAATTGACAGAAATTGAATTCTCGCTTGTATTAATCGAAGGAAGATTTGAACCAGACAGCCAAGGCCTACTGACTCACTGAAACGAAGATTTAAATTATCACCACCGGGATGTGATCTAGAATTTATACTATTGGAAATCAACCAATCACCATGTTAAACAGAAAGAGATGCGTCTCTTCAAGGAAAAAATTCATTAAAGGGATAACTATTGTTCAGAAAACTGGATGGATTCCTTTCCAACGAAGCTAACTTACATTAATTCAAAGAACATCATGTTGAAACAAGATGTACTTTGGGGGGAAGTATTATCCGGCCTTTCGGCCCAACTATACACAAACTGACTGGACAAGTTAGACTCGACTGTCATTAAGATTGACACATCAAATTAACGACCATGAACTCAAGAGATCAGGCACATATGATTATATGAAGCAGCGGCGAAACAAAAGCGGAAGTTGAACTCAATAGAACGCTCAAAATATTAAAATACACAACTCCCTAAAAATGGATCGGGTACGATCCATATTCATCAATTATGGATCCTATTGTACTGATTTTACAACTCAACTTAGTAGAAAACGATTGATATCTCAACATCTACAAGTCAACTACACAATGAAACTTTGGGAGCATCAATATATTGAAGAGTGGAGCTCACTATATCAATTACATGCCAAAAGGAGAAAGAAATATGATCGGCATTGATCGTTATTTTGATGGAAGTGAGGCATGCGATCGAGAGGGTGACTTCTTTCGGATCTGGAGACTCCGCTGCCGAAATTTAGAAGATATTTCACCGTTTTCCCCTACAAATGCAAACTTGGTTGTTCATTTTTGAGACCTTTACGTTGTTGTTTCCTTTGTACTCCATTATAATTATGGATCATACCCGATCCATCCCTTTGTACTCAACAGTTCAAGTGATTAATAAAGTTATTTCTCCAAAGTGGACGTAGGCTTTCAACGCCGAACCATTATAAATCATTGGGTACTTGTAATTGCTTATTTTCTACTATGTAATTGCTTGTTTCCTCTATTTTCATTGGATTTTCTTCATTTATTTCTCTACAAAATCTCAATTGAGTGTTTGTGCTAATTTTTGCTGCAAATGATAATCAATACACTTTCCTTTTATTTAGTTATTTCAGATGTGATATAATTGGATTGATACACTTAGTAGGGTTTTCTATGCATCAAAATGCAACTCCTACAAAGTAATCAAGGCATATATTTAGCCTAATCTTATACTAAAGTATTGGTATATTCATCAATGGATCATCAAATCAGAAACAAACTTTGACCATGATAACAATTATGCACAATAAAATATTCCATTTAACTTTATACAATAACGAACAAATCAACGACCAATACTTTCACTAAAATCGAAAGAAAAATGCTAAACCTAATTAAAGCTTTTAAGATGATATAAAATTACCTTATTATTTCACTGTAATCGACTTTTGCTACTTATATAGGTTCCCTTTTGCTACATATAAAACCATTTGCAATTACGATCACATAACATTTTATTTCAGGATTTTCTTATTAATATACTTTAAATTAATTTCTTAATTAATTACATCATAATAAATCAAAGTATATAACAAAAATCAAATGCCTTTATTACGAAAAAGATTGACTACAGAGCTAGATATATTTAATAAATTACATAATTACCCCTAGGGCATACCATTGACTCTTTTAGGACATGCTTGAAGGAATTCCTGTAGCATTCCATCTTTTCTCCACATGATGCAGACTTTTAGAAATCATACTTATAATCAAGTCACTACTAGGAGATCTAGGACTATCTCCACTAGTTCCTTCATCGTTGCCCCATGGTCATTGCCTCAGAGGTTGATTATTCCTTTGCCCACCATCTAGCGAGTTCTTTACATATTGTTACATCTACCTTGTCCTGATCAGCTCCTCAATCATTTCTTTAATATGTATGCACTCATTTGTATTGCCCCCATGAGTCCCATAATACTTTCTTGATCTTTCTCTTCATTAATTACCTTTTTTGGAGTTGGGTTCTTATACTTGATCATGGTTTGGTTACAATATAAATATTTTCAACAGAGTCTTTTAACATTGTATGTTTACCATTTATGCAAACCGAAAATGCTTTCTCGGTCCTCCTTCTTGCCCCCAATACTGCTATTCTTTTTTTGTTATTATCATTATTATTTCCACCATTACCGTACTTCCTAATAGCCTCATCACTCTTCACTACACTATTCTGCTCTGTTGGTCCTCTAGCATTAAATATCTTTTCCATTTCTGCCTCATTCAAGCACAGAAATTGATTATTTTTCTTATAAAATCCCTTCTATGTAGCAAGATTCTTCATATTCAGCCAATTTCTGTATTAGAGTTTGTCTTCTAGGCTCCTCGCCTTAATCATTTAGTACATTAAATCTCTTTAGATTACTCTTTAATGATTATACATTCCATTTTCGTACGTTAGCTAGCGAATCACATCCTTTGGCTGCATACAATAAACTCTGAATTAGCTTAGAAACTTAGTGGCCAATTGATCATATGACTTTATGATCCTGACTCCAGCCCATAAAATCACATTGTCGCCAGTCCCTTAAAAAAAGGAAAACTTGTTTTTCACAAAATCATCTACCCCTCCAATGTTTGTGTGTCATTCATACCTAGGCAAATATTGCACAGGATCCTTCAGTTCATTATACATTGGCATAGACAAGACTTCCTAAGATATTTGACCACTCTAATTTCAAAGGTAAATAAATCTCAACTAGAAGTGTTATCCTAGTCATCATCCTGGTTATCTTTCTAAAGCAATTTCTTGATAGCTTCATTTGTCACATCGTCAATTCCTTTCTCTTGCCTTTGAAAATAGTTGACGGATGCACTACCATGTGCTTGGTTCCACAAATGACCATGGCGATTGGTTCCCAAGCGTTCATGGCTAATAGGTTGACACTTAGGTCTTCTTGGCTCTGGGGAGTCAATTCGTCTTAGTCCTTCATTTCTACTATGTCGTTTATCTTGATTACGTCCTGAGAATGCTCTCTCCTCTTCGTGTATTCTAAGTCTTCCACTAGAAGGGCTTGTACCACATCCCTCTTCTTTTCCAACATTATAGTGATGGTCCTCATCGTTCCTCGGTAGATCCGTATCAATCCATGATCGATCCATACTGGTCCATTTGCTTGGAGCAGTTGTTCCAGGTAGATAGTTTCCTTCCCTATTTATAGCGTTGTTTACATCTTATCCATCTCATTCCCGGCCTGCTCTAAGCCTTCCAACAGAAATTCCTTAATCATATGCAATTTGAGAACTTCTTCTTACGCATTGATCTCTAGCATGAGATCCATCTCCTTGAGGTGTTTGCATTATCCTCTCAAACTATCTAGCCAACTCCTCTATGATTGCTTGCTACATCGCCTCCATCCTTTGGTTGACAATAACTACCACTCCTTCCAACTTTCCTCTAGTTAGATTTAGTCGAGGTTGTGTAGATCCATCTTGCACTTGCGCTCCAATATTCCCTCCATCATATTCCTCTCTAACATGCTTTCTTAGGTTCTTCTTAGGTCTCATCCTATCAAATCTCCTTGTGGATATTATCCAAATTCTAGTAATGACTAAGATCTAGTCTAATCTTTAAGTTCTCATTGGAAGAACCAAAAAATATTAGCTAAAAATTGGTATAACACCCCAATTGATTGTTTTCATAGAGAGAACAATTCTATGTTGTAGAATTGTATGTAATAGCAGTAGATCAATAAGTAAAATATGTAAAAGAAATGAAGAAGAATGTTAAGAAAAGTAAGAGAAGTGATATTTATAATAGTTTGGATCCCTCTGCATCCACCTTAATAAATATTTTGACTATTGCTTGGCAGATTCAGGATTCAATTATAACTTGAATTTCTATCTCAAATTTTGTAATGGAAACTCTTCCTCTAAGATAAGTAATAAAAGTTAGCCATTCAAAAGTCTTTTTCCTATTGCAAGTAACCCTCTAGTAAAGCGGAATTTCACTGTTATCGATCTTCTAGGTCGTTAGATTGCAATAGAAATTGTCAAATAATCATATCCAAAAAGATAGGAGAAAGACTAGATCATCCCCCGAATATCGATAGATCGATGGATCAATACCGATTCATGTATAGATAGGTACCGAGGAATAAAATTTGCTATTTTCATGAGTTTTTCTCCCTTTTCCTCGAGTCTAGTTGCTTTACTCCTCATTTTTATCTTCCTTAATGTTTTCAAGCTTGTTCATCCATGTATTCACCGAGAATATTGGCTTTATGGACGAATCTATGAATCGGTACCG
This sequence comes from Allium fistulosum, assembly GCA_030737815.1. NCBI lineage: Eukaryota > Viridiplantae > Streptophyta > Magnoliopsida > Asparagales > Amaryllidaceae > Allium > Allium fistulosum. The sequence goes on along the minus strand of CM060901.1, from coordinate 85,311,222 downwards.
ATCCATTGACTAAGCTATATTTCTCTATCTTCTCATTTATCTTGATACTTCTTCTATTCATTGAGAAATATGGGAAAAAGTGATAGCTTATATTTCGGTTGTAAGTATTAAACCATGGACTTGGTCAATTCCTCCTCTTTTCTATAACCACTTTTCGCACTTGGTCATATTTGAGTTTGTCATCAATTTCTTCATTATTTCGCAGTCCAATATCATCGAAATCTCGCTTGTGAAAAATATCGGCTAACATATGTTTAGGAATTTGAATCTGAAATAACAGTACTAATACAAGAATCATAGTCTGTTCATTATAACTGAAACTAAAACTAATAAAGATCAACCGAAATTCACCCTAAAATATAGTGAAATAATTTAAAATAAAATTCACCTTAAAGAGGTTGAAGGATTTTGGTTAGGGTTTAAGAAAATGAAATTTGGAGTAGGAAACGATGTGATGTTTTGATAAAATGAAGCTTGAATTGATTAGTGGGGGCATTTTTATTTTTTTATTTTATTCTCGATTAACTCAATAACTTAATGGGCATAAAGGATTTTAAGGGGGCTACTCATTAAATTTACTAATTTATATAGAATTTGCCTTTTGTTTAACTTTTAAACAATGTTAGAGTGGTTTTGGCGGGTACCACTCTTTTTTTAACTGGGACTTTGAACATCTGGTCATATTTCTAATGTAGTTGGAAGAGAAGTTCCTCAACCAATGAATATGTAAATCAAGTCCCTATCTTCTTTAAACAAAAAGCACAAACTAACTTGCGCTCTTCTAGTAGAGAGCACAAATTAACTTCTATTTTATGGAAGTTTATTTAAAAAATAATCAAAAAATCGGTTTTCGATATTCTTAAGTAATGTATGATAGTTATTTAAGTATTTTTTTATCTTAATTAATTTGTTTTTTATCATTATCAAATTTAAGTTAAAAACTGAAAAATGCAATTTTGCTTGCGTTTTCACTCAGAATAACTCAAGGCTTGTGTTTTATATTATTCAAAAATAAGGTCCGAGTTTACATGTTCATTATTGTAGGAATTATTATTACAAAATTGAAAATAAGGACCCATAACTTTTTTCTATTATGAATAAGCCAAACCTTGATTTGATGATGCAATGGTCAGCTTGTGTTTTATTCTCGAACAACGAGGCATATGTCTTATATATAATAAAATAACTTGGTTAGTTATGAAAGACAAAGAGAGGCTAAGATTTACTCTCAGCATATATATCAAGTGGCTTCGATTTATATACATATACTGATTTATTCACATGGTCTCCTCACATTACTTGCGTCAACGCATAATTCAATAACTATTTTAATTTTCGCATGCCATATTTCATCTTTTACTTCTAGATTCATTATCATTCTCATTCCTACATTTTCCATGCTCCACCAAAACCTTTTAGCCTCATTTTCCAATTGTTTTGTCAGTGTATTTCTCGAACCCTAATTTGGATCAAGGGAAACAATTGACAATCAAGATAAAGAAGACTATATCATCGTTTGTTGTTTAACCCTGTTTTTCAATTCTTATTGGTATATATATTTACTCATATTATTTTTCTTCATATTATTCGTTTATGAGCTAATTATAAGTTTTACCACTATAGTGAGAGATGTAATTAGATACGATGGATTTGATAGAAGGACTCAATATTGATCCAGTTGCAAAATTGTATTATTATTTTTAATTTATGAAATTATGGTATAATTCAAATTTGTGCTCTATTTAAAATCGAGCCTAATTTCAAATTCGCGCTTAGACAAAATGATTGTACTAAGTGTACAAGTTGCAAACAGTTTCAGTTTGTCAAATATGATATTGATGAATTACTTTCAATTCTTTGATTATGATTAAAGTATACTTATTACTTTCATGATCAGTGCTATAAGCTTTAACACTTTACAATTTAACTTTCTATTCATGGACAATCAAATCATTGTTCTTCACTCAACTCTTATTATGAGAAGTTATTTTGTATTTTGAGCAAGCTAAGCGAAGTCAAATTTCTACACAACTTAGTAGATTCATCTTGAGTGTGGTTCCCACTATTTAATTTTTTATGTAACTAGTCGATAGTTGTGATTAGCTAGGCACATGGAGACACATAGTTTGGGTATAAAGGAATTGAATGTGTGCATGATGCTAAATTAGTAGTTACATGCATCATAAGTGACATGCAATGCAATATTACAAGAAAAATCGGATATGCGATCTTTACAAAATAAGCAATTTAACCAAATGACTTAAATTTGAACATGACTAAACTTGACGGGTTACTGATTGTTCCATTCAATTGATAACTACTCACATTACAAAATTTGTCATAAGGTAATGAATAATCATATTTTTATTCCAACGTTTAAATCATATTTTTAATGTGAATATAAAATATATTATTTCAATAACAACATATGTAAGGCGTTAAAATCAAGTTAGATATTTATGAAATGATAACACATCAAAGACCTATGTATATCTTTTATATGTACAAATTATAGAAATAAATTTTCTGTAAATACAACCTTTTGGTTTCATGATTCAACTATTAAACCATTTTTATAGCAAAAATAGATGTCTGAGATCGATTATTGTCATATATATCCAACTTAATTTCTAATTACATATAATAATGTAAGAAAAGAGTCGAGTGGGAGTTGTTTGTTGAATTTTAGGTATTCATTTATACATGAAAGTTTTTTTTAAAAGTACATTGGAAAATAAGGTGAAATGTACAAAAAATAATAATTTACATGTACAAACAAAATGGTGCACCGAATGTTCACACAACTGATAAATGGGTTGGGCCCAAACATGATATTGAGCCGTACATGGTCCTAAAAATAACGGTATCGAATCCAGGTTTGAGTCTAGGTAGTCAAAGTCAAATCTATATTTTAGGGTCAGTTTTGGGAGAAAACTCGTACCATTGGTCTAGTTCTGGGAGTACTAAAATTATTTTAAATAGTGCAGTGTTAAAGGCATCACACTTTATGCTTTTGGCCACCATGATCGGGAGTCAACCACCATCGAGTGCACCTTACTGGTCCTTACTATTGTTCGCTGATTGTAGTGTGAAATGTTAGTTTTATTTATTATGTGGCAATTACTATTATTTTGCACCAATTTCATCTAAAGAATTGCTAAAAAGGCTCTGAATTTTGATGGAAAAATTCAAATTGCTATGAATAATTATAATGGTCCTAAAGGTTGCCTCAGAATATATATACACCCCTTCTCTATTTGGACTAATGATATTACAAAATTAAAAACGTTCTTCTGCCCATTTTGTATTTAAGGGATCATTTCTAAAACATTTTCTTAAGTCCAATAAGTTTACAAAAGAAAAGAGGAAGAAGAAAACCCAAAAGGGTCTCCAACATCAAATCCGAGGAAAACTATTGAAGATTAGTGTTAACGCTTCCACTTAAAGATATCTTCACTTCAGAACTGTAAGATTTAAATTCATTTGCTATTTTATTTTAGACTACGGATTCTGGATTGATTGTGTTATAAATGTAAAACATATTAAGATCTTATTAATCCCTTTCATTTGGTATCACAACCATCATATAAGATGAAATTTTTGACAAAATTGATTTTCGGTGGTTTATATAACAGATATACAGATTTAGCTAATTTATGTGCAAATATTTTCTTATAATTTTGGACGAAAGATTTTAAAGGGGAATTTTTATTCTCTATTATGTATGCACATAGTGTTAATCAATGTATTTTCCATGGAGATGTAATGTTGAAGACCTTTAACCAAGCGGCATCATGTCATCAACCACATGGGCACTCTCCTTTTAATATATTGGATCTAATGCAACTAAGTTTGTGTGAAATTTTGGTCCAAACTAGATCATGATCAAGAGTTTTGATATGTTTATATATATATATATATATATATATATATATAGACACACACATACACATATGTAGCATTTTGAATCTGTTATTATTCTCTATGGTTTATTGTATTTTTTAAGTAATTTAAATCATATAACATTATTTCTTATTGTTTTATAATTGGTTACTGTCAATTTCTATCAACTTTGAATTGTAACCGCCACTTTATTAAAATGAATTACATTTAATAGATTATGAATGGTAATTTTACCGACTTTAATTACCATTATGGTTTATTATATGAATTTATTTGTTTAGTGGTTCAATTTATTTCTACCCAATGGTGATACAAATTTATTTTCATTAAATTACGATTTTACATTTAATAAATTATGAACGGTAACTTTATGAAGTTTAATTGTCATTATGATTTATTAAGTGAATTTATTTGTTTAAATGGTTCAGTTTGTTTTTGCCCAACGGTGATACATATTGATTTTCATGAAATTACGTTTTTACATTTAATAAATTATGAATGGTAATTTTACCAACTTTAATTACCATTATGATTTACGAGCGTTACAGCACGCTCTTCACTCATGATGATGACATGTGCTTCGCGCGTGAATTGTTTTGCTACAAATTATATATGATTAACACATTAAAGAAAAAATGATTTACACAAATATTTAATCAAGTTTTACGTTGAAATCATGTGTAGTTAATTTAAATTTTTATTTCTAAGTTGCAAAATCTAATTTTATTTTATTTAATTTTGTTTATATTATTAATTAATAAACAATGAATTTGTAAATGATGTTTATTTGTTAGATCTTGTTTTTAAGTGTAGAGGAACATTTTGAATTTGTAAATAAGTTTAACTGTTAGATCCTATTTTTAAGGAATATTAAGATTTGTTAATATTTGTAAAAGGCATTTTTTGTAGTTCACGCTAACACCAAAAAAGTGTGACAACAAAGGTATCACAACTATTATTAAAGAAATAATAATAGATTGAAGAGATTTTGAAACAAAATGTCCGGAGAGAACGAAGGAGTGCGGAGAAAAATAAGAAAGCATAAAAAAGTTCAGCTTTACTATTATTTAATATATAGATACATATGATTAACACATTAAAGAGAAAATGATTTGCACAAATATTTAAGCATGTTTTATGTTGAAATCATGTGTAGTTAATTTAAATTTTTATTTCTAAGTTGCAAAATCTAATTTTTTGTTAGTTTGAATTTTATTTATATGATTAATTAACAAACAACGAATTTGTAAATGGTGTTTATTTGTTAAATCTTATTTTTAAGTGTAGTGGAACATTTTAGGTTTGTAAAGAAGTTTAACTATTAGATCCCATTTTTTAGGGATATTAGGATTTGTTAATATCTGTAAAAGGCATTTTTGGTAGTTCACGTTGACACCAAAAAAGTGTACCAACAAAGGTATTACAATTATTATTAAAGAAGTAATAATAATATATTGAAAGGATTTTGAAATAAAATGTCTCGAGAGAACGAAGGAAGGCGGAGGAAAATAAGAAAGCATAAAAAAGTTCAGCTTTACATTGTAAAATTATTTCCATTCTGATATTTGTATCATTTATTCACAGTTTAATGCATAACCTCGAAATTCATAAAAATCTATATATGGTATACAATAAATTAAGATATATTCATTTGTTTAAATTAATTATACATTAATAGGACTTCCTCGGGCTTGCTACGGGAAAGTTGCCGAGTGACCCGAAGCGCGCTACGAGTTTTCCAACGTGTGACTCGAAGTAGCTGCTTCCAAGTGCCTACTTGGGGTAAGTAGCAGAGTGACCCGAAGCGTTCTCCAAGTTTCCACATGCTCGACTCGAAGCAAGGCCATCGTCGGGCGTGCTTCGTGTAAGTTGCGCTCCAACCCCGATGCGCCCTTCAGCTAAACATCGAGCCGGACCGGGGGGAGCGCCGGGCGATTACCAACTTGAGCGGTTCTCAAAAGCATATCGATTTTTCGGACACACGACCGTGTGCACGGTTATGGATGATAGCAGACATATTTCTCGACTCGACTTTCTACTCAACTCGGAGCACGCTCCAAACGTTCGTATGCTCGATCATGGCCTAGCTTCAAATTTCTGAATGCTCAAGCCAAAGCATGTTCCGAGTTTTCTTAGAGCAATATCGTCTTGGGCGAGCTTCAGGTATGTAGCCTTCCATGTCCCATATAAAGGGCAATTTTGGAAGTTCACGGTCGGACCAAAAGTTTGCGCTTCCAAGCCAACTATTAATAAAGATTACTATAATGTAAAGCACAGTTTTAGTGGTATAATTACACTAGCCTGAAGATGTGATATCGGAGGTTAATGATGGTGAGCAACTCAATGAAGCGTGTCCAAAAAGAAACAGTGGTGGGGAGAGAATTGAATGGAGGAGACAGGAGAGAGAAGTTGAAAATGAGTAGGGGTGGAAAGAGATGTGAATATGGATGGATAAAGTGAGTGGCATTTGTAGGATTTGGTAGATATTTCTAGAATGCTATATTTTTGTTATGAAGTTTGAATATTTCTATGTTGGACCGATTAAGGGTTATAGATATACATGCCACGTCTATTTTAACTTATCTGTAGTATCTTAACTCATTCATTGAGTCAGAAATTTTAAGATCCGGGTGAAATAAATTACGGTCTAGAAAAATCTTAGCTGACTGATATGGTCAAATATTATATAGCGTTATACATGGTATATGCCACTGAGTGATATCTAATGGTCATAAATACTCTAATAGGTTTTTTATTAAAAAATTAATAGAGCAATATCATTGCTATACATATAACATGTTATATTTTACGGTTTATAAATAGAATTGCATAACGTTATATGGTTGATGTCCATAATTGTATAACGTTATATGGTTGCTGACCTTAATTTTGCTGGAATTGATATAATAATGACATTGTTGGATTAATGCAAATTAATGCTTATTAATTCCACTTTCCAACATTTTATTCCTCTTCCCTTAAATCTATTTTTTGCACTCATTAAGTTTCTCATACATATACGTTTTGATATTTGTATTATCTATTCACAGTTTAATGCAATTTTGGAAGTTCATGGTCGGACCAAAAGTTTGCACTTCCAAGCCAACTATTAATAAAGATTACTATAGTGTAAAGCACAGTTTTAATGGTATAATTATACTAACCTGAAGTTGTGATATCGGAGGTTAACGATGGCGAGCAACCCAGTGAAGCGTGACCAAAAAAGAAATAGTGGTGGTGAGAGATCTGAAAGGAGGTGAACAGAAGGGAGAAGTGGAAAAGGAATAGGGGTGGAAAGAGATGTGAATATGGACGGATAGAGTGAGTGAAATTTATAGGATTTGGTAGATATTTCTAGAATGTTATATTTATACTATGAAGTTTGAATATTTCTATGTTGGACCGATTAAGGGTTATAGATATACATGCCACGTCTATTTTAACTTAATTTGTAGTATCTTAACTCATTCATTGATTCAATAAAAAAAATTAGATCAGGGTGGGAAAAAATTACGGTCTAGAAAAATCTTAACCGACTTATATGGTCAAACATTATGTAACATCATACATGGTATATGCTATCGAGTGATATCTAATGGTCATAAATTCTAATAGGTTTTTTATTAAAAAATTTAGTAGAGGGGTATCATTGCTTTACATATAACATGTTATATTTTTTAGTTTATAGACAGAATTGTATAACATTGTATGGTTGCTGTCCATAATTGTATAACATTATATGGCTGTGACCTATAATTTTGTTGTGCATTATTCTCATAATTGTATAAGGTTACATCAGTCACTTGCTGATAGTGTAGTAAATTGATATAATAATGATATTGCCGAATTAATACAAATTAATGCTTATTAATTCCACTTTCTAACATTTTATTCCTCTTTCCTTCAAATATTTTTGCATTCATTAAGTTTCTCATACATACACTTTTAATATTTGTATCATTTACTCACATTTTAATGTATAACCTTGAAATTCATAAATCTCCAAATATGATGTACAATAAATCAAGATATATATTCATTTTTTTAAAGTAATTAATCAGAATCAATTAAATAAATCATTTCCAACATTATAAAACCATTTCTGTTTTGATATTTGTATCATTTATACACAGCTAAATGCATAACCTTGAAATTCATAAATATCTATATATGGTATACTATAAATCAAGATATATTCTTTTGTTTAAATTAATTATACATTAACATATATTTTTTCCATATCCCATATAAAAGACATTTTTGGAAGTTCGCGGTCGAACCAAAAGTTTGCGCTTCCATGCCAACTATTAATAAAGATTAAATGAATTTTTTTGTTTTGATGATTCAATTTGTTTCTGCCCAATTACATACAAATTGATTTTCATGAAAGTACGTTTTCTACATTTAATAGATTATGAATAGTAATTTTATCAACTTTAATTTCCATTATGATTTATTAAGTGAATTTATTTTATTTAACAATTCAATTTTTTTTGTCAAACGGTAATATGAATTGAATTTTATGCAACAACTGTTACGATAGGACTAAAATATAATTTGGCATTTTATTATTTATTTTAGTACAATTAATGTTAGTCCCTCCATATACAATTGATTTAATGTTGTTATGTTATTTATGGATTTATAGTTGATAATAGTAAACGTTTCATTTTTTCTGAATCTAATGTAGCGTTGAATAATGTTCATGCTCAAATCTTTGGAATAGTACCATTGAACGGAATTAATTTTTCCATTTGGAAAGAGAAAACTAAGACTTGTCTTGGTGTTCTTGATATTGATCAGGCATTACGAATGGACAAACCTGCTATTATAGCGATAAGCACTAATGATGAAAATGCTACTTTTGCAAAATGAGCGGTCAAACCATGTATCTCTCATGATTATTAAAAGTTTACAGCTGCTATAAGAGGAGTATTCTTGAGAAGGATGATGCAAATAATATTTTCACTGCTAAACAGTATTTGGCTTCTATTGAAGGGTAGTTTTAAAGTACTTCTAAAGCTATTGCAAGTACTCTCATTATGAAAATGCTCGCTACCAAGTACAATGGGACAAGCGGTGTATGTGAGCGTATCATGATGATGAATGATATGGCCGCAAAATTAAACAGTATGGATATGGCATTTTCTGAAGGTTTTTTAGTTCATTTCTTTATAACTTCTCTTCCTGCATAATTCGGTCATTTCAAGATCAATTATAATATGCAGAAAGAAAAGTGAAAAATGAGCGAATTAATTGCTATGCATGTTAAAGAAAAAGAAAGGATTAAGGCTGAGAAACCTGACTATGCACACATTGCTATTCAAAGTCCAAAAAAAGGGATAATGGTAAAGGTAAAAATAAAGTGAATATGGCTACTGCTATTAACAAGACTAGTACATATGGTACGAAACCCATGCATGCTCCTAAATATCATTACTGTAAGAAGTGTGGACACATGAGAAAGGACTATGTGAAGTTTAAAGATTGGCTCGCTAAAGGGTAATGATTAAAATTTCATGATTTGTGAAACTTTTTTGGTTGATGTTCCCTCAAATACGTGGTGGGTTGACACCGGCGCCTCTGTGCACATTACAAACTCATTGCAGGGATTCCATTACGTAAGGATGCTTCAAAGGGGAGAAGGAAACCTAAAGTTGTTAATTGATTAGAGGCTAAAGTCAAGGTTGTTGGAACTTTTCATTTGGTTTTGAAGAGTGGTTTTATTCTTGATTTACATGATGTACTTTATATTCCTAGTATGATTAGGAATTTAATTTCCGTTTTAAACTTGATGCATGTGGTTTTACTTTTTAGTTTGGAAATAATGAGTTGAAACTATATCAAAACTCTAAGATTATTGGTTTCAGATTATTATGTGGCAATCTATATAAATTATGCTTGAATTCTTCTTTTTGCGAATCTCTGTTATCTATGAATATTACTGTTAAATTTTGTATAACATGCATAATGCTAAGTATGATGAGCCAAATCTTAATTTTTAACACGTATGAAAACACGATTAAGCACGGCACAGTCATTATTGTCCAAATAGTGCTAAAAGGCCAAGAATAGGCTTAACATTCAAGGCTAAGTACATGATGATGTCATTAAGAAATGGCCTCATAATGCCTATGGGTTTTTGGAATAAGATACTCGAAAGCCCGTATGGTTTCTTGGAATATGATACTCGAGAGCTCATACGTTCTTTTCGAATAAGATATTCGAAAACCCATGTTACTTGATCAAAGGAGAAAAGGAATAAGCCACAGATATGTAAAATAACTCATTAAGCATGGTAATGAACTAGATTAGCAGTCTTCAAGGTTCATAGTCCAATGTCCACGTGTAGTGGGCAAGATACAGACTATGCATATATACACTAGTTTAGACTGAAGCTCATGATTTTATATGAAATAAAATCATGACAACCTTTGGGCCCAATGAGCTTTATTATTTGCGTGTCCATGTCTCATAATGTCCACAGTGCACAATCAAGGTATAAGCATGTTCAAGTTCTTGTTCATATAAATCAAGCATAATTACAATCAAATCAAAATTTTCCTCAATTCAATTTAGGGTTACAAGAATTCAATTTTAGGAGTAGATAAATTAAATGATCACCCCCTCTTTATACCCATAGGTCTATATTTATAGAGGTTGAGATATGCGGCATGGCTGCCACATGTCCATGTGGCATGCTTGGCCTTCGACGTTGATCATATTGATGGTGCATGGTGCTGTGCCTTGGTTAATGGTGAATTTTGTTATACATTTGTACAATAGCGAACTCTGAAATTGTGTGTTAACGCTTAGCATCCAACCCTCCTTGATAATCTTCATTGATGGCACCCAATACCAACATGGCATTGAGGCACTGCGGCATCCTTTAAAGATCGATGAGGTGTGGTGTCACTAAGGCATAGTATTAATAAATAGTGACATTGACAAGTGTTGTCATTGGTAAGCGGTGACATTAATAAGTAGAATTATTGATAATTGCGGCATTGGCGATGAGCAGCATTGATAAGAGACACCATCAACGGTGAAGCGGTTATGATGAGAGACGACACCAATGGTGAAGCGGTATTGATGAGATGCAACATTATTTTGCAGGGTGACATTAGAGTAAGTCAGCATCAGTGAAACATGTTATTAATATGGAGCGACATTGATTCTTCTGACTTCATGGAGGAAGTGCTTCACTGATGGAATGCGGCATCAATGTGATGCAGCATTAATGTTATAAAGTGCCACTATAACATTAATGGCTTTCGACGTAAAGTTCTCTGGTATTATCAATGCCTTCATGAGTTACGACATTGGTTTCATTCGACATTGTTTAGTGATATAAGAGATTCAACACCATTCATTTAATTCTATGGGTGATATGGCGTCATTAATGTCATTTGGTATTCTTAACTTTGTTGATGACCTGTGACTTTGTCCATTATCCATTGTCGATAAGGGGCGATATTGTATGCTTCCGGCATTGGTTCTTCTTTATGATTTCGTCATTGGTTGTTGATGCGAGATCATGTTTATATCAACATGCCATATACCCTCGGGATTGATAGCAGTAGTAACAGTAGCTTTTTGATATTGTTGCTTCTTCATTAATGTGCGGCATTGATCAATGTATGATGCCCATTGTTACGTGAATGATCTACGACATACTCCCCTTCGACATCCTTTTATATTGATATGATGTCGCACTTTCGAATGACCTTGCACTTCTTCCTTGCTTACAACTTTTGAACATGAATCCTTAATTTCGAGATGAAGGTTTTAACTTTAACTTCGACATGACTTTGAGCTATGAAATCGTGTACTTTTGAGATTAGTAACTCTTCGGTATCATTAATTGCGACATCATTCTTCAATTTCAACGTAAATTCCTTTGCTTATATCCTTCGGAAATCATGTGGATAACATTTGCCCCCTCCTTGTATAAAAATAAGCTTTTTACACTTTAGTGTAAAACTAAAAAATTTCCTGCACAATACAGAACAAGTAATGATTTTCTTATATACTTAGTATTTAAATCTTTAGTGACCCTTTTCAGATTTAGTTCAGCTATGAATTGACATGTATTCTTTTAATTTGGGGAAGTCCCCATATCCTTTTATATAAATCGAGATTATTTTCAGAATATTATCGAATATTAATAATTTTCCGAATAGAAGCCCAGGAAATCGTCTGGTAATAATATTCCCTTTTATGAAAAAGACTAGGAAGTCTTTTGACGATGATGATTCCATAGGTAGAAATCCAAAGGACCATATAGTTGTTATAAATTTCTGAATTAGAAAATTAGAAAGTTATTTAACGATATCATTAGAGAGAGGACCATAAAAAGATTGGAAAATCCATCTTCATAGAAGACCATAAAATCCATCTGGATAGTATGAATAGAAGTCTAGAAAATCCATCTAAAAATTAAAGGTTTCCTTTGCCTTAAAGCACAATTATTTGATTTTGACAGATTTTTCTCTAAAAGATTTTTTTGCTCCATTCTTTTGGATAGAGTGCGATTAACTTGATTGATTTAGTTCAGTGCATTTGGTTAACTATCTTAAGCAGAACCAAAGACTTATCTGTCCTTTCTCTAGGAGGCATTTTAGTCATGCCTTATAGGCGGTACTGTCGGAGCTTTGGCCGGGCCATTTTCAGGAAAGACCAAAGGCTTACTCCATCCTCCCTCTAGGAGGTGCCTTAAACAGGCCGTTTTCAGGTGGGAATAAGGACTTATTTTGACAAATTTTTCTCTAGAAAATTGTGAGCACTAATGGCTTATTTTTGATAGTTCTTCCTCTAGAAGATTGTGAGCGCTGACGGCTTATTTTTGATAGATCTTCCTCTAGAAGATTGTTTTGGAGTGCTAATAGCTTATTTTTGACAGATCTTCTTTTAGAAGATTATTTTAGGAGCGCTAATGACTCGTTTTTGACAGATCTTCTTCTAGAAGATTGTTTTGGTCTCAATTTGGATTGAACCCCATTAGGTGATGATTTAGGTTCGTTACTTTGTTTCAAATTTTCTATTCATCCATTATCAGGAAGTACTGCTTCAAATGTTCGATGTTCCAGGTTCTTGCTATTACATTGCTATCAGGTCAGCATAATTGATAAATTCTTGGTGGGATTACTTTGTGAATGACAATGGGTCCTTTCCAGTTAGGCCCGAGCGGTCCATCCGCTGAATTCTTAGTATTTGCCATAACTTTTTGGAGTACCAAATCTCCTTTTTAAAATGATCTTCTTTGACTTTGGAGTTATAGTACTTGGTTATTCTACGTTGATACTCAACTGTTCGTACGAACACTTCATCTCTTAGCTCTAGGGATTCTCTTTTCAATTCCTGATTTGGATTAAATGCTTATGCAATCCTTCGATGAGAAGGCACCTCAACCTCAATTGGAAGCATAGCTTCACATCCATATGTTAGAGAAAATGGGGTATGTTCAGTTGTAGTTTTGGTAGAAGTTCTATATGCCCATAACACAAATGGTAGTTCTTTTACCCATTTCCCTTTTGCTTTGTCCAACCATTTCTTTAGGATGGTCTTGATAGTTTTATTGACGACTTCAATGGCTTCATTAGCCTTAGTGTACACTATGGATGAAAAGTTCTTGATAGTTCCATTTTATCACAGAATCAGGCAAATTCCTCACTTTCAAACCGAGTCTCGTTGTCGGATATTATTTTATATGGAATTCCAAATCTGGTGATAATATTCTTGATTACAAATTTGAGCACTTTTCCTGATGTGATGTTTGGTAGGGGTTCTGCTTCTACCCATTTTGTGAAATAATAAATGGCCACCGCTGCGTATTTAGCTCCTCCTTTGGATATAGGTAGTGGTCCAATTAAGTTGATTTTCCATACATCAAAAGGCCATGGGCTTGAGATTGAAGTCAATTCACTTGGTGACAGATGTGGGATCTTGAACTTTTGGCATTTATCGCATCTCCTTACATATTCTTTAGCATGGCTTGTCATGTGAGGCCAATAGAAACCTTATCTCATAACCTTTTAGCTAGTTTATGTCATTAGGATGGTCTTTACAGAAATCTTCATGGGATTCTCTTAGTAACTTTGCTCATGTTTCTGTATTGACACGTCTTAAGTAAGGGAGTGAATGTTCTTTATTATAAAGTATTCCATTTGACATAATGAAGGTTGGACTTGACGTTTTCTTCTTCTTGCCTCATTTTTATCTACTGGCAGTTTCTCCTTCATTGTATATTCGATGATAGATGTCATCCAATTATTTTCATATTGATTATCAGTTTTCGTATGGAAAGATCTTTCTTAAAGGATTTTAGTCTCACTTTCCTTTTCCTTGTGCGTTAAGGCTTAAGATCTAGTCCACGCTAAAGACTCACTTTTTGGATTGGGGCATTTTTCCTCTATACTAGGATTTGATTGGTAGCCTACTAGCATAATTCAAGCTTCTAGTGCTCCTCACAAGCTAGCCAACTTAGCCAAAGAATCAGCTTGGGAGTTATTTCCTCTCGACGCTTGGTGTATTGAAAAATCCTCAAATTGGGTCAGCATTTTCAATGCCTTCTTGACATATTAGACCAACTTGGCATCCTTTGTCTAATATGTTTGGTTTAACTTATTGACCATTAATTGAGAATCACTAAAAATCTCAATCCTGGGAATTTTCGGTTATAGGGCCAAAGTGAGTCCTACCACTATCGACTCATATGCTACCACATTATTAGTGGTCGAAAATCCCAATTTCATTGCATAATGCAAAGGGTGTTCATCGGGAGTGATTATTACATATCCTGCACCATCTCATTGTTCATTTGAAGCTCCATCAATGAACAGTTGCCATTTAGGCTTTTGATCTTTTTCTTTTTTTGATTGCTCATTGATAAATCCTGTACATTCATTAACAAAATTGGTTAAGGCTTGTCCTTTAATTGATACTCGAGGTAAAAACTCGATGACATATTGGCTAAGCTATATTCCTCATTTTACTAATCTTCCCGAAGCCTTGGGTTTACTGAAGACTTGCTTGAGCGAAAAATTAGTTAATACCTTAATCAGATGTGCTTGAAAATAGTCTCTTAACTTTTGCGCTGTGAGCATTAAACAATATGCAAGTTTTTCAATGATCGGATATCTAGTTTCTGCATTATTAAGCCTTCTGCTTGTATAGTATACGGGAAGTTGGGTTCCTTTTCCTTCTCTTATTAGAACAAAGCTAACCGCATGTTCTGAAACTGCCATATAAAGATAAAGGTTTTTCCCATCTACAGGGCTGGATAAAATTGGTGGTTTCTCAAGATTATCCTTTAGTTCCTTGAAGGCTTTCTGACAATCCTCTCCCCATTCGAATTTTTTCTTCTTCTTAATCACATCGAAGAATGGAATGCATTTATCGACGGCCTTGGAAATGAATCTATTCAATGTTGTCACTTTTTGATTTAGTCTCATTACATCTTTATTTGTCTTAGGTTCTGGCCTATCTTTAATGACTTGGATCTGGTCAGAATTGGCTTCTATTCCCCAAGCACTGGCAATGTACCCTAGAAACTTTCCAAACTGGATCCTGAAAGAACATTTCTATGGGATGAGCTTTATTTGATATTTTCGCAATACTCCAAACATTTCTTCAAGATCGCTTAGATGGTTTCTTTCTTCTTGAGATTTGACCAGCACATTATCCACGTATACTTCCATGTTACGATCGATTTGTTCCCTAAACATTCTATTTACCAACATTTGGTAGGTGGCTTTGGCATTATTTAATCCGAATGGTATTACTTTGTAGCAATATGCTCCTCCAACCTGTTATGAAGCTTGTGCTCACCTCATCTAGCTTGAACACTGGAATATGATTATATCCGGAATAAGCATTCATGAAAGATAAGAGTCTGTGTCCACTTGTCGCATCGACCAACTTGTCTATTCTCGGAAGGGAATAACAGTCTTTTAGGCATGCTATGCTCAAGTTGGTATAGTCAACACATATCCTCCATTTTCCGTTAGATTTCTTGACTAGTACTGGATTGTCTAACTATTTTGGATAAAGTACTTCTTCGATGAACCCATTTTTGAGCAATCCCTTGACTTCCTCTTTCAAAGCATTGGATCGAACTTTGTCAAACTGCATTTTCTTTTGTCGGATAAGTGTGATATTTGGGTTTATATCAAGGCATGACACATAATGGTCGGATCTATTCCAACCATATCTGAATGGATCCAGGCGAACACATCTTTGCTGGATTAAAGAAACTGAATTAGTTCTCCTTCAAATTTGCTATCTTACTCCTTTCCAACTTTTACTGTCTTTGTTGGATCAACCGGATCCAAGCATACCTCCTCAAGATCTTTTTTGGGCTTCATTCTTTCTTGCTCTCCTCTAAAATCTAATTTAGCGATGATCTCCTCGCCCTCTATTTCATCTTCTACTAAGTTTGCTTCTTTCCACTTCCTTTTAATTTCAAAAGAGTTAAATTTTCTAAGTGCACATTTAACTTTTCCACCGATCTCTGTTTTTGCTTCGGATGATTGGCTTGAAAAACCTTCATCCAAAGGCTGTGTAATATCAATTTTTATAGATTCACTTACCTTTGAGTCATAACAAGAAAGATGGCCTTGTTTGTATTGCTCAAGTGTGGCAAAGTACATTTTGTGGGAGCTAAATTGCTCTCCCCTTGTTCCCCAACCACTTTTGGTCAATAATTTTACCATCAAGTATTTTGGTGAAACAAAAGCATTGACTTCATCCAAAGCTGGCCTCCCAAAGAAGGCATTGTAACAAGAAGGCTGATCCATGACAACAAAGAGAGCCTTGAAGATCCTGGAATGTGATGGAATTCCCATCTGCACCAGAAGTCTTATCTGCCTAATAGGAGTTGATTCTTTATTATTGAACCAAAAAATGGGCTCAAAGCTCGGTTCTAGCTTTTCCTCCGGGATTCCTATTTGGTCAAAGGCATGTTTACAAATCACATTGACTGTGCTCCCCGTATCCACCAGGATTTTGGTAACCACAAAGAGTCTGATTTGAGCAGTGATCATAAGTAGGTCATTATGGGGATGACGAACCCCTCTTAGCTCTTATGGAGTGATGGTTAAGCTATGCATCTAAATCTAGAACCTATGATTCTTAAGTGGTGGTTCTTCTTGAGTAGAGAAAACTCCATCTCCTGCCTCCCTAATGTATCCGTTTTTGGCTTCCTTGCCATTTCCAACCAAATGTGGGCCTATATGAATTACATCAATTCAGTTGATGGGTGGAATAAAATCTGACTGAGTATTATTCTCTATAAAATTCACGGTGTTATTTTAGAGCCTTTGGTTACCTTCATCGGGACGTGCAATTTTCTGATTATCTTTGATAAATTCTTTCAAGTGTCCTAAACGGATCATGCTTTAAATTATCCTTGCCAACACACGACACTCATTTGTCTTATGCCCATTCGCTTCATGATATGCACAGTAATCTCCCCCTTTTCTTGGTTAAGGGTAGTTCTTAGCTTTGTAGAGAATTGGAAAGTCGCTGCTTTCCTTTATTGTAGAAAAATATTGGATATCGGCTTGTTCAAAGCAACATAATTGGATTTCGGGACTTCTTCCCATCTCGGTTTCTTATTGCTGTGATTGGAGCCAGATTTTCCTATTTCTTTCTTCGCTTGGGACTTTCTCCTGCCATGAAATATTTCATCCATACGGATGAACTTATCAACTTGAAAATGGAAGTCTTGGAGATCCCTGCATCCATGAAGGTAAAGCTCTTGACAGAAGGGTTTCTACTCAATCGGCCATGAGCGTACTGCCATCAATTTGTCTCTGTCGGTCATATCTTTTGATTTTAGTGCCTCTACATTGAATCTCTTAAGATAGTCAACCAACAACTCTCTTGGTCTTTGTTTGATGTTAGGTAGTATGCTAAAGTCAATCGTAGGATCCTTACAAATACTAAATTATACTAAGAACCCATAAGAATATTGCTCCCAAGAGTATATGGAATTCTCCCGATAGTGTCTATACCACTTAACTGCTACTCCTTGGAAGATGGTAGGAAAAAGTCGACAACGTACAACTCCTGAGGCGTTATAGAGACCCATCTGATTTTCGAATGCTATTAGGTGATATCCGGGTCAGTAGTCCTATTGTATTTCAAGGACGGAATTTTAATGTGAGATGGAATCCTTATGGACATAATCATATTTGTGAATGGGGCTTCCCAGAAGTTATTGTTGACTCTAGCATTAACGTCCTCTTTCCTTTAAGGTTAAGCATATCCTTTTCCATTTTTTCGGTAGTGTCCCTCAAATAAGCTTCATCGTTGTGATAATTGCTCCTATCAGGCATGTACTCTTTGGAGATTGAACTTCCAGATTGCTCAATAGACTTCTCTACTTATCTTTCTTGATGATCTGCTTTAGCTTTATTATTTGCCAAGGGTTTAGGGGAGAATTCTGCTGCTTCAGCTTCTTGATTTCCTCTTCTTTTCTGTAGAGTCATAGTGATTTTTCCTTTGCTCTTGCTCCTAAGCAAGGAAGCAACTAAATTCCTTCTTAGAGATTCAACTTCTTCTCCCTCGATGAGCTTGAACGATTTTTGTGCAAGGACTTCTCTTAATATCTCCTACATCATTGCTATCTGCCGAGTTAGATCTTTGATCTTAGCTTCGCTACTTGTAGGTTTTGCCAAATCCGACGGTTGTCCAGGTTTCACATTTCCCAAGTTGAAATTAGGGACGATATTTTCTTCCAATATTACCATTTGTGCGACTTCTTCATTTGGAGAATTAATTCGCCTTGACCTCACCATTTTCCTAAAATAAAAACTCGTTTAATTAGTTTGAGGAGAGAGTTTAAATAAGAGCGGAGGTTCAAGCCCTTCTTCTAGTGCTAAAATGTTAGACCAAAATTTGGTCTAACACCCATGATGCCAAGTATGATGAGCCAAATCTGGATTTTTAACACGTGTGATGACATGACTAAGAACAGCTTAGTCGGTGTTGACCAAATAGTGCTAAAAGATCAAGAATAGGCTTAACGTTCAAGGCTAAGTACAAGACGATGTGATTAAGAAATGGTCCCACGGGTTTTTGGAATAGGATACTCGAAAGCCTATATGGTTCCTTGGAATATGATACTCGAGAGCTCATGCGTTCTTTTGGAATAAGATATTCGAAACACCATAATCAAAGGAGAAAAAGAATAAGCCGCAAATATGTGCAATATCTCATTAAGCATATTAATGAATTAGATTACCAGTCTTCATAGTTCATAATCCAATGTCCACATGTAGTGGACAAGATATAGACTATGCATATAAACACTAGTTTAGACTGAAGCTCATGTGATTTTATATGAAATAAAATCATGACATGCTTTGGACCCAAAGAGCTTTATTATATGCGTGTCCATGTCTCATAATTTCCACAGTGCACGATCAAGGTATATGCATGTTCAAATTGTTGTTTATATAAATTAAGCATGATTACAATCAAATCAAAATTTTCCCCAATTTAATTTAAGGTTACAAGAATTCAATTTTGGGAGTGGAGAAAGGAAATGGCCACCCTCTCCTTCATACCCCTAGGTCCATGTTTATAAAGGTTGAGATATGTGGCATGGTTGCTATGTGTCCATGCGACATGCTTGGCCTTCGACGTTGATCATATTGATGGCGCATGGCGTTGTGCCTTGGTTAATAATTAATTTTGGTATACATTTGTACAATAGCGAACTCCAGAATTGTGTGTTAATGCTTAGCATCCAACCCGCCTTAATAATCTTCATTGATGGCACCCAATACCAACATAGCATTGAGGCACTGCGACATCCTTTAAAGATTGATGAGGTGCGATATCACTAAGGCACGATATTAATAATTAGTGACATTAACATGTGGTGTCATTGATAAGTGGCGAAATTGATAAGTGGCAGTATTGATAAGTGGCGAATTGGCGATGAGCAAGATTAATAAGAGATGACATCAGCGGTGAAGCGGTATTGATGAGGGACGACATCAATGGTGAAGCGGTATTAATGAAATGCGACATTACTTTGCAGGGTGACATTAGAGTAAGTCGACAATAGTGAAATGCATTATTAATATGGAGCGACATTGATTCTTATGACTTCATGGAGGAAGTGCTTTATTGATGGGATGTGCCATCAATGTGATGCAGGCGCAGCATTAATGTTATATTATGTTGCTATAACATTGATGGCTTTCAACATAGAGTTCTCTGGTAACATCACTACCTTGATGAGTTATAGCATTGGTTTCATTTGACATTGTTTAGTGATATAAGAGACTCGACACCATTCATTTAATTCTATAGGTGATATGCATCATTGATGGCATTTGGCATCTTTTGCTTTATTGACGACCCACGACTTTGTCCATTATCCCTTATTAATGAAGAGCGGCATTGTATGCTTTTGACATTGGTTCTTCTTTATACTTTCGTCATTGCTCGTTGATGCAAGATCATGTTTATGTCGACATGTCATATACCCTCAAGATTGATAATGATAGTAACAGTAGCTTTCAGATATTGTTGCTACTTCACTAATGTGCGACATTGATTAATGTATGATGCCCATTATTACGTCGATGATCTACAACAGACTCCCCTTCGACATCCTTTTATATTGAGTATGATGTAGCACTTTTGAATGACCTTACATTTCTTTCTTGCTTCCATCTTTTCAACATGAATCCTTAATTTCAACATGAAGCTTTTAGCTTTAACTCCAACAAGACATTGAGCTTTGAAACATATACTTTCAAGATTAATAGGTCTTTAGTATCATTAATCGCGACGTCATTCTTCAGTTTCGACATAAATTCCTTTGCTTATATCCTTTGGAAATTATGTGAATAACAATTACTGGTGTTAATCATAAACATGGAGTCAAGAGTAATTGTGATGTTGGGAATTCTTCCAAATTATGGCATCGTAGGTTAGGTCTTATTTCAAAAGATAAAATGCAATGCCTTATTAGAAATGAAATTCTTCTAGCATCAGATTTTTCTAATTTTGAAAATCGTGTAGACCGTGTTAAAGGAAAATTTGTCTAGGAAAATAAAAAAGGAGCCACTCGAAGTGGGGGACTATTAGAAATCATTCATACTGATATATGTGGTTCTTTTCATACTCCGGGTATTAATGGGTAAAAATTGTTTATTACTTTCATTAACGATTATTATCACTATGGTCATGTGTATCCGATTAATGAAAATTTTGAAGCACTAGAAAAATTCAAAATTTTTAAGGCTGAAGTTGAGAATCAACATAACCTAAAATAGCGTGATCAGATAGAGGCGGTGAATATTATGGTTGACATACCGACCTTGGTCAAAGTCCAGGCCCGTTTGCTTTATTTCTTCAAGTAAATGGTATTGTTCATCGATATTCTATGCCGTGAGATCCTCGAGAGAATGGAGCCGCTGAAAGATGTAATCGTATACTAATGGATATTGTACAAAGTATGATATGCAATACCACATTGTCGTATTTTTTGTGGACATAAGCTTTAAAAACAACCACACATATTCTAAGTCGAGTTTTTAGTAAATATGTTCCAAAAACACCTTATGAACTATGGACTGGCAAAAAATCACAATTAGGGTACTTGGTTGTGTGGGGTTGTCTTGCTGAAGCAAAAGTTTATAATCCGCAACTAAAGAAACTTGATTCCAAAACCATTAGTTATTATTTTATCGGTTAACCAAAGAGATCCGAAAGTTATAAATTTTATTGCCTATCACATGCCACCAGAGTAGTAGAGACTAGACATGCTATATTTTTTTAAAATGGCAATGTACGTGGGAGTGATGTAAATAGAACTTTAAAACTCAAAGAATATTGAACTTATGTTCCAATTCAGATAATTCGAGAGGTTACAAATTATGCACCTTTTGTTCAAGAGGCTAATGAAGAAACTCATGTTTATGATGTTCCTAATGTTGATGAAGCTCGTATGCTGCCACGAGAACCCTTACGAAGATCACAAAGAGAGAGAAGATATGTCATACCTGATGATTATATCGTATAACTTACTGAGGATGGATGTGATATAGGCAATGGAGATGATTCTATCTCATTCAAGCAAGCTATTATGAGCTCTAAATGGTTAGAAGCCATGAATGACGAGATGAAATCTATGGAAATTAATGAAGTTTGGGACCTTGTTGAGTTACCTATCGAGGTTAAACCTATAGGCTGTAAATGAGTCTATAAAACTAAAACTGACGGCAAAGATTACATTGAAAATTTTAAGGCCAGACTAGTCGCTAAAGGGTTTACACAACAAGAAAATGTACATTTTGATAATACATTTTCTCCCGTCTCAAAGAAAGATTCATTAAGAATTTTTTTAGCCCTCATAACTCATTATGATTTAGAACTACATCAAATGGATGTGAAAAATGCATTTCTGAATGGTAACTTACATAAAGAAGTTTTTATGAATCAACCTAAAAGGTTTGTCGTAGAAGGCAAGGAGCATATGGCATGTAGGTTATTCGTTAATATATGGGTTAAAACAAGCGTCATGACAATGACATCTCATGTTTAATGAGGTTATAACCAAATTTGGATTTAAAGAAAATACAATAGATTAATGCATGTACCTCAAGATTAGTGGGAGTAAATTTATCTTTCTCATTTTGTACGTGGATGATATTTTATTAGCAAGTAGCGATTTAGACATATTATACGAGATAAAATGTTTTCCACCAACTAAATTTGAAATGAAGGATCTTGGTGAAGCCTCTTATGTTATAGGAATTGAAATTTACCGAGATCGATCTTGTGGGATCTTAGGCTTGTCTCAAAAAGAATATGTTGAGAAAGTGCTTAAAAGATATAACATGCACAATTACTCTACTACCGTTGCTCCTATTGTCAAGTGTGACAAATTCAACAAGTTTCAATGTCATAAAAATGAAATAGAACATGCTCAAATGGAGCAAATTCCTTATGCTTTGATGGTATGAAGTCTTATGTATGCTCAAGTTTGTGCACGTCCTAATATTGCATTTGCAGTTGGTGTGTGCGGCCGATATCAAACTAATATAGGAATGAAACATTGGAAAGCTGCCAAGAAAGTTTTTCACTATCTGCAAGGGACAAAAGATTATACGCTTACTTACAAGAGATCAAACAACCTTGAAGTTATTAGTTATTTTGATTCGGATTTTTCTAGATGTGTCGACAATTTGAAATCCACATCAGGTTACACATTTATATTTATAGGGGGACCAATTTTATGGAAGAGTGCTAAGCAGTCTACAAGGGCATCTTCCACTATGCAAACGGAATCGGTGGCATGTTTCATGCTACTGGTCAAGCAGTTTGGTTAAAAAGTTTTATACTAGGAGTTCAAGTAATTGACGGTATTGCAAGGCCACTCAACTTATTTTGTAATAACGAAGCTACTGTTTTCTTCTCTTAAAATAAAAAATCAAATGGTATATCTAAGCGGATTGACATCACCTGATGTTAGAGACAAAGTCAAAGATGGTATACTATGATGATACAACATATTAATACAAGAGCTATGTTAGCTAATTCTCTAACAAAAGCGCTTACACCCGATCTTTACAAAGATGATGTTGCCGGCATGGGTTTAGTTAATGTATTATAATTTTGGTGTTGCAAACTATATATATAATGCTATTAGGTCTTTAATTATGTATTGACTTTGAATTTATAAATTTGCTTAATATGATGTGCATAATTTTATTTAATCTAAGCAAATTACTTGTGAGGACCGAATGAAGATTATTAACCATTGTTTGAAAGAGCACCAGTGTTATAATTTATAGGGATCAAAATAATGACATTTGTTATTCTGATTACATTGGTTTGTTTTGGTATTTCTGACTGAACGTGTTTAAGATTATTTAAAACTATACTGATCAATTTTAAATATGTGCTTTATTATGTTATAACATTACGACCAAGTGGGAGAGTGTTAGTTTTATTTATTATGTGGCTTACTTATATTATTATTGCGCACCAATTTCATTTAAAGAATTAATGAAAAATCATCTAAATTTTTGATTGAAATTCAAATTGCTATTAATAATTATACTGGTCTCAAAAGTTGTTTCAGAATATATATGGACGCCTTTTCTATTTGGACTGATGATATTCCAAAATTAAAAAACATTGTTCTTCCCATTTTGTATTTAAAGGATCAGTTCTGAAACGATTTTTTTAAGTCAATAAGTTTACAAAAAGAAATAGGAAAAACAAAATGCAAAAATGTCTTCATCATCAGATCTGAGGAAAAACATTGAAAATCAATGATAACGCTTTCATCTAAAAATGTTTTCACTTCAAACGGTAAAATTAAAATTTTTTTACTAGTTAATTTTGGATTTACGGATTCTGTATTGATTGTGTTATAACTGCAAAACATATTACGAGCAAAAAAATTATAACTGCAAAACACATTACAAAAAAAAAAAAAAAATCCGCTGGCCAAAAGACAGCTTTTAGTTACTTTCGTTCAGGAGCCAACCTTTTCACGTGGGCATTAAACTGAGTGAGGTTAAAATTGTAACTAAAATTTGACTTTTTTGACCCGTTATTCATTGTTAGAAAAATGTTCCTAGACGCTTTAATAGATCGGAATATAATGAGAAATCAAAAGAAAATGAAAATCAGAAGCAAACCCCTAATTCTTGGATTCTCGATCGCGATATTTCTAGGAGTCGCAGTATATATCCGCCTATGGACAATAGATTCCAAGGATGCTTCTTTTACCTCAGACGATCGAGAAAGTCTCAGGTTTCGATAAATGAAGTTAATGTAGGGTGTATTTGAAGGAATCGGTTTTCTTAATTACTTTGATTGGATGCAGGAGACAGTTTGAAAGAGCTAATTTGGAGGCAATGGACGAATCTGCTGAATGGAGGGTGCGGTACGATGAAGAAGTGGAGAGAAACAAACAACTCCAAGAACAATTGAACAAGGTTTCAATTTATCAGCTTTTAGATTAGAGTTTGGTACTATTTTACAGCTCTGTGGTTTTCTATGGGAAATTATTAAAGGAAAAGCGATTTGTACTAGGAAGTGAAAAATGTATTACTTAATTCAAAAACCTGGTTAAGATGTGAATAAATCATTTGATTCTTCCTTGTAAAAATAATGCAAAATGACTAAAGTGACATTTCCATGATTATCCTTCTTTTCTCCTCCTTCATGTAGTTCTCTATTTCGATAAAACCATTTTTCTGTCTATTCACCTCTCACATCTTAAACCTTGATTTTCTAATTTTGAATTTTCTTTTTAATTTAAAAAATAAGATCAGGTTGAAGGGCTATCCATCCCAATCTCCATCTAAATTAGGATTTAAATACGAATTAAGGCTCAAAATTATCAAGGACCACTAGCTCAAGTGGTAAGTAGAATGATGCTCGAGACTGATATTCTAGAAGCTACAAGTTCGAACCCTGAGAGATCAAAATGAGTGTTCTAAGTGGTAAGCAGAATGCTGTATTTTTATAAAAAAAGAAGAATTTTTTTGGGAGGACGAAAGGAGAAGAGATGAAATTCTATAAAAAAAGGACAAATTTTCATTTTAGGTCTGGAAAAAAAAACTTATTTCAACTTTAAGCCTCGCTCAAAAATATTTACAAAAATAGACTTCGTTTTGCGCAAGTGAATTTTTTTATAAAAAAATTGTTCATGTGCAAATATGGATTGCCTAAGTGTATTTTTTTATAAAAAACTTGTGTTGAGGTGTCTCGCACCGTGTGTAGATAATGGTCGCACATTGAAAAAAAGAATAGTCCCACACCGTACAAAATAATGGAGGTGAAGTGATATATATATGAGTTTGGTCGCATGTAACAATAAGGGATTAAAAGGTGTCGCCCCAACCATATGTCGCCCCCACGGAAGATATGCGACGGATCCTGTAATTTCAACATGGTATTGGAGCCGATGGTAACTCCTGAGACAATGGACAATGCGCAAGAGATCTGTAAATCGTGCTGGCTAGCAGTGTAGGCTTAAGTAGTCAGACTTAAGGTGGAGCTAGATCGTGGTACGTTGGATCTGGTAGACTGACACGTGAACAAAGTCTCGATGTGGTGCAGGCATCGTGTTGGCGTATTGGAAGATGCATAGATGGATGCGAGCCAAGGTGGAGATTTGTTGGAGTGTGTCGCATTGTATGTGGATAATGGACGCACATTGAAAAAAAGAATATGTCCACACCATAAAAATAATGAAGGTGGAGTGGTATATATATGAATTTGGTCGCATGTAACAATAAGAGATTTCTTTTGTTAGAAGGTGTTAACCAAAACATATGTTGCCCCCACGAAGGGATGTGCGGACGGATTTCAACTTGTGCTTGCGTATATCCGGAATGTGCAAGTGCAATTTTTTTAAATTTTTTTGTGTTTGCGCATACTTGGAATGCGCAAGGTAAAATGTCGTTATATGTAAAAAGAGACATATTTTTGTTATAAGTTTTGACCAAGGGCTAAAGCTGAAATAAGTTTTTTCTCGGGTCTATAATGAAAATTTGTCCAAAAAAAGGGTATGGTAAATGTTTCACCTCCAATAATTTTTTTCATCATTTACACTTTTTCTTAACTCCGCCCGTGTAGATTTTTATGCAGCCTATCCGAAACCCGAATAAAGGGGGAGGAGGATTGTGATTGGCTCGGCGAGCCAACATAAAAACCGTAGTCTCTTTTATGGAAATGGAACCTTATTATATTTCGCTGGAGCGCAACCCTCTTAACTACGCGCCGTATTGAGCCTCGGGTATTATGATAAATAGGCAAGGGCTGGATTGCCACTTCCTTAGTGGCGCCCCATATCGAGGCTCGAGTATGGTGATAAATATGCAAGGGCTGGGTCGTCACTCCCTTAGTGGCGCGCTACATTGACGCCTTGATATAGTGATAAATAGCAAGGGTCTTCGCAGTTTACTTGACGGATGCAAGGAGCAAGGAAGCTAGTCGATGAAAGTAGGATTCAGTTAGGTAGTTGGAATATATGGTCCTTAACAGAAAAGTTAAGAGATAGTTGATGCTATGACTAGGAGACATGTAAATATCTTATGCGTTCAGGAGATCAAATGGACGGGCTAGAAGGCGAAAGAGGTGGAGAACACATGCCTTAAGTTATGGTACATGGGAAAAAACGTAACAAGAACGGGGTATGTTAGCACCAAAATTGGTCACTAACCTCGTTGAGAAAGATTGTGTAGAGATATAAGTGACGAAGATAAATTAAACAAGGAAGAATATGCTAATTTAAATACAGAAAGTAAGAACACCGGATTTATAGTGGTTCAGCGTAATTGCCTACGTCCACTTTGAGGTTAAACTTTATTGATCTTCTTAATGATTGATTACAAATACAATTCGTAGATCAAATGCTTGAATGAAATTGCTAAGTAAAGAAGATGAGTTTGGAAAATGGCAGAGTCTCCTCAGTGTTCCCGAAAAAAGATTCCTTTTCACTGTGCCCCTGCCCCTCTATTTATAGACAAAGATGGATTGGACTTCCCAGGTGGGCTTGGCAGCCGAACGCCCTGGGCCAAATGGAGCGGTCGTCGTATGCCGAACTAAATAGGCCGAACGGTTGAATGCCTAACCACATTCTCCATGCCGAACGAGGCGCTTGCTGCGTGGGAAGAGTAGAACGAATATCAGTCGAAGCCGGACGTGCCTCTGGCCGAACGAAGCGTCTGGCCGAACGATACCTTCGGCCGAATGAAGCTCTTAACCGATCGTTGTCTCTGGCCGAACGATGGCACTGGCCGAACGATGGCACTGGCCGAACGATGGCACTGGTCGGACGATAGCTTTAGCCGAACAATGCTTCTGGCCGAACGATAGCTCTAGCCGAACAATGCCTCTGGCCGGACGATGCTTCTGGCCAAACGAGGGGTCTGGCCAGACGTTGCCTTTAGCCGAGTAATGCCTTTGGCCGAACGATGGCTCTAGCCGAACGATAGCTTGTGACGAACAATACAGCCATGCCGAGCAATTGTACATGCCGAACGTCTTCTGATGCCGAGTGTTCACAGATGCCGAGTGCTCCTGGATGCCGAGTACTACTGAATGCCGAGTTCCTAGTTGCTTGGTCAGGTCTCCAGGAAACACTTGCCCCCTAAAGTGTATTACGTGACTGAACGTGATACGCTTTGAGTTATGTAACCTTCACGTTTCGTTTCAAATCCTTGACTAACTTCGAGTGGAGATGCCTTTCTGAGAATATCAGTGGTTGTGGTGTGCGCCTGATGTAGGATAAATGCCGAACGATACGTTCGAGGCCGAACGTTCCTCATGCGCCGAGCAATTCTACGTTTTGAAGCCGAACGCTACAGCTTTGATCGGTTTTACCGGATATAGCCCCTTCGACTTCCACTTTTTCCTCTATAAAACCAGGCACCTCCCCTCTTTTCTCCTTTTACTCTTTTACTTCTGTCACTCCATAAAGACTTGCAATTCTCACCAGTCAACCAGACTTAAAGCCTAATTACTCCTTCCTAAGCTTCGATCTACAAACTAGGTATTTCCCCTTGTACGATTCAAATAGTTTCAACACGAGACAGCCGAGTGGGTCATGTAGAAAACTTTTGATTAGGTCGTCTTTATTGCTGATCGATGACCAGGAGTGTTCGTATATAAGATCTTTGGGCGGTTAGCTTCTTCGTGCCGAATCGAAGCTAAAAGAGAAGAAAGAAAAATGAAAGCGTTGGAGGTGGTAAGGGTGTCGAACGACATAGCTCTGGTTCGGCGTATGTTATCATGCGCCAGACAGTGAAATGAAGGGCTAAGGTGAAGGAATGAATTAGTGGGATGCCGACCGATTACGAATGCCGAACAGTATCTTAGCCGAACACTACTTACATGCCGAACAACATCTTAGCCGAACAAAACCAAGGCCGAACACTATTTAAATGCCGAACTATTCCAACGCCGAACATTATTTCAGCCGAACAACACCAAGGCCGAACATTACTTAACTGCCGAACCAATATATGTCGAACAACATAAATGTCGAACAATGCAAATGCCGAACAATACAAATGCCGAACCACATTTCACCGAACGATTGTGAATGTTGAAAACCACTTTGGCCGGACAAAACTTAGCCGTACGTGCCGAATGATACCCTTCGCCGAGTAGGAATTAGGCCGAACACTTATTAACTATACCTATTCATACAGCAAAACAAGAACCAGGACCTAAGCATACTAGCATATATGAAACTGACCCGGATCCATAACTTCCTAGCTTTAGTAGACATAAATCTGAACTTAGATTAACATACGTTTTCTGAATCTGGAACTGTAATCACCACAAGGCGGGCTTTTTGAGACGGTCGGCGATGACGGTCTTCGAAGGCGACGATTCGAAGCTCATTTTCGTATCTTTGTAACCTTTAGATTCTCAATGCTTATACACGATTGCTTGCACTAGTTCTACACACCACGTGGGGGATACTCATGCTGTTAATTCTAACGTTGAACGTTTTTCAAGTATAGTTTTCACAGGCGCTTAGACAAATTCATTATTTATTGGGGATGTCTAAAAAGTCTAGCTCCGCCAGTATATCTGATAGGCCTGGGCCGTCATCAAGGCAAGAAGTCGCTGATACTTCAAATCCGTCGACTTCCCCTGCCCATAACTTAGCTCCTGATGCCCTGGAGGCGACAATTCTCTTAGACAATCCGATCGACTCACAGACTTCGAAGATTAATGAAGTCGCACTTCGGCGAATATGCTCCATCCATGGGATCCCCTTTGCCGATGTGTTGGTCCCGTCGCGTCACGATCGTCTTCACCTGCCCCCAGTCGGATATACCGCTTGTAACAAGTTCATGTGCTGGATGGGCAGCGTGCCTCCATTCAATTTATTCCTTCGGGACGTGTTGCAGTACATAGATATTGCCCCGACGCAGCTGCACCCAAACGGTCACGCGTTCATATACGGGACCTACCTACTTTTCATGGCCGTCTTCTCTAGGCCTCCTACTTCTGGCGACATCAGATATATTTATATGATCAAGAAGCGGAAAGATAGCCTCTCTTTCATGTTCCTCGAGCCGTACCACAAGTGCCAGATCTTAACCAGAGCATGCAGTAAATTCTCCCTGTACAAACATGAATGGTTCTATGTGCGTTGTCCGTCTGGTTTCGCGAGGAGATGGGTCGAAGGCAGTAAGTCTCTTTGCTGAGTCATCATTCGTGTTTAATCGGAGTTATGCTTTTTCTAACTCATTGTTTCATCTTTTCAGGTATTAACCCGCGTCCGGAGGGCCGAGGATATTCTGAGGCCGTTGAAGCCATTAGAGCTCTTCCTGCCAGGAACGAGACATCCGAACCCTCCTTTCAAATGAATCACTATCGAGGTTCGGACTGTAAGCAAGTGGTCGCCAAATTAGTCTCCCGGAGGGTGTTTCCATTCCCAAGCCTGCATCCGGTAAAGGAAAAAAACAAGCTGGATCGTCGTCACGCCATACTCCCGATGCGCACGAAGAGGGTGAACACAAGGAGGATGAAGCTCCTGAGACTCAAGGCGAGAATGTGGGTCCCGCTTGGAACCCGGCGGTCGAAGTGCATGACATTGAAACGTCGTCCTCCCCTTCGAAGGGAAAGAAGAAATTGACATACAAGATACGGAAGGAGAAAGTCGGCGGAACTTCAAAAGTTACACTCATCCCGTTAGAGAAAGAGGCTTCTTCACAGCATATGGAAAGTTCTTTAAGGGGTCTGTCGAACCTTTCCATCCCCGACGATATACTCAATTATGGTTTTGACGATCCAGAAGTCTTCAAGTTTCCTTCGCCCGCTAGAAACCCCAGTCCAGGGAGACAACACTCCGATCAGTAAAGATAAAGGAACCGGTCCGTCGGGGGGAACACTAGGACACATGCACACACGCACTTCATCATACACTTCAAGTTTTTCCATTACCCCGATTTTTCTGAACTCGTTTTTATTTTTATCCTTTGCAGGTGACATGGGGCGCTCCCACGGACTCGATCGCCTCCACGGCTCTTTCATATTTCACCATCCCGGACGGGATTCAGGCTCGGGTAGACGCAGGGACAAAGATGATTACGAGGATCGAGACAACCGTCCTCGCGATTCGTCTTATCGAAAGAAGACATTCCCAATCTTCACAGTCCCGTGATCCTCTTCCTCAAACTGAGCCGGATAGAGAGACGCCTTCGCAGAAGGGGTCCCAACCTGATGTTTCCCGAGAACAACACTCCGGTTCGTCGAGTACAAGGCAAACTCGGGAGTATCGAAAAAGAGCAGAACTCTCAAAGCCTCCTCCCCCTACTCCTGCGGCTGACCTAACGATAGCAGAGAAGATGGTCGAACTTAAGGCCAAATTTCCAAAAATCTGTTTTGATGGCCTGAAATTTCTCCCAGCTATTCACCACATCCTCGGGCATGTCAAACAGAGTGCTCTTGCCTGCAACAACGACGTCTATGTTCAACATGCGCGTTTGCACATTTGGTCGAGAAAGTCTCGGAGGTATCTGTTGAGCGACAACATGAGATTGATCGTTTGAAGTTGGAAGCTGGCTTCGACAAGGACATCATCAAGAGTCAAGATGAAGAGCTTGCTTCATATAAGTCGAAACTTGAAGCCGCAGAGCAAAGTGCAAAAGACACCGCCGAGGCAGTCACTCGTTTAAGGATGACCCATAAGAAGGAACTCGATGAAGCAGTCCAGCGCAGCGGAGCCCTTGCCTTAGAAAAGGATTCTATCCAAAAAGAAAGGGACGTGCTTGCCATACAAGTCAAAGAGTTGAAAGAATTACTTTCTAAGGAGAAAGAGGATAAAGTAGCTGCTCAAGAAGAGTCACAACGATATTGCGATGAAATCGTTGCTACACGGCTCTTGAAAACGAAGCTTGATGATGAACTCGCTAGAGTTGAAAAAAATAAAAGACGAAGCCCGTGAGGAGGGTAAAAGAAAAGCTTCGGAGGAGATTGACTCTCGCCTCGAGGCGGTTGCAGAGGCCGGCAGGGAAGAGGTCAAGTGCATGTTTGACCCGCTGATTGCCGAGTATGGCGCCCGCGTCTTTATGCATCGCGACTTGACATTCCTAGGCGAGGGCTATCTTGAATCCCTAGCTGAGGCCTGAGAAACTTTAGTGAAGATTAGAAAAATCGAGTCGGGCTCTGAAGAAGTCGATGATGATGCTTTGGTGAAGGAATTTCTTAGAGGGAACGAGCCAGCGGACTTATCTGCAGCTTTGGCACTTTATAGCAAAGGCTCTCCCCCACCAAAAGAGAAAGACGACGAAGCTGGCACATCTGGGGCTAAGGCTGTAGCTCCTCATCTCGCTGCTCCTCCTCCTGCTCCATCGGCCAGTCGGCCAACACTTGACCCATTCGAGCAGCATGCCGGCTACGATCCAGAAGATCCCGGGCTTGGCGTTCACGTGCTATCCCCTATCTTAGAGGGTGAAACTCCACGCGCAACTGATAGCCAGCCAGAACCCGGTATGACACTCTTCTTCTAGAAGTTAAAAGATATGTCACTTTCCGGTAGCGGTTATTCCGTCCTGATGCTCATTCTTTATGTTTTTTATGCAGGCTGCTCTGATTCCGAACCGACTCCGAGGAGTGATGACACCAAGGAGAAGACAGAGAAAAGCAGTAATATCGCTCATGCGGGTGCAACTCCCGGCCCTGACGCTCAAGTGATCGGGGCGCTAGATGATGATAAGCCTGACACTTCATCTCCCGTCGAAGGGAGTGATGAAATCGAAATCACTGGCGCCTTCGAACATACTTCGAAGATGAGCATGAAAGAGCGTCTCGTCGAAGAGGAGAAAAAGAAAGTAGAGATAAAAGTCGAGCCTGAAATACTGGAACCTACCGACTCGCGGAATAGACCTTTGAAAATCATTCTCCCCGGCAAATCCAAGCCGCTGGATGTTCCTTCTCCCGCTCCTGACTCTGCTTCCTTGGTCAGTAAAAAATCCAAGAAGAAGCGTGAAGGAGAGGAATCATCGGAAAAAACAAAAGAAGACAAGAAGAAGAAACCGAAGAAATGATCGCTATACTCGTTCAACGAGTTTTTTGCTTAAGTCTTGTAACTACTTCTACCTTTTGTTTCCGTAGTTTGTGTAGATAGGTTCTTGACTCCAAGTTTTGGAGGAATAACTGTGTAACCTCATTTTGGACTATTAAATAAAGTTTAGTTCCTTAGTCGTTTGAACGATTCTTTTACTCCTTTAGCTTTCTGAATAGCTGCGGTCAAAACTCAAGCACTTATGAGTTGTATATTTCCCAATCCATTCTCGCGTTGTTCGAACATTCTTCGTAGTGGCATACTTCTTGTTCTACATTTTTGAGTACTTAGAATTTTTTTAAACCCACGCTCCAGAGATTTAGGGTAATTCGATCCGCATTCAGGGATTCGGAGATTGAGATAGCTTATACTCTAGTCCGCGCTCCGGGGACTTGGAGTACTCCGGTCCGCACTCTGGGGACTCGGAGATCGAAATCGTTTATACCCTAGTCCGCGCTCTGGGGACTTAGAGTACTCCGGTCCGCACTTTGGGGATTCGGAGATTGAAATCGTTTAGACTCTAGTCCGCGCTCTGGGGACTTAGAGTACTCCGGTCCGCACTCTGGGGACTTAGAGTACTCCGGTCCGCACTCTGGGGATTCGGAGATTGAAATCGTTTAGACTCTAGTCCGCGCTCTGGGGACTTAGAGTACTCCGGTCCGCACTCTGGGGACTCGGAGATATTGAAATCGTTTAGACTCTAGTCCGCGCTCCGGGGATTTAGAGTACTCCGGTCCGCACTCTGGGGACTCGAAGATTGAAATCGTTTAGACTCCAGTCCGCGCTCTGGGGACTTAGAGTACTCCGGTCCGCACTCTGGGGACTCGGAGATTGAAATCGTTTAGACTCCAGTCCGCGCTCTGGGGACTTAGAGTACTCCGGTCCGCACTCTTAGAGTACTCCGGTCCGCACTCTGGGGACTCGGAGATTGAAATCGTTTATACTCCAGTCCGCGCTCTGGGGACTCAGAGTACTCCGATCCGCACTCTGAGGACTCGGAGATTGAAATCGTTTAGACTCCAGTCCGCGCTCTGGGAACTTAGAGTGCTCCGGTCCGCACTCAGGGGACTCGGAGATTGAAGTCGTTTGCACGAGTTCGCACATCATACAGAATAAGTTAACTTCAGCAGTTCATCGCCCGACTATGAGATATAGAAACATTAGTAATTTATGAAAAATACGGCTTCAAGCCTTTATTAATGAAAAACAACTAAACTGCCTGATTACATGGTTAAAAAGAAACTAAGTGATGACGGAACGAAAACATATAGGAAATAACTGTGCCTAAAACAGGAAAGAAACATGCTAAATGTAATAATGTCGCAAATGTTCACTGTTTCACGCTCGGGGGAGTGTCACGCCATCAACGGTCGCTAGCTTGAATGTTCCCTTTCCAAGCTTCCGTTCAATGACGTATGGACCTTTCCAGTTGGGATTCATACGTGATGGTACCGGGAAAACTCGTTTCAGAACGAGATCACCCACATCAAAAATTCTTGGACGGACTCTGCCGTCGTAATACCGCTTGACTCGGTGCCTATGTGCTGCCGCCCTTAAATCAGCCTCTTCACGTTTTTCATCGACGCAGTCCAGTGATTCCAACAAGAGGTCTTGATTCGTCTTGGGATCATAATATGTCACTCGGTGTGATGGAACTTCAAGTTCCACGGGTATAACGGCTTCCGAGCTGTATGCCAAGGCGAACAGAGTGTGGCCGGTCGCGGACTTGTGGGTAGTTCTATAAGCCCATAATGCTGTCGGGAGTTCATCTACCCACTTGCCTCCGACTTTCTCCAAACGCTTCTTCAGTATGGACTTGATTATTTTGTTTACAGCCTCGACTTGTCCGTTAGCCTTTGGATGCGCAACGGCGGCGAACTTCTTCTCAATGCCATACTTAAAACAGAACTCTTTGAACTCTCTGCTTTCAAACTGCGTTCCGTTGTCTGTAATGATGGTTCGAGGGAGGCCAAAGCGGCATATAATGTTTCGTACAACGAAATTAATGACCTTCTTAGAGGTGATCGTGGCTAAAGGTTCTGCCTCGGCCCATTTTGTGAAATAATCGACCGCAATTATCGCGTATTTCGCGCCACCTTTGGATATGGGCAAAGAGCCGATTATGTCGATTCCTCAGATTGCAAATGGCCAGGGACTAACCATTTGTGTGAGTTCTGTTGATGGAGTCCTCGGGATTTTCGCATATCTTTGACACTTGTCACATTTCCTTGCATAGTCCGCAGCGTCCCGATTTACGGTTGGCCAATAGTATCCATAGCGGAGAATCTTTTTTGCTATAGTTTGCCCCCTAGTATGGTCACCACATTCTCCTTCGTGAACCTCCTTCAAGACCCGCTTTGTCTCATCATGTGCGATGCATCGTAATAAGGGGACCGGGAACCCCTTTCGATACATTAGTCCATCCTGCATCACATATCGCGCGGCCTTTCGAATTACCTGTCGTCTTTCGCTCCTTTTTTCTGGTAAAACCCCGGTCGTTAGGTATAGTTTGAATGAGGTTATCCACGATTCCATCTCGATTCTTGTTTCCAACACAAAATCAACTTTCATCGCGTCTATGCTTGGAGCATGCAAGGCCTCAACGGGAAACAATCCCATTTGCTGAGCATCGCCAGTGCTTGCGAATTTTGCCAATGAGTCGGCTTCTTTGTTTTGTTCACGCGGGACATGCGAAATGTCATAACGCTCAAGGCTTGACAGTAGTTCTTGAACCAGAATAAGGTACGGAGCAAGCTTCTGTCTCTTTGTTTGGTAATCTCCCCGCACTTGGTAGACCACCAACTATGAGTCACAAAAGATTTCAATTGATTTGACCTCGAGTTCTCCAATGAGTTTTAAGCCAGCAATCAGTGCTTCATATTCTGCTTCATTATTCGTGGCCGGGAAATTGAGCTTCAGAGCGTAACAAATCGATCGGTTTTTCGGAGTTACAAGAACTACGCCAGCGCCGGAGCAACGGTCGTTTGATGCCCCATCGGTGTACAATTTCCATCGAACATGGGGAATGACATTGTGATTATCTGGTTCGTCGGATACAGTAAACTCAGCAATGAAATCTGCTAATGCTTGCCCTTGTATGGCTCTTCGTGGCAAGTAGGCGATATCGAACTGGCTCAACTCGATATTTCATTTTAACAATCTCCCAGAAGTTTCTAGTCGTTGGAGTACCTGCGTAGGGGTTGATCGGTATAGACACTGACTGAGTGTGCTTGAAAGTATGGGCGCAGCTTCCGTGATGCAATCACCAAGCAATAGGCCAATTTCTCAATCTTAGGGTAATTTCTTTCTGCCCCCGTTAAACGCTTACTAACGTAGTATACCGGCTTTTGGACTCGGTCCTCCTCACGGACCAAAACTGCACTTATAGCATGTGGGGATACAGCCAAGTATACGTACATCTCGTGGTCTATTGGTTTTGATAGCACTGGAGGACTCTCCAGATGCCTCACCAGATCCCGAAATGCTTCCTTACAGTTGGATGTCCATTCGAAATTCCTCTTCCCTTTCTTTATTATATCAAAGAAAGGGATGCACTTGTCCGTGGCTCTGGATATGAATCGACTCAGCGCGACCACCTTTCCATTCAAACTTTGCACCTGTTTTTATAGTTTTGGGCACTTGCACATCTCGAATGGCTTGAATCTTTTCTGGGTTAGCTTCAATTCCCCTAGCATTGACAATAAATCCCAAAAACTTCCCCGACGCAACGCCGAAGGAACACTTTAGAGGGTTGATCTTCATCCCATAATATCTGAGTATATCGAACATCTCTGCCAAGTCTCGAATATGGTCGTTTGACTGTCGTGGCTTCACGAGCATGTCATCCACATAGACTTCCATCGTTCTACCAAGCTGGTCTTTGAACATTCGATTCACTAAACGCTGATAAGTCGCTCCTGCGTTTTTCAATCCGAAGGGCATTACTACATAGCAATATAGCCCAACGTCTGTAACGAAACTGGTGTGTTCTTGGTCCGGGATATGCATCGGGATTTGATTGTAGCCCGAGTATGCATCCATGAATGATAACAGCTCGTGTCCTGCTGTGGAGTCCACCAATTGATCAATCCTAGGCAACAGAAAACTGTCCTTGGGGCATGCCTTGTTCAAATCGGAATAGTCTACGCAAGTTCTTCATTTCCCATTCGCCTTTTTCACCAGCACGGGGTTTGATACCCATTCAGGGTAGAGGGCGTCGTGGACGAACCCATTGGCTTTGAGTTTGTCCACCTCCTCTCTGAGAGCAGCGGACCTCTCCGGGTCCATTCCTCTTCTCTTTTGTTTAACCGGGACGTATTTCGGGTCTATGTTCAACATGTGACTCGTAATGGCGGGAGAAATCCCACACATATCAGAATACGTCCAAGCGAAAACATCAAGATTCGCCCGGAGGAAATCACTAAGGTCTTCAGTCATTGCGGGGCCGAGTTGTGATCCGATTTTCAGTATCCGCGATGGGTCGTCTCGGCTGACTGAAATGTTAATTGTTAATTCGGCCGGCGCTGCCTTTTCTTCCCTGGGTTTCTCATCGTCGTCTCTCGAATCTATGTCTCTGAAGATCCGAGAATTATGCCCGAGCCAGGGTTCGGGCACTAGTCAATTATCCGTATTAAGGATGCGGACGGGATTGTCCGCAACCTTTCCTTTCTCCCTCTGATGGGCCTCTCGGAGCTCAGCCACATAACAGGCACAACCAGCTGCTTGGTCGCCATGAACAACACCTACTCCTTTGTCAGTTGGGAACTTCAAAGTTAAGCACCACGGGGCTAATGCTGCCCTAAACTCAGCCAGGGCCGGTCGGCCCAAGAAAACATTATACGGAGAATCCACATCCAAAACTACGAAGGGTAGGATTCGCACCCTCCGACGTTCGTCTTGTCCCAGTTCAACTGGTAACTCAACATACCCCACTGCATCGGTCGCTGCGCCATTAAAGCTGTGTATACGAGGTTTGGACGGTTTCAAGTCCTTTGTTTCCATTTTCATCTGGTCATAAGCCTTCTTGAAGATAATGTTGACAGAACTTCCACAATCAATCAGAATTCTTTTCACATAAGCCGGTCCGATTGTCGCAGATATGACCATCGGGTCGATGGTTGGAGCCTCCACTTGGTCAGCATCTCTGTTTCTGAACACTATATCGTCTGTCATCACACGCAGCTGCTTAGCAGGGGTCCCATCCTCCACGTTGGAACAACACTCGAAATTTGCATGCTTCAGGGAACTAGCATACCGCTCCATCTTCTGCCAATTCTTATCCGCGGGGTGAGGCCCGCCGATGATCGTGTTTTTGACCAGTCTACCCACAGTCCGGGCAGGTTCCTCGGGATGGCGCGGAGCTGGTGCACGTCCTGGGTTGGATGTTCCATGTCCTCCTTCCTGTGGATCCTTCACAAATTCCTGCAACTTTTTCTGCCTGATCAACTTTTCTATAGCATCGTGTAGGTGTCTGCACTCTTCCGTATTGTGCCCATAAGTCTCATGGAAGCGGCAATATTTCTCAGGCCGCTTCTGTTCCTCGGTTGACGCTTTTGGACGTGGCTTTCTGTACTGAAAGGTATTGCAGGTTGATAGGTAAATGTTTTCAAGAGAGGCATTCAGCGGGGTGTACTCGTTGTAGCTTGGAATTCTCGGCTTCCACTTCCCCGCTTCTCTCTTCTTCCCTTGATTTCTTCCTCCGGACTCCTTAGGCTGCCCAGGCTTGTTCTGGACATTGACTTGGACTTTTCCCGAGTTGTCTCCGGACTGCTTCACAGCAATGTTGCTTTTCACGGACTCCTGGACAGGTCCCGGTGCCTTATCTCGCCTTACCCACCTAGCTTCCTCTCTTCTTATGAACTGTTGTGCCTTTGAGTAAAAACGCTCTAGCGTAGTCGGGGGTTTTCCTGCCAACCAGTCTCCAAATTCAGAATCCGGATCCACACCTCGCATCACAGCCATTAGAATTGCATGATCATTGGGATTACTGACTTCAGTCGCCGCAACATGGAATCTTTATAAATATTCCTTCAATGACTCGCCAGGAGTCTGGATCACACTTAATAGAGACATCACGTCCTTTGGACGAGTAGTGTGTATCCTGAACTGTTCTATAAACTTCTTCGTCAACTTCTCAAAACTGGATACGGATCGCGGAGGAAATCGGGTGAACCACATAGTAGCGATCCCAGATAGGGTAATTGGAAAGCATCTACACTTGGTTGCATCATTTGCCCTAGCTGAATCCATCATCCACTCGTACCTCATGACATGCTGTCTGGGATCAGTTCTTCCTTCATATGCCGGGATAGTTGGCATACTAAACTTTCTGGGGTATGCTGCCTGCAGTACAATGTCTGTGAACGGGGTATGACTTCTTGACACTCCCCAATCGTCATTTGATAAGCCTTGATTCTCTTTCATCAGTTGCCTGACCATGGCCGTCAGATCTGGTGTTTGTATGGAAGGCGGAAGGTTAGAGTCTGTTCTACGTGACTGT
The DNA here is from genome assembly GCA_030737815.1 of Allium fistulosum. Taxonomy (NCBI): domain Eukaryota; kingdom Viridiplantae; phylum Streptophyta; class Magnoliopsida; order Asparagales; family Amaryllidaceae; genus Allium; species Allium fistulosum. The sequence goes on along the minus strand of CM060901.1, from coordinate 85,271,746 downwards.
CCATGCTGATGCCTCCTCCCCTGGCGATCTGCCAAACGTGCATCTTGAGGTTCGACATCGTGAGCGTTTTGATGGTCTGGGTCTCCTGCCTCCACCTGCACTCCGGTTCCTAAGTTTTCGGCTCCGGCTTGATCACGGTCTCCAGCTGTTCGAACAGCAGCGCCTGCTCGCGCAGTTTCAGTCTTACGGCGTCTACGCCTGGGAGGTTCATCAGAGGAAGTTGAGCTGTCGGATGAGGAATAAGGAGCGGGATTGCCCCCAGCATTCTATTGCTGTTGTTGAGTGTGTTGTGCCATCAGGTTGGCATTAGCTTGCATCTGCTCCTTTAGTTGTCTCCTGCTTTCCCTGAGTTCTCTCATCAAGTCGTTGAACTCTATTCTGGTGACAACTGGCATTTGGTCCTGGGCGGTAGTCCCTGCTCCTGGAATCGCTTGCTGATTGCTAGGTCCAGCTTGTTGCACGCTAGCAGTCTCGTGGGCGTCTGCATTATGAGAAGCTGACCTGGTACGTGGTCTCGCCATTGTAGAGTTATTGGTATGAACTCTGAGTAGAATCAACGGACGTCCTATCAATGAGTTGGATCTTCTTTGGGGGATTTGTTCAATCCAGTAGCTTCAAAGTAGATCCTTGAGGTCTGAGAATTCAGTTCTCAGTGAAAGCACCAAAGTGTTAGCACCAAAATTGGTCACTAACCTCGTTGAGAAAGATTGTGTAGAGATATAAGTGATGAAGATAAATTAAACAAGGAAGAATATGCTAATTTAAATACAGAAAGTAAGAACACCGGATTTATAGTGGTTCAGCGTAATTGCCTACGTCCACTTTGAGGTTAAACTTTATTGATCTTCTTAATGATTGATTACAAATACAATTCGTAGATCAAATGTTTGAACGAAATTGCTAAGTAAAGAAGATGAGTCTGGAAAATGACAGAGTCTTCTCAGTGTTCCTGAAAAAAGGTTCCTTTTCACTGTGCCCCTGCCCCTCTATTTATAGACAAAGATGGATTGGACTTCCCAGGTGGGCTTGGCAGCCGAACGCCCTGGCCCAAATGGAGCGGTCGTCGTATGCCGAACTAAATAGGCCGAACGGTTGAATGCCTAACCACATTCTCCATGCCGAACGAGGCGCTTGCTGCGTGGGAAGAGTAGAACGAATATCAGTCGAAGCCGGACGTGCCTCTGGCCGAACGAAGCGTCTGGCCGAACGATACCTTCGGCCGAATGAAGCTCTTAACCGATCGTTGTCTCTGGCCGAACGATGACACTGGCCGAACGATGGCACTGTCCGGACGATAGCTTTAGCCGAACAATGCTTCTGGCCGAACGATAGCTCTAGCCGAACAATGCCTCTGGCCGGACGATGCTTCTGGCCAAACGAGGGCTCTGGCCGGACGTTGCCTTTAGTCGAGTAATGCCTTTGGCCGAACGATGGCTCTGGCCGAACGATAGCTTGTGACGAACAATACAGCCATGCCGAGCAATTGTACATGCCGAACGTCTTCTGATGCCGAGCGTTCACAGATGCCGAGTGCTACTGAATGCCGAGTGCTCCTGGATGCCGAGTACTACTGAATGCCGAGTTCCTAGTTGTCTGGCCAGGTCTCCAGGAAACAGGGTAGACATCTTAATTGACAAGAACCTTAAAAATGAGTGGTCGGCGTTATGAGATAAGATGACATGATCATCCTAGTCGAGCTGGTAGTTGGTGATATGGTTCTGAACGTCATTAGTGCCTATGCCCCACAAGTAGGCCTAAGCGAAACCGGCAAAAGGATTTTTTAGGAAGAGCTAGATGTCAGGGTTGGAGGTGTGCCTAGTAGTGAAATTTTTTTCATATGAGAAGATTCAACGGCCATGTTGGTGCAACTAGCAGGGGTTTGAGAGAGTGCATAGTGGTTTTGGATGTGGCGATAGAAACCAAAAGGAGAAGAAATATTGAATTTCGCTATTGCTTATGACCTCATGATAGCCAATACCTTCTTTAGGAAGACACAATCACATTTAGTTACTTTCAGTAGTGGCTAACACTCTAGTCAGATTGACTTTGTCCTTACTAGAAGAGATGACAAACGAGCTTATGTAGATTGCGAAGTCGTACCCGTAGAATGTGTCCATAGATATCTAAGTTTTGTCTTCAGATACGTGTTCGACGGGATAAATGAGCCAAGATAGTCGGACGAAACTGTGGAAGCTCAAAGAAGATTCCTCACGAGTGTTTAAGGATATAGTGATGGAAGAAGGGGCATGAAATATGAAAGGAGAAACAAATGACACGTGTGATGAAATGGCAACGCGCATTCGGAAAGTGGCTCTGAGGTGTTTGGGATAATAAAACGAAATAAACGCGAAACTAAAGATTCGTGATGGTGGAACGGTGATGTGCAAAAAGCTAACATGCTACAAATGCTTGCATCATCACAGGAGTGAGGACAACATGCAAAAGTACAAAGCGGAGAAGAAGAATGCAAAGAGAGCGGTTGGTGAAGCAAGTGGTCGGGCGTATGAAGATCTATATCAAAAGTTAAGTACGAAGGAGGGTGAAAAAACGTCTACAGGATAACTAAGCTTTGCGAGAGGAAGACTTCCTAAGCTTCGCGAGATGAAGGCGGGAGACTTCAACCAAGTTAAATTCACCAAGAATGATAATAATAGACTGTTGGTGACGAACGACGAGATAAAAAATAGACGGAGAGAATACTTCGATAAGCTATTCAATGAAAAATGTGATAGCACCACGATCAAACTGGACGATTTTTTGATGACACCAGTAGACATTTTGTTCAGAGAATTCAAGAGTCCGAGATAAAGGAGGTGCTAAAACGGATGAAAGCAGACAAGGCATTGGACCTGATGACTTTCTCATTGAGGTGTGGAGATGCCTTGGAGATACAGGGGTAGGCTGGCTAACTAAGTTGTTTAATAATATTTTCAAATCAAACAAGACGTCAGATGAGTGGAGGAGAAACATATTAGTTTCAATCTTCAAAAATAAATAAGATATTTAAAGTTGCACAAAACACAAAGGAACTAAGCTTATGAGTGATACAATGAAGCTTTGGAAAAGAGTCATTGAACAACAATTAAGAAGAATGACAAGCGTTTCAGAAAACCAATTTGGTTTCATGCCTGAGAGGTTGACCACAAATGCGATTTTCTTGGTAAGACAACTTATTGAGAGATTTAGGATGAAAAAGAATTGTACACATGATATTTATCGATTTGGAAAAAAACTTATAACAATACCAAGAAAGGTTATGTGGTGGGCTTTGGAAAAGAAGAGAGTCCCAACAAGATACATTACCCTTAATGATATGTACGATGATGTTGTGACTAGTATCAAAGCATGCGATGGTGAAACCAATTACTTTCCCATTAACATAACATCAATGGTTAGATTTGAGTCTCTACATTTTTACCCTAGTGATGGATGGGGTTACGAAGGGTATACAAGGTGATATTTCTTGGTGTATGCTCTTTGCTGATGATGTTGTGCTAATTGACGAAAATACGATAGTGGTTGATAGACAACTGGAGTTGTGGAGACTGACTTTAGAATCAAAGGGTTTATGGATTAGCATAACTAAAACAGAGTATACGAAGTGCGAGTTTAGCGGTGTCAGGTCATAGGATGGAGATGTCATTCTGACCGGACAAGTAGTGCCCAAGAAAGAATTCTTTCGATAATTAGGATCAATGTTGCAGTATGATGATGAGATTGACAAAGATGCTAGTTTTTGAATTAGAGCAAGTTGGATGAAATGGCGATTAGCGTCTGATATTCACTGTGACAGGAAAGTCTCACTAAAACTTAAAAGAAAGTTCTACAGAATGACAATCAGGCATGCGATATTGTATGATGCGGAATGTTGGTCTACTAAAAGACAACACGTTCAGAAGATAAGTGTAGCAGAGATGCGTATGCTGCGATGGAGCTGTGGTCGTATAAGACGACCGAATTAGAAATGATGATATGCGTGACAAACTTGAAGTAGCATCAATTGAAGAGAAGCAGTCCAAAATCGCTTAAGATGGTTTGGACATCTCCAATGGAGGCATCTCAAGGCATCTGTGCACGTTGGAATCATAGGCCGCATCGAATGCTAAAAAAAAACTAGGTCGACTAAGGTTGACATGGGAGGAAGTAGTAAAACGAAAGTTGAAAGATTGAAATATATTTGAAGAGCTGGTGTCGTACGAGAGCACGTAAAGCGATATACGTATCAAAACCATGAAACTAGGAGTAGGGTTGGGTTAAGGGTAGAGTTATAAGTTTTAGATTATAGAACCAGTGAATATGAATCTAAGACGTAGTGTTTTTAGTGCCATTATTATTATTATCTTTGTTTTTTTAACTTCTTTATCTATTTTTTTTATTTTTTTATTTTTACCTTTATTCTTATTTTATTTATTATTTGTTTAATTATTTTATTTTATTTTTGTTATCATGGTTTTTTAATTGACTCTTAAATTAACTTTGTCATCTAGTTTTGGGTTCCATCTCTAGCCGATCCCAATTTGTTTGGGAATAATGGCTTTGTTGTTTACACTTTTTCTTCCATCTTTTATTCCCTCTGACTGAAACATTTTTCCTTTTAACAATCCTCAATTCTACCACCCTAAAAAGAAATAACAAACAGGTAGAACTATTATAACAACCAAACCAAATATAACTCTCACCAGAATTTGATTGAAATCAAGCATGAACTACCTATGTTTCAATCAAAACCTAGTGTGATAGGCACTACAAATTTATCCAACACCAGTAAAGATACTTGTTTGCAGCTCAATATAACCTGGGCATGCTGATATAATTTGAGGAAACATAGTCAATTGTTGAACCACATTATATGTTGCTCACCAAGAAGCAAGGTTTGGATCAAATGCTGTACATCAAGAAAACATGGTTTCAGATTCACATTAAAACCATATTTCTCTCTGTCGTGGTCGTTTCATTTCATTTTTTTCATTTTGATAGTTTTATCAGTTTGTCTTAGTCAAATGATGAACTATCGCTTTAATTCAATAAAATGTGGAGACTTTTTGTTTAATTCAAACGGAAGTTGAATGTTCGTTGGACTATATCACGTAAATACATACAATTATCATCCAAACTCAAGGAAAATATATATAATAACAATCAAAATCCTGAATTACTTTCAAAATCCAAAATTATTTTTTATTATTATTTCAAACTAAGAGCAAATGATGGATTTCAATCTTTTTTCCTTCATAATTTCCATGATTTCACTCATGGTTTTAAGAAATTTATTGTAATTGTTTATAGAGAAAAAGTGAAGTAGAAGAAAGGATAAATCTGGGGTGTTAACAGCAAAACTTAGAATGTAACAATTTTGTTTGAATTGATGGCCAGCGTATGGAAATTTATGAAGGCTAAATAGAGTTAGCCTTAGAATATAGTCAACTGATGAAATATAATTTGTAGATCAAAGCGGTGTTACTTATTGATGTACGGTGAATATATTTTTTCTTATGAATAAAAATTAAAACTTAACTAATATGCAATTTTTCATGATTAAAGAGGTGATATTTTGTCTGAGCTTATTTAACGGTTTTTTGAGACTAATGTGGTACGCTTTTAATTGGTTTGTATGCAGAATAGGGGATAACGATACCTTATGTTGATTGTTATAATGCAAACTGTTTATTTTTTAATACTGTTTCTGACGTTAGTATACCTTTCAATTACTTAATCTAGTGACTCGAACAATATATATTTGTATGAGGAGCCTAAATGTAAAATTATAAAGATCACTGACCATTAAGGGTGTTGTTTACAAGAATGAATACTAAGTGATGTTGATAGCGAAAAAGAGCAACATCTTTAAATATGATCTAATTATAAGGTAGAAATATTGCTTGCCATGCTTTATTTTTAGCTTCAGTCGTTGACTTGATAGTTTTGTGTATTCCATCCTGTTGGCCTGCTTACCAATGAACTATCTGCTAGTATTAATCAAGGATGATCAAAATTAGAGCATTTTTTTAAAGCAATGTTCCCTCATTTGAATTGGAGTTCCGAATTCTGTTTTGTGGCTATTTCCTTCTCCATATACATCAGATAGCAATTTTTGAATATTTGTGAGGGTTTTCCCCTCTAAACCTTGTGTATATCGATGAACTTATTTACACCTCTTTATATAGATTATCAAGGGCCATCTTGAACAATTGTCTAAAACAATTTGCCAACAATTGAAATTTGACAAGTCAATGGTTATGTTAATTTAAGAAATTCAAAATACAAAAAAACTAATTGTACAAGCATGCATGTGCTATGCTTTTTTGCGTGTGTATAATATACCTTGATCTGTTATGCTATTGTTCCTTTTCTTATAACTCTTAGTACAAGTTAAGAATCATAAGTATACACAAACATCATTGTATATCTTTCAACGTAGAACATTCATTTTCATTTACGCAGAAAATACACAGTACAATCTTCTTGTCCAATAGTCCTCCACTAGCTTGTTTAGTTTGGGTGGTATTCAGTTAAAGACTAAGGTCATGCAAAAAGTCCAAAATTCATAAGTATATCAAAAGCTATAAAGATGTACAATATGGTCTTAATTTAAACCGTGTCTTCTAAGTTTTGAAGTTAAAATAAAAAACTCATAATGTTCTTACTACGGTGATGCACTCCATCTTGGTTGATGAAAACTTGCTATAGCAAAACCTACGCTTCTTTTAGAAATGACATCACATCGATGTTCATAACAGTGAAATTATATTTTGATGGAATGCTTGCTAGTATGATAAACTTTATAGTATCAACTCATCCTCTCCTTTACAGTAATAGATTGCACTAACTAAACCTAGGGTTCGAGGCTTCGGTCAGAACTTTGATGTTTTGGCATTCCTAGTTTGGATTATATTCCTAGTTTGGAACTTTGAAACCTTAGGTAAATTTCAGCCTTGGTAGCAATAGCGGAAATTTTCTGTGTGTGTACGCGCGCATGCGCATTTCTTACATTATCGTAGACAATTATCAAAAACAACCTTTAATACTATGAAATACAAAAATAAGAATATTCATGATATATCTTTCCTTGCTATTCTGTTTGTTTTGCTTGAAAACTGATTCAGCTTGTTTTATCAAACTGCACCTGTTTCCATTTGGCTCAGCCAAGTGTTTATTTGAGGATGAATGAAGGGTTTTTCACAGAGAGGGCCAACGAGCAGTAGAAAGCTAAGCTCGCAAAACTTGGGAAGAGGATTGGGATGTTCGATGAAAAGAACGCATTATACCATCTTATGAGGATGAAAAGGCCAGCATCCTCGAGAAATGCAATCAGGAGAAGTTGGATAATCATGCCTGATATTCAGAAACATATCGGCATATCAGGAGAAGTTTGATAATTACATACAGAATATACAGAAACATCAACAAAATACAAAATATTCATGTTCTGATAGGTATATACAGAATATACAATTGCAAATTATCTATACGTATAGAATATCATTCATTATCTATATATACAAAAACATATCGGCAAAATACAAAACTTGAACACTACAACAAAGCTGAACATGCTGAAACAACATAAAACATTCACTAAACATAACTAAACGGTAACGCTGGAACAACATAAAACATTCACTAAACACAAACAAAAAACAACAGAAGAGAGAAATGCAAGGACAATACAATAATGTAAATCTGTGCTCAGTTATAAGCTCCTTTAATAGTAGTTGAGAATTAGAGCAGTACCAAAAAACAACAGCAGACAAAGAAATGGGTTTCATAATAGCTGTTAAAATGCTCATATTGCAACTTATTTAACCATAAACAAAGCAACAAGCTGCACAACAAACCTATGAAATAATAAGACTAATGTTATATATCACATCAAAGGCTATTGTTTAAAACTTGAATTAAGTAATATATACCCGTTTCACATAATCATGCCTCCTTGCGCGCCTATTCCGCCATGTTATGCATTAATGATGATATTGATAAAGAAAAGATCCTTATATAAAATTTTAGAAATTAAAATAGCTTCCACATTTGAACTTGGAAAATAATCAAAGGAACATAATGTCTATAACATATTGGTACCAGCGATAACTTTTTACCTTCACAAATCGCCTTTGTATCCATAAACAATTCGACATTCTCTTCTAGTTGTGTTTGATAGCAATTCAAATTTTTCGATCTTAACTAGTCGTTAAGACATACTAATGCTTCAACCATTTTAGAAGCTAAAGAAGCTCTAAAATGATCTACCACTCTTCGACCAAGACTAAATGTACTTTCACTAGCAACGGTTGAACTAAGAATTGCTAATATATCTTTAATTATTTTTGAAAGAATTGGATATTTCGTTTTGGTTGTAGTTCCACCAAGTTAACAAAAACGGATCATTAAGATATCTGGTTATCTTAAGGGATTCCTCTTCTCTTCTTGTTCGATGAAGTCTTTTTAAGCTTTTAACTTTTAAGATTGTTATCAAATTGTTCATCAACTTCTTCTATTTTTACAACATTAGATCCACTTGTTGTTTGTATATTCAAATTCTTTCTACAATCATTATATAACTCGTTTAAGGTATATTTAATATCATTTATGTTAACAAGAAATCTTGTCAACACCCCAAAGTTGAGTTATGAAATAAGGTTTATCCCTTAGGTAGAAAGAAAGGACTGAAAAGGGTATATCTTCCTTGAATTTCGTTTCGAGTAGATTGATGAAGCACCAAGTTGTTCAGACAGACCTTTCGACTCAGTCGAAAGGGTCGGCTTCTTCCTTTATCAACCTTTCGATTCTGTTAAGATAGATTGGTTTTAGCTTCGAAAGCCCACCTTTCGAAACAGTTGAGATACACTGGATAAGATTTTCCTTTGTTGGCTTCGACCTTGTTGAAAGTTGTAGGCTTGAACGTTCCAGGTTTGGATTGGGGATCCCAGGTTGGAATGGTTTGGATTGGGGATCCGGCCTTTGTGAAAGCCGAACCTTTCGGCACCTTGTATTAATCAAAGGTTTTAGTAGATTGAGGCTTTGCTTTCGATCTTGTCGAAAAAGATCGAAAGCAGAAACTCAGGGGAAGCACTTTTCGACTTGGTTCTTGTTGGGCTTTTGACATTATTGAAAAGTGTCACTATATATTCCCATCTTTCCTCTCGACCCTGTCGAAAGCTCAATAATTGCTCATATTTAGGCTTTCAACACTGTCGAAAGTTTTTGCTATATGTTAATTTTCTTTCACTTTCGACTCTGTCGAAAGCTCCGTATCTTTAATTTTTTAACTTTAGCATTTTTTCAAGAATTTGAAGTCCCATGCTTGTTTTGTGTTTAAGTTGCTTAAGTATGTTTTTTACCAATTCTTGAAAGAATGCTAAATTCATAATAAATTGAAAATTTTAATTGAAACGTTTTCACCTGGCAGAATCATGAGCTCTCCGAAGAAACTCGATGCCATTTCAAAGCACTCCCTGATATCCACACATGATGAGGTAGATGCCATCCTTAAAAATTACGGAATAACTGGTGTGGAAGCCATTTCACTAAGGGAACAGATACCATCAACAATCCTTCCGAAGGGTTCTTCGCTTATACTGCCATCCACATATAGCATGGAGGATTTATTCCTTTCCCCGAATTCTTGTCCAAGTTTCTCTCCTATATCGGGATCGCTCCAATTCAGCTGTACCCAAACGTGTACACTTATCTTCTCTTTCTGGAGCTAATGACATTGGAATCAAGACTCACCTCCTTAAATGCTGAAGTTTTGAATTACTTGGTCAGACTAGTAAAGCTCAGCAATCTCAATTATCAAATCTTCAAAGCAAACCCCCCGAAAAAGCTAATATCAGAAGGGGTTAATAAGTTCAAGGACTGGGAGAATCAATTTTTCTTTGTTAGATGTTTCCCTAATATCAGTGGGATCTTTTCTACTCCTCGTAGGTTCAGATTTTTACTGCTTTCCTTCTATTAATTGGTTTTTCTGTCTAATCTTTGTCTTATGTCAGGTGCTCCTGCCAAAGAACTTAGCGTGGTCGATAAAAGGACGGTGGAGTCTTCAATAGCAGCTTCTGATAAGGTTCGCAACCGATTGAAGCTGTTGGTTCTTTTTAACTTGAGGAAGCATTCTCTTCTTTCTCTAGTCAAAGGGTTTTGGGGCTACCCCTTTAATCCAGCATACATCAAAGGGAAAACGCTTCCTTTCCCTGGAAGATCCTGCACATTTCTCTCCGATGTCCCCTATTTCTCCAACCATCCTGGTAAGTTATAAACATTGCATTTGTTTTCTATTCCTGTGTTGCTCTTCAAATCATTCTGTTGACTTTTTATCTGTTTGGGTCCTTCACAATTGTTTCTCAGGTTACAATGTCTGTTAGTGGTGCCGCTCCCCTTCCTACAACTTCTAGTGCGCTATCTACTATCCAATCTCTTGCCAAAACTAAGAAGGCCATCAAAAGGAAGTTATTGCCACCGATCGAAGCGGAACCTCCTCTGAAGGTTGCTAAAGTTATTGATATAGAGGAGGAGGATCGTCCATTTCTTGATAAAGCCTTGGAGGGCCCGATCATTGAAGCTCCTCAAGAAAAACTGGAGCATACTCTTATTGCCATCGATCTCCTTTCACGTATAACCGTTTCTAGCTCCCCGGCCATCCTCGAACAAATACAACAAGCTTTGGAGATGACTCCCACTATAAGGCGCACTCCTCAGAGGCCAACCTCTTCTTCTCCTTTCGTTAATTTTGAGGAGATAGCCAAATCTATTTTAAATTCGGAGTTATTCACTTCTATCCACCCGTCTTCCTCCGTTCCTGACTTGGCGGGGCACTATCGCTTTCTGATAGAGCAACAATTCCTGGTAAGTTTCACTTCAATTAACCTTATCATTGCCGTTCTTCTTCTAAATTTTCTGACTTGCGCTGCTCTTCCGTCTTTCAGATTTCCAAGAGCTGGTTAGTTTTGAATGAGCAGGCATCGAAATCTTCCGATGAATCCTCCAAGTTTCAGGAGGAAGTTTCTGCCTAAGGACCAATTGTCTTCTCTTTCTGCAGCAAAAGATGAAGCGACTTCTGAACTGGAGCGGTTGAGGGCTTCTCTTGTCCAGTCAGAATCTGCTATTCTAGAGGAAAGAAAGGCCCGCCAACTCCTCGCTGACGAGAACTTCGCTATGCTGCTAACCTTGAAAGATTCCAATAAGGAGAAGACCCGCATAGCAGCATAGAACATTTCTTTGAAAGAGAAGTTCAAGAAAAACAACGCCTCACTGAAACTTGCTATCAATACCATCTCAGACGCTAAACAACAAGTATCTCAGTTTCTTAATACTACCTTTGGGGAAATCATGCTGAATTCTTATGAAGAAGCCCTAATGCTTGCATATGCTGATAATATTGAGTAGTGCCCTGACTTAAGTTTCCTCTCGCTCGACTCTGCCCTTGTTGATAGAGTAATGGGCAAGATTGATCAAACGAAGCAAGGAATTGAAGCTGCAGCAGAGGAGAAAATTGACGCCTCCAAAATTCTTTCTTTCAACGTTCCCTCTTTCGAAATCGAATTTGATTCTGAGGATGAAGGTGACAAAAATGATGCTGTCGGGGAAGAAGGCGATGATAATGATGGTGATGATCATGATGATAATAATGATGATGATGATAATAACCTCGATGGCGGTCCTGACTTAGGTGGTGATAGAGGGGGCCATACTGAAACCTCCGAGAAGAATGATGATGATACCCGAGCTCCTGAGAAAGAGCCATCTCCTTAAAAAGATGTTCCGTCTGAATCCGCCGGGCCTTCTGCTCCTTAAGAAGAAGAGTCTGCTCCCATTAATGTTGAAGAGCTGAAAGGAAAAGAGCAGGCTTCCTAGACTTCTGTCCCGATATCATAGATATGTGATTCTCTGTTTAAATACCTTTCACTTCGAAGATAATAATAGTGCAAATCATTTATTTTAGATAAGTAAGAAATTTGTCATCCCATATAAAACCAAACTTGAGAGAAAACAAGCAGAGATAAACATGTTATATAGGGAGTTAGACAAGCAAATAAAAGAGCACAATGTACTTTCGGATAAATATCATAGACTTGGTAAAAGTGCATCGGTGCTGGCGTCTTTTAAGCATAAAAAAGATGCTCCCTGCTAAAGAGAGCGCGCCTTCGCTACGACGCTCTCTTAAAAGAAAATCGGAGGTTAATCATTCTATTTTGGATGTTGATTGAAGAAAGAGATATTTTAATCAACTTCTTATATAAGGCTTACTGTACACTCAATTATTGATTTTTCATACTTAGACGAATTTAGTGGGGGTCTACTTAGACGTTTTCATAAGAGATACTTGGATGAATTCAGATCTGACCCGCATCCTGAAATTTGTTGGAACTTAACACAGGTCATATCGATCCCCAAGATCTCCCCTTGAAAAGCTTAAGTACTATAAGAACAAATTTGTCTTCGAGTTATTTTCTAAGTCTGTTTTGTATGAACCAGATAAGTAATTGTAAATATGTAACAATGTATTGATTTGTAAATATTTGTTTGTCTTGCTTTTTATGTTAGCTTCACTTTATTATATATCACAGAATGATTTTCCGTCTGGCCACTTGTTTTTAGAGACCATTTAAGTCAGTACGTCGAATTGAGACGATTTTATCTTGAAAAGGCATCAATTTTAAAATCTTCGAAACTAGCAAGATACTGCTTCCTTAGAGATTTACAAAAACTTTACTTGGACGAGAACGCTGTAGGTGAATGGTGCATGAAAGTTAAGTTTGAAATAGCTAAGTATTTTGATGAGCAGCAAATAGCGAAATATTCGCAAAGTATTAATGAGTATGCTGCCAAGATCCAGAAGCTTGAACGTGATAATTACTTGTTGAAAGCTCTGTTTACTCCCCTAAGGGTCTTGTTTTCCTTTTCTAATTCCGCAACGCGCTTCTGAAGACAAACATTGATGCGATTGATGACGCAGACATGGTAAGGGAGAAGGAAAAGAAACTTAAAGAAGTTCTTTGCGCCGCAATTCGTCATATAATTGATCCTTCGATCACTGAGAATCTTAACAAGGTTGCTCAAGACTTATGACATATTTGTGTTTTTGAAATGTATAGACCCGTCTTGTATATATGCAAACAACTTCATATGTTTTGTAAATAATTTCATGAGTTATGTAAATCATATAAACTTCATAAATATCACCTGATTTGTGATTCTTTTTTGTAATGTCACTTCTAAAATGTTTTTTGACAGCTCATACATTGATTTCTGCACTTGGCTGAATCTTTCATTCCTCTTTGCTCTGCTGATTTTCCTGAAAAATATGAAGCAAACAATATTTCTAATTGTTAGGTTGAATTTGACATACCAGTCTATGTATATCATTTGCTTAGATTAACAAATCATCTTGTTAATCGCATGAAAGGTAGTTTATGTTAAATGTCTAAATTTCATCTTTAATCATGATGAGAAATAATCAAAAATTTAACTTCAACCATTTGGTTGGAAGGTCTGAATTTTGTTGATAGGAAATCCCGTCCTATCACAAAAGCATGAATATTGGACAGTAATTTTCAAGAGAAATTTAATAAAGAGTTAAATCCAGAAATCATTATTTAAATATTTGTAGTAGAAATCCACTGACCCATTCTCGGGTATTAATGAAATTTGAAAACTTAGAAATCCGAGACTCAGATTCGGGTATTAACGGAAACTTATAATAATAATCTTCTTAATAGTATTCTTTGACCTAGATTCGGGCATTTGTGATGGATAAATAGAAATCTATTATTGAATTCTTACGTCCAAATTAGGGCACAAATAAGTAATAGTCTTGATACCTAGATTCGGGTATAATAAAGATAGTTAGTGATCGATAAAGACCCAAAACCCAGATTCGGATGTTAGTAAATGAAGTTTTGAAATGAATGTCCTGAAATCCAGATTCGTGTATTAATGAAATTCAGATATGAGAGACCTGAAACCCAAATTCGGGTATTAATAGATGATGTTTAGAAATGAAAGCCCTGAAACCCAGATTCGGGTATCAATAAGTGGAGTTATGTTCTCCTTTGACGCATGAACCCTTCAGGTCTTATATAGAAGTAATTTGATTAGTTGCCTCTTGAGCTCGGATCTCTTAGTCCATAATTGAATATGTCGTTTCTCGGGCTTGAACATCTTAGTTCATTGCTGAATGAACCTCCTCTTGGGTTTGGACGTCTCAGTCCATTATTGAATGAGCCTCCTCTTAGGTTTGGACATCTCAGACTGTTGTTTGATGGGCCTCTTCTTGGGCCTGGACATCTTAGTCCATTGTTTGATGGACCTCTTCTTGGGCCTGGACATCTTAGTCCATTGCTGTCCGGTGCTCTTGGTTAGCTCATCTTAGAGGCTGAAACCAAGGACTTATCCGACATCTCTCTAGGATGCGTCTTGACCTGGCCAGAGACGCGGTCAAGGGCTTGTTCGGTGCTTTAACTTGGCTATCTTATGGCGCGGATAAAGGCTTACGCCGATCTCCCTCCAGGAGGCGCCTTGTCCTGGCCATAGCGTGGCATGAACATGGGTTTGTTCGGTGTTTTACCCTGGCCATCTTATGACGCGGATAAAGGTTTACTCCATCCTCCCTTCAGGAGGTGTCTTGACCTGACCAGAGGCGCGACCAAGGGCTTGTCCGGTGCTTTAACCTGACCATCTTATGACACTAATCAATCCATCTTTAACCATTAGATTTAAAATATGATAAATACATCTCAAAAAGTACTTCCCATTGAGTAATAAATTTTTTGAATATTCTAATCTTCTCTTTATTTAACCAATTGCTGTATCATTTGCACTAACATTATCTACGGTAATGATAAAGATTTTATCTATTATCCGTACGTTCAAATATTTCTTTAATACTCTTCCTATATATCATCACCTTTGTGGTTATTGATCTGTATAAAAGCTACGAATCTTTTATGTAATTTTGACTAACTGTTCATAAAATGTGCAGTAACTACTATATAATTGATGTTTTGTAAGGAAGTCCATGCATCAGTAGTGATATTAACTCTTCGCTCACTTATTACACTTTTCAACTTAGTTTTTACCACCATAAGTTAATTCCAAATAGTTGTAATTTTTTTCCTATTGAATACAGTAAATCGTGGTTAATGTTCAGCAAGTAATTCTCTAAACTAAGATATTTCATTCTTAATAATAAATTTGATCAATGCAATCATATATCTAAAAAAAAGGTAGAACCCAGTGCGCGAGGCTCCCGCACGATAGCGGGCTTTGTGGAGATCGATAATGTATGCAACCTTTCTCTCGCATTACGAAGAGGCTGTTTCCGGACTCGAACCTGAACGTCGAGATCACCATGCGGATGACCTAACCGTTGTGCCAAGACTCCATCTTAATGCAATCATATATCTATTTTGGTCAAATGAATGTGGATCCAAAGACCCGCCCAAACTATCTTGAGGTTGTTCTTTATCCATATCTTTTTTCGGTATATTAGAGATTTAAAACATAAATAAAAAAGATGATACCGCAATCCACTTGTGCCTTGCTTGACATTGGCATGGCACTTCATTTTGTAATATTTGCATAGTGCAACTGTCTTCGTTTCTCCATTGTCCTTCTTAATGATCTTTGTCATGTGGTCTCATACTAAAGACTTAGATTGCCTTGAATGATTTTTATAATATATTTCAGTTTGACTTTCTATAGGCGGTGTTTGTCTTGCTTCATTCACCGCACTTCATTCGTTAGACTCTATAAGAAAGTTACAATAAAGCAAATTATAATCATATCAAACAAATTTCGGAAAGTAGAAAAGAATGTGCAATCACAAAAGTCAAGTTTAAACAATACATCGACACTTTAATGCCATTAAAGTGTAATATAGTTTCAAAGGTAGGGTATTGAAAAGGCAATAGAAGTTCTGATAGATTAATAAAGAAATACCTTGCATAAGAAGTAATATAAATCGGGTTTAATGTATTAGGAATATTTTTTGTTATTTTTTTAACAGTTATAAGTTCATGTGTTATCTAATCCAGATTTATTATGCTCATAGATTCATATTATATGATAATTCAAAAGTGGTCATATAGGTTTATGAGTTAGTTCCATCTTTTCAGTTGTCAGTAGACCTTATTCTTCCTCTTTCAACCAATTCAAAAGTGTTCTCAGAAGCACCTTGCATATTCTTCAAACTTTACAAACTATGAAGCAGTAACAAGTTCATGCTGTTAACTTTAAATCAGTATGAATACATAACTACATATCACACATGACATATTAGAAATATAGAGATAATAACGAAGAAAGTAGCATGACAATATTATTATATTTTATCAGTATATGTTTCTTATATATTAACTTAAAGTTTCTTTATACTTAAATAAAGATAGTACTAATGTTCTTGTGTATATTATACAGAAAACGAAACTCTGATGCAAACTGATATTTCAAAATATGAGCATTTGTATATTTATTTATGCTGTTGAATTTCTTTACTCTTCTATAGGTAGGTTTGAAACTGTGTTTGGATCTTATTTTTATTTATTTAGTTCTCCACATATGGAGTAGTAACATACACACACATATATATGACATAAATAATTTATTATATCAAATATTATACTGCATTGTCATTTTTGTTTAAGAATTTCTATAGAAAGGTACACACCGAAATGTGGTAACCATCATTTTTATAACACTACATGATCATTTTTGTCTAATATTACACTAATACTTGTTAACGTTACAACAAAATTCATTTTATGTGCTCTAAAAGTTAGTTCAAGAAAACTTGTTAAAACGACGAAGATTAGTCCAAACCAAAACAAGCGTATAAGATTACAAGTTTAATATTCTTTTTCAGGTTTTATTCGACTTCCTTGCACTAAATCAGCAACAAATCTAGCTTTTAAAAATCGAGGAATCCGCATTTTTTACATAAGAATCACAATTTGATGGATTTATGATATAAACCAATCTAAAAGAAAAGACGCTTTGAGATTGTTATGAAAAAAAAGGTCAAACTTGAAGCAGGGCCAGCTAATGTGAACTCTGAGGGACTGGTAGGAGAAGCATCACATTTTATTAGATTTGAACACAGTTTAAAGGGATACAAGTGCAGATGTGAGCTTCATTTCCTTTTTTCCTCTCTTCCAAAGTCAGATACCATTTTAATTAAAAAATTCCTTACCATATTTTTCTTTTCTTCTCAGGCATTTCTCCCTTATTACGATTTAACAAGATTCTTCAAAAAAAAATCCCTAACCTTAATTTTCTTCTCCCCTCTCATCCGCACTCGATCAGATTTGGCTCGCATCCTTCCCATCTACGCTGACATCCCTTTCATCCGTGTTCAAATCTGAGAAAAGGTGCTGCTCTTCCTACCACTCTCGCTGACTTCACATTAGCTGACTCTGCTTTAGGTTTTAGCTTTTTTTTTTCTTTTTACATAACAATCTCAAAGCCTTCTTTTTTTGGATTGGTTTATATCATAAATCCATCAAGTTGTAATTTTTATGTAAAAATGTGGATTCACGAATTTTTAGAAGCTAAATTCGTTGCTAATTTAGGCGCAAGGAAGTCAAATAAAACCTGCAAAATTATCAAACTAGTAATCTTAAACACTTGTTTTTAGTTTGGATTAACCTTAGGGTGCGTTCCCGTGCGACGCGAAAGGGGAATAATTTGCGAAAGGGAAATGCGCTTTCGTACATGAAAGACACAGTGGAAAGGGGCACGACAGGGGTGGAAAAAGCGTTGGCGTCAGACTCGTCTGAACCGTTGGAAATCAACCACTGATTTTTCAACGGTTGGTTCAAACGGTGCATTTAGTGAGCCTTACGTCTAACGCATCTGATGTGTCCAACCAGACGCAGACGTGAACGGGTTGAAAATTATTAGCGGACACGCTCTTAGTAGTTTTAACAAGTTTTCTTGAATGCACTTTTAGAGCACGTAAAAGAATTTTGCTATAATAGTAACAAGTAATAGGTTTCGGTGTAATTAGACAAAAATGATCATGTAGTGTTATAAAAATGACAGTTATGATATTTCGGTGTACCTTTCTTTAGAAATTATTAAACAAAAATGATAATGCGGTGTATTATTTACACAATAAATTATTTGTCTTATATATATATATGTTTGCATATACATACATACATCGCTATATGTGGAGAAATAAATAAATAAAAACAAGATACAATCACAATTTCAAATCTACCTGTAGAAGAGTCAGAAAATTTAATAGTATAAATAAATATACAAATGCTTATATTTTAGCATATTAGTTTGCATCCGTGTTTCATTTTCTGTATAATAAATACAAGGACATTAGTGTACTATCTTTACTCAAGTACAAAGAAACTTTATGTTTATATATATATATATATATATATATATATATATATATATATAAGAAACATATATTGATAGAATGTAGTAATATTGTTACGCTACTTTTTTCATTGTTGTCTATGTACTTCTAATATGTTATGTGTGATATTTATTTATTTATCCATACTAATTTAAAGTTAATAGCATAAACTCATTACTGCTTCATAATATGTTAAAAGTTGAAGATATGTAAGGTGCTTTTGAGAATGCTTTTGAATTGGCTGAAAGAGGATGAATAACATTTGCTGACACCTGAAAGATGGAACTAACTCATAGACCTATATGAACACTTTTGAATTATTATAGACTATGAATCTATGAGTATGATGAATCTGGATTAGATAACACATGAGTTTAAAGCTGTTCAAAAAAATAACAAAAAATATTCCTAATGCATATGAAATATGAACCCGATTTACATTACTTCTTATGCAAGTATTTCTATATTAATATATCAGGAGTTTATTGTCTTTTTCAATACCTTACGTTTGAAATTATATTACACTTTTGTAGTAACACTATGTCAATGTATTATTTAAACTTGGCATTTGTGATTGCACATTTTCTTCTACTTTCTGAAATTTGTTTGATATGATTATAGTTTACTTTACAGTAGCTTTCTTATGGAGTCTAACGAATCAAGTGCGGCGAATGTAGCAAGACAAACACTGTCTATACACAGTTAATTGAAATGCATCATAAAAATTCATTAATGCGAAGTTAATAGCATATACACTGTCTATGCTAAGTAAGGCACAAGTGGATTACGGTATATTCTTTTTTATTTATGTTTTGAACCTTCAATATATGTATAAATAATGTGGATAAAGAACAACATCAAGGTGGTTTGGATGGATCTTTGGTTCCACATTCTTTTAGTTAAAATAGATGTATGATTGCATTGGCCAAATTCATTATTAAAAATGAGATACCATTTCGGATGGTAGAAAGTGACGGGATTAGAGAATTATTTGCTAGACTTCAACCGCAATTTACTATATCCGACAGGAAAAAAATTGCATCAACTATTTGAGATTTATTTACGGTAGAAAAAACTAAGTGGAAAAATGTAATACGTGAGCGAAGAGTTAATATCACTACCGATACATGGACTTCCATACAAAACATCAATTATATAATAGTTATTATACATTTTATGTATAGTGAGTAAAAATTACATAAAAAAATCGTAGCTTTTATAAAGATCAATAGGCACAAAGGTGTTGTTAGAGAATTGTTTGAATGAACGGGGAATAGATAAAATATTACCATTACTATAGGAAATGCTAGTGCATATGATACAACAATTGGTTATATAAAGAAAAGATTAAAATATTCAAATTCTTTATTGCTTAATGGGAAGTACCTACATTTATGATGTGTTTGTCATATTTTGAATTTAATAGTTAAAGACGTATTGAAGTTTTACAATGAAGCCGTTGAAAGAATTATAAATTTTGTCAGTGTATTCACTTTTCACCATCGAGATTAGATAGATTTAAATATTATTCTAATTTGATGAATAAAGATAAGATGGCTATTATCCTACAATATGAATTTCACATTTGAAATGCTTGATATTGCTTACAAATTTAGAAAAGTGTTAGAAAAAATGTGTGTAGAAGCTGAACCAATTAAAACTTATTTTAATGAGATGGTTAAAAGTAAAAAGAAAGTTTTGATGAAAAGAACAGGCCTTCAAATGAAGACGATTGGGAGAAAGGTCGAGTTTTTGAAAGGATTCATGAAACTACATTAAAACTTAGTGCAACTAAGAGCGTAATTTCTTCTTTAAAATTTGATGAGATTATATTGATCCAAGATGCAATCGAACAAGCTAATAAAACATTGATGATTATAATTTGCAAAGTGTGGTCAAATTGATGAAAGTTAAGTACGACAACTATTGAGGTAATGTTAGTAATTAACAAAATCATTTTCATACCACATGTTTTGGATCCAGAGTATAAGTTTCAATCTTTGAAGATTAGTTTTCTTAATATAGGTTAAGATGATTGTAAAGCTAATGCGTTTTTAAATGATGTTAAATGTGTTTTAAACGAGTTATATGATGATTACAGAAAGAGTTTGAATATACTAACAAGTGGATCTAAAGTTGTAAGAATTGAAGCTAATGAAAAATTTGATAACAATCTTAAAAGTATAAAGCTTAAAAGATTTCAGCAAACAAGAAGAGAAGAACAATCCTTGAGATGACCAACGAAGTTGATAGACGTCTCAATGATCCGTTCGAAAATCTCATGAGTAGAGATTTTCATTTGTTAACTTGGTAGAATTGAAATGAAATATCCAATTCTTTCAAAAATAGCTAAATATATACTAGCAATTCCTAATTCAACTGTTGCTAATGAAAGTGCATTTAATCTTTGTAGAAGAGTGATGGATCCTTTTAGAAATTCTTTGGCTCCTAAAATGCTTGAAGCATTAGTATGTCTTAACGATTGGTTAAGACCGAAGAATTTGAATTGCTGTAAAAAAAACAATTAAAAGTGGATGTCGAATTGTTTATGGATAGGAAGGCGATTTGTGAAGATAAAAAGTTATCGTTGTACCAATATGTTATAGACATCATACTCCCTGAATTATTTTTCAAGTTCAAATGTGGAAGCTATTTTAATTTCTAAAATTTTATACAGGGATCATTTCTTTATCAATATCATCATCAATGCATAATATGACGGAATAGACGTAGAAGGAGACATGATTATGTGAAACAAGTATATATTACTTAATCCAAGTTTTTAACATTAGCCTTATGATGTGATATATAACATTAGTCTTATATTTCATAGGTTTGTTATGGAGCCTGTTGCTTTGGCTATGGTTAAATAAGTTGCACTATCGACATTTTAACTGCTATTATGGAGCCTATTGCTTTGTTTGCTATTGATTTTGGGTACTGGAATTCTACTATGTGTTATCTGATTCTCAGCTACTATTAATGGAGCTTATAATTGAGTACTTATTTACGTTATTGTATTATCCTTGTATTTCTCTCTTTTGTTGTGTTTTGTTTGTGTTTTAGTGAGTGTTTTATGCTGTTTCAGCATGTTCAGTTTTGAAATATACGTAATGGAATACTAATGGAATACGTGGAATGTAAACTTTGATCACTGTTTAGTTATGTTCAGTGAATGTTTTATGTTGTTTCAGCGTGTTCACGTTCAAGTTATATTGTTTCAATATGTTCAACTTTGTTGCGGTGTTTAGGTTTGGTATTTTGCGGATATGTTTCCGTATATACAGATAATGCATGATATACTGTGTACAGATGATTTGCAATTGTGTATTCTGTACACAATTAGAACATGGATATTTTATATTTTGTTGATGTTATGTATGTAACTATCAAAACTTGAATATTCTTTATATCTTTATTAATAGTTGGAATAGAAACACAATTTTTGATCCGACCGTGAAGTTCCAAAAATACCCTTATATGCAAACAAGAGGCAAGTCCAAACCCTATTTCAACACAAAAAATACATTTTTCCAATTTATTTTTATCAAACTACATAAAAACTGTATATTTAATAATTTCATAAGGGGATCTTATATGCACGTGCGTTGCATGTGCCAAAAAATCTTGTATAGATAATGCAATTGTATATTTTGCATTTAAAAATTTCTTGTTGGAAAAATGGAATTCCATGTTTCTTCCGGTTTCTACTTATTGGAATTCCAGGATTGGCGGCATGTAACACAAAACACCTTGTATCATTCCGACAACGATTAGAAGGAATGAAAAATGTTTCAGTTGGTACGGAAACTTTCCGTAGCCACCCCTACTTGATTGTCATCAAATTTGAATTTTATTTCAAGGCATGTTCCAGTATTCTCTCTCTTTCTTCCTTGTACCTTTCAGTGAAGTAGTTCTGAAATACAGTGATGATTGGAGGAATTGTTTGTATGGCTGGAAACTGTGGGTTTGATAAGCAGAAATAGCAAAGTGTAGCAGTCATGCTGAAGATTTTGGAGGAAATCGATTCCCTTTCTGATAATAATCAGAGAAAATATTACTTATCAATTTAACCCTACTGATTTAAAGCTAATTGGTGTGGATTGATGGATCATTATCTCTCCAAAACTGAATTAATCACGGTCTAGTTAATACAGATTATTGGGTTCTACTTCATTTTACTTCTACTTGTAACATTTAAAATATAATGGCTATATGCTTAATCTTTTATTTCAAGGCAATAAATGTAAATTGCTTTATGGTGTGAAAGTGATGTTTCAAGCACAATCACTACGGATATTTGTTATACAATCAGAATAGGTTTACAAAGTTTTGGTCCGATTGTGAAACTCTAAAAATGACCTTTATATGCAAATGAGATATCAGTGTTCAAATCAGGCTTTGAACAATAATTAAAAAATGTTTTCAGATTGAAAATCTGATATGTAAATATGATTACAATTTCAAATCCCTGTCTTGGCGGAAAGGTCACTGTTTTTTTCTTTATATTTTCAGTTTATGTTTACTAAAACTATTTACAAAATTCAAATGTAATAATTTTATATCATTATATATGGGTTTCTTTATAGGACAAATTTTATAATTAGACTTCAGGGGAAAATAAATCTTAACCTGGTGAAAACCTAACCTATTTTTGTACAAATTTCGAACTGGCTTTGTAGTTCGAATAAGTTTTTTTTCCTTAGCCCAACAATAAAATTTGTCCTTTTTTATATGCACGCTATCACAAAATTTCATGCTTATAAAGGCGTGTCATGTGTGTCTGTTTGAAAGAGTAAATCTACGTTAAAGGACTAGATCTTGCGACTTGGATGCAATAGCTCTTTGTATATAACACGAGGTTGTTTTGTGTCATCCTTGTCCTTGATGCATTGCATTTAAATTAAATTGTAGCATCTAATGTATATAAACTTGTTGCCAGGTAAAAGATGGATGTGCAACAGAGGAGACGGAGAAGCTGCGAAAGGTAAACCAACACAATCGAACCTCTCAGTAGTATTTTATATAATAAATTTGAGGCATTTTTCTTCATGGCATTATTGAATTCACTGCAACTCTCGTAAGTTTGGTCCTCAACACTTGAGCTCTTTTGTACTTCTGTCAGGAAAAGGCAGGTCTGCAGATGCAGGTCGAGTCCCTGAGGCAAAAAGTTCAGCGTTGCAACTGCAGTCACCCAAAAGATTTGGCCTGAATATCATAACATGCTGCAGCTTTTCTTAATAGTTTTTGCTGCTCCCTTGAGCTTTATTAGTGAATATTTTCAGTGCCTAGTCTTAGTTACTAAGGTATAGATCCTCTCGTCCCATAATTCCATGTTCCAGTGTACCAAATGAATTCAAATCATTCATTAATCGCAAAAACAGTTGATTTAAATGGTAAAATGTGAAAGATCAATGGTTGGAAGTCAGGCGGCACAATAGAGACAACAAGTTATGGGTTCAAAGGATTTGTACTTCAGTAAAACTAAAACTAGGCGGTGTAAATTTTCGCTAATAAAACTCAAGGGCACAGCAATAATTCTGGAAAAAGCTAACGATTGAGATACTAGTGTTTTAACTTGATATGTAAATGCCAATGTAAGACTAACTGGAACTGTGATATTTTCTTTATTCAATGATTCAGATACCCGTGTTTTAACTTGATGCGTGTGAGGATAGGATGGGATATATAGCAGAGAAAAGGAATATGATATATTGGGGTGGAGTATGCGGTGTGTAACTCATGTGTTTTACACGATGATGCTTTTGAAAATGTTAAAATTTTGAATACTTTGTATTGGAATTTAATTTTTATTCTATGACCAATATATTTTTATATTAAAAAATAAAGTAAGCTTGTTAGTTTTTCTAATTTAAACGAGCTATAGGCGGATAGTTTTTTGGGTTTATTATTTGTTATGTGATATACTGATTAATTAAACATGTTTTCGTTAATTGAGACATATTTTTTTTTTGATAATTGTTGAAGATTATTTGGTAAGTCAAATGCTATCAGACTAAATTTGGTTATGGCTTGGTTACCTATTGTTATCCCACTTTTTGGCAAAGCTGAGATACTCAAAAATTAACTGAAATCAATATTAACCAACCATGAATATTAAATATGCATTGCAGGATGATCATGGATATCGATGAATTTTATCCGAGCCCGGATTGGGCTGTAATTGACAAGACATGACATGCAAAGCCGTGAGAGCCAACGTTTCAAGTTTCAGCTTAATCGGAGTTTGTAGGAGGGAGATATGATTGATACAAGTTAAATATGCATGCTGTTCGTATCCATCGGCGAGCTAAGGTGATGATGTGTTCGAGTCCATCGAATCAATCATGTTCGAATCCATCAGGAAACCATCGCATTGGCTTGTTCGAATCGATCAGTTCCGTACCCATCTGAGCGACGTCGCCTCAACCTATTCAAATCTATTCTAGAACTTTGTTCGAATCGGAGTTGTTCGAATCCATCCGGTATTGGACTCCTCGCATCGATTCAGAGGCGGTAGCGTCGTATCAGTTTAGCTCGTATCCATCGTAGGCAAAACATTTCGTATCGACCAGGGGTAGACCCGGTTCGAATCGATTACGGAGCCTTGGTTCGTATCCATGTGGTTCGTAGTTATTCGAATCGATAGCGCATAGTCCTTCTTCGTATCCATGTCAATAATAATCGATGCGAACGAGGACTACGTCGAATCGATAACTGATTCGAGTAAAGACAGAAACATGTGGATGCGAATAAAGAGTTGGTATGGGCGAAGCTTCGGCGCTAGATGCGAATGACTCGTTCGACACGGCAAAAAAGGTGGAGAGATCCAAGATTTCCGCACCACGTCACTGCGCGCTCACGTGCCCAGGTCGATTCGGAGCGATGGATACGAATCCATGGATTCGAACAGAGCAGCACACACGAAAATATAATCTTGTATCGATCATATCTCACGAACCGCTGGTCCAAATGCAACGAAATTTTCACAGTAGCTTCCACACAAGGTAAAGAGCAATCCTGCCAAGTTTCAGCTCGATTGGAGCATTTTCTGATCGATACGAAGTTGTTTTGAATCGATCCCAGATGGAGTTGAAACTTGGTGGGACCGGGCGCGTGGACCCACTCATGTGCCTGAAAGAATCTCCCGAAGTTTGGGCGCGATCTCAGCCTCCTACGCCTATAAATAGCCCCCTGAAGCCTACAGAAAAGAGATCTTTTTTGTTGGCCATTCAACGTCCAGACTCTGCCGGATTCAACTCTATTCCTTTCCATTGCTGTCATACTCATATTCATTCATTGTATTTGCTGTAATCATCTATAATCATCGAAGAACATCAATAAAAGATAAAAATCCTTGAAGTGGACGTAGGCCAGAGATAGTCGAACCACTATAAATTGTGTGTCACTGTTCATTATTTCTGGATTGTTGTTTGTTGCTTGCTTAGATCTTATATTTGTGATTGAATATTGCTGATTTGTGTTCATACACTGGTGCTTTCACAACACTTGGGGTTTGTGACCAATTTTGGTGCAAACACCTATCTTCCATTCGGAGTCTCACTCCATCAAGTCTCAGCTTTGCTCTCGGGTGCACTTAACTTCAGGCAGTCCAAAGGAATCTCAGAAATATGTTCGATTTTTATCTGTTTGACCTCTTTTATACTCTTCTGCTAATTGGATGAAACACTTAAACGAAGAAGTGATTAAAATGATCAATCAGATTGCTATGTAATAGAGGTCGAAAAGGGCAATCAAACTTGTACTTTGAGTCAGGCCAAAATAGTGCTTCAGGGTTCATCCAAATCAGCATAACAAGAGAATGGAAATACCCCAATAGGCAGTCGAAATAGGCATGTAGGGGTCGAACTCGAGCGGTCGAGTTGTGCAATGAGGCGATCTAACCAGCTTGCTATCGAGATGGAGATGGGGTTGGACTCGAGCATTTTGGGTCTAAACATGTATTAAACACCAAACAATAAGAATCACGCCCATAATTCAGGGTAACATAAATTTTATAGCATTAAACACATAGCTTATATTTTAATCAAATCAAAAAAAAATACAATAAAGGAATAACGATCACTCACTAAAATCAACGATCGAAAAAGTAATTCTAAACTTAAATCCTATCTTTTCTCTATTTTTTAAATTAAACCCAAAATCCAAATTCCTAAATGTTCAATCTTATTATTCGGATGTGTAGAGAAGATCAAGAGAAACTCACAACAATTTTTCTTCCAAATTTAGGTCCGTTCTTTGATTTAATATGATTTGTGAAGGTAGGGGGGTTTAATGGTAATTAGGTGTAACCATTCTTCCACTTTAAGACCCGAAAATAAAAGTAAATGATGCTGTAATTATCATCAAAATTATTTTCAACTAACAAAATGAGATTAGTTTTTTTTTCAATGACATTATATACACATGGCAGCTAAATAAATTTGATTTTATATAATTGTCTTTATATATTCATATCCCAAATCGTGCCCACCTAGGGCTAAAATATAATAAAACATAATTAATAGTGTCATTCACGACATATGAAGAAGGCGACGCAAACACTTAATCAGTTGTATATTTTGGTTTACAACAGTGGAATACAAAAGAAAACTTTATTTTCTATTAAGCTTCCTATTTCGTCTTCAAAGCCTTTTATTTGCCTTCCAAAAAGATGCATGACTAATTCATAAACACAACCTACTCGAATGAGTACCTTTGAGTTTATGCGGAAACAATAATAAAAACACAGGTCAGTCATAAAGTTTGGTATGAGTAATACATTTCCCTAAACATATTTATAGTAAGACCATGCCATCCAGCGGTACGGGTTCTCCTTTCAGTAAATCAACAACAACAATTGTATCACAACATGTAAATGATATTCACATCATAAGCATAATCTAATATAAGTACACCCTATATTTAACATGCAATTATGATTCGTGTCATACATTCATCAATTCCAATTATAAGTATATCATATACTTTTTTTACATTTTATGAACCATGGCATATAATCATCATCACATTCATACACATCGCTTAGACCCCTATTTAGGTGTCAATATTAAAGTTATCTTGAACTTTATTTAGTGATTACCTCCATAGGTCTTTTGACCATTAATTTATCCTTTTCACGGATAATGTCACCGATGAAATGACCATTCATTCCACCATAGAAGACAAGAGCTACCCTGACTCTCTTAGGAGGTTAAATGTAAGCACCGTGAATACATTCTAGCAAGCGTCCTTACTAAGCGTTAGCAGCCCCTTCTAGTCCCGAAAATGCTTTCGTCTCACATTGTCAATTCAGTCATTAAAATCATTCATTTTGATGTGATTACTCACGGTAGAGTTAAAAATTATAAATTGAACCCAAAAAACTTCATAAGTCTTTGTAACTCTACCATATAGCATTGAATATAGACTTACCTAAGTCTCGACCTTCGATTATTTAATAACTCCATGAGTTGGTTTTTTCAGATCTTAGGTTCAACCAGTTTCTTTCATTTATTAATTGTGCATCACACACATTCTTTAGATCTTCAAGTTAGATCAGAATCTTCAATTCTTTAGGTAAAACATTTTTATCATTCTTTCTAAATGATACATCCATTTTGATATTATTACTCATACTAGAGTTAAAAATTATAAATTGAACCCAAAAGACTTCATAAGTCTTGGTGCCCTACCATATAGCATTGAATATAGACTTCCCTAAGTCCAAACATCCTGTAATTCAATAACTCCACGAGCTGATATATTTCCATATCTTAGGTTCAATCCATTTCTTTTATTTATTAATTGTGTACTATACACATTCTTAAGATCTTCAAGTTAGATCAAATCTTATAGGTTTTTAGATAACA
Organism: Allium fistulosum; assembly: GCA_030737815.1. Classification (NCBI taxonomy): domain Eukaryota; kingdom Viridiplantae; phylum Streptophyta; class Magnoliopsida; order Asparagales; family Amaryllidaceae; genus Allium; species Allium fistulosum. Next base: position 85,243,507 of record CM060901.1, on the reverse strand, counting down.
CATTTTTATTTTTCTTAGATTCCCTAAGCTTAACTCATTTTCCTCATTTTTAATAAGTTGCCGATTTTTAACATTTATTTTTCATCAAAATTTCATCCCTATTAATTTCCAAATTAAAACACCTTGGAAGTTGGCTTCCAAAATGTTACCCAAAATTTCACATTTTTAAATAATGGGTTAATCGTCTTAAGCTATCATATCTTTGTCTATTGTACTACTCTATAAATTTTAGAAATTAATATTAAGAATATTTTGGAATTTTAACTAAAATGGCGAAATGATAATTTTACAAACCTTGGAATTAGATGATGGGACTTGTACCATTGCATAGAGCTCATTTTTCTAGTCAAAATGATATATTGGTTTGTCCAGATCAGCGTCTATATGAAGGAGTTAGGCGAATTTTATGTTGCGGGTTTTGAATTGTTTAAATGGGCCTAAGCTTGTTAGGTTGAAGTGATAGTTCAGTAATCTTTGTAACAGGCTGAGAAGAATTTGAATTCCTATTTCTCATTTCACAGACATTTTCGGTTTTTATCTTCTTCCTTCGTCTCTCTCTAACATCCCTCTTTTTTTCTCAAATCAAAATGAAACCTTAGAAAATTATATATCAAATCGACGAGCGCAAAGAGGACTACAAGAAGATATTCGTAGTTCGTGAAATCGAAGAGTTTTAGAAGACACCAATTCTATACAACGATGGTTTTAGGGCAAATTAGGTGGATTCTAGCTTTGCAACGTGACTCGATGAGTGAGAATCATCTCCTTCGATTATAATGCTTATATGCAAGTATATCATTCTATAATCGCTATTAGAGTTAATAATTGAATATATATATATATATGATTATAATTTGAAATATAGAAATGTCAATTATACTAATTATAGCCTAATTAATGATTTTGAATGATTAAATTGGAGTAATGATGCTTAGATGTTGAAATATTTGGATTTGGATGAAAAAAATGATATGGGATAATTCTATGAAGTTTAAGTAGGTAGAAATATGTAGAATAATGCCGTAAAGATGTAGAAAACATTAGAAATCAAGTTTAGAAAACATTAGAAATCAGGTCTATAAAGTTCTTGACGAAATTTGGTGAAAATCAAGCAGCAGGCAGAAATGTCTGCCTGAGACATACACTAGTCCACCGATGTGTACCACACAAATGCAATGGTGCAACCTATAGACACATGTTGAACCTAGGCCCATTTATGGCCGAATAGAATATACGACCACTTATCGTTTTGGTTTCTAACTTGAGGATCTCATACGTTATTTATAGGAGTGTTTACCAAGCATTGTATAATATATTAGTATATGTATTTAGATGCGTATTCGAGTGTTAGTTTTGTTTAACTAGTGCTAATGCATTTGGAAACTAGTCCCGGTTTAACTACTTCTCTGTGTTTGTGTTATGTTAGACTACGTTTATCTAACATAATTCCCGTTTATAATCGGTCTATTTAACCGATTATGGTTAGACTATGTTCATCTAATCACCGGTCATTTAGGGGTTAGTCTATATTTAACTAACTCATAATTCGTATGCTACGCTATGCAATGTTATGGTATCATTGTCACAAAGTAGTTTACGCCCAAATATTATGTTTATTATGTCAGGCTAACTTTATGAATGCAGGTAAAACATGTGAGGTACGTCTTTGTTTAGATGTAGCCTCTATATAATGTTGTGCAAACATATTTGTTGTATATTCTTTAATACTGTTTTCATTCACAAGACTCATCTCTCACCCTCTCGCTCTATGTTTCTTTTTGTTTATGGATTTATAAGTTACGATGGTGGTCTTGAGTAACGTGGACGATGCAGGTGACTATGGCGTTGCTTATGTATATAGGTGTTGTATTTAACACCTGATAGTATTAGTGTATTATATATTGATGTATATGGATTTGAATATGTATAATGGGATATGATTTGATATTTGTTATATATATTATGTTTGTTTCCTTTTACTATGATATTTTGAAAGTTATAGTTAGTTTATATCGCTTTCTGTATGTTAACCACAATGATCCACCATTTCTAGTCTCCGTTCATTTACATATGGAGGTCGACAATGGTGGGTTGTTACATTTGATATCATAGCTAAGATTATGACGTATAGAGATGGCGTACTTGTATATTTTTATAATGTGTATAAATAACTGAAAGAGGGTATGTGTATGTGCCGTTTGTTTTGGGGTTAAGTTTACTATCTATGTTTACTATTCTACGGGGAGTTTTTAATGAATCCCATTTTACATATAGTAAAGATGGGTAATGCAACTGAAATTGGCGTTGGAGAAAGGGCTATAAAGATAATAGGTGGTGAACATTCTGTTGTAGTTCTACCGTTATCTACAATCTAGGAACTAGACCGTCGTTAATACTGAAGTCCCTACATCTTTAGTACAACGTGTTGTAGCTGCTAAGACTCCCAATTTGAATTTTCCTAAGTTGTGCAGGGAGATTACGAGATTGGGAGGTAAACCATTTAAGGAAACTAAGTCGTTTATGGAAATGCGCGGATGGATTCGTGATTGTGATAAGATTTTTAATTTATTTGGATGGGATGATAATGTTAAGAGAAAGCTTGTCTCATGGTATTTAAGTGGAGAAGCATGTAATTTGTGGGAAATTATGTGGTTAAGGTTAGGAGGAAATTACCTGGATCGACTTTAAGAAAATATTAGAGGTAAATTTTATGTCAGAAGATGAATGGGAAGTGATGCTTGAAAGGTTTATCAACCTCCGCTAGGGAGAAATGACCGTGAAAGAGTATATAAATAGGTTTAATGAACCGATGAGTTTTGGATTTGAGATGGTGGACACTACATCGAAGAAAGCTATGAAATTTGCAAAAGGATTGAATTCTCCATTAAGGGAATTAACACTTGGTAAGATTCCTATGGAAGCAACATTCGAGAGTTTAGTGGAAGCTGCATTGTTGAATGTTGTTGTTGTAGGGGTTTCTAGGGATAGTTTAAGAAGGATACTTGTTTGGGTAAACATAAGGAAGGTGGAATCAGCATGGAAAAGCTAAGAAGCAAGACATTAAGTGTAAAAGGTGTCATATGAAGGGACATGATGTGAAGGACTATATGGTCAACATCTCGAAGATTAAGTGCTATAACTGCAACCAAACGAGGCATATGAAGGGAGAATGCTCGACCTTGGCAAGGAACTGAAGGTGTGTGATTTATTTTGTTTTGATAATTTATGATATGAGTTTGGATGTTACGGATACACATACACGGCTATGCATGTTATGGATATGTCATGTATGTTACGTGATACGTGAGTGTACGGATTTCATTTTTCATCCTTAGGGATTGGTAATTTTAACTAAAAACGATGAAATGATAATTTTACAAACCTTCGAATTAGGCAATGTGACTTATACCATTGCATAGAGTTCATTTTTATGGTCAGAATGATATATTGGTTTGTCTAAGTTAGAGTTCGTATGAAGGAGTTAAGCGGATTTAAGTTTTGGGTTTTGAATTGTTTAAAAGAGCCTAAGCCCATTAGGCTAAAATGACAGTTCAAAAATCAATATAACGGGCTGAATAGAATTTGAATTCACATTTCACGTATGTTTTTAGTTTTCATCTTCTTCCTTCATCTCTCACTGACATCCCTCTTTCTTTCTCAAATCAAAATAAAATCGTAGGCAATTATATATCGAATTGACAAGCGTGAAGTGGACTACAAGAAGATATCCATAGTTTGTGAAATTGAGGAGTTTTAGAAGACACCAATTCTAGATAGAGAAGGTTTTGGGGAAAAACTAAGTGAATTCTAGGGCTTTGCAACATAATTCATTGAGTGAGAATCATTCCCTTCGATTATAATGCATATATGCAAGTATATCATTCTATAATTGCTGTTACGGTTAATAGTCGAACACACACACACACACACACACACACACACACATATATATATATATATATATATGAAAATGGGTTCTTATATTAATGGCTAAACAAATATAGTACACGCATAATACTATGTAGAAATATGAATAAACAACACTTACAAACACATACTCCATATCCACCCATCTACCCAATCAATCCCATTACTAAAATCTAATCTAGCCCAATAAAATACACACTTCATAGTAGTTCAAAAAAACATCATAACAGAGAGCAGTAAGTAGTAATATGATCTTCATCCCAGACCCTTGCATTTGTATGGTATTCCTCATAATATCCACTCTTATCTTATTGGAATGTTAGCACAACAAGTCTGATTCTTAAATATTCAGTTCACTAAAGTAATACTTTTTTTGGGCTATCTGACTATATATCTCGTACATCAAATTTATGTAAGCATGTGTGATTGGACCAGGCCCACAGAGGTCTCTTATGCAACAAACAGAGAGTGTTTCTTCTTCTTCCAACGTAATCGTGCCAAGCTTGCAGCCATAATCACATATCCTCCCTGTAACATCATCGAGAAATCCCCTTCTAACCCAATAATTTGTCCCGCAAAGTACCTATATATATTGTATGTAAGTTTAATATATTAATCTAAAATATAGAAATGTCAATTATACTAATTACAATCTAATTAATGATTTGAAATGATAAAATTAGAGTAATGATGTTTAGATGTTTAAATAGTTGGATTTGGGTGAAAAGAATGATATAGGATGATTCTATAAAGTTTAAGTATGTAGGAATATGTAGTATAATGCCCTAAAGATGTAGAAAACATTAATAACCAGAAATATAAAGTTCTGGATGAAATTTTAGTAAAAATCGATGGAAGAATGACTTCAGGCCATAGGCAAAAATGTCTCCCTGAGATGTACACCGGTCCACATGCTTAAACCACACTAGTGCATCGGTGCAATTTGCAGGCATAGGTTGAACCTAGGCCCGTTTAGGACCGAATCGAATAAACGACTGCTTATCGTTTTGGTTTATATGCAACGGGAGGATTTTATACGATGTCCATATAAGTGTTTACCAAGTGTCGTATAATAGATTGGTATATGCTTTTAGATGCATATTCGAGTGTTGTTTTTATTTAACTAATGCTAGTATGTACAGAAACTAGTCTATGTTTAACTATTTCTCCGTGTACGTGTTGCATTAGACTATGTTTATTATAACGACCCGGAATTTTGGACACTTCGCATTTAAATTTCTGAATTATTTAAATATTTAAATCTTGGATTAAATGTTATTAAAATCATTTAATAATATTGTTAACCTCCTTTTAAATCATAAGTAATGATGGTGAAATCATTTTGGAGAAATGTTTACAAAAATATACTCTTTGGAAAAATATCGATAAAATAACCGAAAATTGATTTATCGATAAACAGCTTTTTTCTCAACAAAGTTGTTCACACTTTTTGTGTATGTCTAGTTAATCATTATGGAGGTAATTAGCAGCTAAATATATTTTTATGTTTATGGCTAACTAAATAATGTTTGAGATATTTGTGTGAATAGTGTTTAGATAGTTTGAAATGAGCTTTTATGGTATTTCTTAAATGTTAAGTAAAAGAAACGGAGGTGTAAAGTTAAAGGAGCATGCAAGGCATAGGGGAGGGGTCTTGGCCATGTATAAGAGAGGGAGGGAAGGTGTTTTAATATATGTATTCATTCATTATCTCAAAAGCTTCAAAAAGAATCAAAATATCAAAAATGGTAGAAGTGATTAGCACTAATCCACTTCTTTATTCTCTAACTTGTTCAAATCTAAACCAAATCAACTCCAATCTCTTTCAAACTTTCACCAACACCTTAGGAAGCTTGGATATAAATTCAAAGTGGAAGAAAAGTGAAGAAGATGGGATATCTTAGTGATGCCATGAGCAAAAGAGGAAGGCGGTGCTTGGTTTTGAGGTTTTCGTGTAAAAGGTAGGATCTTTATGTGAGGAATGCGGAATATGGATCTTAAGGATAGAATGAACACTAGAGGGGGGGGTGAATAGTGTTTATAAGAACTTACTAAATATTTTTGAGTTATTGTTGATTTGTACACAAATGTATGCAATTTTCAGACACAGATATAATCACAGAATCAAACACAGATGCAGAAATAAAGTAAATGCAGTAAAGGAAAGAACACACCGGATTTTATACTGGTTCGGAGTTACCCTACATCCAGTCCCGCACAACTAAGTACGGATTTCCTTTCAAAAGCAATTCAACAATTACAACCCTCGGTTTCAAAGCTACGAGGTACACCTTCTAGAATCACAATCCTCTGGGTAGAGATACTTGATTTCTGGGCGACAAGTTCACCCAATTGATTTCCAAGGCTACAATCACACCTTTTCTCGGTTGATTGATTTCCAAGGCTACAATCACACCTTTTTTCGCTAGATAGATTACAAAGAAGCCTATAACTCTGAATAACACTGAGGATCTTGATGAGATAGTGACAGAGAATCAAACCGGAGATTATCTAGTTAGATTCAATGTTGATTTCGGCAGAGTAATGGTAAGAATATGTATAAAGAAATGTGGAAGAAGAAGAGAAGTGAAAAACCAGAAAATCTGATATTAAATTCGTTGAAACTAACCCCTATTTATAGAAGAACAACAGCCATGTCCATTCGTGAAAGGTTATGGCAAATAGACACTTCTTTTGAAATTCAAATTTTTGGTCCTAACTGACACTATGTCGACATGGGGTACTAGGGCATGTCGACATCCCAAAGGAGATTTTGATGTTTTGTTTTTCTTTGAAAATAACCTTTATCTTATATTAAAACTATTTTAAACTTTACTAATATACTTGACTATAGATAAAATCCATAGATAAATATAGAGAATAATATATATAAAATTTTACTATAATTTTATATTTAAATATAAGTAAATATTAAAAAGTTAAATATATTAAAAGATAGTTTAAAACAAACGAAGTTTAAAACAATAATTTATTTAAGAACAAAATCAAAGAATATTTTAAGGCTAAAACATCTTTTTGAAAATCATTTGAAAAGATAATTTTTAATGCTAAAACATTTTGAAAAGTAGTTTTGTAAATCATTTTGAAGTAGTTTTGCAAGCTTCTTCCTGCATAATATCTCATCATATCAGGACTCGAGAACTTGTACAAAACCAGGATGTTCATGGGTTTGTAAGCCACTTGTCGTAGGTTTGTAAGCTACTTGTCGTGGGTTTGTAAGCCACTAAAAAGGTAGAAATGGGTTCCATCCCAAAAGAAAAATGGAGTGAATATTTCAGTGCTATTGTGAAGTTTTAACAAAATTCTAGACTCAATACTTATCTTGGAATCTTGAACTCTTGATAATCTTGATACTCATGAGTCTTCAATCTTGATATCTTGAATCTCTATACTATACAGTCTTCATTCTTTGTACCTGCATGGTTAAATCCTGCATATACATATATATCTAAACTATAATGTTAGTATTTATATTTTATAATCTTATTCTAAGGTTGTTGTCATCAAAACCATCAACTCATGGACTAAGAATCTCCCCTTTTTGATGATGACAACCTTTGTTTATAAAATATTACTTCTATCCTAATAACTCCTCCTAAAACTAATAACTCCCCCTTAATCTATGCCTAACTACCCTATTTTATATGTCTCCCCCTTTGTCATCAACAAAAACAAACTAACTCCAAACTATATATAACTCTTAGTCTAATATTCTATATGATTATAATGATAGAGTTATCATACATAATCAATACTTACTTGTAATCCTAAAACTTAGTCCTAAACTACTAACATTCCTAACCAAGTACCTATATAATACTTATATATAATATATATAGGAATCATATATAAGAACACACAATATTTATATATATATATATGTTTATATTTACATTTTCGTACAACGTGACAAATATACACATAACGATGAAAAACGAAAAAGAAGAAACTACTGAGCATCCTTGACAATTGGAGATCTATGGATCGAACAATTTGGATAATGGAAACAGAAATTTCCACGTTGTTCAACCAAGTTTCCGTCCTTGTCAAAACATACTTCGCCAACGCAAATGACTTTGTCGTTATCTTCCGCATTCTCTTCTTCCATTGGTTCTTCTTCTTCTTCTTCACTTTCCTCTTGTTCATGATCTCTTGAAGAGTCCTCGTCAATCAAGATTGGGTTAGCATGATTATCTATAAGAAATTTTTGCAAATTCCTAAGGATTTTGCCTTGCCTCTCTTGTTCTTTGGCCATTCGAAGTTGCATCACTTAGATTTCAGTCATTAACTGAAGGGTATCCTTCAGAGAATCCTCCATTTTCGTCACACGAGCGAGCGTTGTTTGTTGAAACGGACCAGAAGTAGGCGTTGGGAACGAAAAAGTTGATTTTATGTTTGATTTGGAAGAGGAGGCCATTGATAAATTGATTTCAGAATATAGAACAGAAAGAGAACAGAGAGAATGAAGAAAATTTCGAAATAGGAGAAATTTATAACCACTTATTTGAATTTTGGTGGGAAAAATTTTAAAATTTAAAAAATGTTATATGTCGACATGGGTCTAGGGGGGATGTCGACATGGTTCTTGAATTTTTTCCTATTTAATTTATTTTGAATTAATTTTTAATTATACTTGTTATTTATATTTTATATTTCAGTTAATGAACAAATACCTAATTCTCTTCTTAATTTAGTAAATGTAGATTCATTTAAGGGTTTTGTTAAGATATCAGCAATTTGATTTTCAGAATTGATATAGTCAAGAGTAATTACTTCTCTACTTATATTATCTCTGAGAAAATGGTGTCTGATATCAATATGTTTAGTTCGAGCATGTTAAGTAGTATTTTTGGATAAATTTATTGCACTAGTATTATCACAATAAATTGGTGATTTTGAGATATTTAAACCAAAATCTTTTAAAGTTTGTTGCATATATATTACTTGAGAACAAGCCAAAGCAGCAGAAATATACTTTTCTTCAGTTGTTGATAGAGAAACTGTGTTTTGCTTTTTACTAAACCAGGAAATCAGAGAATGCCCTAAAAAGTGACAAGTTCCACTTGTACTTTTTCGGTCTGATTTACAACCAGCATAATCAGCATCACAGTAAGATACTAAGTCAAACGAATCATTTTTAGGATAAAATAAGCCATAATCAAAGGTGTGTTTAACATATCTTATAATATGTTTTACAACTTTTAAGTGAGTTTCTTTAGGTTGGGATTGATATCTTGCACAGAGACAGACACTATGCATGATATCAGGTCTACTCGCAGTGATATAGAGTAGTGATCCAATCATTCCTCTATATAATTTTTGATCTACATCTTTCGAGAGATCTTCTTTACTAAGGTACTCATTGATTGCCATGGGAGTGGGTTTTCCACTCGCGGTAGTCAAACCAAATTTACTAACTAGGTCTTTAGCATATTTCTCTTGACTAATAAAGATACCATTATCTAATTGTTTTATTTGTAATCCTAAAAAGAAGTTTAATTCACCCATATGACTCATCTCAAACTCTTTTGTCATTATTTCAGAAAATTCTTTATTCATTTCAAAATTAGTTGATCCAAAAATGATATCATCTACGTAGACTTGTACTAGTTGAATATCATTTTTATTTCTTTTAATAAAAAGAGTATTATCTACTTTACCTATTTCAAAATTTGATTGTAACAAGTAAGATCTTAGTCTATCATACCAGGCTCTAGGAGCTTGCTTTCGACCATATAGAGCTTTCTTAAGTTTGTAAACATGATTTGGAAATTTATCATTTTCAAAAAGTGGTGGTTGATTAACAAATACTTCTTCTTTTACAAAACCATTTAAAAATGCACTTTTGACATCCATTTGAAATAATTTGAAATTATTATGATTTGCGAAAGCAAGTAGAATCCTAATAGCTTCTAATCTTGCTACGGGGGCAAAGGTTTCATCAAAATCTATTCATTCTTCTTGACAATAACCTTGAGCGACTAACCAGGCTTTATTTCTAACAACCTCTCCTTGTTCATTCATTTTATTTTTATAAACCCATTTAGTTCCAATTATTGTTTTATTTTCAGGTCTAGGAACAAGTTCCCAAACATCATTTCTAGTGAATTGATTTAATTCTTCTTGCATAGCTAAAATCCATGAATCATCAGTTGATCCTTCTTCTGGATTTTTGGGTTCAATAGTTGATATAAAAGCTACATTACTCATTTGACTTAGTTGGTTTCTAGTTTTAACAACAAATTTCATATCTCCAAGTATATTTTCTATAGGGTGATCTTTTAAAAGTTTAATCCTTTTATTAGGATGATTTAATTCATTATTAGTTTCGGTTGACTCTTGGTTTTGAGTGATTAAATCCTCTTCATCATTTATTTCTTCAAAATTTTTGAAATTTTCATCAAATGAAACATGCATTGTTTCTTCGATGGTATTAGTTCTTAAATTAAATACTCTGTATGCTTTACTTCTATTAGAATATCCGATAAAGATACCTTTGTCGGATTTAGGATCAAATTTATCTAAGTTATCTTTTGTATTTAAAATAAAACATTTACTTCCAAAAATTCTAAAATAATATACCTTAGGTTTCTTTGAGTAAATAAGTTCATAAGATGTCTTATCAGTTAAAGGTCTAATTAAAATTCTATTTAAAATATAACAGGCGGTAGCAACTGCTTCTGCCCAAAAGTACTTTGGTAAATTACTATCAGAAAGCATAGTTCTCGCACACTCTTAAATCGTCCTATTTATACGTTCTACTACTCCGTTTTGTTGTGGAGTTCTTGGAAATGAAAATTTGTGAATTATTCCCTTTTTATTGCAGAATTCTTCAAACTTTTCAATTTCAAATTCACCACCGTGATCACTACGGATGGTTATAATTTTTTGAGAAAGTTGATTTTGAACCCTTTTTGAAAAATTCTTAAAATATTCAAAAGTATCACTTTTATGTTTTAAAAATATTGTCCATGTAAATCTAGAATAATCATCTACAATTAAAAAAACATATTTACTATTGATAGAATTTGAGATGGACCAAATAGATCAATATGAAGTAATTCAAATTCAAAGTTGATTTCAAACTCTTATCTAGACTGTCAAAACATGATCTAGTAAGAGGCCTCCCTAAATTATCTAGACTGTCAAAACAAAGATGTGATTTAACATATTTACTATTGGCGAATAGACACTTCTTTTGAAATTCAAATTTTTGGTCCTAACTAACACTATGTCGACATGGGGTACTAGGGCATGTCGACATCCCAAAGGAGATTTTGATGTTTTGTTTTTCTTTGAAAACAACTTTTATCTTACATTAAAACTATTTTAAACTTTACTAATATACTTGACTATAGATAAAATACATAGATAAATATAGAGAATAATATATATAAAATTTTACTATAATTTTATATTTAAATCTAAGTAAATATTAAAAAGTTAAATATATTAAAAGATAGTTTAAAACAAGAATTTATTTAAGAACAAAATCAAAGAATATTTTAAGGCTAAAACATCTTTTTGAAAATCATTTGAAAAGATAATTTTTAAGGCTAAAACATTTTGAAAAGCAGTTTTGAAAATCATTTTGAAGTAGTTTTGCAAGCTTCTTCCTGCAGAATATCTCATCATATCAGGACTCGAGAACTTGTACAAAACCAGGATGTTCATGGATTTGTAAGCCACTTGTCGTAGGTTTGTAAGCTATTTGTCGTGGGTTTGTAAGCCACTAAAAAGGTAGAAATGGGTTCCATCCCAAAAGAAAAATGGAGTGAAGATTTCAGTGCTATTGTGAAGTTTTAACAAAATTCTAGACTCAATACTTATCTTGAAATCTTGAACTCTTAATAATCTTGATACTCATGAGTCTTCAATCTTGATATCTTGAATCTCTATACTATACAGTCTTCATTCTTTGTACCTGCATGGTTAAATCCTGCATATACATATATATCTAAACTATAATATTAGTATTTATATTTTATAATCTTATTCTAAGGTTGTTGTCATCAAAACCATCAACTCATGGACTAACACTTTATGTGTTTGAAGATGGTATGAAGTGATTCTTTGATCTTGGGTGATTTTGCATTGGTTATTCATGGGTTTGGTGAGCTATCTCACTATCTCTTAAGTATATATTGTGTTATAAATGTTGTGTGCTTGAAGCCTTGAAATATAAAGTTAAAGTGATATTAACTAAGTAAAGTTATAAACTTTTGACCCCTCTTGCTTTTGAAAGTAAAAGACAACTTTATTTTGTATATTATCACTTATATTACACTCTTAAACATGTGGCATGGTCTTGACTTGATGTTTATATGGTTGGTTAACTTGTGTGTTGAAGTAAAGTATGTTTGAAAGTATTTGAAGTGAGAATAGTCGCTATAAGTGCACTTCGATATCCCTTAACTTTAACTTGTGTAAATGGAATATTTATGATATTAACTTGGGATTATTTGATTTGGTTGTTCTCTACACATATTTTTATGTATTGTATAGTAAAGAAGTAGTTTTATAGAAATTGTGAACCAAATTTGTGAAAGTTAGAAGCGAAAAGGTCGCTATGGATGCAATTTGAAAATGCCTTATGTTCGACGATTTTCAAAATTACCTTTGAGTGACATCCTAGGTGATTCTTTGCCTTTTTGATAATTATTATATGTTTACTTGTTACTGGGAAAAATTTGGAGTTTAAAATATTTTCGAACTAGTTGAACCAAGTGGCTAAAGTTGCTGTAAAATGTGGTTATAAATACATTTTGAAAATATAGCTAGTTTCCGAAATTTTTGTAAATAAAATGGATGATATCCTTTGGAGTTTCTTTCTATGGTTTTTAAATACCCTAATTGTAGTACTTACCATAAAAATTTCAAGTCTTAAATCATTTGTTAAAGTGGTTAAAACTAGTCATAAAAATCGTGCTTTTCAATGTTGTTTTAACAAGGACTTTAACAACATTTATAGATGCTGTAATAAGTCGCTTATGGTTTTAAGTGTTCAAAAATGATATCTAAGCTTGGTATTTTTCTCTGATATTGTTAGGGATGTTTCTTACTTTATTTTAAAGTATTCTAAAATTGGTTTAAAGTTTAAATACATTTTAAATAATTAAATATAAGTTATGAAAAGGATAACTAACTTTGCTTAACGCTAAAAGCCGACGAAGTAAGCTTATCTATTTCCGAGAGTTAAAGATTGATGTTGAATAGAGATGGATCAATAGAACTCTAACCTACTGGTTTCCCTCTTGAAAAAGGAATAGTTAAGTTGGGAATGTTAGAAATGGGTTAAACATGTTGTTTGTTACCTGTTTATGGAAATCGTTTATACTGTACTTAACACTAAAAGCAGACAAGTAGGCTTATTTATTTGTGAGATTCAAGAATGAAGTATCTAAGCAGGCTTTGACATGAAACCAGTGCTACAATTTACCTAGCTTCACTCTTGAACGAGGAATGGTTAAAATGTCGAAAACGAGTTAAGTATACGAACATCGATTTGTATAAGCAACTGTTCTAACTTGATAATCGATTAGTCGATTATTAAACTTAACCCTTTATTATCTTAGATCTTTGAAAAGAACATTTTAAAGATAAGCACAAGTGAAGTAATTTTGGGTTTATAGTAACGATTTTTGTGCAACATTTTTTTAAACCCATTTAACTATACTTTTGAAAAGTGATTAGACCTTTAAAATGGAGTTTTAAAGGTAACGATTAAGTGAAGTGTTTTGGGTTTGTTGTAAACAATGTTTTTTAGTAACCGTTTTTAAACCCTCGAATAATATTTTAAAGTGGTAAAATATTGTTAAATGATTTTAGGGAAAATACTTAGATCTTTAATAAAGGAATTTTAAAGAGAATAAGAAGTATGAAATGGGTTTGGGTTGATGTGAAAATGTGTTAATAACATTCATTTTTGACCCAGTTTGATTATACTTATGAATGTAAATAGATCTTTGAAAAGAATGTTTTAAAGATTATCATATGTGAAATGGTTTTGGGTTTTTAGTGATAATTGTCTGAGTTACATTTGTCTTAAGCCCTTTGAAATTGATTTGTAAATATACTTATAAGGTTAAGATAAGTATATGAATACTTCTAAGAAGTATCGAAAAATGCTGAAATGAATGGTGATGTTTTAATTAAATAGCGAAGTTTAATTGATGAGTGGAGTTTCGTCTATAAAGATTTATTGGGTAAAAATGAGTTTTACTAATAAAAGGGGTTTTTAATTAATAAAGGAAGATTAATTAAAAAGGGGATTAGAAGTTGTTTATATGACTTTATCATGCTTGTGTGTTTCGATCGTGCTTTGTGTGTTACTTGCTTATGAATGGTATACGGGACTTAGTTTCCCATATGCGATTATTCTCATTGTTATTGAAATTGACCAAAATATAACTCTGGAAATATCTAGAAGAAACACGAGAATTATATGGTAAAGTTATCTTCGGTGACAATATACTATGCGTATAAATTTGTTTTGCTCTTCTAAGACAAATGGTTAGGAAATCCGTCCACCACCACTTAAATGGTTAGGAGGTGATCTTCGCTCTTATTTTTTGTTTGTTTGTTTGCCACAGAACCAGAGTTGAGTTTATCGGAAATCCATTGAATTGTTTTGGGGCATTTGGTAAGCGGGGAAGTATAACCACTCCAAAATCATATACGTGTTCTATGCTTTGGAAGATGTTCGTGATTGGTTCAAAATGCTGGAATCTATGTGGAGCTTCGAGACCGGTTTTAGATGCTCAAACACATGTAGTTTTTTGTGATTTATTCAGGATGTGGGGATCCATGTGTGATTCTGAGGTCCGTTGAGATATGGAAATCCATATGCGATTTTGTGATATGTTGGCGAATCCCTATATGATTTCAAGATCTTTTGAGATATGGGAATCTATGTATGGTTCCAAGATCTGTTCGAGTTGGGGACTCGTGTGTTGAGATCTGTTATAGTTGTGACTCATGTGTTGGGACGTCGAACGTGACTTCACCATCGGTAATAACAGAAACCCGAGATAGGAGACATAGCCTATGGGGTTTAGCTAACTTAAAGGGTGCAGACACTCCATTCTAGTGTTGCTTATGGATATGCATGCGGGAGTGATGTGACTCGGTGCCAGTGTTCGGGCATGAACCAACTATGTTTTTCCTGCAGCATATTTTATCTAGAGATATACGATGCTCGGAAGGATACCTCTGATCCTTGTGCAGGAGTGTCGTTCTCGTGATACCGAGGGCACCTCCATGGAATCCTACACAATTAGCGAACATGCCTTAGCAGTTGTGATTGTATACATATTATTCACTCACATGCATTGTAGCTACGTGATTATTTATATTTCACACCTTAGATGTTATTATATTATGCATTGTAGCTACGTGATTATTTATATTTCACACCTTAGATGTTATTATATTATCAATGAATTTTATAATAAAAATGTATTGGTTATCATAAGGTAAAAACCCCTCCGTGTCTATTACGACGTGGTCTTACGAGGTACCCTTATTTTGAAGGGTTTTACAAATATCGCAATCCATATGATTTGAGTTTCTCACGCTGGTTTACTAGACTGATCCGGTGTTATTTTCTAAATGCTCGGGTCAGCTCGAGGATATTTCCAAATTTAGTTGTGGTTCATTGGAGTTCTTGGAGAGGAGCTCGATGATTTCTTATCGTATTTATTTTCTGCTGCATTACTTGATTATATCTATCAGCATTTATGAGGACAGATAGTTATAACTATCTAGGCTAATGATAGGTTATTTTACTCTGATTGATGTATGTATGTCAAAGTTTTCTTTTTGGTAAAGACCTTTTGAGATATTATATATTATCGTTCTGCATGTGAGATTCTAATATTTTGTTCTTCTTTCTTGTTCTGTTTCTTTTTACGTTACCCTATTCTGTCTTTCCGACACTTGGATGCTTGACATGTGAATACTGTGGATGTATTATTGTCGACATTCGGGGGTCGAAAAGGCAGATCCTTACATGTGGTGTTAGAGCTGAAGGTTAAGAGAGAGCCTTGGCTTTGGTGGGTATAACTCATTAAGAGATAGGGTAATGGAATGCCTTATTATGAGTTGAGTGTATTATTTATATGAGAGTTTATATTTTTTATTGTTATAAAAATGTTTTGTATTGTGTTGGTTGGTCTGTTGAGTGGCTTATGTATTCTGATCAATACAAGTTGCTAATTATCGATAGGGATCTCTAAACACTTGAACAAGACAAGCCGACACGGTATTGTTTTTGAAATTGGTAAATGAAATAATTTTACCTGGGATTATATATATATATATAGAAGAATAATTTTCAAATAATTGATATAGTTATTTATGATGTGTTAGTTTGTCAGGAAATGATAATATTCAATTATCATTATTTATTGTTTGATTACTTGTGCTCGACCAGTTTATAAGTAGTTTTATCTTTTCACTACATGGGTTAGATATATAGGAACTTCTGGGAACATTGAAATGAACACCTTATGAATTAAGATTCACAATTTGACTATAAGGCATTTGGTGATGATGTTAGGTTCAAATTTAATTTTAATGAAAGTTGTTTATTATAGACTTTGAGAAAGATAAGATGTTTTAAAGATAAACACTTGTGTAATTGTTTTACATAATAAAGTGACTTATATAAATATGGTTTATGAGTATACTTTATAAATATGAAAAGTTTTTAAACTCAAAATTTGAGAACTTAAATCCTGGTGTTTTTGAACTGGTTTTCTAAGATTTTGGAAAATTGGTCTATGTAATTGATATCATGTTACTTAGTAATATTTATGAAGTATTTAATACCATTTTGAAAATGATTTCGGTTAAGTCCGAAAGGCATGGTTTGGATGTATTGAACTCACTTCTATCACTGAAAAATAATTCTGATGATGACTGCAGCATCGTCGGGGTTTATTTTGAGTTTCTAAGTGGAGGATGCTACTATAGTAGCTATGCTACAAAGTTGTTTTGGTAAAACATATTTTGATTCAAATCTAGGAAGTATGATTTGATACAAATGATGTATATATTATTATTTCAAAGTGATTTGAAATAAAATCAGATGTTTAGTTCTGAGGTATTTTGTTAAGATATTTTATGGACTCGTGTATCCTACACATTAGGGTAAGTTAGACAGTCGAAACTTCGGAATTTGTATAAGAAATTGAAGCTAAGTGTCGTAAAAGTATAAAAAGTTGATTTTTTGTAACTAAGATAGTAGAATTTAAAACAAGTTTTAAATTGTTTGAATATCCATGTTATGTATTGGATGCTTTTAGTATATACTTTGAGGATGTAGTGGAGTATTATACGAGTATGAATTTAAGTTATGTAATGTTTAATAACTTAAAGTTATATTTTTTGAAATGATTCATAAATGATTTTAGTATTGAATAACATACTATTTGGATAAAAGAATGTGATAAAAAATATTGGTGTAGTTAAGAAACCAATAGGATAAATATGTAAACTGTACGTGAATCGTTTTATTCGCATGACAGTCCTGATTTAGTATTCGAGTACATGATTTGGAGGTGGTTTACATCAGTCCGAACAAGGATTTTTCACTGGATTCTTAATGGCAAACACTTGATACAGATTGTTGATATGATCCTGAAGTTTTCTATCGTAGTATATATCTATGTAAGGAGAATGGATGTTTCTAATATAGGAACCTGATCGGAGTCCGTACTAGAGAGGTTAAGTGATCTATACTACTTGGGAAGTGAATTTATGTGATCGAGCAAGTGATCAGAATTGTATTGCATATGGATGGTCCATGTGCATTGTATGGGGTTTCATATTTGCTTACCGTGTTTTATTGGTTTATGGAGAGTTTAGCTGATGACTCTTTGATTTGTTATAAGGTATTGTGGATCGTCGACTAAGTAATAACCTAAGGCTGTTGAGCGCCAGATACGCTTAGTAAATCATTTATCATCCTTGTGAGATGAGAGGATTTGGAACATGGGCAAGCCGTGAGTTTTTTTTTGCTAAATGATTTTGAATACTGTTAAGTATTGGTATGAGATTGTTTCTTTTGTTGCTAGTGTTGGAATTTCTAGGATGAAATATTCTAAGTGGGGGAGAATGTAACGACCCAGAATTTCGGGTACTTCATATTTAAATATCTGAATTATTTAAATATTTAAATCTTAGACTAAATGTTATTAAAATGATTTAATAAGTATTTTAACCCACTTTTCAATCATAAGTAATGATGGTAAACTTGTTTTGAAAAAATGTTTACAAAAATATATTCTTTGAAATAATATCGATAAATTGACCGGTAATCGTTTTATCGATAAACAGCTTTTTTCTTAATGAAAGTTGTTCAACGTTTTGTGTATTTCTAGTTAATCATTATGGAGGTAATTAGCAATTAAAATATTTTTATGTTTATGGCTAACTAAATACTATTTGAGATATTTGTGTGAATAGTGTTTAGATATTTTGAAATGAGTTTTGTGGTATTTCTTAAAAGTTAAGTAAAAGAAAGTGAGGTATAAAGTTAAAGGAGCATGCAAGGCACATGGGAATGGGTCTTAGCTATGTATAAGAGAGGGAGGGAAGGTGCTTTAACATATGTATTCATTCATTATCTCAAAAGCTTCATAAAGAATCAAAAGATCAAAAATGGTGGAAGTGATTAGCACTAATCCACTCCTTTCATCTCTAACCTTTTCAAATCTAAACCAAATCAACTCTAATCTCTTCCAAACTTTCACCAACACCTTATAACGCTGTAACACCCCTAATTTTTAATAACATTATTCAGGATATTTAATTAGATAAAACTAAATAGAATAATGCAAATATTAAAGTGATAAGGAGATTGAGATTTGAAAATTTATTTTGAGGTCGTGCCTAATTAAATAAATGGGCATATGAATGGTTTTATATGTTAATTAATTAGCACAAGGGTATATTAGGAATTACCGCGCCATAATTCCATTACCCTTAAAAATAACGTTTCTATTCTTTTGTTCATTCATTTCTCAAAAACTCTAAAACGCAAACAAAAGAAAGCAAAGCCGACCATTATTTAGGAAGAAAAGAGGAGAGAAATTCATCTAAAGCTAAGGAATCAAGCTAAGGGAATTAATCAAGTATCAAATCTCAAATTCCTTATCCTAATCAAGGTGAATAATAATCAAAACCATCTCTATTTTTGTTTTTATGATTATTTGATTTTGGGTTTAAGTTTAAATCCATTATGATGATTTTTGATGATGATATGCTTGAGTTTTATGATATGTTTGATTCAAACAAGATTGTTTGATAACTGTTTTATACAATTTTAAGGCTAAAATCGTCTATATTGAATTTCGAATGCCATAAGGAATTTATATGTTATGTAAAACGTTATTTTGGAGATGGGTTTTAATTTTTATAATTTTCCAAACTATCGAAAATTTATTATGAATTTTCAAAGGAAAATATGAATAATTGGGTTTAGAAATTAATTTTGGCTATATTATGAAGGATTTGAGTCTGAAATTTATATATGTTAGATAACGTATTAAAAGTGGATCTCTATGATTTTTGGGGATTTTTCCTAAGTAATTTACTATGGAAATTAATTTATTTTAGATGGAGGACTTAAATGATTTAATTGTTTTGCTTAATGTAACGGCTTATTTGTTAAATTAATCTTTGTTTAAATCTGAAACTATGCTGTAGTTTTATTTTGGGAAAGAATTTGAAAAGTTAAGGCAACCAATTAAATGTTTACAAATAGGCAGATTAGTTAAAAAGCAATTACTTAAAAATGCATTAAAACAATCTTTACCCAGAAACTATGTTCCGCCTCTTTTAGAAGCAACCTTTCGACTGAAGGAACTGGGCCAGCCCGTAGCAGAAGAAATGGGTGAATTTCAAAAAAAATTACCATTTTGAATCTTTAGTGGGCCTATGAAGTCTAAATATATATAGAACTTTCTAAGTTTCTTTTAAATAAAATCAATATTTTATTTAACTTCATAAATAAAGTTTCACTTTAATTTAATGTGTATGTAAGTTAGAGTATATCAAATATACTCTTATATACAAATTTGTATGTAACATTTACTTTCTAATTTATCCAGAGAAGGAAATATATCATTTCCTTTCTCTTAGTTATTTAATTAATGAGGGGGCATATATTTATTTGGAGAAGGAAACTTTTCATTTCCTTCTTCTTAAATTATTCAATTAATGAGGGATCATAAATTTAGTTAGAGAAGAAAACTTTTCATTTCCTTCTCTTAATTAAATTAAATAATTGATTAATGAAATAACATTAATGACTAATCTAAATATGACATGAATTGTAAATATATTCACAGTAAATATTGTGCAAGTGCAACATATAGGGAGTGTGCATAGTTAGTGGTAATTTATATGTATACATAAAATAAACAAGAACAATTTGAATGGTTATTGCATAGGAATTGAAATCAAAATAAGTAAGGGATGACATGAGTGATTGATACAGTTTCCCATTTAGTAAACTTAATTAATGCAACATACTAATGACAATCATAAGTACCATAATGAAAGAATATAGAAGGCGAACAATAAATTGTATGCAGAGATTATTGTCTTAATTAAAAAGAGAAATGATTTCATACTACGACAACATGTGTAAAGAAAAATAAA
Organism: Allium fistulosum; assembly: GCA_030737815.1. Taxonomy (NCBI): domain Eukaryota; kingdom Viridiplantae; phylum Streptophyta; class Magnoliopsida; order Asparagales; family Amaryllidaceae; genus Allium; species Allium fistulosum. Next base: position 85,222,891 of record CM060901.1, on the reverse strand, counting down.
TTTTATATGAACACATAAAAGTAGATCCAAATATGTATATATGGAATTCAATCAACACTTTCTAATAATATAAATTAGTTGTAATTACAGTCAATTTTAAAACTTTGATTTGTTATTAAAATTCCTTTTATTCATATGTAAATATTTAATGCAATAAAAAGTGCAAATAATACATGCAAACAAACAAACATACAAGTATTAAAATTCAATACTAAAATTACACTTTGTTATGAAAGATTAAAACATAGATCTACAATTGAAACATTGTATTGATTCCATATAAATTTCATTTTTAACTTTAAATATAATTCAATCAATCAACATGAAAATATAAATTTCCAGATTTAAAGAAATGGAATATAAATTAAATGTTGAAACATAGAACTAAAGTAAAACATTGTATTTTAAAATATATAGATTTAGTTTCAATATAATAAGCAGCTAATCAATTTGAACAAGTAAACATTCAGATCTGAAGAATTACAATTTAATTAGAATGTTAAAAAAAACACATATCTACATTTAAATGTTGTTTTAAAACATAAACAAATTTAATTTTGATTTATCAAATGAAAACTCAATCATATCACTCAACAAATAATTCAATCTTCATAAACGATTTTTTTTCAACTAAGCCAGATATCAATACATCTTTCAAATTATGAAAGTCAAATTAAATTTCAATCAAACATTGCAAAATCATTATCTATATAGAGAAAAAGACATACCTTGCTACCCAATCCTTAAAATGCACCTTGTTGATGTTGCCTTTGATTTGCACCTTGAATGAAGAATGTTTATATATCCGATTGAATCACCTTAGGATGTTGCTTAGAAATTACACCTTGAATGATGATATCTCCTCAGATCTTCAAAATCCACATCCTATCCTTGCAAGAGATGGATGAACCACTTTTGTTTCATTTTATTTGGAGTTGAAAGATTTAGAAATTCCTTTTTTTTGTTTTTGCCATGAAAAGTTAGGAGGAGAGAAAGAGAAAGAATGAATGAGAATAAAAATGAATTGTACGTACATAATGAATTAGAGAATATGTTTTATTTAAAAGAAGGAAACCTTTCCCATTCTTTAATTAAAACCTCTCTAATTAATTCTCTTGATTATCTTTCTCTTTCCACTCCTATTTCTTTACATTGTACGGTTGAAAATTACGTGCCATCAAATGACATAGGATTCCATAAATTAACGCATGTAATTATCTTTTATTTAATTACAGTGATATCATATATCAATGCGCGCAAATATAACTTTTATAAATGATTTCAAATAATTACAAATAACTCTCATTCATCAAATAAAATAAATAATAATAAATATTTCTCAAATACTAATTAAGTTAATTAGATTACAACCTTTTATAAATTAATTAAATCATGTGGTTTTTCGAAGAATTCATCATTACGGTTGTGTGACTTAAAAGTGTAAATTCAGTCAGCGATTAATATTGAACAAATCAAATATTAACGTTCACACGTCACTTAGTAGGTGGTGTGACATTTTGGCTGAATTTATCGCTTACACATCTTTTGGTCTATGCAGTTAATGCCCCGCTATTACCCCGCTATAATCCTGCTATATCTCATAGCAGATTCTACCGCTACGATTTTTCCATATAGCCCCAAATATAGCCTTTCTGCTTTAAGCCATGCTATTTCTGCTATATCCCCTTATTCCTGCTATATCCCGCTATTTCCGCTATATCTTCTTTTAATGAAATGAATTGAAAAATGACATTTATACATTATAAAAATTATGAAATTAATTTATTTAATTGAATTTTTAATATATTTTAAGAAATGAAAATACTCTAATATTCTACTAAATTCAATTTTGTTATATAAAGTTTTACGTTTATTTAGAGTATATTTGAACATCTATTTATTTAAAATTATTTATGTATTAATTACAATTCAATTAAATGTTAAATTTTCATTTAATTACAATTTATATATTTGTAAATACATTAAGTACGAGTTTTATATGGTATTTTAGAGTCATCCGCTATATCCCGCTATATCCTCGCTGTATCCACGCTATGACTTTTTGCACTTCGGCCGCATTGAATATGCCGAGTGCTTTAACTACACAGCTTTTGGTAAAAATCCAATTTTACTTATTATAAGCAGTATCTAATGGTGATAATTATTTACACAATTTCTCTTTGTGACACCCCACCTCTATACTCATGCTAGCCAAGGACACTATGGAGTAATGTCGTCAACTAGCGCGAAGAATAAGGCTTTTGAGGAGCGACCATCCGTGTAATTGCCTTGTGCATGTACCGATATGTCAGACAGTATAACATGCATTTCATTTCAAGAGGAAATCCGACATACCGATACAAACTCAAAGCTACCACACAGTGGCTAAGTGGACCTCGGAAACAAATATAGAAATAAGCATAACACAAATCAGTCACAGATGTTCATATCTCAAAGGCGGAAACGAAGATGAATATAACACAAAAAAGTGTACATCAGAGTAGTGGTCAAATAAGATCCACAATATTACAAAAGAATAGATACAAGTGCTAGACAAAAGAATATGTATACATCAAGGAGTCTCTATCTCAAATGTATTACAACAAAAACTACCAATCTAATGTAGTTAGGCAAAAGTCAGAAGATGATCCCAAATAAGGAATCAAGCAGAAGTACCTGTAACATCTCGGTCTGACCCAAGTATTATTTAATAAGAAAATAATAAACGGATCAGTCTTACTATAATTATCATTTATAAAATGAGATAAGAGTAGAGATATAACTAAAACGTATGATAACAATAAAGTCAAACTGTGACAAGTATGCTTTAAACAACAACAAAATCATACAATATCTCAAGAATCTGAAAGTACCAAAAAGAATGTCATATTCTTTATTTTATTCACCAAACCACAAATATTGACAAACATATCATTGCCAATCACATAAAGAGGTGAAACACAAAATTCTAGAAATCATCAATTAGAAATCCAGAAATCACAAAGGGGGGAGGCCTATCACAAACGGGAGCATGAAAACTCACCAACACGTGTATCACAAACGGAACGCTATTCCATGGTCGCTAACCATAAATTTTGAGTCGGAGCTCCACAAACGGCCCGAAGACCACGGGTCGCTACCCCGCCAAATTGAACCGAAGTTCCACAAACGGGGATTGTAATCCCCAAATAAAAAAATAAACATCGCACATCGCTAGTCTAAATCACAAAATGATCATCATCGATCAATAAAAAGTGTCGATTACACTAAGCTAGTAAATATATGAGTTTAGCTTCATGTCCCATAACCACTAGCTTAACTTAAATATTTACGAACAAATTGTAGATTCCCACTCGAAGATTGTCACAAGAGTTCAATCGAACAAGTCCAAGAATTAACCGGCAAAGTAAACGCAAGCGTTTCATACCACTTGTTTTGCTAAGCCGTTTAATTAGATTTCTCATACGAATGAGGTAAAGGTTTGTATATGCTAATAGATTAGAAAACGGTTTATAAACGAGCTTTGTATTAAAAATAGAGTTAAAATCATCTTTGTAAAAGAGTTTGAATATTTACTACTAGTATAGAAACCTTTGTATTTTAAAGTGACAAAGCATAGAAATGATTGTAGAAACAATCAATCACCAAAATCCACATACGAAGACGTGAATCAAATCCAAAGAAATCGATACCGAATCCATCAAAATGGATATTCTCAAAAATCCCGAAAAAATAAGTCATCAAAGTCAATAATGAATGATAACAATAAATCGGATGATCACGAATCCATAAAAATTGGAATCTCAAGCGAAATAGGAAAAATAGGCAAAAACAAGCATGTCAGTCGACTGGCCTCTGCAGTCAGTCGACTGATCCAGAAAACCGAAAGTTTCAGACCCTACAGTCAGTCGACTGACTGCAGAGGCCAGTCGACTGGGTGGCACTGAAACTGTTTTCCAGCCTATCAAATGAAGAGCAAACTCTCACCATTTGCAATCGGATGAGCAACGGGCTTTAGGGGTTTTTGCCAATCGACAACCCAGCCCTATAGGCTCTTCGATACACCACCAAAAGCATGTTCATAAATCAAAGCTAGGATTTTCAAAGTTTTGACTTCAAAACAACAAAAATTGAAATGTTCACCAAATCAATTCAAATCAAAAGCAAATGAATATGCACAAGTGTTAGGCATTCATACCTAACAACAAAGATAGCTATAGACATAGATGTGAGATAAAGAACTCACCTTTAAACCCAAAAACGATGAAGGAGAAGCTTGAAAGAAAAGGAAGATCAACTACTCTTCAACTTCAACTCTAGAAGCTTGAATCTAAGCTCAAAATAAGAACATTTCCTAAATTAGGTTTAGGAAATTTCTGAAATTAAAGAGAGAATGAGTTGGAGAAGATGAAGAGGAAGCTTATCTAAGCTTCTCTTTGATTTTGGAGCTAACACTTGGATTTGTAAAGAAGATTAGGGCCTAAGAATTCTAATTCTTTTTCTCTTCCCCCATTTTTGCTAAAGCTTGAAGTGTTAGGAAATATTAGAATGAATGAAGAGGAGTTGGATGAAGGGTTAGGTTATTAGAAGGTTGATGGGCTGAAACCCAAACCCAAAGCGAAAAAGTCATAATTTTTACTCGACTCCAAACATATCGATGTTTATACTCAAAAAAGTTGTAAACACCATTTTGGACTCAATGGAGGTGGTCTCGAGTCCCAATTCGACTGTTTACAAAAAATAGTTTTTCGGACTTTAATCCGATTAACGATTCTATATTTAAATAAAACATTTAAATATAGAATTCATAAAATATGCGGGTTGTTACAGACTCCCCTGCTTAAAGAAATTGCGTCCTCACAATCTTTAAGAAATAAATAAGAAGTAACAACAATAAAAGCATATCAACACAAAAAGAAGAAATTTGAAATAAAAAGTTCACCTTAAGGAGCACGAGAGAGCAAGTTCGGATGTGTTCGCTCGATGAATTCTCTGGATTCCTAAGAGCAATCCTTAGGATTTGAGGACCACTGAACTTTCACAAGAGGAACATCTTTATTTCGAAGGCGTTTAACCTCCGAAGCAATGATACAAATAGGATGTTGCTCATAAGTCAAACTAGGCGAAACTTCAATTTCTTCAATAACACCGGGCTCAAGAATAGAATCGGAATCTCGAAGGCATTTCCGTAGTTGAGAGACGTGAAACACGTCATGAATAGCAGAAAATTGAGCCGGTAATAAAAGGCGATACGCCACGGAACCAATGCGTTCGGTGATGGGAAATGGGCCAATATATCGAGGTGCTAATTTTCCAGATCTACTGAAACGCACAACACCCTTCATAGGTGAAACACGAATAAACACAAAATCTCCCACAGGAAATTCTAATTTCCTTCTTCGATTATCGGCATAGGATTTTTGTCTACTTTGAGCTTCTTTCATCCTATGTCGAATAAGGTCAATCTTTTCTGTGACATCACGGATAAAATTAGGACCTAAAACCAGCTTCTCACCGGCTTCAAGCCAACACGAAGGAGATCGGCATGGCCTTCCGTAAAGTGCCTCGAAAGGTGCCATACCAATACTAGATTGGAAGCTATTGTTATAGGAAAACTCAACAAGAGAAATATGGTCTTACCAACTTCCACCAAAATCAAGAACACATGCACGAAGAAGATCTTCAAGAGTTTGATTCACACGCTCAGTTTGTCCATCGGACTGAGGATGATAAGCGGTGCTAAAATTAAGCTTCGTTCCCAAAGCTTTTTGAAGACCTTTCCAGAATCCACTAGTAAAAAATGGATCACGATCGCTAACAATAGAAGTAGGAACTCCATGCAATTTAACAATTTCCTTGACAAAAAGTTTAGCCAAAATAGGTATGGTCCGATTGGACCGAACGGGAATAAAATGGGCGGACTTTGTAAGTCTATCAACTATCACCCATAGGCTATCATGACCCGAACGAGAACAGGGAAGATCGTCAATAAAGTCCATGGAAATTTGATCCCACTTCCATATTGGAATTTCCAATGGTTGCAATAACCCACCGGGCCTTTGATGCTCGGCCTTTACAAGTTAGCAAGTCATGCAACGCTTAACAAAGTTAGCAATATCGGATTTCATTCCATCCCAATAATAAAGTCGCTTCATATCAGCGTACATTTTACTACTATCGGGATGAATGGTAAATTTAGAACGATGAGAATCTTCTAAAATGTCTTTACGAAGATCAATCATATTTGGCACCATAAGTCTACCAAATTTTCGAATACCACCACGAGCATCAATATCAAAGTCTTTCAAACCTTCAATATCAATTTTATCCCTACAACTTTGGCTAAGAAGAACCAATTCGGGAACATGCTTTTGAGCTTCAAGAATGCGGTCTAAAAGAGAAGGATGAGCCTCAAGGCTACATAAAACAAGAGATGAACATGAATCGGATTCACGATCTCGAACCTCACAAGTGGATAAAGTTGCGAGATCATTCCATTCGGATATCATCATGGAAACAACCGCTTGTTGCTTACGACTAAGGGCATCAGCAACACGATTTCCCTTTCCACGAGTATAAAGAATATCAAGATCATAAGATGCAAGGAACTTGAGCCAACGTTGTTGACGCAAATTAAGTTCCTTTTGAGAAAATAAATACTTCAATGATTTATGATCGGTGTAGAGAACAAACTTCTCCCCCAAAAGATAATGGTGCCAAATTCTAAGGGCGAAAACAATAGCCGCGAGCTCTAAATCATAAGTGGCATATCTAGTCTCGGCAGGCTTTAATTGCCTAGAAGCATAAGCGATAACACGTTCCCGCTGCATGAGAACGACACCCAAACCAACACGACTAGCATCGATATAAACAATAAAATCTTGGTTCCCATCCGGAATCACAAGAATATGAGCATCGGAAATGAGTTCTTTTAGTTTCTGAAAAGCAGCTTCACATTTGTTAGACCAAATGTATTTAACTCCCTTCTTTGTCAAATTAGTAAGTGGTACGGAAATTTTAGAAAAGTCTTTTATGAACCGACGGTAATAGCCCGCCAATCCGAGAAAGCTACGAATTTCCGTCACACTCTCCGGTCTCTTCCAATTTTGAATCGCTTCAATCTTTGAAGGATCCATGGAAATTCCGGATTCAGAAATAATATGCCCCAAAAATTTCACACGAGATTGCCAAAAGTGGCATTTAGAAAATTTTGCTCTCAATTGGTTACTCCTAAGAGTTTCCAACACAATCCGAAGATGTTTTTCATGCTCCTCTTCGGTTTTAGAATAAACAAGAATATCATCGATAAAGATGAGAACAAATCGATGGAGGAAGCCTTTGAAAACTCGATTCATAAGGTCAACGAAATAAGCTGGAGCATTCGTCAAACCAAATGGCATAACAAGCCATTCATAAGATCCATAACGATTACGGAACGATGTCAAAGGAATGCTATCCTCTACAATACGGAGCTGATGAAAACCGGTTGCTAAGTATAACTGTGAAAAGACTTTAGCACCACTAAGCTGATCAAATAAATCATTAATCTGAGGCAAGTGATATTTATTCTTGATGGTAAGATCGTTAAGCTTGCGGTAGTCAACGCAAAGCCTAAGTGAACCATCGGATTTCTTCACAAAAATAGCTGAAGCTCCCCATGGAGAGGAACTAGATTGAATAAATTGTTTTGCTTCCAATTCAGATAATTGTTTACGCATCTCCTCATTTTCCTTATTGGACATACGATAAGGAGGACGAGTAATAGGTTGGGCTCTAGGGATTAGATTAATTCTGAACTCAATTGCTCGCTTAGGTGGTAATCCTAAAACGGGCTCAAATATGTCGGGAAATTCACGAACAATGTGAATGAGGGAAATGAAATCTTCCTCATCATCGTTATCGTCATCATGAGGATTTAGTGAATACAAGGACGCTCCCGAATTGGAATCTGAATCTTTAAGAACAAGAGAAATCTGCTTAACAGATTGAGGATGTCGAAGATATATTGTCCGCTCAGGACATAGGATATGGGCTTCATAACGGTTAAGCCAATCCATTCCCAAAATCATTCCAAAACCAAGGTAACGCATAGCATGCAAATCGGCTTGGAAAGCATAATCGCATAAAATAATTTCGACGTCTTTACATAGTAAACTGAGTGTTGCGGATCCACCAACCGGATTCGCAATCCTTAATGAAGTCATCAAGCCAATAACATTCAAAGATAAAGCATCAACAAGTTCTTTTGATATAAAAGAGTGAGATGCACCCGTATCAAAAACAATTCAAATAGGAAGATCACGAAATACAATAATGCCATCAAGGATAGAATGAGAAATATCTTGACCACGAGAAGTGTTAGCAGGGACTTGTACAACATTTATCTTGCCCTCCTTCTTTCCTTGAAGTTTGGGACACAAAGATATAGTGTGAGCCGAACTCTTGCAATAGCGGCAAGAAAGAGACTTCGGACACTTGTTTGCATAATGGTCCTTAGAACCACAATTGTAACATTCCCCACGACGAGGGTTAGGAGTATTCGCTACCGAAGTTGTTTGTTTCCCCTTTTTGTTGGGATTAGGCTTGAATTTAAAAGGTCTCTTCTTGTTGATGTTTTGTTTGACTTCAATATCACTTTCTTTATCGTCCTCTTCGAGTCGAAGAGCGATATCAACTAGCTGATCAAAAGAAACTTCTAATTTCAGAAATAATGGCTTTTTAAGGTTTTTGTTCAACCCATAAACAAATCTCTGATTTTTCTTCAATGGGATATTAATATACTCGACTCCATATTTAGATAGAGATTCAAAAGAAGCGACGTAATCCGTCACAGAAGATTCACCTTGAACAAGGTCAATGAAGCGTCGAGCTAGAGATACTTTTTCAGCTTCCGACACGAATTTCAACTCGAACCTTTCCCGGAATTGCTCCCAAGTAAGATCTGCTTCACTAATTTCAGAGATCAAAAGCTCGTACCAGTCCAATGCTCTTTCTTGGAACATACTAGAAGCCACTTGGACTCAATGAAGATAAAAAAGATTCATGCGAGAAAAGATGCGGTCGCATGTTCTATACCAAGCTTGGACTTCTATAACGCTCTCGGAACCTTTGAATGGCTTTCCACCCAAATTGGTGTAATCACCGCACAAGCATGCAAATCCAGATTTTGGATGAGTGGGCTTTGGAATAGGTCCGGCAGCTTGAGCATTTCTCACAAGATCTAGAAGTTGCTGAGCAGACATAAATACTCCATCCTGAGGAGTAGCACTCGATTGACCGGCGCTGGAATGGCCTGGTCTAACCATTTCTCTTCTCTTTAAGAAAGATAGAAAAGAGAAAAAAGGTTAATCTCAGAATGAATATCAAACAAACTTGATTGATAAAACAAGGCATCATAAAAAGAAATAGGATAGAACAGGTTCAATGATTCAAATTAATCCTAAGGCACGACAACTAAGAAAGACTTAGGACAATGATCCTTGCTAGATTATTCTACATTGTTCCGAAGTTTGGCTCTAATACCAAGCTGTGACGCCCCACCTCTATACTCACGCTAGCCAAGGATACTACGGAGTAATGCCATCAACTAGCGCGAAGAATAAGGCTGTTGAGGATCGACCATCCGTGTAATTTCCTTGTGCGTGTACCGATATGTCAGACAGTATAACATGCATTTCATTTCAAGAGGAAATTCGACATACCGATACAAACTCAAAGCTACCACACAGTGGCTAAGTGGACCTCAGAAACAAATATAGAAATAAGCATAACACAAATCAGTCACAGATGTTGATATCTCAAAGGCGGAAACAGATATGAATATAACACAAAAATGTGTACATCGGAGTAGTGGTCAAATAAGATCCACAATATCACAAAAGAATAGATACAAGTGCTAGACAAAAGAATATGTATACATCAAGGAGTCTCTATCTCAAATGTATTACAACAAAAACTACCAATCTAATGTAGTTAGGCAAAAGTCGGAAGATGATCCCAAATAAGGAGTCAAGCAGAAGCACCTGTAACATCTCGGTCTGACCCGAGTATTACTTAATAAGAAAATAATAAACGGATCAGTCTTACTATAATTATCATTTATAAAATGAGATAAGAGTAGAGATATAACTAAAACGTATGATAACAATAAAGTCAAACTGTGACAAGTATGCTTTAAACAACAACAAAATCATACAATATCTCAAGAATCTGAAAGTACCAAAAAGAATGTCATATTCTTTATTTTATTCACCAAACCACAAATATTGACAAACATATCATTGCCAATCACATAAAGAGGTGAAACACAAAATTCTAGAAATCATCAATTAGAAATCCAGAAATCACAAAGGGGGGAGGCCTATCACAAACGGGAGCATGAAAACTCACCAACACGTGTATCACAAACGGAACGCTATTCCATGGTCGCTAACCATAAATTTTGAGCCGGAGCTCCACAAACGGCTCGAAGACCACGGGTCGCTACCCCGCCAAATTAAACCGAAGTTCCACAAACGGGGATTGTAATCCCCAAATAAAAAAATAGACATCGCACATCGCTAGTCTAAATCACAAAATGATCATCATCGATCAATAAAAAGTGTCGATTACACTAAGCTAGTAAATATATGAGTTTAGCTTCATGTCCCATAACCACTAGCTTAACTTAAATATTTACGAACAAATTGTAGATTCCCACTCGAAGATTGTCACAAGAGTTCAATCGAACAAGTCCAAGAATTAACCGGCAAAGTAAACGCAAGCGTTTCATACCACTTGTTTTGCTAAGCCGTTTAATTAGATTTCTCATACGAATGAGGTAAAGGTTTGTATATACTAATAGATTAGAAAACGATTTTATAAACGAGCTTTGTATTAAAAATAGAGTTAAAATCATCTTTGTAAAAGAGTTTGAATATTTACTACTAGTATAGAAACCTTTGTATTTTAAAGTGACAAAGCATAGAAATGATTGTAGAAACAATCAATCACCAAAATCCACATACGAAGACGTGAATCAAATCCAAAGAAATCGATACCGAATCCATCAAAATGGATATTCTCAAAAATCCTGAAAAAAGAAGTCATCAAAGTCAATAATGAACGATAACAATAAATCGGATGATCATGAATCAATAAAAATTGGAATCTCAAGCGAAATAGGCAAAATAGGCATAAACAAGCAGGTCAGTCGACTGGCCTCTGCAGTCAGTCGACTGATCCAGAAACCCGAAAGTTTCAGACCCTGCAGTCAGTCGACTGACTGCAGAGGCCAGTCGACTGGCTGGCATTGAAACTGTTTTCCAGCCTATCAAATGAAGAGCAAACTCTCACCATTTGCAATCGGACGAGCAATGGGCTTTAGTGGTTTTTGCCAATCGACAACCCAGCCCTATAGGCTCTTCGATACACCACTAAAAGCATATTCATAAATCAAAGCTAGGATTTTCAAAGTTTTGACTTCAAAACACCAAAAATTGAAATGTTCACCAAATCAATTCAAATCAAAAGCAAATGAATATGCACAAGTGTTAGGCATTCATACCTAACAACAAAGATAGCTATAGACATAGATGTGAGATAAAGAACTCAACTTTAAACCCAAAAACGATGAAGGAGAAGCTTGAAAGAAAAGGAAGATCAACTACTCTTCAACTTCAACTCTAGAAGCTTGAATCTAAGCTCAAAATAAGAACATTTCCTAAATTAGGTTTAGGAAATTTCTGAAATTAAAGAGAGAATGAGTTGGAGAAGATGAAGAGGAGGCTTATCTAAGCTTCTCTTTGATTTTGGAGCTAACACTTGGATTTGCAAAGAAGATTAGGGCTTAAGAATTCTAATTCTTTTTCTCTTCCCCCATTTTTTCTAAAGCTTGAAGTGTTAGGAAATATTAGAATGAATGAAGAGGAGTTGGATGAAGGGTTAGGTTATTAGAAGGTTGATGGGCTGAAACCCAAACCCAAACCCAAAGCGAAAAAGTCATAATTTTTACTCGACTCCAAACATATCAATGTTTATACTCAAAAAAGTTGTAAACACCATTTTGGACTCAATGGAGGTGGTCTCGAGTCCCAATTCGACTGTTTACAAAAAAAAGCTTTTCGGACTTTAATCCGATTAACGATTCTATATTTAAATAAAACATTTAAATATAGAATTCATAAAATATGCGGGTTGTTACAGACTCCCCTGCTTAAAGAAATTGTGTCCTCGCAATCTTTAAGAAATAAATAAGAAGTAACAACAATAAAATCATATCTAAGCTTCTCTTTGATTTTGGAGCTAACACTTGGATTTGCAAAGAAGATTAGGGCTTAGGAATTCTAATTCCTTTTCTCTTCCCCCATTTTTGCTAAAGCTTGAAGTGTTAGGAAATATTAGAATGAATGAAGAGGAATTTGAAGAAGGGTTAGGTTATTAGAAGGTTGATGGGCTGAAACCCAAACCCAAACCCAAAGTGAAAAAGTCATAATTTTTACTCGACTCCAAACATATCAATGTTTATACTCAAAAAAGTTGTAAACACCATTTTGGACTCAATGGAGGTGGTCTCGAGTCCCAATTCGACTGTTTACAAAAACAAATAGCTTTTCAGACTTTAATCCATTAACGATTCTATATTTAAATAAAACATTTAAATATACAATTCGTAAAATATGCGGGTTGTTACACTCTTCGTCAAAACTATATCACTTTGGATTTATGGAATTTGATAATGGTCAAAATTCCAATATCATCCACATTCAACTTTATAGTCCAAACACTAAGTCCTTAGTTCAATAATAACAATTATTATTAACCAAAATGCTATGGCCAGAGACTTTGACTTTGAGTTGACTTGAATTGACCATGATACTAACCCCATATAACCAAGGAGACGAATCCTCTCTTGAATAGTGCTTCACTTCCAATACTTTCACTCGATCCAACTATAGTCACTCAATGGAATGCCATGCCATGATTTGACTATAATCAAAGCGGAGCTTTTATATTGAAGATCCATAGTATTCTCAAGTTGTGAGAACTGTGTAAATAAGTCACATCGTTATTTTCTGTTTGACCTTAGTTATATTAACCAACAGAAAACTATCGAGTGAGTCGTTCTATAGTTATCTAATAACTATCAATACGTAACCTCTAGGTGTCTCCAGCAGTCATGAGTAATACACTGCCCAACATTTGGAGAGCGTTACATACTCTAGTCTCAACGGATACATCGATATCTAGTCTCGATGCATCTTGACTAGGAACATTTAAAATGGTATATTTGTTTTATTGTGATAAATTACTCACGGTTACAACACTTTGTAACTACTATCATAAACTATGTCATTTATGGATTTTCTATTAAATGTACTTTTAATTAAATTAATTAATGAATATAACCATATTATATCAAGTATATAATAGAAAGAAACACCTTTATTATGAACAAGATTGTTCAACGAGTTAGATATGTGTAACAAATTACATAATTGCCCCTAGGGCATATCCCTAACTCTATCAATCTCCCACTTGCACTTGGGGTCAATTAGGGAATCTTATTCCAATTTCTCCAATTGGCTTCTTAAAACTAGTTGGATCAATCCCTTTGTGAACGGGTATGCTATTATGTTTCAATTATCTACTCTGTCAATCAACTCTCTTCGACGGTGATAAACTACTTTATCATATGGAACAATTCAAAGTATGTCTCTCGACCTCTAATGAGCTCTAAGTTCTATTACGAACCATATCATGACATTGTGATCATATAATAATGCTATGAGATTCTCAACATTTGGAATCGGCTCAGTTGTAAATTTTTGCACTTATAATTTTATATACATTATTTGATTGCGGCGCTGTTCAAGGTGATGTACCTAGCCTTTTTTCATTGAATCAGCCATGATATTTTATTTGGAACGTTTCCAACTTAAAGATTTGTTATTGACATATTATACTTAATGTTACTTGTGAAAGTTTGAGTCTGAAGATTCCTTCATAAGGAATTTATGTTTCTGTAAACAATTTTCTAGTATTTCATAAATACATGAGAACACTTCAAACAACCATTTACTGGATTTGATATTTTCTTCATGTACCAAATACGCAAACAAATCATGATATCATAGACAACATAACATGTATGATAATTCCTATTGCCAATGCCAAGGAATCAATTTTACATGTTCCGTATTGAACATTTTAATAAGGTGTCCTTGCATATCATTTGGGACATTCCCGACATCTTTTATACTTACTATAAAAGGCATCATTTATTAATCCAATGTTGAGTATTAAAACAACTAAGGTTGATTTTGACACAAGTACATCGTTAAAATCAACAACGTGTTGTTTACTTATAGTTTAGAAATATCAATGTACATTTTATCGTTCTTTCTTATGAACACACACTTCCTTTGCACTTTGATTGAAAATCAAGCTATTTGATATTCCTATCGAAGTACTTATTCAATCTTGATGCTTACAAAATGATACTTTCGTATCATTTCTTGGATCATATATAAAGACTCACAAACTCAATATCTCTCCCACCGACTTCGAGACATTTTGGTTATTATGTGTAAACAGTTTATTCTAAATCATTATTTAGAATTTTCTGTTTCAATACATATGTACCAAAAATAAAGTCATATCAAGTGGTAATTTTGTGAGTAAATCCAAATTAACTTGAGCACGTTGAATACTGAATCTATTACGCTAATTTCAACAATTGAAATTTGCGATATTATTCTCACCAACGTTGCTTATTTAATGCCAACTGCATTAGACTTGCTCATAAAGACATGATCACGGCTGATGGATCACATCCCTTAGGTTAAGACTACCAAAATCTATATTTTGAAAGTGTACTTGGAATTCTTTTAGATTTGCGCATCAAACCATTGGAGTCAACACTCTTAATGGTTTAATTAAACAATCTAGGATTATATATTTTCGACATTAATAAGAACCTCATAGTCAACACTCTCAATGGTTTAATTAAACACTCCAAGTTTACGATTCATTCTGGAGGGATCAAGATGTATCAAGATATGAAGAGCAGCTTCTATTGGGAAGGTATAAAGAGGGATGTTAGCTAATGGGTTAGACAGTGTGTAAACTGTCAACAAGTGAAGGCTGAGCATCAAAAGCCGAGCGGGTTGCTTCAACCTTTGGAGGTACCAGTTTGGAAATGGGATTCGATATCCAAGGATTTTATAGATGAGTTGCCAAGGTCGAATTGAGGAAATGACAGTATATAGGTCATAGTGAATGGGTTGACCAAGAGTGCCCATTTCACTCTAGTTAAGTCAACCAAGATGACACCTATTTTAGCTAAGTTGTTCATGAAGAATATAGTTAGACTACATGGAATTCATAGTAGTATTGTCAGTGATAGAGATGCTTTGTTCGCTAGTGAATTCTAGAAGAGTCTATGGGATGTATTAGGCACTAAGCTCAAGATGAGTACTGCATGTCACCCTCAGATGGATGGGCAGACAGTGAGAGTCAATAAGGTACTCGAGGATTTATTGAGAGCTTGTATATTGGACTTTGGTGGATCTTGGGAAGATCACCTACATTTGGTTGAGTTTTCCAATAATAATAGTTATCAGACTAGTATAAGAATGGCACCTTTTGAAGCTTTGTATGGAAGGCTATGCAAATCACCAGCATGTTGGTTGGAGACTGGAGACAGATTAGTCTTAGCTCCTGATATGGTCAGAGAGGTGACAGAGGAGATTGAGTTGATCTAAGAAAGGATAAAGGAAGCTCAGTCTAGATAGAAGAGTTACGCAGATAAGACGCGTAAGGACCTAGAATTCTCAGTTGGAGATAGGGTTTTCATTAAGGTGTCACCGACGAAGGGTGTGGTGCGATTTGGAAAGACAGGGTAACTAGCACTGAGATATGTTGGTCCATTCCTAATTATTGATAGGATCAGAAAGCTCGCATACAGAATAGAGTTGCTGAGTAGTACGGCAAGTGTCCATAATGTATTTCATGTGTCTCATCTTCACAAGTATGTGCATGATCCAGAGATTACTATTCCTCCGACAGAGTTGGAAGATTTGATAGTAGAACCGAATTTGATTTTTGTTAAAAAACCAGTTCGGGTTGTGGCGAGAGATGAGAAAAGGTTAAGGAACAAGACAGTCAGATTGGTGAAAGTTCAGTGGAGCGACAACGAGAAGGACTGTACTTGGGAGACAGAAGAGAAGATTAGAGTTACTTTTCCTGATCTACTTTGAGGGTATGTCTATATTAGCTTTTTATAGATAGTTACTAGTCAGGTAGGCTAGTATGGCTCTTAGGAGTTGTTACAGATGATTGCTATGTTTAGTATTTAGTCCTTATTGAATTTCGAGGAAAAAATTATTTAAGGAGGGGAGCCTGTAACACCCCTAGTTTTAATAACATTCTTCATGAGATTTAATTAGATAAATTAAATAGAATAATGTAAATATTAGAGTGATAAGGGGATTGAGATTTGAAAACTTATTTTGAGGCCATGCTTAATTAAATAAATGGGCTTACGAATGGTTTATATGTTAATTAATGCAAGGGCATATTAGAAATTGCCGCACCATAATTCCATTACCCTTAAAAATAACGTTTTCATTCTTTTGTACATTCATTTCTCAAAGACTCTAAAATGCAAACAAAAGAAAGCAAAGCCGGCCATTACTTAGGAAGAAAAGAGGAGAGAAATTCATTTAAAGCTAAGGAATCAAGGATCAATCTCAAATTCCTTATCCTAATTAAGGTGAATAATAATCAAAACCATCTCTATTTTTATTTTTATAACCATTTGATTCGGGTTTAACTTTAAATCCATTACGATGATTTTTGATGATGATATGCTTGAATTTTATGATATGTTTGATTCAAACAAGATTGTTTAATAAGTGTTTTAAACGGTTTTAAGGTAAAATCGTTTATATTGAATTTCGAATGCTATGAGGAATTTATATGTCATGTAAAACATTATTTTAGAGGTGGATTTTAATTTTTATAATTTTCCAAGCTATGGAAAATTTATTATGAATTTTCCAAGGAAAATATGAATAATTGGGTTTAGAAATTAATTTTAGCTATCTTATGAAGAATCTTCATCTAAAATTTATATATGTTAGATAACATATTAAAAGTGAATTTCTATGATTTTTGGAGATTTTTCCTAAGTAATTTACTATGGAAATTAGTTTATTTTAGATGGAGGACTTAAATGGTTTAATTGTTTTTCTTAATGGAAGAGCTTATTTGTTAAATTAATCTTTGTTTAGATCTGAAATTATGTGGCAGTATTATTTTGGGAAAGAATTTTAAAAGTTATGGAAACTAATTAAATGTTTACAAATAGGCAGGTTAGTTAAAAAGAAATTATTTTAAAAGGCATTAAAACAGCCTTTACCCAGAAATTATGTTCTGCCTCTTTCAGAAGCAACCTTTCGACCCTATGCCTCCGCCTCTACGAAACTGAAACCAACCAAGTCGAAACCAACCAAGCCGAAATTGATACACAAGGTATCAATATGTTGGTACGTAGAGGATTGGAGAAAGGCAGAAGGCATGGTGTCAAAACCTAGCTTCCAATGAGGTCGAAACCTCTGTTTTACTATCCAAAGAAAAGTGCTTGCCTTGTTTTTAATTAATACTTTCGAAGGAGTCAAAACCAATGCTTTCGAAAGGGACTCTTAAATAGCTTTCGAAGGGGTTGCCACCTTTTTGTTTAAAGTGAAGCTTTCAAAAGAGTTGCATTTTTTTAAACCATTGCTTTCGAAAGGGTAGCTTCAACCCATTCAAAACCCTACTGCTGACCCTATGCCTTTTGAAGGGATTGAAGTCATCAATTCTTTCGAAAGGTAGCTTTTTTATATTAAATCCTTGACTTGATGTGTATATGGTTGGTTAACTCGTGTGTTGAACTAAAGTATGTTTGAAAGTATTTGAAGCGAGAATAGTCTCTATAAGTGTACTTCGATGTCTCTTAACTTTAACTTGTGTAAATGGAAGATTTATGATCTTACCTTGGGATTATTTGATTTGGTTGTTATCTACACATACTTTTGTCTATTGGATAGTGAAGAATTTATTGGAAAGTTATATAAAGTGTGAACCAAAGTTGTGAAAGTTAGAAGCAAAAAGGTCGCTATAGATGCAATTTGAAAATGCCTTATGTTCGCGATTTTCAAAGTTAACTTTGAGAGACATCCCGGGAGATTCTTTTCCTTTTTGATAATTATTATATGTTTACTTGTTACTTGGAAAAAAGCAGAGTTTAAAACATTTTGGAACTAGTTGAACCAATGACTAAAGTTCCTGTAAAATGTGGTTATAAATACACTTTGAAAATATAGCTTGTTTCCGGGATTTTTTGTAAATAAAGTGGTAGATATTCTTAGGGCTTTCTTTCCGTATTTTTTAAGTACCCTAATGGTAGTACTTATTATAAAAAGTCTAAGTCTTATATCATTTGTTAATGTGGTTAAAACTAGTCCTAAAGATCGTGCTTTTCAATGTTGTTTTAACAAGGACTTTTAATAGCATTTACAAATGTTGTAGCAAGTCACTTATGGTTTTAAATGTTCAAAAATGATATTTAAGTTTGGAGTTTTTTATCTGTATTTTAAGAGATGTTTTCTAACCCATTTTAAATTATTCTAAATTGGTTTGAAGTTTAAATATATTTTTAATAATTGAATATAAGTTTTGAAAAAGGTAAGTAAGCTTAACGCTAAAAGCCGACGAAGTATGCTTATATATTTCCGAGAGTTAAAGATGGATGTCGAATGGGGACAGAGCAATAGAGGTCTACTCAACCGGTTTCCATCTTGAACGAGGAATAGTTAAGTTGGGAATGTCGTAAACGGGTTAAACATGTTGTTTGTTACTTGTTTATGGAAATCGTTAATACTGCACTTAAAACTAAAAGCCGATGAGTAGACTTATTTATTTGTGACATTCAAGAATGAAGTGTCTAAGCAAGGCTTTGATACGCAACCAGTGCTTTAACTTACCTGGCTTCACTCTTGAACGAGGAATGGTTAAGTTGAAATGTCAAAAACGAGTTAAGTATACGAACATTGATTTGTATAAGCAACTGTTTTAACTAGATAATCAATTAGTCGACTATCAAACTTAACCTATTATTATCTTAGACCTTTAAAGAGAATGTTTTGAAGATAAGCATAAGTGAAGTGATTTTGGGTTTATAGTAACGATGTTTGTGCAACATTTTTTTGACCCATTTATCTGTAGTTTTGAAAAGTGATTAGATCTTTAAAATGGAGTTTAAAGATAAGAATTAAGTGAAGTGTTTTGGGTTTGTTGTAAAAAATGTTTTAGTAACAAGCGTTTTTAAACCCTTGAATAATATTTTTAAAGTGGTAAAATATTGTTAAATGATTTTAGGGAAAATACTTAGATCCTTAATAAAGGAATTTTTAAAGAGAATAACAAATATGAAATGGGTTTGGATTGTTATGACAATGTGTTAATAACATTCGTCTTTGACCCATTTTGATTATACTTATTAATGTAAATAGATCTTTGAAAAGAATGTTTTAAAGATTATCATAAGTGAAATGGTTTTAGGTTTGTAATTACAATTTGAGTAACATTTGTCTTAAGCCCTTCGAAATTGATTTGTGTATATACTTATATGGGTGAGGTAAGTATATGAATACTTTTGAGAAGTATCAAAAAATGTTGAAATGAATAGTGATGTTTTTATTAAATAGCGAAGTTTAATTAATGAGCGGAGTTTCATCTATAAAGAGTTATTGGGTAAAATTGAGTTTTGCTAATAAAGGAGGTTTTTAATTAATAAAGGGAGATTAATTAAAAAGGGGATTAGAAGTCATTTATATGACTTGATCGTGTTTGTGTATTTCAATCGTGCTTTGTGTGTTACTTGATTATGGATGGTATACGGGACTTAGTTTTCTGTATGCGATTATTCTCATTGTTATTGAAATTGACCAAAATATAAATGTGGAAATATCTAAAAGAGAAACGAGGATTATTTGGTACAGTTATCTTTGGTGATACTATACTATGCGTATAAACTCATTTTGCTCTTCTCGGACAAATGATAAGGAAATCCATCCGCTTAAATAGTTAGAAGTTGATCTCTATTCTTATGTATTGTATATTTATTTCCCACAGAATCAGAGTTGATTTTATCGAAAATCCGTTCATTAGTTTTGGAGTACCCGGTAAGCAGGGGAGTGTACTCATATGAGATGATTTGAAACCGTAACCACTTTAAAACCAATTATGTGTTCTATTCTTCGGAAGAGGTTCATGATTGGTTCGAAATGATGGAATCTATATGAAGCTTCAAGATCAGTTTGAGATGCTCGAACACATGTAGTTGCTCGTGATCTATTCAAGATGTGGGGATCCATGTGTGATTCCTAGATCTGTTGAGATATGGGAATCCGTGTGTGATTATGAGATCTATTGAGGAATCCATATATGATTTCGAGATCTGTTATGATATGGGAATCCATGTATGGTTCCAAGATCTGTTTGAGCTGGGGACCCGTGTGTCGAGATCTATTCGAGTTGTGACTCGTGTGCTGGGATGTTGAATGTGACTTCACCATCAGTAATGACAAAAACCAGAGATATGAGACATAGCCTATGGGGTTTAACTAACTTAAAGGGTGCAGGCACTCCATTCTAGTGTTACTTACGGATTTGCATGCGGGAGTGATGTGACCCGGTGCCACATGTTCGGGCATGGACCAGCTATGTTTTTCCTATAGTATATTTTATCTAGAGATATACGATGCTCAAAAGGATATCTCTGATCCTTATGCAGGAGGACAGTTCTCGATATACTGAGGGCACCTCCATGGAGTCCTACACAATTAGCAAACGCGCCTTAGCGGTTGTGACTGTATGCCTATTATTATTGTGGTGCACACTCACATGCATCAAAGCTACGTGATTATTTATATTTCACACCATAGACATCTTTATATTATCACTAGATTTTATAACAGAAATGGTTTGGTTATCGTAAGGTAAAACCTCGTCCATGTTTATTGCAGTATGGTCTTATGAGATACCATCATTTTGAAGGGTTTTACAAATATAGAAATCCATTTGATTTGAGTTTCTCATGCTGGTTTACCTGACTGATCTGGGTATTATTTTCTTAATGCTTGGGTCAGCTCGAGTATATTTCCAGATTTAGCTGTAGTTCACTGGAGCTCTTGGGGAGTAGCTGGATGATTTTTTATCGTATTTATTTTCCACTGCATTACTTGATTATATCTATCTGCATTTGTGAGGATGGGTAGTTATGAATTTCCAGGCTAATGATATGTTAGTTTACTCTGATTGATGTATATATATCAAAGTTTTTTTGGTAAACACCTTTTGAGATATTATATATTATCGTTCCGCATGTAAGATTCTAATATCATGTTCTTCTTTCTTGTTCTGTTTTTTTAACCATAACATTCTGTCTTTCCTGCACTGGGCTCTGCGACACTTGAATACCGTGGATTTAAGTGTCGGCTTTCGAGGGTCAAAAAAGAAGATCATTACATTTATCTAACATAATATCCACTTGTAATTAGTCTATGTTTAACTGGTTATGGTTGGGCTATGTTTACCTAATCCCTAATCGTTTGCGGTTAGTCTGTATTTAACTAACTCATACGTTGTATGCTACACTATGTTATGTTATGGTATCATTTTCGCAAAGCAGTTTACGCCAACATATTTTGTTTATTATGTGAGGCTAACTTTGTGAATGTAGGTGAGACAGGTGAGGTTCGTCTTTGTTTAGATGTATCCTTTATATGATGTTATGCAAGTATATTTATAGTATTCTTTATAGTGTTTTTCACTCACAAGATCATGTTTGACCCCCTCCCTCTATGTTTTTTTTGTTTATGGTTTATGGATTTATAGGTTATGATGGTGGTCTTGAGTAACATGGACAGTGTATGTGATGACGGCGCTGCTTATGTATATAATATATTGTATCACCTGACAGTATTAGTGTATGATGTATTGATGTGAATGGATTTGGATTTGATTATGTACACTAGGATATGATTTGATATTTGTTGTAAATAATATGCTTGTTTCCTTTCGTTGTGAGATTCTAAAAGTTATAATTAGTTTATATTGCTCTCTATATACTATATGTTAACCACAATGATCCCCGTTTTCGGTTTTTTTTCATTTACATAAGGAGGTCAAAAATGGCGGGTTATTACATAATCGACTTTCTAACCCATACTACCGCACTTCTAAAGCAATCATAAGCATAACTATCAAAAGATATAGCTTTCGCATCGGTATAGCTATCGTAAAAAAAGACTATCATAAAACAAAGCTTCTGCTCTAGAGTTCGGGGTATGCTATGGGGATATTCTATAATTTATTATAAATTATTAACTTTGTAATAAAAAATCGTTCAAGATTAAAGATTTTTTCTTTCTATTATATACTTGTCATATTATGCTATGTCAATTAATTATTTAATTTACATATATTAAATAGATAATTCTTAAATGATATATTATGTGATAATAATTACAAAGTGTTGTAATCATGAGAAATTTATTATATTAAAACTAACATATTATTTTAAATGTTCCTAGTCAACATATTTCGAGATAGGATATTGACAGATTTGTTGAGACTAAAGTATGTAATGCTCTCCACATATTGGGCAGTGTATTGCTTTTGACTGTTGGTGGCACTAAAGGGTTACATATGGATGGTTATTGGATAACTATGAAATGGCTCACTTAAGAGTTTTCTGTTGGTTAATGTAACTAAGGTCAAACAAAGAATCTTGAAGTGAAGATATTACACGGTTCTCCTGACTTAAGAATACTGTTAAACTTCAATATGGACACTTTGCTTTGATTATATTCAAATGATGGCATGGCATCCATCAAACTACTACAGTTGGGTTTGAGTTTAAGCATTGGAAGTGAAACACTGTGCAATAGAGAATTTGTCTCATCACCTATATGAGGTTAGTATCATACTCAATTGCAATCAATTCAAAGTCAAAATCTCTGGCCAAAGCAGTTCGATTAATAGTAAATTGTTATTATTGAACTAAAGATTTTGTTTTTGGATTAACCAAGTTGAATGTGGATGATATTGGAATTTGGACCAAAACCATATTTCATAAGTCCTAAAGTGTTATAGTTTAGATGAAGAAAATTGATGTAAATAATCGTTAATACAGGTACCGCTTAAAACAGTGAAATTGGATTTTACCAAAAAATGTGTAAGCGATAAATTTGGCCAAACTATCACACACTATCTAACGTGACATGAAATGTCAATATTCAAATTGTTTGATATTAATCGTTGACTGAACTCGGACCTTTGATTCGCAAAATCGCAATGTTGAAAACTTCAAATTATTGTCTGATTTGATTAAATTATAGTTTTTATAAATTAGTTAACATTTATGAAATGTTAATTATTAAATTTTATTTGATTTATTTGAACACCATTAGTATTTAATAACGTGCATATATAAAAGTTATATACGTACGCATTCAAAATTTAAATTTGATTTAAATGGATTAAATACTAAGTGGGTTAGGAAATATTTATGGGCCCATTATGCTTATGCTATGGCCAGTCATACAGGAAGAGTGTGGAGATTTTAAATACTCAAATGCTAATTTGAATTGGTAGAAAGGATTGAGTAAAAAAAGGAGATCAGATCACCACTTTTTACTCCACCTAAATGCATATTTAGAAGCATCATCTACATTAAATTTTGGTTCCTCTCCAACACCGTAATACCAAAGGGGATCATCCTTCATTTCCAAAATAAATCAAATCAAAATCAATAATAAAAGTATGGTACTCATCTTTAGTTTGCTGCAAATTTCTGGAGGTGGTTCAATCAGATCTAAGGAGTTGGTTTTTCATTCAAGATGCTAGTCATAAGCTACTGGTTTGGTAACATTTCATTTCAATAATAATTAGCACTGTATATATTGATCATCATGTTTATATTATTTAGATTACTATTATTACAATGAATTTGCATATAGCTTGTGTTGTCCACTTGTGCATGTATATTCAAATTGATTAAAAAACATAAGAAAACATTATTAATACATCTATTTTATTTTTGGTCATAGTATCCATATTTAATTATAATTTTCAAATTTTAATATTAATTTTAAAATAGTTATAATAATTTTGTACTATAGCGTGTGTAGAGTAGCATATTGAACATATTAATTTTTTTGAGTAGAATGAGTGATCCTCTTTAGGAGGATGACACTCATGTAATTTTATTCTATACATTATAAAGGAATAGCAAGTAGCAAAAAACCTCATTCATACTTCATGAAAAGAATAACCCACTCCTCTATTACCTATAAATGCCAAATATCATGATGACCGATGTACACTAAATGAAATATCAAAGCTGATTATAAGAAGTAAGACAAAAGGAGCATTACCTCGCCAAAATCAAAGGGCCATACACAAGCCCATGGAAAGTAATCAATAGGTAGACAATAGCATCAATCTAGCATCAACAAGCCAATTAATAGAGCCACCATACCAAAAGCAATCCAAACCAGAGTAACAGTTAAAACTCAAAAAACTCATGAGAACATCACACACACACACTCTTATATTTATAATTAGTTTCTGATTGAAAGTAAACCATTTGAAGCATTATCATTAGAAGCGTCAATTAGGCCGTTGGTTAATGCCATATTGTTTCTCTTATTTTTGTTGATAACTTTTACCTTTATATTGCTAACGCAACTTTATACTTTGTTAAGGTATTCCTTAAATAGAACATCTTTATTCAAATTATAGCTACAATTTGCAACAAAGTTATAAAATAAAAGTGCAATGGCATAAATCAGGCTGTCAAAAGGGCTGTTACATTATTAAACATTCTTTGGTTTCTTTCAAACGACAAATATCAATAAGTAATGGTGAAGTGGTATCTAATAAAGTTCTATAACCTTTGGCATACCGAACTATGAAATTATTCTAATAGTAATTGTAGTTAAAATTAGTGTTAGTCATGCTAAAGTCAAAAATATAAAGAGTATTAAAAAGTATAGATTTAGTAAAGGGACAGCTGTAATATAGGTGAGCTATATTATCTAGACCTAAATTGCAAAAAACGCATTTTTTGTCCATAAGCAAGTTCTTTTTCTTTAGAAATTCAATTGCGTTTAGTTTATTATGTAGAATCAACCACATGTACAACTTTGTTTTCGTTAGACAGTTTACATTCGAAATTAATTTGAATATGATAGATTTGGTTCCTGAGAAATTTAAACACTTGTAACCAGGTTTGAAGAGTAAAATTTTCTATTATCTCACCATTAAATCTTCGTATCGCTTTCATTGTCTAAGGGAGCACAATAGAACTTAAGGATGGTAGTTCTATTTCATTAATTAATTGTTCTTTTAAAATTATCTCAAATGTTTTAGCTAACATATTAAGTGCTAAAATGGTTAATCGATATTATGCAATCTACTTTTATAGGATAAAAATATCATGGATGGGTTGAGGTAGTTTAAGAATTTATAAACTACTGTTGTAAATACAATACCACTTATGCCCTTTTAAAACTCGATTTTGTTAACGCCTTTGACTCTATTGATTGATCATTTCTTAAAGATTTACTTCTAGCTAGGGGTTTTAGCTTTAGAAGTGTATATTGGATTATAATTTTACTCAAAACCAGAAACTCCAGTACATATCAAATTATTTTAAACCAACTTACGAACATATGTATTTTTGGTTTTATTAGATCCATATAATAGTTATCAATATATATTTATTATTTTCTTTTATATAAAGTAATGTATAAAAAACTTTATATTAAATCCGTATGGATTCGATATTAAAATAAAAAAGTGTGTGTGTGTGTGTGTGTATTAAGTAAAGTTAGGGTATGTTTTTTACGCAAAGTAATGGGCCGATCTGGGTTGATATTTTGGTTGTGGCAGTGTGATATATTGCCTATATGGGCCGGTTGTCTTTTATATTTCTCTATTTTTTTGGTTTGGTTTTTGCTTTGTATTTGTTTTTGTATTACAAAGTTTTACTGTACTAGAGATGTTGATATAGAGGATGTCGTGCTCTTTTTCGTTACCACAATGGTGAGGTTTTTTAAGGAGGCGAATCCTGCTATTGTATGGTTCTTATTTGTTATTAATAAAATAACCTTTCTTTTCAAAAATAAATATTAAGTAAAGAAAATTAAAGATTACAAAAATGGAAGAATAGGCAACTAAGGCGAAAACAGTTACCAGCGAACAACCACCACCAAAGCCATTAGATCCAACTTTAGATCAACCCCAACAGTCAACCAACACTTCAATGAGGCTTGGTTCATTTCGGATATAAGACATAGGCAGAAGCAGTTGAGGATTTTGGTTCTTTCAATTCAGTGGAAACCGATTCAGATCTTCAGTTCATTGCTCCAATTCGTCAATAAGGTACATTTGTATTATTTATGTTGGATTTAGTTATTATAGATAATAGTAAGAAGTGGGCTAATACATTGCTTATGTTATGGGACGTAGACCGATCTATTAACACTTTAAACATTTGTTCAAACAACTAGAAAAACAGAGTCCGAATTTGTGATTTTTATAAAGCTAATGGTTTCATAGTCATAAAGTTTTATTCTAGTGATGACTTTAACAGAGTAGTGAAAGAATGGCCTTATACTTTCAACTCAAAGATTGTTATTCCAAATAAGTAGGCTGCTAATATGAAATTAACTAGAAATTATTTTACATCCTTCCCAATATGGATTAGATTGAAGATTAAATCTAGCCTATTGGAATATGAACGGAATTAGTCGTATCGCAAGTGCTCTTGGAAACCTTATCAAAATGAATAACAATACTACAAGGTAATTACAACTAAATCACACTTGTGTTCTTGTTGAAGTAGATGCATCATTCGATTACTCGGATAAAGTTAAGATTCGACAATATGACAATTACATGGATTATGTAACACTTAAATATGAGTACAAACCAAAAGATTGTTCATCATGCAAACTTTATGGACACAATGAATAACACTGTGTTATTATTACTACGAAGGAATGGCAACCAAAACATTCAGTTTGCCATTAAGATCATAACACAAACGGTACTATAAAAAAATGGGGTCTTTACCTACCAATTGTAAGTGTAGGTAAAACTAGCCTAATGGTGGGTAATATATTTTTGCTACCAATGTTGAATTGGTAGACACTGGTAGGTAAAAGTTAGCGGGGAAAGAGTTTTTATCTACACTTATTAATATTGGTAGGTAAAAGAATCCGTGGACCCCACTAAGTTGTGAATCAAATGATGAATCATCGACTGATGTGTTGATGATGTGTCTTCCTACGTGGCTGCTAATATGGTTACCACAGTAGCATACACATGGCATACATCAATACCGCCACTTGGCATCTTATAGTTGGTCCATGTGTCAAACAACAATTTGTCCACGTGTCATCATTTGATTAGTACATATCGCATCATTTTTCTTAGGCCACGTGGCATCATTTGATTAGTCCACATGGCATCATCTGATTTTCCACGTGGCATCATTTTATTGGTCTACGTTGCGCAATATTATTGGACCACATGGCGTTATTTTATTAGCCCACGTGGCATCATTTTATTGATCTGTTTCAAAATTCATATTTTGGTCAAATTTAATGGTTATATATAGATAAAAGATAATAACAGTTATTTATAAATGTTCTATATTAGAAATAAACTAGAAAAAACATACATTGTTATTATTTACAAAACTAATATATTAAACAACCCAAATAACCAAATCAAAGTAGTTGTAGTCATTGTGATATTCAACCAAATGTATATGTAGTTTAAATAAAATTCACACTTATATATTTACAAAAAAATAATGCCCATGTATATATAATTTACAGAAAATAACTTGAAAAAATGAGATGTCTCTCCTACACAATGGCCATGAAGCATGCCTGATGAGCCAACTATCGATACACTGCATGTGAAAAACATGTTTACATTGGTAGACTCCCCATGCTTTCTTTGGTTTCAAAACCATGCAAAAAAATTGAATACTTTGTTAATCGTCAATTAATAATTAGGCTTAAAATATCAAGAAAATATTTTGCAATAGAGGTCATACCTGAAGGCAAACTAGGCAACATATTGACTCTGATGCATAAGAACTATTCTCCATTGATATTTTAATTGTTCCAATTTTATCAATTGTATTTTAGGACATGCCTTTTGTGCCTTCCATATCTAATATATCGAGGAATTTGATTATTTGGGAGTCTATTGCGTTCGTCTATATATGAACATGTATATGATGTAAATATCAATTTCAGTTTTATAAAATATCAGTCTATAATATAATGATTTGACTGTGTGTTACTTGACTTTGTATTGTAGGTCCTATCTTCTCTCTAATGAGTCTTTTGCTAAAAAGACTAGTAAGGACATCGATTAGTGGTCAATTGTACAATAGTAGTAAGAATGTTAGGTCTTAAAATTGAATGTATAGCTTGTTTTTACTTGATTCATTTTTTATCTCCTTGAAATAACAGCAAAAAAATTGTCTTAAAAAGTTCCTTATGCATTTTTCCATCTTTAATTTTGTCTCCACTAAGATTTAGATCATATGCATCGGTTGGATATTTCTGTAATATCAATAAAAACTTAATTAGAAGCAATATGCAATATGCAATATACTAGTGAAAAAATATTGTTTCCTTATTTAGGCGAAAGTATGAGACATGTGAAAGATTTTATACCCCAATTAGATGATATAAGCATGTTATCAAACAGTAGATATAAGTATATGTATACTTTTATATAAATTTATATTGAGACTATAAAAGAAAGAGACTAACCTAAATGAAAGTGACTTAAGAAGCAACATCACATATTTGAGTAAAAAGTACGTCAAACAAAAAATACCATTTTAACGCTTTGAATCACCAATTAGTAGTTGACTAAAAGTTGAAAACGGAAAGAACCTAACAAAATCAATAATAATAGGTTTGGTGAAATTTTTGTAACAAAATCTCATTTAAAATACTTATTTATTTGGATACTGATATATATTTGGATATAAATGAAAACCAAATAAATTACATAACTTTATCAATTAAGTTATGCCCATAAATTTATTATAGGTATGATAATCAATTAAAAATTATTCTTCTATAGGTATTTATGGTAGATGGCAACTATTATAGCTAGGCATATATTGAATCTACCATTATATTAGAACATTGCTAAATTAATTGGATCAAAAAACTATCACAACTAAACATTAGTGGTAATAATAATGCAAGGGCAGTTAAATTTACCATTTTAATGCAAATTTCAGCCTTATTGTTGGATAAACTAATTTCCATGGGAGGACCTTTTAAGGCAAAAGATGAGCTAAACAGTAGAAATAATTGATTTAGTAGAATGAATAATCAATGAGATAATTATAAGAAAATTAATATGTAAGATAAACTAAATGATATAATTATAAAGAAGTAAGAAAATCTTTTAATTTATTTCTACAATAGTGGGTTTTAGCAGTAAATGAAAACATTTTGAAACTCAACTATGACGTGGGTCCCACCAGGGAATAAATTAGAGGGTTAAATGGGATGGACATAGAAAATTGATCTGAAATGCATAACATATCTAAACTTAAAAAGTCATATAATATTCCCAAACATTCCTAGGAATAAAAAACCATATATAGTATCTATAACACTTGTAAAAATAGGTTGGTGAAATTTAAGGAAAATCGATATCATTTAAAGCACAAACCTATTTGGAAAATAACATAGACTTGAAAATAACATATAATTGAGTCTATTTAGCAAAAAAATCATAAATCTTGATGTTGCACTATTCTTAATTTCAGAGACATTTAATCAAAAAATGGCAATGTACATATTTGAGACATACAGATATGAAAATTGCCATAGCTAAGCATATATTAGATCTGTCCATGTATGTATCAATACAACAACTTTAGATCAATCTAATCAATAAACTATGAAAAAGAAAAAGGAATTCTAAGTTGCAATTAAAGTTACCTTATTACCTAAATTACAACATTAATGCTTTAATTTTGCGTACGAACTTTTTATAGTTAAAGATGAGTTGAAAAGCCTGTGAATTATAAATAATTAATTTAGTAAAACAAACAATCAATTACTTCTGATTATAGAAGTAAGAGATGTACAAAATCAAATTGCTTCTATTTTCTAATTTTAGCAGTAGATAAAAATATTTCAAAATCAATCTACTACATGTCTTGCCATAATCAGTTATTACCAATTTAGAAATAAATGAGACAAAAACCATAAGCTAATCCCAAATAATCTCATATGGACATCGAAACTTCTTCAAAAATCTCATATTTTAAAAGCGGAAAGGATCTGAAACTGCACTGGGATGAATCTACGAAAACTATAGATAATTGTAGAAAAATATAGAGACAAAAATTGCATATCGTTAGGGAGAGAAAAAGATATTGGTATAAAAGTTATATTTATTGGTTGTACAAATACCAATATATCATATATGTGCATAATCTGAAAGTCTTAATGGAGCTAGTAAATTTGATAATTAAATCTAAATGTGACATCAGAAAGGACTTTGTAAAGAAAAGTTATAACAATAGATTAGAGGTATGAAATATTAATTGGATCTAGTAACCAATGACCATAATTACTGACCAAAGTTATGAGAAATAATAAATGCAAGCTTGATAATGACTTCATGATTCAAGCCTATACAACTAAACAAAATTCATAAATAAAGAACTTACCTTTTATTGACTTCTTGATTCATTCAATCATTAATCCAATTCTGCCATGTGGTTCATTCACTAATCCAATTCTGAAAAATATGAAATTAACAAATTGGTGGGAAGGAGGGAAAAACTTTTTCACATTAGAAGCATATACATATTTGATATGCACGTAAATGTGCATATTTTTACCACCATATTTAATCTATTTAAATTAAATAAATGATCATATCGGGTATTTTAACTTGTTTAAACCAAAATTCAAATTATTTCAAATTGTCACATATTCATCTTCATCCAAGGGCAAAACGGTCATTTTTATGCATTTATTAAATTGTGAAAATTTACTTGGAATTTTCTATGTTGTTTTGTAGGAAATTTGGTGAATTTTACAAGTGGTTACATGATGATATATGCATGCATAAGAGTGAAGAGAACAAATGAAGATGGAAATAATTCAAAGTGAAGATAATGGAGGACCCCACCTACCCACCTACCTTAATGTACAAATTAGAGGCTAATGCACATGCTTATGGAATTAATGGTTTCATGTACACTTAAATAAGGATTATTTGAAGCTAATGATTACTTGGCCTCCACACTTCCTAAGAGGGTATTTTGGGCATTCCCCAAAATTATGAATTAGGGTTTAACACATGTATAAAATCCCCTTATGTTTCATGTAACCCCTCTCTCCTTAGTCTCTCTTTAGTTTATTTTAGGCTCAAAAATAAAGAAAGCTCTTCTCATTTTCTTTTCATGGCTACTTAGCCATTTCTTCTTTTCATGTAACTTTTTTATGCAATTCAATACATGTTCTTTTTCTTTTCTTCTTTATTTCATTTCATGTTGTAGTGTAGATTTACTTTCATGCAAGTAGAATAGTTCTAATTTTTGTTAATTAGCTCTCATTTTCATTAGCTTTCATTTTCCTTCTTTTTTTTAGTTTCATGTTGCAAGCTACAAGTGTTGATATGATAACACAAATGAGAGGCTAATCCCTTCAATTTAGGGGTAATGAAGCCTCTAATCATGTAGCTTCAACATTTTGATTTTTATGCTCTCTTTTTGTGCTTAAAATGAAGTGGTTTAACTTGTTGTTTTTGATGTGAATTTGATAGCCTATATTGTTGACACCAAATAGGCTATGCTTAAACAATCACAAACAATGATTACCTCTTCATCTACATACGATGATGGTAATGAAGTGATTGTTGAAATTAAAATTTGATGGCCTATATTTCTAAACAATAGTTAATAGGCCATGCTTAAAATAGATTTTGTTTTCAACTTTGTTGTCATATTTCATGAGTGTTAAATGTGTAATAGTGGTTGTGTTATAGTTTGATGGTTTATATTGTGCTAATTAATAACACAAATATACCATACTTATGATAAGCACATCAACTAATTACACTAATGACAAGAAAAGAGAGATCATAACTTCATTTTGTTGATTTATGTGATCTAGAGAGTGGAATTATCTCTAAATTGTCAATTTATTCTCATAGTTTTCATTCACATTTGTAGTTGTTAGTTTGTTAGTTTTCTCATTTTTTTTAGCTTGACAATCTCTCGACTTTGGTTTAATTTGATTGAATAGATTTTTAAAATCATCAATTCCCTGTGGATCGACCCGTATTCGCCACGTACTACAAGTGTACGCCATGCGCTTGCGGTTATTTTTATTATAAAACTCGTTCGGCTATTTTCTAACTCGATAGACATTTAGCCGTCCGAACAAGTTTTTGGCGCCGTTGTCGGGGAGTTGTTTTGATTTCAATTTTCTATTCTTCGAATTATTTTCTTTTGATTTTTGTGTGATTTTCTTTTGTGTGTTTGTATTTTAAAAAAAAATTGACTTGTGTGTTGTTACATTTTAGTTGCAATTGTTTGTGTGTTCATTTTCTAGTTTCATTTGCATTGTCATTGTTTAAAAAAACATACAATATATAAAAAAAATTCATTTCATTTTACAACTTTCATTTTACAATTTACTGTCACAATACAATTACACTTGCATTCTACTGTTACAACTTGTGCACTACTCATTTTTCTACTATCCTCTACTGTTCATCCGTGCATACACAACCCCCCTCCCTGTTACATTCCTCCGTACATACTAAACTGTCAACATCTCACCACCAAGCTTTTCTGACCACCAGAAGAAGCAACATCCTTCTTTTAGCTGAACAAAACAGTGAACACTTCATACAAACTGCACCGCCAACTCATTTTAACTGCATACAGACATCACTGTGCCTCGTCTACTTGCCTTCCACTCTTTGTGTACTGCCACAGCCTGCTACAGCCACTCAACACACTCCCCTACCATCTAACTTCACACTATCCACCTTTGCTTCAACCACTCTTCAACCAAAAACCACCAATACAACCTCTTCTTAACAAATTCATACTATACTGATCATCTCTGATCGCATCTGACAACCAACTTCATTCACCCTCCTCCACACTTCTGTGCATATCATTCAAAACATCAACAACATCACTTCTGTGCATATCTACCATCATCTTCCTGTCAAACATTTTCACACCACCAGTTTCACTGTCTTACCACTGTTCACTACAAACCACTGTCTGCCATCCCCACTTGAAAAACAACACTTCACAAACCACTAACCAGAAATACTGTTCCTCCACTTCACACTCCAACATCATACTCCTCTCCAAACCCATTCATCAGTCCCCTGACCAATTCCCACTGATACAACTCCACAAAACTGCCCATTACTGCAACCACTTGCCTACTCCTCCCTGATATCCACTTGCATTTGCCAAAAAAATCTACTCCAAAACACAAACTACCATCACCAGAGCCTATTACATCATCATCAACACTGTCCAGTTCTTTTACCAACCAATTCACCCACCACATCCCCTCCTATTTGACATCAATTCATCGCATTTACTACTGTCTATCACCGTCCCCTACATCATCCTCCTCCGGACATATACCAGACTTCTCCTCTACCACAAACTACCAATCCACATTCAAAACTGCAAGCTCATCAACCATCTCATCACTGGACCCCTTCACCTGACCATCTCCTCGTCTACAATTCACATACAACTCCTACACACAGTGCCTCTCAACTTCAAAACAACTCTACCTCCAACCAGTGACACATCCTCTGCCAATATCATCTCTGACCATCCCCACAGTCATCATCATCACACCTAATACGAACTGCTGCAACCCTCAATCATCTACCACCAGCAATCGACTTCGCCTACGCCACGACAGTGCAACAACAACTCCAGTGCAACCTCCCCTACCACCACAGCCTCCAACAGCTTTGAACCAGCTAACGACCACGACACCGCTTTGACAACACTTCAGACTACAAAGCCTACTCACCTGTTGAACACCAGAAGACTCGCGATACCAGAAAAGTCGAAGTAGACAACCAAAACCATCACCAAACCAAGCAATCACCTCTCCACATCGAACAGCCTCCAGAACCACTCCCCACCTCTAACTACTTCCACCACTTCGCTGCAACCCTGAACCGCCTCGCCTCAAACAAGTCAACTCGACTGCAAATCACCACCGCATTCCATCCCTATTTCCAGTCGCCAATTCAACCAGCAATCGAGCCCCAAACTCCAGTCCTAATCAATCGCTGCAAGCATCCCATCACCGCGACTCCTAATCCCCAAACTTCACTGAACTCCATCGTGAATTAGGAACGAACTCGAACTCTTTACCAATCGCCTCAACATATCACGAACAAGTTTTTGTTTCCAACCGAATTCGAGATCCATCTGCAACCAAAAATCGCCTTTTCAATCTCAAATACCCGGTTCATGCAATTAAACGACCCTCTACACTTAAACGATTTTCGAATTCGAATTCGATTTTTGCGCTTGATTTCAAAATTTTGAGTAATTTTGGTTTAATAAAATGAAATATTAAAAGGGAACGAAGTATTAAGGTGATTTGGAGAAGATTGGGCCGGGCTGAGATAATTTTAACTTGTGTTTTGCGTTTTTTTCATCTATTTATCTTGCTTGAAAGAAAGATTGGGTAGTGAGTTTTGTTTTGCAAATTAATTTCTAGAAAAAAAAAATTATTGCTTTGAGATCTCTTATATGTTGTTATGCTTTGAGTTGTATATAATTTTTTTCAATTTTGCTTTGAGTTGAATTTTTTTTTTAAGTAAAACAGTACTTTTACATTTCCTTTCCAAAAAAAAATTTCAAAAAAAATAAAAACAGAGAGTCTCTTCCAAAAAAAACGAGGGTTGTTTTGAATTTGTTTTGTTTTTCATTTATTTTAGTTTCTTCTTCGATATAAAAGAACTGTATATATATCTTGTTTTTATTTTCAGGTTGCAAAAGCAGAAAAGGAAAGGAGCTGCTTGCTAAAAATAATTGCTTCGCTTTGCTTGCCAACAAAAAAAACTGC
Organism: Allium fistulosum; assembly: GCA_030737815.1. Classification (NCBI taxonomy): domain Eukaryota; kingdom Viridiplantae; phylum Streptophyta; class Magnoliopsida; order Asparagales; family Amaryllidaceae; genus Allium; species Allium fistulosum. The sequence goes on along the minus strand of CM060901.1, from coordinate 85,187,657 downwards.
TTGGTTGCTATATATATTGTTTTTATTTGCCTTGCATTGTTGTTTGCTTGCATTTAAAAAAAAATTCAAAAATTAAAAAAAATAAAAATCCATTCGTAGTTGCATTGTTAATACACGTTTAATTTCTGCTTTGCATTTCATCCTAGAATTTGATTAGTATAACAGTTAGACATCGATAACTTTTAATTGTGTATTGACAAAGTTATCTTCTTTGAACAATTTAATTTCTCGGTGTCTAGGCTACGGCAGAGTAATAGCCATTTATAAATATTACGGTGATTCGTAAATATTATAGTGGTTGTTCCTCTGAAGGTACTTAAACCTTCGGCTGCATTGCTACGGTGATTCGTGGTGCACCGATAACCCCTGCCCGTTACCTGGCTGAGAACTATCTTGTTTATTTAAGGCAAAGTGTGATTATACAATTTTGAGTTAACTTAGGATAAATCATTTGTAACTAACCCTTGCATTCATTTAGTTGCATTAGTTCATGCATATTTAAAAAAAATTTCAAAATCCAAAACTAAAAAAAAATTGTATATATTCCTTTTTATTTGAAATTTTTAAATCCTTTTTCTTTGAAATTTCAAAAAACCAAAATAAAATAAAATTCAAAACCTTTTCAAAAACAAAAAAAATTGAAAAACCAAAAAACAAAACAAAAATCAATTTCCCTTTTGAAAAATAAATTTTATTTGTAAATATTTTTTCCTTTAAAAAAAACAAAAACATTCTTGAAAATGTCCGAGTTTCCCCACTTACGTGAATTTTACAATAGTTGTGAAAATCAACATAATCCATATGATTTCACTCCAAATCCGTATGGATATTTTTACAACAACTATTGTTTATACGATTTGAGTTTTGAACCAAAATTTTTTCAAAATGACGAACCACCCTCGAATCTCGAAAATAGCATTTCATCTCTACTTGAAATCTCTACACAACAGAATCAAAGTATAAATGATTTGTGTAATTCTTATTTGTGTAATAACTCGAGTCAAGGATTTCAAAATTTGAATTCAATTCAAAATTCAAACGATTTCGATTATAACCCATGCCATTCAATTTCGAACTCCAAAATGAATTTCAAACTCAAAATGAAAATGGAAACAACTTTTCTAACGAATTTGGCAATGAGAATAATCTTAACCACGATACGGTTGAAAATCTTTGTTCTCGACAATTTCAAAGTGAAATCCTCATGTTAATAATTATAAATTGGATTTTGTTGAGCAAATGAATGAAATTTACGATGATCACACGGATTCGTTGTTTGAAACTTATATGAAACAACGTGAACAACAAAACCAAATCCCAACGTGTGACGAGTCAAACGATAATCCATCTTTTACCCAAATCGACGATTTTCAAATAACAACTTTTGAAATTGAAAATAACAATATTAACGAAGTTGTTGAAACCACAGTAATTGAGTTGGATTTCAATTCTTTTGAGGGTGAGAAACTTGATTTAAATTTCTATCTTCCTTTTTCTGAAAATTTGAATACAACAACTTTGAATTTTGAACTTGAGATACACAATGAAGTTGTTAATAATCCAACAAAGGAAGACGAATTTAATGAACACGAATTTTTTGGACTTTTCGATGACGAGTTGTTAAATTCCGACGGGGAAGATTTAAATCATCACTTTGATTTTGAAATCAATAATTCTGAAGAATTTTTCAATGAAGAGCTTGAATTTCAATTTGGTGAAAATAAACTTGAACTTCAACCAATTGTTTTATCGACCCCAAAAATCATCGAAAATAAAACAACTCGTGCGGTTTTCAATAAAACGACATTCGTTTTTCCAAATCAACATTCAACTTTGAAATCTTTTATGATTTGGTTTTTCGAGCTTAAACCGTGTCTCGTATACTTGATGAGACAAATGAATCGGTTTTTGGAAGATCGTTTCATTTATGCTTTGACGATATACTTTCCGATCCCGTGTAAATACCGTTCATTTTCATATAAATAAAGGCCATTTTTATTTTTATTTTTCTCCTTTCACTTGGGTTGACTGTGGGGACACAGTAAAAATCAAGTGTGGGGGGAGACTCATCATCATTTTCCATTTTTCATGGTTTATTTTTATTTTTTCTTTCCAAAATTAAAAAAAAATCTCAAAAACAAAAAAATATTTTTTTTAAGCATTTTGATTTATTTTTAAAGAAACACTATAAGATAAATATATGGTTTTGGTTTATTAAATTGAAATTTTTGAAAATTTATTCGTCTTAACAAAAATAAAAATAAAGTTTGATTACAAATAATAATGGTTTAACTAGTACATAGGAAGATTCACACGTGATAATTATGAAATATATCTTAATTGAAAATCTTTGTTTAAAAAAGTGGTTGATTTAAAGTAAAGGATATAACATTTTTTTTGTCTTCTAAGTTAAGTGGTGCTAAGATGATTTTGCAAAAAACTCTCTCTTTCTATAAAAAAAATCTGAAACTGAAAAAGAAAAAAAACATTTGTATATATGTAAATATTTTTTATTAACACCTACGGTCGACAGGTGTGCACACTTGTGTGTACACTCGCCATGCTCTGTACCTTTCTCACGTAAGCCTGAAAGGCAATGCATGGTCGGTATATCTGGCCTCAGTTTATCTGAGCTAGGTGTATATATATATAAATTCTTTTTAATAACGCCTACAGTCAATAGGTGTTCACACTCGTGTGTTCACTCGCCACGCTCTGTATTCCCCTCACATCAGTCCGCAAGGCAGTGCATGGGTAATATATCTGGCCTCAGTTTATCTGAGTTAGGCATATGTAAATATTGTAAATATCAATAAAATTTTCAAAAAATGGAGAGAGCAAGCAAATGAAATCCAAGCACTATTTTAACTTACTTGATTTGATTTTTTATTGAAATGAAATGAAATACCCCTTTAATAAACTTTGATAATCAACTAAGGACCTATTTCATGGTTACACTTTGTTATCAACCGAAACAACGAGTTAAACTATAGTCTATTTGTTATGATAACTTAATTTTTGTTGGAAATTTGGATGAGTAAATGACTTAAATTTCAAGATAATGACCAAAACCTATATTTAACTTATTTGTGTAAATTTAAAAGTAAATCCTTCATTCGTAAATATTTTGTAAATATTTTTATATCGCATTTGGATTTTGTGGGTAGTATTCGCTGAAAACCCTCACGAGACAACACTCGTCCTACTGGGGACACCCAGAGGTTTAACGGCTTGTTGCATACGCTCAATGCAATCGTGCTCCCTACGAAAACGGATTTATCTTAATTTTCCTTTATTCGAGGACGAATAAAAAGATAAGTGTGGGGGTATTTGATGTGCACGTAAATGTGCATATTTTTACCACCATATTTAATCTATTTAAATTAAATAAATGATCATATCGGGTATTTTAACTTGTTTAAACCAAAATTCAAATTATTTCAAATTGTCACATATTCATCTTCATCCAAGGGCAAAACGGTCATTTTTATGCATTTATTAAATTGTGAAAATTTACTTGGAATTTTCTATGTTGTTTTGTAGGAAATTTGGTGAGTTTTACAAGTGGTTACATGATGATATATGCGTGCATAAGAGTGAAGATAACAAATGAAGATGGAAATAATTCAAAGTGAAGATAATGGAGGACCCCACCTACCCACCTACCTTAATGTACAAATTAGAGGTTAATGCACATGCTTATGGAATTAATGGCTTCATGTACACTTAAATGAGGATTATTTGAAGCTAATGATTACTTGGCCTCCACACTTTCTAAGAGGGTATTTTGGGCATTCCCCAAAATTATGAATTAGGGTTTAACACATGTATAAAATCCCCTTATGTTTCATGTAACCCCTCTCTCCTTAGTCTCTCTTTAGTTTAGTTTAAGCTCAAAAATAAAGAAAGCTCTTCTCCTTTTCTTTTCATGGCTACTTAGCCATTTCTTCTTTTCATATAACTTTTTTATGCAATTCAATACATGTTCCTTTTCTTTTCTTCTTTATTTCATTTCATGTTGTAGTGTAGATTTACTTTCATGCAAGTAGAATAGTTCTAATTCTTGTTAATTAGCTCTCATTTTCATTAGCTTTCATTTTCCTTCTTTTTTTTAGTTTCATGTTGCAAGCTACAAGTGTTGATATGATAACACAAATGAGAGGCTAATCCCTTCAATTTAGGGGTAATGAAGCCTCTAATCATGTAGCTTCAACATTTTGATTTTTATGCTCTCTTTTTGTGCTTAAAATGAAGTGGTTTAACTTGTTGTTTTTTATGTGAATTTGATAGCCTATATTGTTGACACCAAATAGGCTATGATTAAACAATCACAAACAATGATTACCTCTTCATCTACATATGATGATGGTAATGAAGTGATTGTTGAAATTAAAATTTGATGGCCTATATTTCTAAACAATAGTTAATAGGCCATGCTTAAAATAGATTTTGCTTTCAACTTTGTTGTCATATTTCATGAGTGTTAAATGTGTAATAGTGGTTGTGTTATAGTTTGATGGTTTATATTGTGCTAATTAATAGCACAAATATACCATACTTATGATAAGCACATCAATTAATTACACTAATGACAAGAAAAGAGAGATCATAACTTCATTTTGTTGATTTATGTGATCTAGAGAGTGGAATTATCTCTAAATTGTCAATTTATTCTCATAGTTTTCATTCACATTTGTAGTTGTTAGTTTGTTAGTTTTCTCATTTTTTTTAGCTTGACAATCTCTCGACTTTGGTTTAATTTGATTGAATAGATTTTTAAAATCATCAATTCCCTGTGGATCGACCCGTATTTGCCACGTACTACAAGTGTACGCCGTGCGCTTGCGGTTATTTTTATTATAAAATTCGTTCGGCTACTTTCTAACTCGATAGACATTTAGCCGTCCGAACAATATTATAATGCAACCATCTACTGTTAGATACCCTACAACCTAATCAAGATGTCGTCTTTGGAATAAGTACTAAAAGTAAATTACCTAACATGATCTGAATTAGAAAGGGACCAAGTAATGAGATCTAGAAAGAAATCGCCTAAATTGAGGAAAACTTCAATTTTAAAAGAATATTTTTTTGCAAACTATGAACATAGAGATAGAAGGCTGCAATAATTGATCCAATCTATAATCCATTGAAATCGAGAAGCATCAAACTAAATTACCTGGCATGATACATTTTTTCTTGTACAAATACAATTTTTCTTGTAGTGTCTCTTTTTGCCATGGTGAAATTAACAAATTTGTTCGATTAATTTGGGAATTAGGGTTTGGGAAGATGAGACGATTGAAGATCTAAATAGTACTTTGGAGAATGGAGATGTGAGGGATTCAAAGGTGGATGGTGGTTCCTGTCGGTTTCTAGTGTAGCCGATCAAAAGGAAATACGTGGATTGTGATTTGTACCGTTAGATTTGGTTTAAAATAAACAGTTAGATCTGTAGTTAGAGGGGATGGTATGGATTGTGTTTCTATAATAAACTAGGGAGCATATGTTTCAGCCATTTTAGATGATGACATATTGGTATGAAATTGTGAAACTTTTTATAAAAATTGCAACACTTACATTGTAATAGTCAATTGTTTAAAAAAATGGCAGTTTATGAAAAGTTATTAATAATGATTATTGAATATTTAATATTGATTATTTAAAATTTAATTATTGTTTATCAATTATTAATTGCTAATTATTTCATATTTCAAAATAATTATTAAGAATTAATAAATAACTGATTTTACATGGAACATTGCTAAGATATGCAAATGAAATCTTCATTCCAAAAATGAAATTGCTAAGATAGAGTTTTTTCAACGTTGTTTTTAATGAAAAGTTAAAATGATATGAGGAAAATATAAGCGCCAATCGCAAAAACTTTCCCTCCAATATATGCATAGATAACACTTTTAACCTACTCATATTTATTGGTAGATAATCACCCTTCCAAAATGTTATAATATTGGCAATATTTACCTACCAATAAATCTTACCATTAAATATTGGTAGATAAAGGTTATCTTTACCTACCCATATATATTGGTAGGTAAAGGTCAGATTTCTTGTAGTGGGTGCAAGCACAAATGCAGAGACAAAGTCCTATAGGGAGGCTGCATCCCCCTTACACATGCAGATAGTACAAGTATTAATAACTAGTTGTCCAAAAATGCTTACCAGAAAGGGAAAGAACCAGTTAATAATTACAAATGTACAAATGTTACAACTAATATTCCACTGGGGAATACATTTAATGCCTGAATACTGAGGAGAATATGCCTTCAACTTCAACTATAGTGGACCAAAAAGTGCTGACAAAATAAAGCAACGTTCAAAGAATGTAGGATCACCTAAACTCAACATGGAATAGTAGATGTAACTGAGCCATACTATGGCAGTGTGATAGTAGAAGATGTCAATAGTGAAAACTCTAATAATGAAAATTTCAGTCCAGCTGAAGATATTTTTAAAGATGGGAATCATCAATTCATAGAAAACATTTCAGCAAATATTTAAGAAAAGCAACATCATAAGAAAATATTTTCAATGCTCCACACGTGCTAAATGCAAATCCTATATACATAAAGCAGCATGAGAAAATACCCCCAAAAATACAACAGCACCGCTTAAAAGAAGAATAAGGAGCCCAGGTCAAATTAAATGACTATTATTTCATGGAACATTAGGGTTATGAATGCAGATGTTGATACATCATGCCTTCAAACTTCTAAATATCCACAAACTCACTGTACCGAGTAAATTGGTGAATAAATTAGACACTAAAAACATTGCCAGATTCCAAGCATAGTTAACTAAGAACTGCGTAATAATTAATAGCAATGATTTTGGCTACAAGAGAAGAATTATGATTGTTGTTGATACAAATTTACAGCCATTTGATCTTTGGGACAAAAGTGAACAACGCATTACTACACAAATGACAAATAAGGATGGTTTGCAATGCGTGTTCACTTTTATGTATGCTAGTAATTTTTATAGTTATAGAGAAAAACTTTCGGGGTATTCATGTCTCAATGCTTCATCTATAGGACTGCCATAGATAGTAATGGAAGATTTTAATAATGCTTCTAGCCCAAAGGATAAAAGGGGAGGTCTTCCAATCCCTTTCTCTTATATAAATAATTTTAAAATTTGTATGTAAACTTGTGGTCAGGTTGAAACTATTTACATGGCTGCAAATACACTTAAAGACAGAAGGACATGACAATAAGCATTGAAAAAGTGCTAATCAACTCTGAGTTCCTAACTAAATTTCCAAATTTAGTAACAATTGTAATACCATCGCATTTCAGTGATCACACCCCAATATTGGTATGACTTTCAGACCATAAGCATCAAACAAAATGAAAGCCATTTAGTTATTTTAATGCGTGGCATCAACTTGATTGTTACTTTGAATGTGTATTAGATGGACTTGACACTAAAACATGGGGTAGTGTTATGCATAGATTAATTAACAAATTACAAACTAGCAAAAAAAATTGAAGCAGTGGAATAAAAATGGAATTAAAAGAAATTCACTTCAAAATTTAGGAGAATAGTATAATAACACATTCATTCAACTAGATGCTAATCAAATGGACGAAGCTTACTATGAATTTTTTTTGCATTTGACCCTTCAAATAAAAGAACAGCTAAAAATTTAGCATGAAAGAAACAAACAATAGAGCAAAATATCATGTCTATAGTGTGGAGATAAAAACCCTAAAATTTTCTACATAAAGGTGGCAATAAGGAAACTGTGGATGGGGTGATGGTAAGTATGATAACTTAATCCACGGAATGGATCTTAAGGCTATTTTAAACTAAGGGGGGGATGGGGCTGTAAATAGTGTATTGTGTATTTAAACTTTTTAATACACTTACAACTTTCAAACTTTATCACATAAAAACAAACATTGGTAATTGATAGAATATGTAAATTATTCTATTAATTTATAAAAGATCTTGTATATCTTTTATAGATGGTTAGTTATTATTAGATTGTAATGTCAAATATCTTCCCCGATCATTAGCCTAATTTGTAACCATAAGATTAGCAATGGACACTTATATATTTATGTTCAAAATTAATGAGAAGAGGCAACCATTAATTCTTACATGGTATCAGAGCCAATTTCTTCCAAACCCTTGTTCTGTCGTGCTCCTTCTTCGTCTTCCCTGATATTCTTTATCCTCCTCCTTTCTCGTTCATCCCTCCTCTCTGCCATGGATGATAACAACCACCCCGCAACTACTCTCACAAACATCAAGTTTGCAGTACCCATTGTTCTAGAGATGAAAAAGGGTCATTACTATCACTGAGCGGAACTATTCAAGATCCATTGTCGTGTGCATCGGGTGATCGATCACATTATTCCTCCTCCTCTATCCAAAGAAGGCACCGAAGTCAAGGAAAAGACCGACGAAGAATTGTAGGAATGGTGGTGATTGGATGCAATGGTCCTTCAATAGATTTATGGAACGATTTTCGGTGATCTTCTCGGCACCATCATCGTCCTAACACAATGGCTGAGAAGGCATGGAATAGCCTTCGGGATATTTTTCAAGACAATGAAAATTTCCATGTTGTATATTTAGAGCAACAATTTAATGCCATTCATATGGATAATTTCCCTAACGCAGATGCCAACTACTGTGAATTGAAGAATCTCGTTGACCAACTTGCAAACATCAGAGCACCGATCTCAAACAACCGCCTTATTCTTCATCTGATTGTAGGTCTTAACCCCAATTATGATGGAGTTGTGATATACCTTCAACAAGCAAAACCTCTGCCACCTTTTCACGAGGCTCATTCGCGCCTTTGCTTAGAAGAGACTCGCAAAGCGAAGCAGGCAAAGACTGCAGCAGCATAAGCCGGCACAACCTTTGTGACAAACGTGGCTGATGACGGTTCTAAAAACTCATCTTCTGGTAGTAATGGTCGCAATTTTAATAACAACAAAAAGAATGGAACGGCCCTTATGACAATTATGGCTGATGACGGTTCTAGCAACTCATCTTCTGGAGGTAATGATTGCAATTTTAATAACAACAAAAGGAATGGCAAAAATCGATGATCATAAAGGCAGTAAAGGAGGTGGCCGTGAAAAAAGGAAAGGCAACGACACTAATAATGGCAGACAGTAGCTCAGTCGCACCAACACTGGCTACCGGTAGCAGCATCCTCAGCAGTGGGGACCGTGGCTGTGGGGTCTGCAATGGCAGCAACCTTGGATGCATTGGGCAGTCCCCCTAGCCCGTATCCGATGCAACGAAATCATGGAATGGCTCCTCATCAACCTGGGATTCTTGGTTTGCTTCCTCAAACGTACAACGTTCAAGCACCTCCATCTACCTATGTTCCAACTAACATTAAGGCTGCTATGCACACAATGACGCTCAGTCAACCAGATGAGAATTGGTACATGAACATCAACGCTACGTCTCATATGACGACCAATGGAGGTACACTCTCACCTTATTTTAATATGAGCATTAATCGTAATATAATTGTTGGTAGTGGTCAACAAATTCCGATTTGTGGTTATGGAAAAAAATCACTTTCTCCCCATCATCCACCCTTATATTTAAATAATGTCCTTCATGCTCCAAAGCTCATCAAAAATTTAGTGTCTGTACGTCATTTTACTGTTGATAATAATCTTTCTGTTGAGTTTGATCCGCTTGGATTTTCTATGAAGGACCTTCAGGAAGGGACACATCTAATGGGATGTAATAGCACAGGCAATCTTTATCCATTCACTACTGGCTTCACCAAAAATCAAGCAATCCAGCCTTTCATCTTTGCTGTTGTATCTCTTGTTTTGCGGCATAATCGTTTGGGTCATCCTAGATCTTTAGTTTTGAACTCTCTCAAAAATAGTAAGCTTATTGATTGTAATAAGACATCTTTTTCTTCAGTTTGTCAGTCTTGTGTTTTTGGTAAACATGTTAAATTGCCTTTCTATGATTCCGTTTCTCATACTTGCTTGCCATTTGATATTTTCCATAGTGACTTATGGACTTCACCTGTCTTAAGTTCAGTAGATCACAAGTATTATATTTTATTTTTGGATGATTCACTAATTTCTGGTGGACATTTCCCCTAGGTGCTAAATCACAAGTTTACTCCACTTTTTTGAAATTTAGTGCTTACATCCGAACTTAATTTGAGCGAACTATTAAATGTTTTCAATGTGATAATGGAAGGGAGTATGATAATGATCCATTTAAGTTATTTTATGCAAAAACTGGAATGGTTTTCCATTTCTCTTGTCCGCATACCTCACCACAAAATGGAAAAGCCGAGCATAAAATCCATTCAATAAATAACTTAATTAGAACCCTCCTAGCTCATTCCTCCATGCTTCCATCTTTTTGGCATCATGCTCTACAAATGGCAACATACTTACTTAATATTTTACCAAGCAAGCTTTTGAAAAGCAAATCACCCACAAAAATTCTTTACCAAAATGATCCATCTTATTCTCATCTTCGTGTCTTTGGGTGTTTATGTTTTCCTTTGCATCCTTCTACTAAAATCAATAAGCTTCAATCTCGACCCACATCGTGCGTCTCTTTCGGTTATCCTCAAAATCATAGGGGCTACAAATGCTATGATCTTTTGAGTGCAAAAATCATAATATGTAGGCATGTTATTTTGGACGAGTTGACATTTTCGTTCTCTTTAATACCTACTCCAACTCCTACCATCTATGATTTTCTAGATTCTGGATTTGCTCCAAATTCTCTCACTCCGGTCCAGCCCCAACAAGCCCAAACACAGGCAGCCTAAACTCCTCCTCAAAGTCCACCTCACGTGGCACCTCCATCACCTCCTTAAAATGCTCCTAAATCCCCCAACTTAAGGAACAAACCCACTGCTCAAATCAGCCCAACAAGGCTGGCCCAACAAGCTAGCGGCCCAGCTAGCAGTCCGCCCACCTCTCCGGCCCACCTTTTTGGTCCAGCGTTTTCTCCTCTTTCAAGTCCACCTCATGTGGCAGATAATTTACCAACCCAGCCCACTTCCATTTTCAAGTCCACCTTATGTGGCATCCACAGGTCAGCCAGCCTACATTCCAGCATCAATCTAGCCGGTCCACACTACTCATCCCATGCAGCCCACTCACTCCATGGCTACTCGTGCCCAACATAGGATCTTCAAGCCCAAACATCCTTTAAATTTGCACACTTCGGTTACTCCTTCTCCTATTCCTCATAACCCAAAAGCGGATTTGTCTGACCTAAATTGGAAAGAGGCCATGTTAAATGAGTATAATGCTCTTATTAAAAATAAGACGTGGGAGTTGGTACCATCTCCTATTGATGTTAATCTTATTCGGTCTTTACGAATTATTTGTCATAAACGTAAATTTGAAGGTTCTTTTGAGCGGCATAAAGCCCGTCTTGTAGGTGATGGAAAACCACAATAGGTTGGAGTGGATTGTGATGAAACTTTCAGCCCCGTGGTTAAGCCTGATACCATTCGATCTGTAACGACCCATAATTTTATAACTATAAAATAGGAATATTTAATTAAGTTTAAATATTAAAAATAGAGTTATTAAAAATAATGATTATGATTTAAGTAATAAATGATAATAATAGATCATTTATGCAATATTGACAAATATTGTAAATAGTGGTTTCTGAAACGGATAAATATTCAAATATTACTTTGAAATGGTTAATAATTCATTTTATATATGGTAAAATGATAAGAAATAGATAGTAATAATATATAAGAAGTTATAATCATGTTTTGAAAAGATAATAACAATTGTAACATTTTTTAGATTTAACAGCGTAAATCGGCAGCACTTTTGAATATTCAATGTAAAGGATTTTATAATTAATCTAGGGATTTTAATTTATATAAAATAATTGAAAAATGATTTATAAACTTTGTTTACATCATTATATAGAGAAAAATAGAATGGATAATGTTACCGGAAAACAGAATAAGAACACATTGAAAAACGTCGCGTAGAAGTCCGAACATCACCGGAATGTCTTATAACATGCATATAAGTTATTGAAACATCGTGTGGACCCTACCCACATGAATAACATGTGTAGCAAGAATGGATGGGTGTGTGGGACGTGCATAGTGCATGTAGGGGTGTGTGGGTGTGTGTGATATGATATAAAGGAGGGCATGGCTTTGATTTGACATAAAGGTGGAGGGATGACTTCGATATGACATAAAGTGAGTGGGTGAGTGTCATGGTGTGTATGATGTGATGGGGTATGGGTGTGTAAGGGTAGGGTGTGTGTAAGAGGGTATGGTAGTGATGTGACCTTTAATGAATATTAAAATGCTTAAGGCTTGGCTATAAATACCTCTCCCTTCTCTTCCTTTTCATTTCCTTTTCTCTTCTTCAATTCACTCTTCTCTCTCAAGCTTTGGCAATGGCTTCCATGGCTTCCACCTATGATATTTTCAAAAGAAAATAGTTCAAAACCACTTAAACTTAGATCCGACAATAGATCTAAGCATCTCTCATCATTCCAAATCAATCTAGCTAAGGTTCAACGTCATCCGAGCTTGGAAAGCCCCTAAACACCCTTGGGCTGTGAGCATCATGGAAGGAGGGTGGAGTTTGAGAGCTCCGATGGAAGAAAAAGAGAAGTAGGTTATGCCAGAGTGAAGGCGTAAAGCACCGAAGGAGTTTGGAAGCGAATAGAAGAGCTAAAGGTCAAACTAGTGCCTAGTACATGGTTAGGCCGAATCATGTTGGGTAGGAGAGGATTTTGGAAGCTTGTCGAGGAGCGGAAGTTATGGCAAAATCATCTTAAGAAGCTACAGAGAAGGAGGGAGCTAAGATGGTGAGATCTCAAGAAACAATTCCTATTTATTGTTTAGATAATCACATGCAAGTTCATATAGTTAATTACCTGTTAATATAATTATATGAAAGTATATAAAATTTAATTACATAATTATGCATGAATTAGAATGTTTGTTGGTTTTTAATTTATTGTATACATGGTTGCTAATGTTGGACGATGACTTGTTTGCAAAACAAAAAGGACCATTAGAAAAGAGACTAAGAAATGATGATATAAATGGTTAGTTAATTAACCATAAAATTAATTGGAAACAAATAATCATGTATATGGAAGCATTAGCTCTTAATGATTTTGAGATGCTAAAAGTAAGAAAGGAATTTAATATGATTTTAAAATCATATATGAAATTAAATATAATATTATAATAATATAATATAAAAATATTGGAAATAATATTTTTAAGTTGTAAAAAGTAAAAATAGTTGGTTATAATGTTTTATAATCAATTATAAATGATTTTGAAGTGTTTCGGATGAGTTCCGTAACAATTCACCAAACGATCAAGATTGAGCACTTTATGTAATGGTAGTACGCGCTATCGCGACTCGTAACTCAAACGGAAGTGTAGAATGCATTTCAAGTCGGAACGACTTAAAACCGGAAATGTTTTGTCCGTGAAGTTAATAGATATCACATGAACCCGAAAAATCAAGATTTCGATTTATAAATCGCAAGTTATGAGTAAATCAGTTTTTCGTAAAGGTCGCTCTACGAGCGACTAAAGGTCAAATTTTATAAGTGAAGTTTTATAACTCTGAAAAATATAAAATAAATTTATAAATTCATTATTAATATAATAATGAAGTTTTGAATGATTAAAATGGGTTTATACTTAGTAAAAAAATATAGTTTTGGAAAGTGATTGGAAAATCATTATTCACTAGCGATTTGAAAAATTGGATTTTGAATTAAGGTATTAGAAGGAGTTTATGACCTGAATCTTTTGCAAATGTTTTCATAATAATTAATTATTATTTTTAATATTTATTTGGGAATTCTCTAAAGAACTAGAAAACGGTCAAATTTTGGAGTCGAAGAAGTTGTTTAATTAATAAACAATATTTGGAAATAGACTCTAAAGTGACGATAGACTTTGAGTTATGGAAACGGCTATTATTTAAAGGATAAAGAATGTGATCGAACCAAGGTTTGAGAGGAAATGGTTCCCTAACTTGGAAGGGCTCATTGTTTACTGATAAATAGCTTAAGTTTGAAATCGAAGACTTAAGTTGCGAATGAGGTATTATCTCTGAATGAGAAGTAAATTAAATATCATAAAGAGGTATGTGGTATACCTAAGAGTAAATCTTGTCATGCCTGTGAGATCTGAGAAAGAAAACAAGGTAGTTAACAAAATGGGAAAATCCATCTGACCTGGTTTATTCCTTAGCGAGGGATGGAACAGATCGAAAGGTAGATCTAGATACTTGACAAATATCAAGTAAAAGTTTGAAAAGAAAAAATGGAATGGTTTGAGTTTATTGTAACGGCATTTAATGTAGTGTTGTTTTTAACCCGATTAAAAGACAATGTGAAGTTAAGAAATCTTTATTAAAGATAAGAAATGAGATTTTGTGATTGTTTTTCTAAAGAAGGGAAAGTGATGTTTTGGATTTAATTCCAAAGTTAAAGAATGGATTAGTTAAACCAAGGAGTTTATTATTGAGGCTTAATGATTACATATACTGATAATAAAATAATGGAATAAGTAAAGGGATACATCTGTAAAGATATTTAATGAAATGGAAGATTAAAGAATTAGATGATGGTTGTGATCACACATAAACTTAATAACTTTTATTGACTATTGGTTGCAGAAGAACCAGAGTCGGAGTGGGGTTTATTCTCGTTTGAAAACCACTTTGATCCAATATAAATACGTTTGAGTCAGAACGTAAAGTGGATTGCTTGTTTGTAACAACCCGCATATTTATCGATTTTATATTTAAATATTTTATTTAAATCTAGAATCGTTAATCAGATTGATGTCCGAAAAGCTACTTTTTGAAAACAGTCGAATTAGGACTTGAGACCACTTCCATTGAGTTCAAAATGCCGTTTGCGACCTTTTGAGTATAAACTTCGATATGTTTGGAGAAAGTTGAATTTTTCTATTTTCACTTAGGGCTTTGGGTTTGGGTTTGGGTTCAGCCCACTTGTCCAAATCTGGTTATATCTTTACTCCACCCCCTCTCCTCTTCATTTCTTCATTTCTAATTCCTAACACTCAAGCTTTAGCAACAATGGAGGGAGAGATGGGAAATTAAAACTCCAAGCCCTAGTTCAATTGCAAATTCAAGCTTCTACCTCCAAATTCAAAGAGAAGCTATTGGTAAGCATCCTCTTCATCTTCTCCAACTCCTTCTCCTTTCAATTTCAGAAATTACCTAAACCTAATTTAGGAAATGTTTCTCTTTTAAGCTTAGATTCAAGCTTGTTGAGTTGGAATTGAAGAGTGATTGTCCTTGCCATTGCTCTATAGCTTCTTCTTCATTGATTTTGTGAAAAAGTGAGATTTTTATCTCACATCTTAGTCTATAATTATCTTCGATTGTTAGGTATGAATTCCTAACACTTATTCATGTGCACTTGATTTTGGTTTGGATTGATTTTGTGTATATTCCAATTTTTGGTGTTTTGGTTTAATTTTTGTGAAAATCCTATTATGGATATTTGGACATTGATATTCGAGGCGTATCGAAGAGCCATTAAGGCTGGGTTGTCGCTTGGCATAATTCCTTAGTCGTTGTTGCTCGTCCGATCGTTATCGATATCATTTGGCCATTATTGGTCTAGGTTCAGGAAATGTCTGAAATTCCAATTTCAGACGTCTGAATATTATTCTGGGAAAATTTCTATTCCTAGATTCAGACGTCTGAATCAAAGGCTCCAGACGTCTGAATTGGTTCGTTTGCGACCAGAAAGGAAATAGGCAGAAAATGCCTACTTTTAGACGTCTGAATCTGTGTTCTGGAAAATATTTAATTTTCCAGATTCAGACGTCTGAACCATTTATTTTAGACGTCTGAATCTGCTGTCTTTTTCCAGTTTGCATATTTTGCTTGAGAATTCCAATTTAATCGATTCGTGTTGATTCCCATC
Source organism: Allium fistulosum (assembly GCA_030737815.1). Lineage (NCBI taxonomy): Eukaryota > Viridiplantae > Streptophyta > Magnoliopsida > Asparagales > Amaryllidaceae > Allium > Allium fistulosum. The sequence goes on along the minus strand of CM060901.1, from coordinate 85,171,688 downwards.
TATTGTTATCATCTATTATCGACTTTGATGACCTTTTCTTCAGGATTTTGTGGAATATCCATTTTTACGGATTTGGTATCGATTTCTTTGGATTTTATTCACGTCTTCGAATGTGAATTTTGATGATTTATTGTTTCTACAATCGTTTTGTGATTTGTCACTTTTAAAAATACAAAGGTTTTCTATACTAGTAGTAAATATTCAAACTCTTCCACAAAGATGATTTCAACTCTATTTTCAATATCAAACTTGTTTATCAAAACTGTTTTCCAATCTATTAGTATATACAAACCTTTACCTCATTCGTATGAGAAATCTAATTAAACGGCTTAGTAAAACAAGTGGTATGAAACGCTTGCGTTTACTTCGTCGGTTAATTCTTGGACTTGTTCGATTGAATCCTTTGTGACAATTTTCTAGTGGAGATCTATAATTTGCTCGTAAATATTTAAGTTAAGCTAGTGGTTATGGGACATGAAGCTAAACTCATATATTTACTAGTATAGTGTAATTGACACTTATATTCAAGTGGAAGTCTACAATTTGTTCGTAAATATTTAAGTTAAGCTAGTGGTTATGGGACATGAAGCTAAACTCATATATTTACTAGCTTAGTGTAATTTACACTTGTGGGTCTACGAAGATCCTTTTTGTGGAGCTTCGGCTCAATTTTGTGGGGTAGCGACTCATGGTCTTCGGGCCGTTTTTGTGGAGCTTCGGCTCATGGTCTTCGGGCCGTTTTTGTGGAGTTTCGGCTCATGGTCTTCGGGCCGTTTTTGTGGAGTTTTGGCTCATGGTCTTCGGGCCGTTCTTGTGGAGCTTCGGCTCAAAATTGATGGTTAGTGACCATGAGATAGCGTCTCATCTTGTGATACACGTGTTGGTGAGCTTTAATGCTCCCGTTTTAGTGATAGGCCTCTTTCCCTTTTTGTGATCTTTCTGGATTTCTAGTTGACGATTTCTAGAATTTGTGTTTCACCAATTTTCGTGATTTACATTAATAAGCTCTATCAATATTTGTGCATTGGTGAATTTGTGTGTCATTAACCCTTGTGATTGGCCTTGGTACTTTTATGGGATTGGCCATCCTCTTTCTTGTGATTTCTGGATTTCTAATTATTGATTTCTGGAATTTATGTTTCACCAGCATTTACCATTGGCATTGGTATGTCATTTTTGTGGCTTGGTGAATTAAATTGAGAATATGATGTTTTTTTCTGGGTTTTGAGATTATTGAGATATTGTATGACTTTTGTGGATTTTCTAATGTATACTTGACGTAGTATGGCATCTTTTAGTTATCATATATTTTTATCATATCTCTTATTCTCATATCTCATTTTATCTGATAATTTTAGCTAGACTGATCCGTTTATTATTTTTTTCTTAAATAATACTCGGGTCAGACTGAGATATTACATGTGCTTCCTCATGACTTTCTATTTTGAACCATCATCTGACTTTTGGCTAACTACTCTAGTTTAGTATTTTTTGTTGTATACATTTGAGATTTAGACTCCTTGATGTATACATATTCTTTTGGCTAGCACTTGTATCTATTCTTTTGTGTTATTGTGGATCTTATTTAACCACTACTCTGATGTACACTTCTTTGTGTAATATTCATATCTATTTCCACCTTTGTGATATGAATGTCTATGACTGATTTATGTTATGCTTATTTCTATATTTGTTTCCGAAGTCCATATAGCCACTGTGTAGTAGCTTTGAGTTTGTATTGGTATGTCGGATTTCCTCTTGAGATGAAAAGTTATATTTTTATCTAGCATATCGGTACTCGCACAAAGCAATTATACAGATGGTCGCTCCTCAACAGCCTTATTCTCCGTGCTAGTTGACGGCATTACCCCGTAGTGTCCTTGGCTAGCGTGGGTATAGAGGTGGGGCGTCACATTGTTGATAACCTCGGAGTTGCTCTCGAGGTAAATGAATAGCAATGATCCCTTGTTGTGGGATCTGCGCTGCAAGGGCCGTGGCTACTGCAATTTAGGATGTAGTAGGATGGTGCCTTCGGTTCATCCTGTTCCTGGATGACTTGTATGGAAGAGTGTCTGACATTGCATTTCTTAAAAGGTAAGTTGATCTCTATAAAACGACATCCAATGGTGGCGAAGAAGGCGACTTCTTTTAGCTTAACACCCGTTCCTGAGATGTATGTACCCAGAACGTTTGCGTTGTAGAAATAAACTTTGATTAAGAAATGGCAAAGTGGCATTCAGAGTAGAACAAGTTGTTGTTAGATGAAACAAAGCCTCACGAGCCTCACATCCCGGAAGATATGGAATAACTAGTTGGTCTCGGCTTACAAGATTGGAAGTATGTGCATGCAGTTAGAACCGACCTCTGAACCTCATTGGTTGTGGTTATGTCAGTACCAGTGGACAAATATGCGCATACAGTTAGAACTGACTTCTGAACCTCATTGGTTGTGGTTATGTCAGTACCGGTGGACAAACTTTGATAGTGATATCCGAGATGGATGAAAAGCCACAGGATCAACGAAAGGAAAAAGGGTATTAATTTTCCCTATCATGTTGGAAATCCAATTACTAATACGAGCTTGTACGGATTTGTTTATATTCCCAAAATAGTTGTGAATGTCGTGCACGCATTCAACTACCCACGTAGGTCATTAAATTTAATAATGTAACAATTTCGACAATTGAATTATTATATTGAAAAGTGTTTTTCTAAAATGATTGCTAATAATAATATTAATATCAAAGTGCTTCAGTGTAAAAGCTATTATGGCTATCATAAGGTAAAAACCCGTCCGCGTTTATGTGCGGCGTGGTCTTATGAGATGCTATTCTTTCAAGGGTTGCATTTATCCGATCTATGATTCTGTCAGATGATTCTGGTTCGAGTTTCTCACGATGTTTTATCAAGCCTAACCCGGGTATTTTTAATACTCGGGTCAGCACCGAGTAGTTTCAAGTTAGCTAAGCGAGCTTGGAATCGGGAAGGCAGGACTTTGGAATTTTTTGGATAGAGATCGCTTGGAGCTTTTCAGAGGAGTGTTGGAGATCTTCATCTACGTATGGGCATAGTTTTACTTATTTTCGCTATGCTATGTTATTTACTGTTTAGCATTTGTAAGGATAGAGTTTATAACTGTCTAGGCCGATTGTAGGTTAGACTCTGATTTATATGTTTAAAGTTTTCAGCTGTAAAAAGATTTTTGATTGAATAATATATGTTATTCCTTACGTGTGAGAATCTATTTCTGTTCTGTTCTTGTTTCTTTATTTACATCCCAATATTGATTCGGTTTTTCATGTCTTGAATTTCTGGCACTGGGAGTCTTAGTGGGATTTTCGGGGTACAGAAAAGCGGTTCATAGTTCGAGAAACAATTCCTATTTATTGTTTAGATAATCACATGCAAGTTCATATAGTTAATTACCTGTTAATATAATTATATGCAAGTATATAAAAGTTAATTACATAATTATGCATGAATTAGAATGTTTGTTGGTTTTTAATTTGTTGTATACTTGGTTGCTAATGTTGGATGATGACTTGTTTGCAAAACAAAAGGGACCATTAGAAAAGAGACTGAGAAATGATGATATAAATGGTTGGTTAATTAACCATAAAATTAATTGGAAATGAATAACCATGTATATGAAAGAGTTAGCCTCTTAATGATTTTGAGATGTTAAAAGTAAGAAAGGAATTTAATATGATTTTAAAATCATATATGAAGTTAAATATAATATTATAATAATATAATATTATATAATATAAAAATATTGGAAATAATATTTTTAAGTTGTAAAAAGTAAAAAAAGTTGGTTATAATGTTTTATAATCAATTATAAATGATTTTGAAGTGTTTCGGATGAGTTCCGTAACAATTCACCAAACGTTCAACATTGAGCACTTTCCGTAACGGCAGTACGCGCTATCGTGACACGTAACTCAAACGGAAGTGTAGAATGCATTTCAAGTCGGAACGACTTGAAACCAGAAATGTTTTGTCCGTGAAGTTAATAGCTTTCACATGAATCCAAAAAATCAAGATTTCGATTTATAAATCTCAAGTTATGAATAAATCAGTTTTTCATAAAGGTCGCTCAACGAGCGACTAAACGTCAAATTTTATAAATGAAGTTTTATAACTCTGAAAAATATAAAATAAATTTCTAAATTCATTATTAATATAATAATGAAGATTTGAGTGATAAAAATAGGTTTATACTTAGTAAAAAAAAAGTTTTGGAAAGTGATTAGAAAACCATTATTCACTAGCGATTTGAAAAATTGGATTTGTATTTAGAAGGAGTTTATGACCCAAATCTTTTGCAAATGTTTTAATAATAATTAATAATGATTTTTAATATTTGTTTGGGAATTTTCTAAAGAATTAGAAAAATGGTCAAATTTTGGAGTCGAATAAATTGTTTAATTAATAAACAATATTTGGTAATAAACTCTAGAGTGACGATAGACTTCAAGGTATGGAAACGGCTGCTATTTAAAGGATAAAGAATGTGATCGAACCAAGTTTTGAGAGGAAATAGTTTCCCAACTTGGAAGGCCTCATTGTTTACTGATAAATAACTTAAGTTTGAAATCGAAGGCTTAAGTTGTGAATGAGGTATTATCTCTGAATGAGAAGTAAATTAAATAACAGAAAGAGGTATGTGGTATATCTAAGAGTACATCTTGTCCCGCCTATGAGATCTAAGAAAGAAAACAAGGTAGTTAACAAAATGGGGAAATCCATCTGACCTGGTTTATTCCTTAGCGAGGGGTGGAACGGATCGAAAGGTAGATCTAGATACTTGAAAAAGATCAAGTAAAAGTTTGAAAAGCAAAAATGGAATGGTTTGATTTTATTGTAACAACATTTAACGTAGTGTTGTTTTTAACCCGATTAAAAGACAATGTGAAGTTAAGAAATCTTTATTAAAGATAAGAAATGAGATTTTGTGATTGTTTTTCCTAAGAAGGGAAAGTGATGTTTTGGATTTAATTCCAAAGTTAAAGAATGGATTAGTTAAACCAAGGAGCTTATTATTGAGGCTTAATGATTCCATATACTGATAATAAGATAATGGAATAAGTAAAGGGATATATCTGTAAAGATATTTAATGAAATGGAAGATTAAAGAATTAGATGATGGTTGTGATCACACATAAACTTAAGAACTTTTATTGACGATTGGTTTCAGAGGAACCAGAGTCGGAGTGGGGTTTATTCCCGTTTGAAAACAACTTGGATCCAATATAAATACGTTGGAGTCAGAACGTAAAGTCATGGAGCCTCGAAGATATGAGCATGGATATGTGATAGAAGATATTGAAGATTGGAAATCTCTGTGATACTGAAGGCCGGAGATCTTTATGATAAGTGGATTGCTTATTGATAACCTCGGAGTTGCTCTCGAGGTAAATGAATAGCAATGATCCCTTGTTGTGGGATCTGCGCTGCAAGGGCCGTGGTTACTGCAATTTAGGATGTAGTAGGATGGTGCCTTCGGTTCATCCTGTTCCTAGATGACTTGTATGGAAGAGTGTCTGACATTGCAGTTCTTAAAAGGTAAGTTGATCTTTATAAAACGACATACAATGGTGGCGGAGAAGGCGACTTCTTTTAGCTTAACACCCATTCCTGAGATGTATGTACCCATAACGTTTGCGTTGTAGAAATAAATTTTGATTAAGAAATGGCAAAGTGGCATTCAGAGTAGAACAAGTTGCTGTTAGATGAAACGAAGCCTCACAAGCCTCACATCCCGGAAGATATGGGATAACTAGTTGGTCTCGGATTACGAGATTGGAAGTATGTGCACATAGTTAGAACCGACCTCTGAACCTCATTGGTTGTGGTTATGTTAGTACCAGTGGACAAATATGCGCATACAGTTAGAACTGACCTCTGAACCTCATTGGTTGTGGTTATGTCAGTACCGGTGGACAAACTTTGATAGCGGTATCCGAGATGGATGAAAAGCCATAGGATCAACGGAAGGAAAATGGCATTAATTTTCCCTATCATGTTGGAAATCCAATTACCAATACAAGCTTGTATGGATTTGTTTGTATTCCCAAAATAGTTGTGAATGTTGTGAATGGTTAGTTACTATTAGATTATAATGTTAAAGATCTTCCCTGATTATTAATTTATAAAAGATCTTGTATATCTTTTATAAATGGTTAGTTATTATTTAACGGCCCACATTTCGGAAGGTTTAAATCAACAATAATCCACACATGTCCAACTTAAATAATCCAGAATATAGATAATCAATGGGGTTAATTAAGAAAAATAAGAATAAAAGAAGAAATCAAACACAGAATCTCGCAGCGGAACGATAAAATATAATAATCAAATAAACAGTTCATGAAGCTGTTTATATTATACATTTGATTATAATTTATACAACATTTATCAGAGTTATATATACAACAGGGATAAATAAATAATGCAGCAGAACAACATGATGCAGGGAATTATAATAGTAATCATATACCAAATCTTCGTCATCGTCCTCCAGAAAATGACCTTCGGTGCGCTGAAATACTCAAGGATGACCCGAGCGTAATGAAAAGACAAAACACTCGAGTTAGGACTAAAATATTCTTATGTGAGTCAAATCGATATCACATATAACATGGGTGTCGTGGCATTAGAGATGTTTACGGGTTTTAGATCTCATATCCAGTGTATAACGTGTGTGCAATAACTCAAGAGATGTTACGGGATTTTCTATCTCTTAAGGATCCGTCAAAATATTTATATATAGTAGAATACGCTACATATATAATGTATAATCAACAAAATAAATATTTTTCTTAGCGTTAAGGCTTTACATTGATCCCCTTAATGCGTTTTTATGCATTATTGTACAGTTTTCATATAAAACACCAGTAAACCATCGATGGATAGGGATGCGCCGTGATACGACAACACTAAACCAAAATCTTAGGGGTCTTGTATAGAGATAAAAGTATGACAAGGCACAAGAGGCAATGCCCAAGGTAGGATACTACCAGTTCGGGTCGCAGGGTTGGTGGTAACGCATCATAGCCATGACCGCCCACCGCGTCCATCCATCCCATATCGAGTCAAGGGAGGCTATCCCAAATCAAGGTGCACCAACCGAAACCAACAACAAGAGTAATAATATGGACCGAGTCCAAGAAAATCGAAGAACGGATGTCCGCTAGGGGTAATTAGCCCACTTGGCCCTGTCAAGCCATCCTGTTTTAGTCATTTCAAATTGGCACAAGTGACGGGGTCTATCCATCATTGTTCCCTTTCTTCAAATCTAGCAATCATCGCCAAATCCAACCACTTTGTTCTAGAGTCTCCTCCGTGTACATAGTTGTTAAAGTGGTTCCAATATTGACAGGGAGTATGCCAATAAGAGGCCCCGATCTCTTTAATAACCAAACGTCGTTTTACACAACGGTTGATACTTTTATATTTCGAAAATAATTCGTACTTGATATCAAAATATCATATTCGCTTCGAAATCAATTTCATTTTAAAATCATTATATTCACTCAAAATATACTATTTCACTTCAAAATCATTTTCGCCTAATATCTCGATTTCTGTTCCAATACAAAATTGCTTTGAATTTCCATTTGGGCTACAAATTCAATTTAACCCAATTTGTATTTAAATCCATGATTTAAATATAAAGAATTCCTACTCTGACCGGTTTGAATTTAGAAAATAGGTTGAATAGTTTCAAAATAGTTAATATAAGATAGTCTGAGTTTTAAATATGGTTTATATAGTAAATAGCTTGGAAAATCAATATAATTTGAATATTTAAGAAGATAGATTTTAAACAGTTTATATTAAAATAATTTATTTGAAAATAGTTTCAAAGTCAAACAGATTCAATTCCCAATCTTCCAATTCAAATCAACTTCAATTTACATTTCCATTTAAATCGATTCAATTCCGATTTCAATTCGAATTAACTTTGATTCCAATTTTAATTCAAATCAATTTCGATTCCAAATTAATTCAATCTCGATTTCAATTCCAATTAATTCAATTCCAATTTGAATTAATTTCAATTCAATTCTCAATTTTAAACCATTTCGATTTATATAAATTCGAGTTTAATTTTCAAAATATCGATTTAAATCACTTAAATCAATTAACCTTCAATATTCAATTTAAAAATCCAAATCTTTAAAAAATAATTTAATTCCGAGCCCAAATTTCGAAATATCCATTTAAATTACTTTTACTTGGATATATTTCAAGGTTCGACTAAGAGTTCAAATCTTTTTAAAACAAATCAATTTCTTGAATTCAAGTGGTTTCTCAATTACAATTTCAATATTTCAAACCCTACTCTTTAAACAGTTCTGGTTGACAAGTTCATTTTTAACATTTCAAGCTCGAGTTCAAAAATGATTTCATTTCCATAAATTCGATTTTATTTCTTAAAATCAAAATCATTTAAATAATTTCAAATCAAAGTTTTTAAAACTCATTTAATTTAACCAATACGGTGTTCGTATATAATTTTCTATCCTATGGTCAAGTGAATCCATTATATCAATTTAATTTCAGGGATGGATATATATCATTTCAATCCAAAATAAATGTCATAGGTATATATCATTTCAACATATTTATCAATTTATTCGAAATAATTCGATTTACGGTTTTATATACTGTAAATAATATACAGGATGATAGCAGGATATATCAAAATAAATAAACATCCAAATCATCCAAAACATCAATCAATAGCATCCATCACAATCAACATCCAAATCAGCCAATAATTCACAACAATTCCATAGTTATCAATATCAGGTAATTTACTGGCAATTAAATTCCAATTTCAAATTTAACCGTCAATTTTAATACCTACAGTCAATTCATATGTCAATTTCATTTTCAAATAACAGTCAATAAAATTAGATAACTTCACGATTCAATTTTAATGAACATAGAAATATTATAGTATGTCGTGAGTGTTAAAAACACTAACCTTTTATTTTCTGTTGTTGCTTTTGCGTTTTGGTTTCGATTAAATTCGAACGCGTTCGAATTTAACTGAAAATTCTACAAGCTCTAAATTCAACCAATCTGATTCCATAGCCAAGATCTCCTTAATACGAACCCAATGCGACTGACCGCATTGGATTTGGGCCTAAAATGAGCGAGTTATGCAATTTATAAGAATATGAATTTATAAAAACAATTATATTACTTAATCACATATAAATTTCATTACCCACAAACCAAAATCAGCCCATCACGTTCTGGCCCACTAACATTTCTTCTTCCTCTTCCTCCAACCTACTTCTTCACGCTCCAATAAAGCTTCCTACCATGCACGCAATACGTGCACGTGCACATCCCCTCCAATTCATCAGCGCCGCAACCGAGCTCACCTACGCGCCGCCCTCCTCCAACTCGACCATTTCCTCACCACCACACCAACCCCACCTTCGCCATACCATTCGCGATCTGCTGCCTCCCCACACGCTGCCCCAGTGACTTGAAACACCCAAAAAGGATCGGACTTCACCAAATCTTGGGCGCCGCCTCTCCTCCACCTCAAGAACACATTTCCAATGGCCAAATCGACGAAAACGTCCTTAATCGAAGGCTAGATCGAACCCTAGTTCGAAACTCGTACGCGACAATACTGTCGAGCTTCCCTAAATCATCGTCACATCTCCAAACAGCCTATTAGATTGAAGCTCGCGCAAAAACAAAATTTTTAAAACAGGGTTTCGAATTTTTCATGAAGTAAAAATTGAATTGTGGATTTTTGAAATTATAAGAGAGCTTGTTTTTATTTTCAATCTGTTATTTAAAGAAACAGAGAGGGAACGGGTTTTTAAACAAAGGGGGTAGGTATGATTAGGTAGGGTGGCTGATGCACAGTTAGGGTGGCTGAGTGTAAGTATGTGGGCTGAGGTGAAAGAATGGAGGCTGATGTGAATATATGGTCAAGTCAACATATATATATATATATATATGTATGTATGTATGTATGTATGTATGTATATATATATATTATTTAAATTCGAAAATTTCTAGCTAAAATTTTCGGATCCCAATCGAGGTGTGCCGTCAGGCGTTCATAATGTTATACCCCTATTCCGAACGCAATGGAACAAGTTTCGAGTCCCAATTCGATCGTATGGAGAAGACAGCTTTTCGAACCCAATTAAAATATTAAATTTTCGATATTAAATTCAACGCGTTTCTATCCCGTACGACCAAACGATAACTCCAAATGCTACGAAATTTAAAATCCGATAATAATACACTATTACAAATCCAATGGAACTGGTTTCATCGAAATCTGAGACTGTGCCCCGGAAGGCTATTTTATATGTTAATTTAAATGAGTTACTTTTAAAATTGAGTAAATCGCTTTTAAATCCAATTAAAAATTTTATTTACCTTCATTCTTATTAATAGAAATTTAATAAGCCTTTGAAATTATTTTTATCTAGCTTAAAACTCAAGATTCCACTATTTAACCAAATTTTCAATTATTAAATTCCAGAATTAAATTACCCAATAAATCATTATAATTGAAATTCAAGTTAATAAGTTTATAAAATTAACTTTTCAAATATTTAAAATCAATTAAATACTCCAATTTCATATAACCAAAATTCTAGGTCGTTACATATTATTAGATTGTAATGTCAAAGATCTTCCCTAATTATTAGCCTAATTTGTTGCCATAAGATTGGCAATGGACACTTATATATTTACGTTCAAAATCAATGAGAAGAGGCAACCATTAATTCTTATAGTAATAATATAACCACGAAACAATCAGATAACAGTAAATGCAGTAAAAGTAAAGGTAAAGAAGACACCAAAAATTTTATATTGGTTTGGATTCCCAGTCGTACATTCAGTCATGTATCCTATATAGAATTTCACTAATCATATCTTGACTTTAAATTAGGTGGCAAGAACACCCTTTACACCTCTTAATTTTGACTCAGGTGGTAAGGACACCTACTGGAATTTGACTCAGGTAACTAAAACTCTTATCCTATCTTTAACTCAGGAGGTAGGACAACTCCCTTTTCAATCTCCTCTTTACTTTCACTTGCGTGGTTGAGATTGCCCTTTTATAAGTAATATTAGTTAACTATAAGAAATCGAATCTTTTGATCACAATTCCAGTAGTTTGTTGATACAATTTCCTACAGACCTTCAGTAGTGGAATATCTTTGCTTTTGAGTAGAATTAAGTGAGGATCAAAGAGTTAATGGTGTAGAACAAAAGTGAATCTTCTTTGATCTTTTGTATAAATATAGAGAAAAAGAATTAATGTAGAATCGGAAGCACTTCATTGAAGTCTTAGAGAGAATGAGAGAGAAGAGAGAGATAAAGAAAGTACTAGAATTGTTGTTGAAAAATTCGAAATTAGAGGCCTTTCAATATAGGTTAAAGAGTTGCGTCCATTCAGGAAAGATGGTGCCAAAAGTTACTTCTTTTCAAAATTTATAAAAAACATCTCAACGTTGTATATGTCGACATTCAAAGTTTATATATGTCGACATATATATGCTGAATTGTATAATTTCAGTAATACTTTAAATATGTTTCAAAATATATTTCTTTATAGAAATGCTACTAAAATTGATTTTAATAAATAAATTAAATACTATTCTTTTATAAAAACATTTTGAGTGGAAAATAATTTTTGAAATGAAATAAAAAATATGATACTACTCAGGTCTTTAACATTTAATCTGAGGCTAGGTAAAATACTGACATAAACGTCTTGAGCTCTTCATACTTTTATTCTTGAATTCTTCAAAACTCATGAGTCATTAAATATATCTCAATCAACCCTTGATTTATACCGATATGTTCTTCAATCTTTTATTCAATGTATAGACCTATTAGATATTCCTCATATCTTGCAAAACATACTATATAACTCGAGAAAACATTATTAATAATATTTATATGGTAGTTCTCATCAAAATCAATATCTTAAGTATTAATATTCTCCCTCCTTTTGATAATGACAACCACTAATATTCTGTTATATAATATATTGGTGTTTAGCTGAAATCTCCCTCTAACTCCTCCTGAATATATGATATATAACTCCCTCTATCTTTTTTCCTTTTATACAACTTCTCCCCTTTCTCATTAAAAAAAATGGGTGCAAAAGTTGTGTTAACGAATTATATGGGGAGTTATGATATTTCTACTCTTAGTGATGACCAATATAAGATTATTGTAGATTATATATAGGGAGTAATCAATTTTTGTGGTATTGGTGAAGTAATATTTTAAAAAGTCATCGAAAATCAATAAGAGACTATTTTTCATTAATATATTTACATATGTACATGAGTATATTTACATTAAATTAAGAAACATAATATAAATCAATACAACATAAAACAAACAAAAATATGTAAACAATTATTTTGTGGAAATTATGTTTTCTTTGATAGTACTTTTACCCATCCTTCGTCTGGACCAAAAATTCCTTCAATTGAATTTACTTTCCAGTTTTTTAGTTTCTCCATGTCAACTGCCATGTCTTCATCATCGATCTCCTTATAACCAGTCTTTTTAGGAACAGAAAACTTTTTTTCTCTTAAGACATGGATATAAAGCATCAACGTGATGCAAGATGCCTTTCAAATTCATGAATCATTTGCTTCTAGTTCATTTCCAAATGTCTCTTATTTCTCAAAATCATGTGGAAAGCTTTCTTGAAAGCTTGTAACATCTCTTCCATGCTGTTGCTTAAAATTTCTTTACAAACACGCTTTGCTAAATCCATTTTTCTTTATAAATAAATTAGAACTTTTTGGAGAAAAGGTATGGTTGTTTTCCTGTGTTTAAATGTGTATTTATAGAAGAAATATTTAGTTAAGTAACAGTTCCCTCTTTGAAATAACTAAAATTTAAAATTTGAAATTTGACTATTATATGTCGACATAAAAATTTATGTACATTGACATATATATTTTTCTATAAATGATCCTGAATTTTATTTTGGTTGAGTGTTTACTATTTTATAAATTTTACAGCAATTATTTGTTCCAAAAGTAAATTAGCATTTACTTTATATTAAAAACAATTTTTATTATATGTACTATAATTATTCATTAGTAATATGTTATACAATAAGCAATTATATAACTGAATCTTATATATAAAAGTATTAGTTATACAAGGTACAAATTTAAATATTATAAAACAAAACGATTTACAAATTTTTAACAAGGTCTTTTATACTAACACACTTTTGACTAATATGTATATAGTTACATTTTCAAATAGAACAAACATACATATTAAATAAACAAACAAAGATGCTAGCGACACTTATTGATACCAAATGTTGTCCTTTGATGAGGAATTTTAGCCCATCCAATGGACTACACTGGTCTCTCAGACTCAAGTTGTATGTCCAGCCTCTTAACTCGGACCAACCACTCCATATGACGTGTTTGAATTCATTAATGATGTGTGTTTTTAATTTTTACAATGAGAAAATGAGAGAAAATGGGTCTAGAGACGATATAGTTTAGTTATATATGTAGTTTTTATTTTTGATATTTAAATTAAGGAGAGAAATCTATTTCAACGGTCTATATATCGCAATATTAAATTATTGAATGTCGACATATCATTTTTCATGATATATTCTATTTTTTATTTTATTTAAATTCTATATATAAATATATAATATATTTTACAAAATATGCAGATTCCTACTTTTCTTCTTTATATATATTATATAATATTCTAAAATAATTATTTTTCAATTTATATGAATTTTATATTAAATATAAAGACTACTAATTTGGAAAGCTATTTGTTGTTTCAAACAAAATTTCTAAAAGAACCAATAAAATCTGAAACACGTATTATCTACTACGAAATTCTAATTATCTTAATTAATGAATTCTAATTAATAAATTAAATCAGAATTACCGATTTTTGAGTTACTCTTAGTTTCCTCCTATGTTCGTGGCTTTTTCTATGTGATCAACTAGTATTTTTTCATCTTTTATTAAGAAGCACATATCTGCATTTTCTGTCTCTAAGTCATTGTTGCTTGATGTGGAGTCTGAAATGTCCCATGTTGTATTGTAAGCCTGTTTCCTCTTTTTGTTGAAGGAATATGTGTTTGGGGAGAACTTCAATTTCTTTTGATTTGGACAGTCCCTCTAAAAGTGTCCAGTTTTGTTGCTTCCAAAGCATTTGATGGTATCTTCGCTCCTTAATTTGTTATGGTTCCATCAGTTCTTCTGGGTTTGTTTCTTTTTTGATGCTTCGGGAATTTTATGAAATTCAAGTCATGGGCGCCATTTTCTCGTCATCGTCTGATCCTTTATCTCCATGATGTTGAGGTTCGGTGCTCCAGTGCATCCCCATATACACGCGCTTCATTCTGTGTGATAGTGTTACTTAACAAAGCTTCCAATGTGTCGGCGTCCCAACTAAACATCAATTCATCGACTTCCAACGAGCAAATACATGGTATTGGCAACGCTTACTTGTAACAAAAGGAATTCTCGATGTTACATGCCACCAATCCCATATATACACCACGTTATACGCTGTATTTATTGCGATATGGGGCTTATCCGTCCAACCCACACACCCACAATGCGACCCACACCAACAATCTCCACCTTAGCGAGCATTTTCTCAAAACTTCTTGGCGGGCATACTGAAGAAGCTCTACACTTAGGCCAGATCGCTTCCACTGCTTACCGCAGTTACCTACTTTTACTAAAATCCACCTTAAGGCGAGTACTTCCACTCAAGTCATCTTGGAGATCCTAAGTCCTCAATGCAGTGAAGGAGGGCCGCGTATCCATGAGTCCTCTTCAAGCAATGGGATAAGGCTGCTTAACCACGTCGCCACCTTGACGAGTCATTCTTCTTTGCTCAAGCCTCAAGGAATCATGCTTCCGTCACTTTCACATCATCTAATGGTCTCTCGAACCATTGACTCTGATACCATGTTAAGTTTCGACACTCCAACGCATCCCTATGTACGCGTGGTTCATTATTTGTGATAGCACCATCTAACGAAGCTTCAAATGTGTCGGCATTCCGATTGAACATCCTTTCATCACCTCCCAACGAGCACATGCATAGTCTTGGCAACACTTTCTTGTGATAAAAGGAATTTCCGGTGTTACGTGCCACTAATCCTACATATATACACCATGTTATATGCCATATTTCTTACGATGTGGGACTTATCCGTCCAACCTACACACACCATAATGCAAGCCACACGTAACACATGAGTAGCGTTGAATGCTAGTGTTTTCTTCTTACATGACTAGTTTCCTTTATGTCCTGTAATTGAACTTCATATGACATTAAATTACCTATTAATTCTTCTTATTTCATTGTATAGATATCATTGGCTTCTTCTATGGCTAGAGTCTTCTGATTCCATTCCCTTGTAAGTGAATTAAGAATCTTTTGGACTTGACCCTCTTCAATATATTCTTTTCCTAATGAAACTAAAATATGCAATGTCTTAAAATCTAGAATACGTGCCAGAAATAGACTTATTTGGTCTTATTTTAAATAACTGAAATTGGTTAGTTAACATAGAAATCTTAGTTTGTTTGACCATACTAGTGCCTTCATATGCAACTTGCGGTATTCTCCATTTTTCATATGCAGATTTACATAAAGAAACTCTATTAAATTCATTTTTATCTAGTGAATTGTACAGTATATTCATAGATTTTGAGTTACTAAGTGCTTGTACCTTTTGCTTGTTTGTTCTCTGGGCATATCAATCTTGGGTTCCTTATACTCATTTTGGGTAATATTCCAAATTTCTAAGCTATTGGATTATAAATAATTCAACATGACTAGTATGAATAATTATTACCATTAAAAAGTGTTGGTCTAGCACTGTGCAGTCAAAGCCTCGCAAAATCCAAGCTATAACACTCTTCGACCACTATGTTTTTTCAATTTAACCTTATTAAACAGTAGATCCATTTTAAGCCTTGTTATTTTCAGCTACATCCGCTAAATTAAGGATTTTTAGCATCTGCTTTAGTAATATTAAAATAAAAAGGTTGATTTGAATAATTCTCTTTTAAACCAAATCAACAAAGTTAGAGTAAATGAAAGTGACTGTAGGATCGAGTAATATGGAATAGTATAAAAGCAGTGCGGAATAATAGAATAATTAGCAGATAATAGTAAATAATAAATGAGCACACCAGGAATTTTTATACTGGTTCGAACTTCCCGTTCTACGTCCAGTCCCAGACTCCTTCTGGAATTTCAACTAACATCAACCCTCACTTAACCCGGAGGAACAGGTCTATACTACCCTTGAGCAGCCGAACAGGGACCTGAGCAACAGAACAGGATTTCGCCTCAACAACTGAAGAGGACTTCACACGCCTGAGCAGCAGAACAGGACTTCAACTTTGCCCGAGCAGCAGAACGGGACTTTTACAAAACAATATTTCTTGACACTATGTGTTCTTGAGTAACACGAATTTGTCAATTATAATACACCCTTCCTATAATCTTCTCCTTTATGATATATATGTGAATGCGTGAAGAATAAGGAAGTAAGAAAGTGAATTTGAATGATGTTGAAAGCACAAGTGTATTAGAATCAAGAATTTGAGAGTAGAATAATAATCAATTGAATTGTTATTAGAAAACTTGATTCTAATGTGTTTATATAGATAATAAATAGTTGCAATTGTTCGTGAAGAGTTATCGTCAAGAGTTATGATCATATCTGTTGGATTAAAGATTGCAACTCTTCACGAATAGAAGTGCCTTTTCAAAAAAATAGCCGTTATAGATATTCAGACTTCTGAATTGAATAATTCAGACTTCTGAAATTGCACGGGCTCAAAACAGAAAGAAAATAGGCTAAAAAACAACCATTTTCAGACGTCTGAAATTACCAAGTCAGACGTCTGAATATTGTACTAACAATACTCATTTTTCCAGATTCAGACGTTTGATTTGGTACATTCAAACGTCTGAATGTAACTAAAAAATACCATAGCACAAGTGGTTAGAGCACTTGCCTTTTGAACTAGTGACCTGGGTTCGAGTCCCGCTCCATGCAATTTTTGAAAACTTAATTTTTCATTTAAAATATGAATGTATATGTGTGTATATCATTTTGAGAAGATTTTAACATTTGTAAACTCTAGACACGACATTCTATGACTAATAATACTTTGTTTGTCACCTTTGTCTTGTCTCTATCGTATATATCTCTTCTTGTATCTCCATATACATTCTTTCATACTTTTGTACTGTGTATCTTCATTTTGAACGTATTTGATTATCTCTTTTTGATGCTCATGTACTTGGAAATTAGCTTAGAGATTCTTTGACATAATTGTATAGTTGTTGTCATTAAAATCCAACAATTGAGGTTTTAACATTCTCCCCCTTTTTGATGATGACAACTATACAATTTTAAAAAATATTCATTCTATAAAAAAATAATATTAATATGTTTATAGCTCCCCCTAAGTATAACATCTCCCCCTAAGTATAATATCTCCCTCTATTAATATGCATATGAATTTCTCCCCCTTTGTCATTATCAAAAAGAATGAGGGAATATAATAAATTATATAAAATATCTTGTAAATAACGAGATAAACTCATTATTAATTATGAAGGAAAAATAAAATAGATTTTACCATATTTGCTGAAGTCCATATTTCATTGTAAGCACGTAATTCTATTAAACGTATGGAACATTCTTTAAAATTCCAAAATCTATCTTTTTCCTTTTGTTTCTCCGAGTACCTGCAAAAAATAATAATCATTTTCGGTACCCACTTATTATGTTAGGGTCCGAGGGGTTAGGTCTTAGGAAACCATACCCATTTGGGTGTGGTTGAACCTTTATAAATATATTTCATTATTAACTATCATATCAAAATAATCATCAATGTATTTTTCTCTATTTTTCCAATTAACAGGAACCCAAATACTTAGATAATTTGTAATAATTTAATCAAACGTTTCAGAACGGAAAATACTTCTGCCAAATCAACTCCAATAAGTACAACAACACATCTTGAAAAAGATGACAGTGGCAAAAGTGTTGATCAGAAGCAATACCGAAGTATGATTGGATCATTACTAAATTTAACTGCAAGTCGTCCTGACATAATGATGAGTGTCTGTTTGTGTGCTAGATTCCAAGCCAATCCAAAAGAATCACATTTAAGAGCAGTGAAACGTATATTACGTTATCTCACAAACACAAAGGATTTTGGTCTATTCTATCCTAAAGAATGTCCATTCGAATTAGTTTCATATAGTGATGCTGACTTCGGTGGTTCTCGAACAGACCAAAAAAGTACAAGTGGTACGTGCCATTTTATTGGAAAATCACTTGTATCTTGGTTTAGTAAGAAACAAAATTGTGTTTCTCTTTCTACATGTGAAGCAGAATACATTTCTGCTGCTTTGGCTTGTACTCAAGTAATCTATATGCAACAAACACTTAAAGATTTCAATATAAATTTATCAAATTCAACTATATATTGTGACAACTCTAGTGCTATTAACTTGTCTAAAAGTCCTATCAATCATTCACGAACAAAACATATTGACATTCGTCATCATTTTCTTCGTGACAATGTTGAAAAAGGGACAATCAATTTAGATTTTGTTTCTTCTGAAAATCAGTTGGCTGATATTTTTACAAAACCACTTTTAGAAAATGTTTTTATAAAACTGAGACGAGAACTTGGTATTGTTTCTCTTCAAAATTTATGATTTTTATAACTTACTCTCTGCTAAATTTTTTCTGTTAAAAATTCTATTTGAAAATGTTTGGCTAATATCCTTTTGCTATTTTTGACCTTTAGTTTCTTTCCTTTTTAACAAATGGATAATACTAACTAAAGATTTTCAACCATTCCTTTAAATTCTATAAATAAGCTTTCTATCATCTTTTAATACATATAATCCTAGTCTTCTTATTCATCAAAGAAATTTCTGTTTTCTGTTTTCTAAAAGGAAATTCTCTCTACAATGGAATTCAACTTGATCATGCTACTTCTCTCCATGGCCTCTAACTCTGACAATTCTCCATCATCTTATTCTACATCGTCTCTTGAAATTTTGGCAACTCCAACACCTCATGAAAAAAATAGACCTTGTCCTTCACGTGAACGTTCTAGTTATACTCCTGAAAAGAAGAAATCTCGACGGTTTCTTTTCTTTGGCTCTCCATCAACCAAAGAGAAAATATCAGAGATTCATCATTACCAAAGAGAACAGTTGGATTTGCAACGAGAGATGTATTATGAACATAAAGTTAATGCTAAACGACTTAGTTTTATTGAACAAGTAGCTTTGAAATTCTATGGTACATCTCCAAAGAAAGATGTGGTTCAACCCTCAACATTTCATCAAATAACTTCATCTGGATGGAATCCATGGGAGCCAAGTTCACAAAGTCCTTCGGTTCCACTAAACTCTTAGGAACGTCAACCATATTGGTCTCCTTTGCGACCATACACGGAGATAACCAAGATTGAACCGGAAGAGTGCAAAACTCCAAGCGATTCGGACAAATAATTTATTGTATCTTCATATCTATTAAAATAATTGTATTTATATTCTTGTAATTCTTCATATCTGTCAGAAATTCAAATTTTAGACGTCTGAACTCATTGTTTCAGACGTCTGCATATTGGAGAAGAATATTTTTTCCTTCAGTTTCAGACGTCTGAAACAATGAATTCAGACGTCTTAAAATAGGCAAAATTACACTAATTTATTTCTATTTTAATTTTCTTATATTCAGACGTATAAATTTTTTTTCCAAACGTCTGAAATCTGGAGATTTTTTTCAAATTTCGAATATATGTTGCACGAATTTCAAGACACCTACCCCTTTATTCAAACCCATCCTTTGCTTTATTCTCATTCTTTATCTTCTCATTTCAGTTTTTCCTTCTCCATTTTTTTTAATCCTTCTTCTCAAACAATCAAATGGCACCAAAATCAAAAAGATCGAGACCATCATCTTCTTCATCTACACCAAACATTGATCAGTGGCTGTAGAACGACCAAGCTAGCCAACGATTTGCTCAAATGAGTAGATCTTATTTTTTTTGCTGGAGCTTTCATCAAATTCGAGGAATTCAGCGCTTATCGTATTCATCAATTTGTAAGAGCTAATGGGTTAGAGTCTCTAGTTTCTTTTGATGCCAACAATATCAAGATTAATCATCTTTTAGTAAAATTATTTTATGCAAATATGAATCTAGACCATCATACTCCTCACAATCGCAATGATTGTATTTGGACTTTGGTATGTGGAGTTAAAATATATCTACCAATTTCAAGGCTTGGTGAAATTCTACGATGTCCATCAACCGGGAACGATTTAGATGAGATTGATGTGTCTTTAGATTTGAATAATAGAGATGAAGTTTCACATCAATTCTTGAATGATGATATTACTCGACTCACTTCTATTCAACTTCGTCCTCAAGCTCGCATTCTACATAGGGCATTAATTTGTTCTGTTATTCCACGGACGGGAAGTTATGAGATTGTTAATAAAAGAAATTTCCAAGCCCTATATGCTACGTACTCCGATCAACCTATAAAATGGGCTTAAATAATTTTGGAAGAATTCATGGATGTCAATCATCGGAGACGATATAAGACTTTCCACTATGGTGCTTACATTATGAAAATCCTTCAAAATTTCAACATTCTGTTTCCTGAGTCTGAATATTCTTCAATCAAAGAACTTGGGTCTAAAACCTTAGGTCTTATGGGATTGCCAAAACACCCGGAAAGTTTGGCATAAATCTCTTTTCAAGAATAGGTTGCCAACCGTGATCAAAACCGGCCACAACCTCGTCGTCATGATTCTCATACTCAACCAACTATTCCTCCATCGGAAGAAGAAGACAATAATGATATTGTGATTCTTTCTCCCGACTCAAGCTCAAGGAATGCCTTAGTAACACTTTCCCAAAATCAAGCAAAGCTTCAAAACCGAATGATAAAAATTGAACGGAAATCTGAAAAACGTTTTAATTCCATTCGAGGCTTTCTTAACAAAATTTGGGAACGTATTGGTTGTTCAACCTCGTCGTCTACCGAAGTTTTCAACCCCACTCCATTTCAATGGTCATCAAGTTCGGAGAATAGAATTAGTAGTGATGATGATAATGATGAAGTTGGAATTGACTCAAGTCCTAGATTCTGATTTTTTTTATTTCTGGACTATTATGATGTTTGTTATTTGCATTGAACTCCTTATTATCTTGTAATCTTTTAATTAATGTCTACTTTGTTTTATCTTATAAAATTATTGATTACCTTTTTGCAATGACAAAGGGGGAGAAAAAGGTGTTGATGTCTTTTTCACAGGGGGAGTTTAGTATATAGTTGTCATCGTCAAAAAGGAGGAGACCGTTAAAACCTTGGTTACAATGTCTACTATGTATTTTGACAACGACAACTATATACATTAATTACTAACATATTTTTTGCAGGAATATCTACAAGACTGGAATCATATAATCTTCAACTTTGCACAAAACTAAAACTCAATTTCAGGCCCAATTCAGACGTCTGAAATGACCTATTCATACGTCTGAATCTGAAGGTAAGTTTAAATTTTTAACAATATTCAGACATCTGATTTCGTAATTTCAGACGTCTGAATCTAGGCAAAAATAGCCTATTTTTTCTCTGGTTTGCACGCTTCAAATTTCAGAAGTTTGAAATTTATTTTCAAACGGCTGAACTTGTTCAACTGCTATTTTCTTAAAAAGTCACTTCTCTTCACCGAAGAGAAACTCTTTCAAAATCAATGGTTGCACATGTTCTTTTCAATATAACTTTTCGTCTATAGTTGCAACTCTTTATACACTATAAATAGATTACATAATTCAACAAACAACTCACCGAATCTAATTTTAATATTCATGAATTCTTATCTATTCTCTATTTTAAAACTGCACTCAAACTGCTTACATGCTCTGATACCAAATGAAAGTGACTGTAGGATCGAGTAATATGGAATAGTATAAAAAGCAGTGCGGAATAATAGAATAATTAGCAGATAATAGTAAATAATAAACGAGCACACCAGGAATTTTTATACTGGTTCGAACTTCCCGTTCTACGTCCAGTCCCAGACTCCTTCTGGAATTTCAACTAACAACAACCCTCACTTAACCCGGAGGAACAGGTCTATACAACCCTTGAGCAGCCGAACAGGGACCTGAGCAACAGAACAGGATTTCGCCTCAACAGCCGAAGAGGACTTCACATGCCTGAGCAGCAGAACATGACTTCAACTTTGCCCGAGCAGCAGAATGGGACTTTTACAAAATAATATTTCTTGACACTATGTGTTCTTGAGTAACACGAATTTGTCAATTATAGTACACCCTTCCTATAATCTTCTCCTTTATGATATATATGTGAATGCGTGAAGAATAAGGAAGTAAGAAAGTGAATTTGAATGATGTTGAAAGCACAAGTGTACTAGAATCAAGAATTAGAGAGTAGAATAATAATCAATTGAATTGTTATTGGAAAACTTGATTCTAATGTGTTTATATAGATAATAAATAGTTGCAATTGTTCGTGAAGAGTTATCGTCAAGAGTTATGATCATATATGTTGGATTAAAGATTGCAACTCTTCACGACTAGAAGTGCCTTTTCAAAAAAATAGCCGTTATAGATATTCAGACTTCTGAATTGAATAATTCAAACTTCTGAAATTGCACGGGCTCAAAACAGAAAGAAAATAGGCTAAAAATAACCATTTTCAGACGTCTGAAATTACCAAGTCAGACGTCTGAATATTGTACTAACAATACTCATTTTTCCAGATTCAGACGTCTGATTTGGTACATTCAGACATTTGAATAGCTAAAAAATACCATAGCACAAGTGGTTAGAGCACTTGCCTTTTGAACTAGTGACCCGGGTTCGAGTCCCGCTCCATGCAATTTTTGAAAACTTGATTTTCATTTAAAATATGAATGTATATGTGTGTATATCATTTTGAGAAGATTTTAACATTTGTAAACTCTAGACACGACATTCTATGACTAATAATACTTTGTTTGTCACCTTTGTCTTGTCTCTATCGTATATATCTCTTCTTGTATCTCCATATACATTCTTTCATACTTTTGTACTGTGTATCTTCATATTGAACGTATTTGATTATCTCTTTTTGATGCTCATGTACCTGCAAATTAGCTTAGAGATTCTTTGACATAATTGTATAGTTGTTGTCATTAAAATCCAACAAATGAGGTTCTAACAGTAAAGACCTAATTTTAAGGCATAAGTACTTAATATAAGTTAGAA
Organism: Allium fistulosum; assembly: GCA_030737815.1. NCBI lineage: Eukaryota > Viridiplantae > Streptophyta > Magnoliopsida > Asparagales > Amaryllidaceae > Allium > Allium fistulosum. Next base: position 85,148,316 of record CM060901.1, on the reverse strand, counting down.
ATCTATTGTAGTCACCAGATGTGAGCTTCATAAATCATGATATTCCTTAGTTTTGTTATATAGGATTAAACAATATTTCATTTTCCTTCACAAAAGATGTAAGAATGAGAATAAATTAACTTTAAATATTTAGTTTTATATCTAATGAAGTTTTTGCATGTCCATTGTTTTCCACTACATCCTTGCTTTATCCCTGCTATAATTTTTTGCATCTCCACCGCTATAGAACTGCCAAGCGCTTTAACTGCATAGGTTTAGCAGTTGATTGACCTTCTACAAAAGTGTTAAATAGTGCTTTACTAGTGTTAGTAGCCATTAAAATTTTCAAAATTCAGATTATTAGTTTTTGAAAACCGTGTGTTATGATATTGAATGTGGATGGGGTGATGATAGTTGTGATGATCTAATTTATATTATATTGGAATGGATCTTAAGGTTGTTTTACAATAGAAGGGGTGAATAGTGTATTTAAACCTTTTATCAATATACTTGCAAATTTCAAACTTTATCGTAGAAAATTCAAACACAAGTAATAATATAATCACAGAACGATCAGATAATTTTTTTTTTGAAATGGTACTTTATATACAACAAATCACTGTGACAACATACCACATGTCAATAAATGTTCGAATCACGTTACGCAAGTTTCGAACTTGTGACATCTCGCACCGAAGCTAAATCACTTAACCACTGGGACAATGGTGCTTGTTAGAACGATAAGATAATAGTAAGTAAGTGTAGTAAAAGAAGAGGTAAAGAAGACACCAAGAATTTTATACTAGTTTAGATTTCCAATCCTACATACAGTCATGTATCCTGTACAAAATTTCACTAATCACGTCTTGACTTTAAATCAGGTGACAAGAAACCCTTTACACCTCTTAACTTTGACTCGGGTGTTAAGGCACCTACTGGAATTTGACTCGGGTAGCTAGCTCATCCTCTGGAATTTGACTTAGGTAACCGAAACGCCTATCATGTCTTTGACTCAGGAGGCAGGATAACTCCCTTTAAAATCTCATCTTAACTTTCAATCAGGGGGTTAAGATCACTCTTTTACAAGTAGTTGTAGTGGAATACAAGGAATCAAATCATTCGATCACAACTCCAAGTATTTTGATGATATAATTTCCTACAGACCTTTAGTAGTGGAATATCTTTGCTTTTGAGTATAATTGAGTGAAGATCAGAGAGTTAACGGTGTAGAACAAAAGTGAATCTTCTCAAATCTTCTGTATGTACGTAGAGAAAGAGAATTGATATAGAAATCGTAGCACTTCATTGAAATCTTAAAGAGAACGAAGGAGAAGATAAAGATAAAGAAAGTAGTTAGAATTATTGTTTAAAATTTGATATCAGAGGCCTTTAAATGGAGGTTGAAAAGTTGCGTCCATTCGTGAAAGGATGATGCCAAAAGTTGCTTCGTTTCAAAATAAAATAATAACACCTTTAATGATCTATATGTTGACATAAATTTTTTGTATATGTCGACATATACATATTGAATTGTATAATTTCATAAACACTTTAAATATGTTTCAAGATATTTCTACATAAGCCTCTACTAAAATTGATTTTAATAAATAAATTAAATATTATTCCTTTATAAAAACATTTTGAGTGGAAAATATTTTAAAAGTGAAGATAATCAAAGATATGTTACAACTTAGGTCTTTAACATTTAATCTAAGACTTGATAAAATATCATGTGTTGGGCTCTTCGTGCTTTTATTCTTGATCTTCAAAACTCACTAGTCTTCAAAGATATCTCCATCAACTCTTGATTTATACTGATTAGTTCTTTAATCTTTTATTCAATCATCACTTGTATAGATGTGTTAAATATTCTTGATATCCTGCAAAATACACTATATAACTTGAGAAAACATTAGTAATAATATTTATATGGTTGTTACCTTCAAAATAAATACCTTGGGTATTAACATAAACATAGAAATAGAATCCAAGCATTGTTAAATTCTAATGGTGAACATGTATTTGATAATAAGAAAATAACTGAACAAGCTCTATCTTATTATTCGAACTTAATTAATGGCCTAAAGGAAGCACTTTCCCTCAGTACAACCAAGAATGATTATAATAATGAAGGTGGGAAATAGTTATCTGTTGCATTAACACTTGCTGAAGTCAAAGCTGCCTTGTTTGCTATTGATGATTCAAAGTGTCCAGGGCCTGATGGTTTTTCCGAAAAAAATTCTAACTGCATTGGGAAATGCTGCAGTAATCTTTGTATGATATAGTAACTAATAATTTTCAGTCAGGAAAGCTTGCACAAGGGCTGAATCACAACTTCATTACATCGATACCTAAAAAAGATAAGCCACAAAACATTTTTTATTATCGTCCAATATCTTGTGCAAAAGTTATGTATAAGGTGGTATATAAGAATTAAACACTTTTTCTTTTTTAATTGTTGAAATTCAATCAACAGTTACTCCAAACAGACTCAGAGAGAACATATTACTAGTTCATGAATTGTTAACATATTTCAAGAAAAATGGTAAAACCAAAATGTGTATGAAAATTGACCTTCAAAAAACATATGATATGGTGAATAGAGAATATTTGTGTCACATGCTTTATTTCATGGGGTTTCCTGTTTCACTTATCAATTTGGTGTTTGAATGCATAAATACACCAACTTTTCTATAATGGTGGATAATATACCTAACGCATTTATTACATCAATAAGTGGCTTACGATAAGGAGACCCCTTATCACCTTATTTATTATGTATTGTAATGGAGTTTTTTTCCCTTACGGATAGAAGATGCTTTGACTTATCAGAATTTGTTGTCGGTTTCTAAAGTAATTCCTATTATTACACATCTATTATATGTGGACAATTTTATGATTTTCCTGAGTGCCACTACAACAAATGCTACTGTCATCAATAATATATTCAATGAGCTTGCTGAAACAGTGGGTTTACACATTAATCAAGTGAAGTCAAAGCTCCTTTTAGTAGAGACACTACAACAGTTTATGGGTTTCATAGCGTTTGAAAAACGCTATAACAGGCTACCATAGCGTTTCAGAGAACGCCGTGGAACCACAAGCTATGGTAGGCCGGCATCATTACATAGCAGGAAGGAAAACGCTATAATAGCTAATAGCGTTTACAAAAGGGCATAGCGTTTGCAACCTACCATAGCGTTTTTTCTCTGTTATTAAACTTAAACGCTATAGGGAATATAATCCTTCATTTAACTTCTATAGCGTTTTCGAGCACATTTTATAGCGTTTCATCAAACCATGTTATAGCGTTACAATGTTTTTCGATAGCATTTCTTGTCATGCTTGTATAGCGTTTTTATCTTCTACTATAGCGTTTTTTATTCTATTATAGCGTTTTTGATGCATAAATCTTACATCTCATATAGAGTTGCGATAGCGTTTGATGAATCAATAGCGTTTTTCAAACGCTATTCTATATAATATTAATTTTCAGCATTTGTTTCAATTTTCTTTTTATTATATTATATTATATATATATATATGCACATAGATAGATATATGTATACACATTACACACACACACACACATATATATATATATATATTAAAATGTGGATCCCAAAAATAACAAATCGAGAAGATGACAACAACTATATGTAACAATGATAACGTTGCAGTGAATTCTAATTTGGAAACACACAATCAAACCAGTGGAAAAGTTTCAAATAATTCTGCTAATATTTCAAATACTACAAGACATGGTCGCATGATAATAGTTCAATATAGTCTAACAAATGAACACAAATACTACAAGACATGGTCACATGATAATCAAACCAGTGGAAAAGAGCGCTCTAGACATTTACTCCATTCATCTGCAATAATCAAATAAGCAATCTAGATGTTAGTTGTTATGTCAGACATTCACAAAGTAGATGTTAGTAATTGTGAACTAAATCACTTAAAGAAGCATGCTAGTATAGTTTTACATGCCAAACTTCCAAAAGAACCCATATTTTATTTTGAAATTATAATGAATGAAGATTAAAATCTACAATTCTTTTTCATAGTAAGAAAGCATAATAGATCTATATGTGTTCATAAGCATCGACAACCAGTATTGGAAGTCACCTTTTTATACAAATCATATATCAAACTCTGATTTTTCCCATTACTATGTTAAAATATGGTTTTTAGTGAAACTCTTCGAATTAGCAAAAGAATACTTCACTATTTGACAGAAGCATTGTTCAGTAACTTGTAAATACACCAGTCTGACCTGATAGAGGATATCAATTTTTTAGCTTCTTTCACAGCTTCTTGCATGGAATATACAGACATTTTCTTTACCTGCATACAAAATATGGAACAGCTGTCAATTTAATTTCTACATCATGTGAAGCTAACTAATCCAGGCATAGAGTTATAAACCAAGAAAAATAATAAGATCTTTAGTTCATAAGTATACATGATCACAGAGAGAAATGCAGATGAAGTTGCTAACTTAAGCGAGAAATGATTTTCTTTTCTTTTTTTTCTAAATACATTAACTGAAAACAATATGTACCTCTAATTTGTCTTCCTTTGACCTATGAGTTTTTGGAAGCAGTCAAAACTCTTCAGTTAAACTGACACATTGAACGAGACTCTCAGGAGAAACAAAGTCCATGGCTACTCTAATGCAAGACTGAAAAATTACAATAACAAAAGTTTAGACTCATAACTGAATACACACACACAGAGATTTTATACACACACACGCTACCACGCAAAAGGAAAAATGAGAAAAATATTGTATAATTGAATACATATATAATGACTATACTTATATTTTTAGTGACATTTTTCTAGGATTAAATGAAATTAGTTTCTAGTTATTTTTCTTTGGTTTGAGACTATCTAGTTTTTCTCCTGCTTGAGCTACTTCTTGTGACTCTCATTCAGATAAATAGTGTGATCATTTACTGGATGAATAAGCTATTTAAAAAAAACATTATATGATTACAAGATGATGAATGCAATAATAAAATAGATGAAATATGAGTGAACACACACTCTAATCAATATCACTAGTTTTTTTATTTATTTTTTCCCCATTTTAGGATTTCGAGAAAATATCCCATAACAATTGGAACTCAGATGGAAAAATATTTCTGCTTTTCTAGACACACAGGAATGCACACGAGTGAGCGCGCACATGCACACTCAAAAGTCAAATCACTAACTCAATAGCATAGATCCTTACCGAATCCAAAGGAGCTTGAAAGATATGCCTGAATTCTTTCCAGTGCACCTGCAGGTAAACAACTAGCTTTGGTACATCCTCTCTCCTGAGTAATCTCAAACAGCACTACCCCTAGGAGAATCCTTGTTTATATATGATTCATGAATACACTTTGATATCTGCTTCCCTGGCAATTTTCCTGCTTGTTTATACAATTCTTGCATGTCCTTGTGATGATGTTGTTTTTGCATTTCTTTTATTGGAGCATTTTGCCACTCAAGAAATTACACCTCAGAAGAATGTGTCATGATATTTACCTAAGTGTACACAATGAAGCGGGAATAAATTAATCTTTCATATACTCAGAAAGATAAATATTTCCTATGGTTTTCTAACAATACAAAGAGAACAATGAAATCCATTTGTTTACCATTGGATTCATTACCATTTCAAGATATGATTTGATATCGTACTTAAATGAGATTTCCCTGATTAAAATTTTAACTGTTTAGAAATCTACAAATCTTTTTAAATATGAACGTTTAACTTTTTTATATGTTTTTGAATTTCAAATATATTTATCTTTGAGTACTATAAATTAATTTAAGTAACTTTTAGTTTTATTAAATCAGAATTTTTTAATTACAGTTTCTGAAAGCGGAAACTACAGAGTGCTAATTTTCTTTATTTTCCTATTTTTCTTACTATAAACAAATAAATATGCTAAGCTATCCTCCTTACTATTTTCCTAATTTCCTTTCCATTTATCTTTTAGACTCTACTACGAAGAACTAATGACCAAATAACCGTAAATATGATTGCCAACGAACAATATCCACCAAAAGAAACAGCCGATTTCGAGAAACTATCATTATCTATATTTTTTTTAACTTCCATAACTATTTATGATAAACAAATATAACATTTTTATTAAACACCAAATGCATAAATGGGTAACATTATAATTATACAACAATGATTATTCACAATCAATTACTACCAAAAGGGTAGTACCATAATTATTTGTACTGTAATTATTATTTTATTTTACTTTAGCAAAAATATAGGTAATATACCTGCATTCCTCTCGATACGTTAAGATGATTGGGATTACTGGAATTACATGCATTGCCACAGGTAAAAATTGCATTACTGGCCAGCTTTCGTTCATTATTCATGCCATCTGATCAAGCTTTACTTACATTGTCACTGGTAAAATTTGCATTACTGACACTTACTCCCAAACAATAGAATGTATTTTCCTATGTGGCACAAAATTACACACAATGATATTCAATGATACCCCAAATTATGGTAGTATAACAAATACAGACCCATGAAATATAAACTCTAATTAGTGCATTGACTTATCTGATGTTTTGCACATTGTATATGTGAATGCTCTAGAGTAGTTGGTTCAGGAGTTAGTTTTCTACAGTCGATTAGGTTGCATAATATTTTCTTTTCTGCTTTTGATAGATCTGGGTGCTCCCGATTCATATAAAATAATTTCTTAATAAATAGTAAAACAGTTGTTTCTTATTGAACTGATGATGATATAATGTTGAATTTCAGCAAACCAAAGTGTAATAAATATGATTTCTTATAACTCATGATCATCTTGGTTTGGAAAATACACCGACTGAAGTACATAAACCAAGAATTAGCTATATTTGGGGTATATGTATATTTCTGTGTGTGGATGTGTATGTGTGTATGTACATATAAAGTGATAAATAGACTCTTGGGTTGCTATTTCCAAAGATAACTCTGAAATTGCTGAATGCAGATTATTTTTATGTGCCTTTGTTTTCAGTCTAAATTTTGTACTTATTAAATTTTTTGTACAGCAGTAATCATTAAGAACTACATTAAACAGTACAAATGTGATTTAACTTTTAATAGTTATGAAAAATTTTAAACCACTTATTGACAGTGCTCGACTTAGAGTTTTATGTGGGAAAAAACAAAGCCTTAGCATCAACCTAAATCATGATGATCATAAACAAATAACTATAATAACATTTGTTAACTTTATTTTAGAAAAGAGGAAAAAAAGTGTTCCTCAATAAATATAAAATACCTTGAGAAACATCTCAACAGCTCGATATAATCCATCATGTATAGGCCTAGGATAATTAGACGCCACTTCAACAAGTACAATAAATTTCACAACATTTGTCTTTGGATCTTTTGAAATTTCATAAAGATAGCCATCAACAACTTTACCACGGCTAGTTTTGAGCTATCGGACACAAAAACAAGATCGCTATCTGCTAGAAGTTCTTCGAAAATCTCTTGGTTAGTTTTATCGCTTCCCTTCTCTTGCATTGAAAGCTCTTCAACTATATTTATAACCACGTCAATGTCATATATTATTAAAAGATCAGAAACCAAAGCTTCATTTAACTGTAATCCTATTCTCTTCACCAATTCCTTCTTATAGTTATCGCTAGAATCAAACAAGATTGCGCCTTTCAGAAGCTTTATCAAGAAACTACACGAAACAGTACCTTTTTCTATCGGTAGCAAGCAAATAATAGTTTCCAACATCTCTCGCTTTCTAGTAACATCCTCCTAACTTAAACAAGATAACTGATGTTTAAGTTCACCAAACTGAAATATAATAAATTTATTCATGATTCAAAATTATTTGTGTTCATGTATTTGTCCAAAGTGTTATATATGACAGAGCAATGTTGGACTGAAAATACTGATGCAGATTTATAACTTGTTTAACAAATGTGCCATGACTCATAACTTGGAGTTGAACTCGAAGGCTACCTTTATTTACCATCATGACAGCATGCAGTAACAACCTCGCTTACTAGGTAACTATTATAACTATGGTAGATCACCAGCTCTCCTACTTTACCAGAGTAAGGACACATCTACTATTGTGTGAACCACCACACTCAGTGCTTAAGATATGCTCATGTTGCTAAGATACACCAAACGTGGCGGCCTATACACAAAAGAGTGCCTTGCTCTGTTTATGTGTTATCGATTCCCCTTGATACAAATAATTTTGTCTTAAAAATCAGGTCTCAAAAAAATTAGAGACAGCAAAGATGAGTTATAAATACATTAAAACCTAAATAATGGTTTCAAATAAGTCTTTGAGTTGGAGTCTTATTAGAGAAAATTTAGGATCTATAGACTAATAATAAAGACAAGAGGTAATATCTCGAATCAATCTTAAACAACAATTATTAAAAAGCGATTGTATAATAAATACACTATATATTGTTTCACTTATATCATAAAACAGTGACATTATAGTCTGCAACATCAGTTTGTATAAAATATAACCTGATGACTTATTTGGATGATTACAAATTTAGTAGGTTCCAGTTTCTATAACAGAATTTTATATAAGCTCTGCCTTAAATATGAATGTTTTATCAACTAAGACTTTCATCTGTTTTGGCAATAAGAGCTGTTTCTATCTACCAGGATCTCAAAGTTAAGCAAGAGAACAACTAGTGGAACAGAAAAAACATTGATGGAATCCTACACTTTAATTGAGTTATTTAAGCTAAATAACAAAAAGCACAGCATGTAATATACATGGTCTCTAGCAACACAATATAATATATTTATGGATTGCTGGTTAATCGCACTCAACTATATAGTTTCTTGTAACCCTGACCCTAGAAAAAAAACAAGAAAAATGAACTCATTTTTGATACTTTAAAAAAGAAAAGGATTTTGGAAGTAATATGGAGTCCTTGGTAAGCAAGCATATGCATGCTAAAATGATACATGCGATTACGCATAAGAAAATTATCTTATTTGTTTGTTTAATATCTAACTTCTTGTACAGATCTACCTACATGCAAAACATCAAAAAATGCAATACTAAATACGATACTAAAATGCACAATCGACTACAGCTATTGACTCTACAAAGCAATTGAATTCAACAAATTTTTAACCATTTAAGTTGTGGTCACCTTCAATCACAAAAGTATACTGCATGCAAAACAAATGTAATCAATCCAAACATCACCAACACAGACATTTCCTTTCAAAACTGAAAGGAATGATCAATGATTTTCCACCATATATATATATGTGTGTGTGTGTGTGCGCGCCCAGTTATGTTGATTTTTATTGGAACCTAATATTTATCATATGAGAATATGAATATTAATTACTTAGGTTTATTTAATTAGTTTAGAATTCCAATTTTTTTTTACTTTTGTTGTGGTAAATATTAATTTAGATAAATTTCAAATTTATTGCATGACGTATATTGAAATTGCCAAGATATTAAATGAACAGATCTATAATTGAAAATTTTATGCCAAATCGAATGGTAATTTGAATATGGGGTGTGTGAGTAGATGTAGTCATCATACATACAAACACACAACATTTAGATACTAGTTTTATTACTGGTTAGAGTTAGCATAGTTAGAGATGAAGTAACAAAGTTAGCAAACGTAACTTTATAGAAATCATTTACACTATTATAGCACCAAATACATTATAGAATTTTATGAAGAACAAGACCATGGTTGTTCACAACTACACACTGGACTCCTCAACAAGAATTTCCTTTTATTAGGACACACAATAGGACCCCTTAACCTATATTCTCCCTCAACCTATATAAATAATCATATGTAAAACCTTTGCAAATCCAACATTGACAATGTCTTCTACCATCAGCATAACCTTCCTCATAACCTTCTCCTTAACCAATCTCACCACCCCCTCCACCATCCTCCATCCAAAAGAAAATGAACCCAACTCCAATTCTACTACCATGAAATTCTTGCTGGGTCAAATAAGACATTACTAATAGCCATGCATCAAAACAACACTGCCTTAGGCTTCTAAGGGATGTATCTGTGTACTATGGTAACTTAAGGGTAGGACATGAGCGAAATTCAAAGGTCATTGGTTATGCTCAGGGAACTACCGTACATGCAGCCCAACATAGAGGTTGAGTTCATACTCACATGAACACATTAATCTAAAATATATAACGATCGACTAAAACTTAACGTACATTCAAAATGTGAACTGTAAAGCAATTAATTTAGGATTCGAGGCACCTAGCTAAAATACAAACTATGAATCATATAACAACCATAAAGCGACAAGAGGAAAAAGAAATACCATTAAAGCTTCCTAAAAACAATAATCCATAAATAGAAATATTTCAGAAGGATAAATCACCTTTGTGGGCTCGAGACTCGCACAACCACATGCTTTTGTTGCAACACCATAATAAGTTGTGTTATACAACAATGGTTCTAATGAAATCCGGACCAGGCTATGCAATAAAATGGAGGAATTACTTTATCAGAAAATTACAGCAAAGATTAATTAAATTTAGAACTTTGAAATAAAAGAATGCACAAAAGCAAGATTGAAAGAAGAATCAACCTTCATGCTAACCATCTACACCCAGTCGATGGCTGTTCCAGTCTCCTTGGACAGGAACTCAGCCATCATCTCCTAAGCTATTGCGAGTAGACTATATTGAAAAAAAAAATATCAGCTATTAAGCATTATGTATATAAACACACACACACAAGCACGAAATTACATATCACACCCTCTAAAATACTAAAACTAGGAACAAACAAAATCTGAACTAAGTTATCAGAAAATAAATGTAATATTACAATTAATTAAATATAATATTACAATTAAACTACCTAGAATGCAACTCATATTTCAGTGTCTTTTTCAGGAGATGATGAAAGTTACAAGAAAGCATAAAGAAGGATGTTTCTATTGAATATAGCAGTTGGAACAATTAGGTAAATTGAGTTACGGACAAGATATAAGATCTTCTAACTATTGAGAGAGATTATACGATGTAAGAAATAAATTAATCAATATGCACAAAAGCATGATATTTCTGAAAGAGATCAAAACCTAATGACTAAGCAAATATAAATTGGAAGAAGAGGAAAGGAATATAAACAGGTACAGTTTCGAAAATCATACCTGATTAAGGTCGAAATGAAGGAATATGCTGGAGACAACTAGCGGCAACAAGAGTGCGAGCATCGTACCTGATTGAGTTTTTTTAGGTTTTAAATTTTCTACGGAAGAAGGAGAAGGACATTGGAAGTGTGAAAAGTAGAATTGCGGGAATAATAAAAAAAAGGCGGCCTCTGGAATAAATTGGAAGCCCGCATTATACAGCGTTGATGTTTTCTTAGTACTGTTTTTCACGAGACTAAAAGAGCGTTGTGCCTTCAAACGCTATTCTAAGATGCTACAGATTAGTAATTTTCTTGTAGTGAGATGTACCAAATAAAGAACAAATATTATCTACTTTGGATATGAACGAAGGAACACTACCTGTTGGATACCGATGGTGCCATTATCCAGTGACTATATACATGCATCACACTTTACATCCCTATTAAACAAAGTTTCTCTAAAATTTGAAGGGTGGGACGGTAGTTTATTATCAACTACAGGTCTGACTGAGCTGATATAAAGCACAATTGCACCAACTATGTTGTACTGGTTGCTCATATACCATATACCAAGTTCAGTGCTCAACAAGATTGAAACAACATATGCAAATTTCTTTGAGGTGGTAAACTACACAAAATAGCATGGAACATTTGCACGGATCTAAGACAGAGGGTGGAATTGGCCATAGATTGTTTAAAAATCTCAGGAAACCTACATTATTAAAAATCATGGAATATGTTGACTAAATTTTTTTTATGGAGTCGTTGGATGAGGAATAAGTATCTATTTTAACAGAAGGTAAGAGAAATTCAGCATCAAATTTAGCAAGTATCTATTTCAGCAGAATGTATAGAAGACTATTGGACAATTGGTAAATCTACAAAGTTTCAATTTTCCAAAATTTGGAATGGAATTAGATTACAAACACCTAAGGTAGATTGGTGTAAAATTATTTGGCGTAGAATCATTGCTAAAAAGATTGGCTTTACGACATATAAAGCTTGCATGTTTTGATTACCAACAAAGGAACGATTACATTCATGGGGATTTATGGATAATACTAACCGCGTACTATGTAATCAAGATATGGAGAACCACCAACATCTATTTTTTAAGTATAGTAATAGTACTTATCTATAGAAAGACATGCATCGAAGGTTATTTTTGGAACCAGTTTTCGATCCAACCATGCATGACGAACTAATGTCCATGGATCATCGATTCAAGCGGAAGGGGAGAAGTCGGGATCTTATATTAACTGTTACAGCAATGATGATCCATCACGTCTAGTTGGAGAGAAATAAACGAATGTTTAAGGGGAAATCACTTAGCACAGAGCAAAGGGCTAAAATGATGAAGGTGGACGTTCGCTATTAAATGCATAACTATAATCGAAAGGAGATGGAGCAAGAAGACATTGATTTGATGAGCAGTTGGAATATTTCATTTGACCTGGGATAGATTAATGCGTCGAAGAAGTAAGGTTAGTGTTGGATTTAATTGGGTTGGATCGGGAGTTTTTGTTAGTAAGGTGGTGTAAAGTGTTTTGCATTACATTGATGTACTTGTTGTACAATAAAGACTATCGTGCTCTTTTTCCTTGCTGCTATGGCAAGTTATCTAAGGAGGTGGAATATTTATTGTTCTTTAACGTCATTAATAAAGAACCCATTTTCAAAAAAAAATATTAAAGTAAAATATAAAACAAATAATTTTTTTAAGATTATACATATAATTTGTAATTTGCATTTAAAATCTAAAATAGATACTTATTTAGATCTAGACCATACTTTGAATTTTTAAATAACATAGGATATTTTAAGATATTAACTCAAAATATTTATAATTGGTCAGAATTTATTTAAATAAATATCTACAATTATTATGTGTCTGTGTTTAATTTTTAAATAAAACTATGGAAAACAAAAGTATATACATAAGGGCAAATGTGTCTGCTGCGGTGTAAACCCCAGTACCTATCTACAGTTACATTAGCCATTTAACTTCTTATATGTTGCACATGCACTATACACATGTAAGTCTATTTGATAGGCTTATAAGTCAAAACTCATATAAAATAAATAAAAGCCTTTGTAAATAAATTAATAAAATATAAATTTTATTTAAAATATTTTAGATAGGATCCAAAATCAGTTAGAGTTCATAGGATAAATAAATATCTAAAAATGGATTCTTTTAATTCACTCATTTAACCCGCTGGACTTGACCCGGCTCCTTTTAATGATATCAAGCTCAATAGTCTATACGGTCTAAATTAGTAGTATTACAGCTAACTTATTAAAGTCTACCTGTTTAGTATGCCATATAGAAAGGTAGTATCTAAGGTTGGGTTTAGATAATCAAGAACTCTTCCCTGCCACGCTACTGGCCTGGCCTGAAGGATGTGGTAAGCCCAAATGTTATCCCTAATATAAAGGTCCAAATTGATTTTGGGCCTTGGGCTAATCTTCAAAAACTGTTATGAAATTTAAACAATATTTTATATTTCAAAGTTAAGTTTAAATATAAAAGGAATTTATAAATGTTATAAAAGAATTCAATATTTTTTGAAAATTAATTAATTATTTTCGAAATTTATATTAAATAATTAGATTAATTAAATAAATATTCAATTAAAACTTAATTAATTAAAACATATATAATGATATATGTATATTTATCTTTAAATATTTAAGGTAATTAATAATAACAATATATTTTTAGAATTAGCTATATTTTAATTAAAACCGTTTTAAATAATTATATTAGTCAAATCTTGATTAATAAATAATATACATGTGTGATGATATTATATATAATTACTATAACTGTTGTAATCAATATTCAATTTCAAATTGTTTAAAATGAATAAAAATTAAATTATTTAAAGTGTTAGTTAAATAGATTAAATATGATTTAATTAATAATATTAAAATCAAAATTAAATTAAATATGATTTATTAGTAATTGACATTTAATTAATTTATTTATTTTTAAAAAAATTAAATTTAATTAATTTTGAAGGTTTAATTATTAATTACCTTAAACATTTTAAGATTTTTTATATTAAAGAGTGGTCCTCGTTATGAGAAGAGCACTCGATATTTTATTAAACAAAAGAAACCAAAAGTCATCAACAAGCCAGATGGGTAACGTTATATATAATGTATGATCATCAGACAGATGATTAGAAAAATGATAAAATAGAACTATAATATTATACCAGGCTGCCAAGTGCAAGATAGAGCGAGTGTAAGGCGATTGGGCACGTGGCTGCTTAGCAAGTGTGAGTCAGTGCAGGAAGCTTAATGGATGAATAAGTGTATGTAACTATTTTGGCAGGATGAATGAGTTGCTGCGAGATTTGGGGCTACTGATGCCGAGCAGTGAGAACAATACATTAGGCTACAGTAGGAGATTGATGCATTTAATTTGAAAACCATGGGATATATATGTAAAATGACATGCTTAAGATAAATATACATATATAATTATATATGTTTTTAATTAAATTAATTAACTTTTAATTATTTATTTATTTAGTTAATCCAATTGATCGTTATAAAATTTCAAAAATAATTAATTAATTTTCAAAACAGTTTTGAAAATTATTTTATTACATTTACAAAAATTCTTACATATTTTAAACTTAACCTTTTAAATTTAGAATATCATTATAATTTCAAAATAGTTGTAGAAAATTAGCCTAAGGCCCAAAATTAATTTGGACATTTATATTGGAGATAGCTTTTGACCTACTTTATCCTTCGGGCTAGACCAGTAACTAGGTAGGTTGGAGTATTTGATTACCCAAACCCAACCTCCGATGCTACCTTTCTATACACCCCACTAAATGGGTAGACTTTGATAAATTGGCCCTAATACTGCTAATTTAGACTATATAGACTATTGGGATTTAATACCATTGAAGGAATTGGGTTGGATCACGGAGGGATAAATTGGTGAATTTAAAAATAATAATCCATTTTTAGATCTTATTAAGCCTATGAATTCTAAATTATTTTAGATCCAATTAAAATAGTTTTAATAAAATCTTTATTTTATTTAATTTGTTCTATAAAGATTTGATTTTATTTATAATATATGTATATATAATGTATATATGTATTAAACACATATATGTGTATGGTGCACTTATATATATAGAAGCGTACATGGTTTAATGTGCCTATATATAAATGCTAGGATTTACACCGCAATGGACACATTTATCCATTAATATACATATTTGTTGTCCGTAATTAATTTATTATTTATACACATTTATATACATGTACACGTATGCATGCTTGTATGTATGTATAACATATATATATACACACACACACATACACATATACGTATACTATATATATATATATTATTTTAGAAATGTTGACCAATTCAAAAGATTTAAATTAATATCTAAAATATCTTAAGATAGTTTTAAATTTAAAAACCAAATCTGGGTCTAAGAGGAAAAAAAATCTATTTCAAATTTAAATTCAAATTTCAAATGTTGATATGTTTAAAAATAGACACACACACATAAACATTTCAAATATTTTATATTTAATTTTAAAATATTTATATATAGAATATTAATTAGTAAATATAAATTTACGTATGTTGTAAATCATTTTTTTTATTTCGATCGAAATATTTTATTATTAAAGATTAAAATTATTTTATAATACTGTATGAATTTGTATATAATATATATATATATATTTATTTATTTAACATAGAGCTTTGTATTAAAAATTAAATAATACAAATCATATGGATTTATATTAAAAGAATTTTTTGCAACATACATAATAATTTACAAAGATTTAAAATATATTTATATATTATTATTTATATTTCAGAATTAATTATATATATACATACTAAAAAAATTGAAACTTATATATATATACATGAATATAAAGTAGTAGATTAATTTGTATGTTTTATATATTTATATAATAATTACAAAATTCAAATTTAAATTTAAATTGTTTAAAACATTTTTAGTTCGAATTTTTTTTATGCCCAAAAGTATATATGTATGTATTACATATATAAGATAGATTTTTATCAATTTAATATTTACGTATATGTGAAAGGTCGGCTAGCAAATATATACATATATATATATATATTTGTTATAGTATATAACATATAAACAATTTAATTGAATAAACATCATATATGAATATGAAATTATTACAAAATTATATCATTACCAAGACGTAGCCAATGAGAGCACCTTAAACGTTGAACAAATCTCCTTAAGGTCCAATCTAGACTCCTCTAGAAAATGCAGCTAAATAAAAGATAATACTACACATTTGAAATGGATTTAATTTAGTTTTATTTAATTTGGAAAAATATAGGGTAAAACCCTATAACTTGCGGCCAAGAGAGGTAGGGGTGGAGGTCAAAGTGTAAACTCAAAAAGAGAGGATGTGTAGTTTATATAGACAACAGAAAGGAGTAAAAGGTGGAGATCCATATCTCCTTGTTTACCTCTTCACTTTGCCGATTTAAAACCAGATTTTTCAAATATCACTTCCTCTCCTCCCCCCCCCCCTCTTAGTATGGCCAGCCAAATATGGGCTTAATGGATCCATAAATTTTTTTCAAATCCAATCAGTGTTTATTCATTTTAAATCCAATTTAAATATTTATCGATATCGTATATCGATACATACATATATAACTTTTATATACGTACTTTATTAAATATTGATTCAAATAAATCAAATTTAATGATTAATATTTTATAAATATAATTAATTCATAACAATTATAATTTAATTATGTAATATGGTATTTCAGAGTATTCAACATTGCGGTTATACGACTCAAAGGTGTAAATTCAATCAGTGATTAATATCGAACAATTCAAATATTAAAGTTCACACATCACCTTAGCTAGTGGTGTGATAGTTTGACTGAATCTATCGCTAACACATTTCTTGTAAAATCAAATTACGCTAATTCTCTATGTTAAAACTATATGACATTGGGACTTATGGAATTTAGTTTTGGTCAATATTCCAATATCATCCACATTTAACTTGTTTAATCCAAACACACATTCGTTCAATAATAACAATTATTATTAGCGGCCTGCTCTGAACAAAGACTTTGACTTTAGACTGAATACAGTTGATCGTGATACTAACCTTGTGACGACCGCCCATGACCCCTGCACCGAATCTAGAGATAGTGCGCTGTAAAGTGTGCCAGGCGACCATGGACGATTGTCAAGGTAAGATTAAAACAACAGAATCTATCGTATTACTCACAGCGCATGGACAAAATACAATAGAACATATGTATAGTGAAGCTTTACAGAACAAAATGACATCTTATAAAACTCCATAATAGTTGAATACAAGCATTCATATAGTCAATACATCCAGCCTCACTACATATCTCTCAGAGAAAACAAAACAGCGGAACATCCAGTACATATAATAAGAAGATAATATGCAACCCTCCAGCTCGTCTTCGATATCAGTATCGTGAGAAGAGAACAGCACCTGTCACCTGCTACCTAGTCTGCCCGTCCCAAAATGGACGAACAGCCCAAGGCAATAAGAATTAAAACATAAAGCCTTGAGTCAGACAACAGTCTTAGTGAGCAGTAAATTAACTAACAACATACCAAAAGAGCATAAAGGAAAAGGAATAGGAATACAACCCTCTCACTCCAACCTCATTCTACAGTGATAGCCCCCAGACACACACTAAGCAGAAGCAAACATAGCAGAGCATACAATTTAAAGTAAAGCAATTGTCACTCGAGTCAAGAGCGATGTTTTCCAAGTACAAATCCCAAGGTCTAAAACCAAGGTCAGATAAGCACCCAGGAAATACCGCTCTTGAGATCGAATGATGATACAACCAAACATCCATGACTCGGCTATCACTGTTATCATTGTTGCGATATCACCGTTAATTGAATGACCGGCACATTCTTTCAGCCGTCCGTCAAGGGCTAATGGTAACCCCGGTTCTAGACATAACTCCCGCACGTCATCGTGACCCGTGCCTAGGATTATCGAATCTACCCAGAGTACTTGACCATCAACTTAGTCTTTTGGGCGTCCCCATGTACTCTTGCTTAGAGCATGCTAGAACCTTCAACAACGATGAGATCTCAACCTCCTAGTCATCCTCCTCGACGACTATTGCCATACTAGCTCAAGCGCCTCTCGAGCATCCATTATCCTCAACTCGAATCATATCACCGAGTTATCAACATGCTTGGAATGATCCCGCCTGGATTAGACCAAGTCTTCATCATATGATGCCTCGCTTCATTACATCCTCGCAAAGCTTCATCTCAACTTCACATCATCAAATCTATGCATAGGAGCTTCATCATCCCGCTACATATGCCACGAGCAGCTTTTCCAATTCAAGAGCCTTTCCCTTAGCTTTTGAATCACCTTCGATCTAAATCTAATCATCAATCATCTAGTTCATAACAATCAATCAAATCAACCATCAATCCAAGCAATCAAGCATTCAAAAATGATCTAAGTAGACAATTATAACAATAATGGCATTTTCGTAATTAAAGAGTTGAAAGTCCAATAAGCATGAAAACATGGATTATATCTCTACAAACTTGATGAATGAACTTGCATAGGTTAACATATGATAAAATGGATGCAACATCATCATGAACAATGGATCTATATGGATCTACACATAGGATGAAGAAAATGCATGGAAATCACTATTTTAACACCATAACGAGCCAACAATCCGATATACTCCTTTGGATCCGTGTGAGAGATAATCACCACTCACCAAATCACCTAAACAACCTCAAATCAACACACTTCAGATCTGGACAGCGAAGGATGAAGCTAGATCTATCACAAATCCGCTTCAAATGAAGAAATCTCTCTTGAAAAGATGAAGATCTTCAATCCAAGCTTTTGAATCTTCAATCTCGATCTTCGATTTGGATGGATGGAAGCACTAGATTAGAGTGGAGAAAAGAAGTGAAGAAGTGTAGAAGTCGAGCTCTCAAAATGGCAGCACTTCGTCGCTTCAAAATCCGGATCCCAAAAAGTGAGAACAACCCCTCCTATTTATAGCTGAAAACTGCCTGAGTCGTAACTCGGCTATCTCCTTAAGTCGTTGCCGACCTAACATATGCCGACCTACGACCTAAAAACCCCCACGACTTAACAGAGCCTCCGACCTAACCCTTAGCCAACAACTCCGACCTAACAGATACGCGCGCCTCAACTCCTACGATCTAACACTTCTGCGCATACGACCTAACTATTAAGTCGACCTACGACTTAACACATACTTCGACCTAACACTTAGACGAAACCCAGCGACCTACGACTTAAAAGGTTACGACCTAATTCCTTAAGCCTCCACGCGACCTAACATAAGTCGCGAACAACTGGGATGCGACCTAACTCTACCCAGACTTACGACTTAACTCCTTAAGTCGCTCACTACTACTTAGGTCGTTGCCGACCTAACTACACTGCTAACTTCTATAGGTCGTCCCAACCGACCTAACAACTTAATTACTAAGTCGCTAACCCGGAACCACTAGGTCTGCCTACCCTTGAGTCGCCATATCCTTAAGTCGGTCAGTCTTTAGGTCGTTAACTCGCCCTGCCGACCTAATTACTTAACTAAATCCTAGGTTGCACAATTTTATAGGTCGCTCCAACTAACCCACGACCTAACACTTACTCGCAAGTCCTTAACTCGGTCACGACTTAGCTCTTAGGTCGTCCACGACCTAGGACTTAGACAAATTCCCCAAAAATCTGAAATGACTTAAAAATGCAAAAATTCCAGATTTGACGAACTTTTCGATCCGTGAAAAAAATACGGGTCGTTACATTCTCTCCCCCTTAGGAATTTCGCCCCCGAAATTCCAAGCAAACAAAGCAATCAAAGACTATTCTGTACGCCTACCATCCATAGCAATCAACAAACCATGCATCCAATTCTAACTTAGCGTACAGAATTCTAAAACTTAGAACAAGTTACAATATCGCGAGATGAGACGACACCTTAGGGCCATACCTTGAAGAGTTCAGGATGAGCTGCTTTCATCCTCTCTTCCACCTCCCACGTACAGTCGTTATCATCATCACTCCATTGTATCTTGAGCAACTTAACTACCTTCCTCCTAAGCTGTTTCGTGTCGGTTTCCACAACACGAAGTGGCTTACGAGGTCTTCTATCAACTGGATCAACTTCAAAGTCTTCATAGCTATCTGCAGAAACCACTGCATTCGAGTCATGCACATACTTCCGTAGATACGATACGTGAAAAACATTGTGCACACCCGACATCTTCTCCGGTAACTCCAATCTATAAGCGAGCTTTCCAATTCGCTCGATGATCGGGAATGGTCCAACAAATCTCGGAGTCAATTTTCCTTTCTTCCCGAATCTAATAACATTCTTCAGTGGAGAAATCTTCACAAAAACCATATCCCCTACGTCGAATTCCAAATCCTTTCGACGCTTATCGGCATAACTCTTCTGACGGTCTTGGGCTGCCTTCATTCGTTGCCGAATGATCTCTATGCAATCTGAGGTCTGACGAATCATCTCTGGCCCAAGTATCAGCTTTTCTCCAGTTTCCAACCAACATGTCGGAGAGTTACACGGTCTTCCATACAACGCCTCATACGGTGCCATACTAATGCTTGACTGGTAACTGTTGTTGTACGCAAACTCCACCAAATGAAGGTGATCTTCCCATGATCCTCCGAAGTCCAAAACACATGCTCTGAGAAGATCTTCCAAAACTCGGTTGACTCTCTCGGTCTGACCATCTGTTTGGGGATGATAAGCTGTACTCAAACACAACTCGGTTCCCAAAACTTCCTGGAAGCTCTTCCAAAATCCACTAGTGAACAATGGGTCTCGATCGCTCACTATGCTCTTCGGAATACCATGGAATCGAACTATCCACTTAATATACAACTCAGCCAACTTT
The DNA here is from genome assembly GCA_030737815.1 of Allium fistulosum. Taxonomy (NCBI): domain Eukaryota; kingdom Viridiplantae; phylum Streptophyta; class Magnoliopsida; order Asparagales; family Amaryllidaceae; genus Allium; species Allium fistulosum. The sequence goes on along the minus strand of CM060901.1, from coordinate 85,127,164 downwards.
GATGCAGTCCTAGTCGATCGAACAGGAATGAATCGTGCACTCTTAGTCAGACGATCCACAATGACCCAAATCCCTTCATTTCCCGTTCTGGTTCTAGGCAATCCATCGATGAAATCCATCGACACTTGTTCCCACTTCCATGTAGGAACTTCTAATGGCTGAAGCAATCCACTTGGCTTCTTCTGTTCAGCTTTAACCAACTGGCAGTTCATACACTTGGAAATAAAATTTCCAACATCCTTCTTCATACCTTCCCAATAGTAGGTTCTCTTCATATCCCGATACATCTTATTTCCACCTGGATGAATTGTCAACTTCGAGTGATGACTTTCCTTCAGAACTTCACTCCTCAATTCATCTATATCGGGAACAACTAGTCGTCCTTGCTTCCGAAGCCAACCCTCTTGATCGACCTCGAATCCTTTATCCTTTTCTGGATCCAATCCAGATTCCAACTCACGGATAATCTTGACAAGCTTATCATCTCGCTTTTGGCTCTCACCAATCCTTTCCACAAGAGTGGGTCTTATCGATAAGTTTGCCAACATCTCAGGTTCCAATTCACATCTAGGCCTGAAGTCAAATCCAGCTAAATACTCGAGACTCTTCCATTCTGAAAACATGGCTCCCAATCCTGCATGTCTTCGACTTAACGCATCTGCCACTGCGTTACCTTTTCCCGGAGTATAAGCTATACCAAAATCATATGATGCCAAAAACTCTAGCCAACGTTGCTGCCGAAGATTCAAATCCTTTTGGGAGAAAAGATACTTCAACGACTTGTGATCCGTAAACAACTCGAATCGAACTCCCAACAGATAATGCCTCCACATCTTCAGAGCAAATACAATCGCCGCTAACTCCAAATCATGAGTTGGGTAATTCCTTTCATGCGGCTTTAGTTGTCGACTGGCATACGCAACAACTTTATCCTTCTGCATCAACACGGCTCCAAGTCCAGTACCACATGCGTCGGTGTAAACCACCATCTCATCATTCCCACTAGGAATAGTTAAAACAGGAGCACTCGTCAGTCGCTCTTTCAGGATTCCGAAAGCTTGCTCACACTTAGCATCCCAACTGAACACTTGGTTCTTCTTCGTTAATCCTGTTAACGGTGCAGCTACCTTGGAGAAGTCTTTGATAAACCGTCGATAATATCCTGCTAATCCAAGAAAACTTCTCACATCTGATGCATTCTTAGGTCTAACCCAATCCTGGATTGCTGCCACCTTAGCGGGATCAACCGCTATTCCATTTTCAGAAATCACATGGCCTAAGAACCTCACTTCACTCTTCCAGAAGTGACACTTCGAAAACTTAGCCTTCAGCTGATGTTTCCGCAAGATTTCCAAAACAATACGCAAGTGCATCTTGTGCTCTTCTTCCGTTCTGGAATAAATCAGAATATCATCCACGAACACAAGTACGAACTTGTTCAACTGATCTCTGAACACTCTATTCATAAGATCCACAAAATATGCTGGCGCGTTAGTCAATCCAAACGGCATTACCAGCCACTCAAAGAAACCAGATGGTGTCCGAAAAGCAGTCTTCGGCACACTATCCTTTGCTACTCTCAACTGGTGAAATCCCGTTGCCAAATCCATCTGAGAAAACACCTTAGCTTCGTGAAGCTGATCAAACAAGTCATCTATTCTTGGCAATGGATACTTGTTCTTCTTAGTCACCTTATTCAGCTCACGATAATCCACACACAATCTCAACGACCCATCTGCCTTGGTTGCAAACACAACTGGTGCACCCCACTCGGACACACTACGCCGAATGAATCCTTTCTGCAAAAGGTCATCAACTTGCACCCTCAACTCCTGCTGTTCCCTAGGCGCCATCCGCCTAAGAGGCATCACAACAGGTCTGGCTCCTTCAACTAGATCTATACGAAACTCGATCTCTCTATGCGGCGGCAACCCTTTGACTTCGTCAAAGACATCCTCGAATCCATTTGCGATTGGCACTAAAGACAGTCCATCCCGTGGAACAACTAGCGAATACATGAAGCTCATGAAGACGCCTTCCTCATGCTTACATCGTATCACAATCTTTCGCCCTTCCACATTCTCGACTGCCACCTCTAGCCTCTCACAATCAACCTTAGCCGCATACTTCCTAAGCCAGTCCATACCCAAGATAATTCCGAACCCCGCAAAGTTCAGAACAAAACAATCACAAACAAAAGAGCAACCATGACTCGATACAACTAGACCACGGCATAACATACACAAACAAGACGAACCCCCAACTGGATTAGTCACAACCAATGGCCTATCAACAATATCCGGTTCCAAACCTAACCGGCCTACTAGTTCATTACAAACAAACGAATGCGATGCTCCAGTATCAAACAAAACTCTAACTGGAATACCACATAGGAAAAGAGTACCTTGAACAACCACACTCTTTCCCTTTTCTTCAGCAGTAGGAGCTTTCGAAGACGACGGAACAGCTCCCAAAGCATAGGCTTGCACAATCTGCCTGTCCTTCCTCGGTTCTGGACAATTCTTCCTGAAATGTCCCGGCTTGTCACAGTTGTGACACTTCATCGGTGCCTTCGGATTCTTACAATCCTTAGAGAAATGGCCCTTCTGCTGACAATTGTAGCAAGTCACCTCGCCTTTCGGCTTCTTCTGGCCATCCTTACCCTTCTGCTGCTGCTGCTTCCTCTTCTGGTTTCCACCCTGCTGTGGTTTAGATTCTCCCTTGGTAACAGTAACAACAGGTCCTTCCTTAGGAAACAGACTCTCATGCCTAAGAGCTTTCTCCACAAGCTTCTCAAATGAATCGTCCAAATGATCCACCAACTGTCTCCCAAGATAACTATCCAAGCCGGTCACAAACTTCTCATTCTTCTGATAAGCAGATTCAATATATGACCGGGCATACTTGGACAAAGCTTCAAACTCAGAAACATACTCAAGAACAGATCTTCCACCCTGCTTGAGCTCTACAAACTTCTTGAACAGAACAGACTTCTGAGCTGTAGAAATGAACTTAGCTTCAAACCTAACTTGGAATTGCTCCCAAGTAATCTCTTCCTCCGCAGTATTGATGGTAATAGAGTTCCACCAATCAGAAGCTCTACCTTGAAGCTGCCTTGATGCCAACTTCCTCTTAGTTGCATCATCAATTCCCAAATCACCAAAGATCCTTCTACAAGCATCTATCCACCTCTGGACCTCAATAGTTGATTCTGTTCCCAAGAAAACCTTCCCTCCAAGAGCAGTATAATCCTTGCACAACTTAGCAAAATCCACTGGTTTCGGAGCTTGGACTTGAACTCCAACATCAACTGCTGCCCCCGGAACTGGTATCCTTCTCATGATCGAAGTCATCATAGCTTCGATCATGGCTGCATAATCAGCAGTCTCTTCAGTAGCACGGCCTCCCCTAGCAGCTGGTCTCCCTCTTCGACTCATTCTCAATATCTATAAAAAGGAATGATTAGAACATCTAGAGAAACAACTGCATAAAGGACTCAAACCCTACTAAGCTACTATATTATATATAGTATTCATCCATCAAAATACAATTACGTCTCTCATACGTAGTTACTTCAGCGAGCGTTGGGTAAAATCGATTAACCAATGCTCTGATACCAAATGTGACGACCGCCCATGACCCCTGCACCGAATCTAGAGATAGTGCGCTGTAAAGTGTGCCAGGCGACCATGGACGATTGTCAAGGTAAGATTAAAACAACAGAATCTATCGTATTACTCACAGCGCATGGACAAAATACAATAGAACATATGTATAGTGAAGCTTTACAGAACAAAATGACATCTTATAAAACTCCATAATAGTTGAATACAAGCATTCATATAGTCAATACATCCAGCCTCACTACATATCTCTCAGAGAAAACAAAACAGCGGAACATCCAGTACATATAATAAGAAGATAATATGCAACCCTCCAGCTCGTCTTCGATATCAGTATCGTGAGAAGAGAACAGCACCTGTCACCTGCTACCTAGTCTGCCCGTCCCAAAATGGACGAACAGCCCAAGGCAATAAGAATTAAAACATAAAGCCTTGAGTCAGACAACAGTCTTAGTGAGCAGTAAATTAACTAACAACATACCAAAAGAGCATAAAGGAAAAGGAATAGGAATACAACCCTCTCACTCCAACCTCATTCTACAGTGATAGCCCCCAGACACACACTAAGCAGAAGCAAACATAGCAGAGCATACAATTTAAAGTAAAGCAATTGTCACTCGAGTCAAGAGCGATGTTTTCCAAGTACAAATCCCAAGGTCTAAAACCAAGGTCAGATAAGCACCCAGGAAATACCGCTCTTGAGATCGAATGATGATACAACCAAACATCCATGACTCGGCTATCACTGTTATCATTGTTGCGATATCACCGTTAATTGAATGACCGGCACATTCTTTCAGCCGTCCGTCAAGGGCTAATGGTAACCCCGGTTCTAGACATAACTCCCGCACGTCATCGTGACCCGTGCCTAGGATTATCGAATCTACCCAGAGTACTTGACCATCAACTTAGTCTTTTGGGCGTCCCCATGTACTCTTGCTTAGAGCATGCTAGAACCTTCAACAACGATGAGATCTCAACCTCCTAGTCATCCTCCTCGACGACTATTGCCATACTAGCTCAAGCGCCTCTCGAGCATCCATTATCCTCAACTCGAATCATATCACCGAGTTATCAACATGCTTGGAATGATCCCGCCTGGATTAGACCAAGTCTTCATCATATGATGCCTCGCTTCATTACATCCTCGCAAAGCTTCATCTCAACTTCACATCATCAAATCTATGCATAGGAGCTTCATCATCCCGCTACATATGCCACGAGCAGCTTTTCCAATTCAAGAGCCTTTCCCTTAGCTTTTGAATCACCTTCGATCTAAATCTAATCATCAATCATCTAGTTCATAACAATCAATCAAATCAACCATCAATCCAAGCAATCAAGCATTCAAAAATGATCTAAGTAGACAATTATAACAATAATGGCATTTTCGTAATTAAAGAGTTGAAAGTCCAATAAGCATGAAAACATGGATTATATCTCTACAAACTTGATGAATGAACTTGCATAGGTTAACATATGATAAAATGGATGCAACATCATCATGAACAATGGATCTATATGGATCTACACATAGGATGAAGAAAATGCATGGAAATCACTATTTTAACACCATAACGAGCCAACAATCCGATATACTCCTTTGGATCCGTGTGAGAGATAATCACCACTCACCAAATCACCTAAACAACCTCAAATCAACACACTTCAGATCTGGACAGCGAAGGATGAAGCTAGATCTATCACAAATCCGCTTCAAATGAAGAAATCTCTCTTGAAAAGATGAAGATCTTCAATCCAAGCTTTTGAATCTTCAATCTCGATCTTCGATTTGGATGGATGGAAGCACTAGATTAGAGTGGAGAAAAGAAGTGAAGAAGTGTAGAAGTCGAGCTCTCAAAATGGCAGCACTTCGTCGCTTCAAAATCCGGATCCCAAAAAGTGAGAACAACCCCTCCTATTTATAGCTGAAAACTGCCTGAGTCGTAACTCGGCTATCTCCTTAAGTCGTTGCCGACCTAACATATGCCGACCTACGACCTAAAAACCCCCACGACTTAACAGAGCCTCCGACCTAACCCTTAGCCAACAACTCCGACCTAACAGATACGCGCGCCTCAACTCCTACGATCTAACACTTCTGCGCATACGACCTAACTATTAAGTCGACCTACGACTTAACACATACTTCGACCTAACACTTAGACGAAACCCAGCGACCTACGACTTAAAAGGTTACGACCTAATTCCTTAAGCCTCCACGCGACCTAACATAAGTCGCGAACAACTGGGATGCGACCTAACTCTACCCAGACTTACGACTTAACTCCTTAAGTCGCTCACTACTACTTAGGTCGTTGCCGACCTAACTACACTGCTAACTTCTATAGGTCGTCCCAACCGACCTAACAACTTAATTACTAAGTCGCTAACCCGGAACCACTAGGTCTGCCTACCCTTGAGTCGCCATATCCTTAAGTCGGTCAGTCTTTAGGTCGTTAACTCGCCCTGCCGACCTAATTACTTAACTAAATCCTAGGTTGCACAATTTTATAGGTCGCTCCAACTAACCCACGACCTAACACTTACTCGCAAGTCCTTAACTCGGTCACGACTTAGCTCTTAGGTCGTCCACGACCTAGGACTTAGACAAATTCCCCAAAAATCTGAAATGACTTAAAAATGCAAAAATTCCAGATTTGACGAACTTTTCGATCCGTGAAAAAAATACGGGTCGTTACAAACCTCATATAATTGAGAAGACGATTTCTTTATTGAATAGTATTTCACTTTCCATGCTTTAACGCAGACCCAACTATAGTCGTTTGATGGATGTCATACCACGATTTAACTATAATCAAAGTGAAGTATCCACATTGAAATTTAATAGCATTCTCAAGTCGAGAACTGAGCAAAATTATTACTTCGAGATTCTCTGTTTGACCTTAGTTATATTAATCAATAAAAAACCATCGAGTGAGTCATTCCATAATTATCCAATAACTATCAGTTCGTAACCCCTTGGTTCCCCCAACAGTCATAAGTAATACATTGTCCAACATTTAAAGAGGGTTACGTACTCCCGTCTCAATGGATGTATCGATATCCTGTCTCGAAACATCTTGACTAGGAATATTTAAAAAATATATTATTTTTAATGTGATAAATTTCTCATGATTGCAACGTATTGGAATTACTATCACATAACATATTATTTAAGGATTTTATATTAAATATATTTAAATTACATAATTAATTAACATAACATAGTATGACAAGTATATAATAAAAAGAAAAACGCTTTTTATTTTGAACGAGATTTTCTTAATTTACAATAAATTTCAAAATTGCCTCTATGGCATATCCCTAACTCTATTACACTTAATGTGAAAAAACTCATATTCCTTCCAAAAGCGGGTAATGAGAAGATATTGTTTACTTTATGATCCATATAAAGCTCGTCACAAATAGGTTATGTATCTAAGTGTGGAAGTGCTACCATTTTTAGAGATCAACAAACCAAACATTGATCCCTATACTATTCAACCATTCTGTAACACAAACACTCCATGATGCAGGATGCGGATATGTGTCATTATAACATATTATCAACCACATCTGAATTATGTACATTTGATAAAAATCCAACTATAATATATATAAAGACAATCCTGCATGTATCGCTCAGATCAAAGAATGATATATCAAGGGAAATAAAACAAAGCATATATCATCAAAGTTCTACGCACGTGAGCTACAAAAGAATAATGAAACCCAAAATTCAACAATGTAGTCGGATAGTTATCTTGTAGTTTATTTGCAAAAGTGTTATCAATATCAACTTTCATGAATTCTGTTTATGGTATTAGCATGCGAAAAATCTACAACCAACCAATGCTTAGTGGGGAGATAACTGTTTTGAGATCCTTCATTTGTATTTTATTCCAGTGTGTTTTCTCCATAAAGTTTTAATAAGGTAATTGTCACAATAAAATATTCAAGGGGAAGTGTTATAAATCGATCGACAGTTGTGGACATGGCTACTAACCTTTGGTCTCAAGTCATTATATCTTCTACGTTTCTTCTATCAATATATATGTGTTGCACTTGTAGATTGTGAAGGTATATTGAAAGTGTAGGAAAAAGTATGATAGAATAAATCATTTCAAAAGCACAAAATGCTACTTGCATATTGTTTACCTTCTTCTTTATTTCTTTATATGTTTACAACATTCACAAGTTTGTAGATGATTTTGAACTAAGTAAGGCCGATGTTCAACGAAGATATTTAATTGAATTCCATACTCAAATCCAAGGTAGGAACACATGCAAACTAAAAGATGTACCATTTTGAAGAAAATAAAAAAGGCAAATTGCTTTTTTTTTATAGAAAAAAATGATCAACACGGTGCATGTAGACTAGTGTTAATTACAAACATGGGCCGTGCACATGGATTAACTATTGATAAAATTGAATGCAATTCGATTTAAAGAAAATCAGATCAAAACCAATCATATTTAAAAATTAGATCGAATCAAATCCAAATTTTAGAAAATCAATTAATGTGAACCAGTTGAAGAATCTTTATGGTCGAAACTAATTGGGAAACTAATCCAGCTGATTTAATTATCAAAAACTTGTTGTCCATGTCAAGGACCACAATCTCATATGGTAAGATCTCTAAATTGTGGTTCTAGAGGTCTTGGGTTTGATATCCCAAGATACCAAAACGAGCGATCTGCTTAAGATTAAGTATTACTCTTGTTCTATCAAAATTTGGGGATGTGTTCACAGCCAAATTTTGTTCAATGAACGTTGATGTCGCGTCCGATGTGTCCGACTCATCACTCGGATGGCTCATTGAAATGCTCCGTTCAGGTGAACCGTTGAAATTATTCCGTATAAATTACCAACGGCTAATTCTCTTTGTTTATAAATTATCACATTTTCAACATTCTTCTTCATCCTTCTTCCTCTCATGCTCCTTCTTCACCTTCCACTAATGGATGGATACTTATCTCCGTATCGCAATGTTAAGATATTATATTCTCGATTTTAATGAACCATAAAATCAACCAAAGATGGAAAATGAAAATTTCAATTTCTATTATTCGAGTTTACATATGGCAATTAAAAGAACTTTTGGAATTTGAATTAAAAATTTGCGATCTTACACAACGTCGACATACAAATATAAAATTTAAAGGTGGTTACTGCTATAATGGTTATTAACAATTTCATACAGAGATATAGCGAAGGCGACCGAAAATTTATGGCATATGATGTGATCCCGATCCAGTTCCAAAAGAATTTCTACATAAATACTACAGTATTCGAACATACGAGAATAACGATAATGAACTAATTGAATCAAAAATTCAATGTAAGTTATTCGATATAATACGAAATGGACCAGTTGTTACCGGACTACGCTAGAAACTATTTGTATTTCATTAATATATTTGTATTTGTGTCATCGTTGTCTTTGTACTTTGAACTCAGTGATAAAATCATTGTATTTACATTATTACTGCATCCGTAATTCGAAATTGTTGTATTAGTATTATTGCACTTTTTTCTAATTTATTATCAAAATTTTGCATTATTTATAATTTAATATTGTTAAAAATGTTAAAGAATATTGCATGAGATTTCACAATTTATTACTTACCTATTGTACTTTGTACTTTCTCCTAGTTATAATATTTTCAATTATATAATTACTTGGGTTTCAAGAAATTTAAATATAAATATAAGTCATGTATTATTGAATTATCAATTGAGTAATCAATAAAGATGCATTCGTTAATAGTTATTTGTTTCTTCTTCTTCCTCATCGATCTTCTTCATTTCTATTTTATTTTGTTTTCTTCGATGATTTCAACATGGTATCAGAGTCAGATTTCAATTCTAATAAAATCATTTTGCAGTTCAATTTAAATTTGGAAACTACAATTTAATTCAACAACTGCAATCAGAATTCATCAATGCTTGTTCGGAGATTGCATCCTAACATCATCCCAATTTGAAGCTTAAAAATTTGGAACCTACCAGATGTATTACTCAAATCGTGCGACTGCTACTAACAAAAAAAAATCTAAGGTTGCTCTATTAGTTTTCAAATTTTGGATTTCTTTCCTTTATTGGTATCATTCTTCTAGCAATGACTATAATAACAAATCTCGATTGGAATTCCACTTCCAATCTCATGAAAATCTCCTTATTTTTATTTTCTCAGATTCTGACTCCGGATTTCTAATTAAAATTACTCTTCCAATCCCGATTGGAATTCCACTACCAATCACATAAGAATTTCCATATTTCCGTTTACGTAGACGATCCTAATATTTAGTATCTTGTTTATTTTCGAAACATTTGGGCGTAAGTGATGGAAAAATCAACAAAAAGCTACATATGAAAGGAGCAATAGATCCTACACATATAGACTTTTGTTTTTATCAGCTTATGAATCCTAGATATAAGTTTGTAGATTGTTTTCAACAGAGTAAAATGTTTACAAAAGATCTCCAAGCATGCTCAAATCAAACGTAAGCTCCAACACATGCAATTGAAAGCCACATACTAAACGTTCAACAAACCTGCAAGTATTAATTAGTAACATACCTTCGTATCTTATAATTTCAGAGTGTTGAAAAGGCCTTAATTGGCTCCTACCGTACAAGTAAGTAGCCTGTAATTTGTACTAATGAGAATAGTTATCAGTGATTAGAGCAAAATACAAAGATGCAAACATTCCAATTTCCATAAAGCAGTAGATACAGTTACGAATTCAAGTACCAATTATGATTTTTTTTTTCTTTTCTTTTAAAGTTAAACGTACGGTTAAACTCAACCACCATTACTACACACACAAAGGAGAGGCATTCAAAATCCACTTGATTTCAAAAGGAAAGCAAAGAAGAGAATAACTTTATTTATACATGGTAAGATCTGAAGGCTAATGTCCAAAAGTTGAAAATAAAAGAAGGAGAGATAGCAACCCAACTAATGAAAGCCATCGCTGTTGCAGTCTCGAATTTCCCGCAATGGTTCTCGTTGCATAGGCCAAGGTCGTTTCCGATCAGGACGGTAATGCCTGCAGATGAGCATGCTGCCGCCAATGTCAGAATCCATGTTATCTACATCAAGCAAAAAATAACCCTTTATCAGCCAAAAATGTTTTTATTATGCACATGAGTGGGCATTCAGATTAAAATTCTGTACTTTAAACCCCAAAATTGTTTTCAACGGTAGATTACAAAACGTAATATTACAAAAATCAACCACATTTGGTTACAGATCTATAGCTTCAGGCAAATTTCCAGCATTTAGGAATCTTTTGGGAAAAAACCCGATTACAGGTGTAATATGACAAATTTGTAATTGTAATCATGATCAACTCTTGGAGATGCACTTATGAGTTACTGTTTACATTTCTCAATAATATGATACCTATTTCTAAATGTCAATTTGTTTTTCACAAATTGTGTACAGAGACGCAAATTGAATTACATGTGGTTAAAATGTGATTATATGCAAAGTTAAAACAATCGAATGTTGTAGTTATTATATTTGTAAATAGGACAATTTTTTAAACAGTGCCCAACCAAAAAACATATTTCAATTTTAGACCTGAATCGAAACTTATTACAAAAATAGGCCTCATTTTGCGCAAATATGGATTGCGCAAGTGTATTTTTGTTAAAAAATAATTATACATGCGCAAATTTGGATTGCGCAAGTGTTATTTTATATAAAAAAAAAATTGTGCTTGAGCATTTATGGATTGCGCAAGTGTATTTTTGCTAAAAAAAATTTATACATGCGCAAATTTGGATTGCGCAAGTGTTATTTTAAAAAAAAAAATTGTGCTTGAGCATTTATGGAATGCGCAAATATAATTTTTGAATTTTTTTTTTAACACTTGCGCATATTTGGATTGCGCAAGTATAAAACACTGAAGAAAATAAAACGAGGCATAGTTTTGCAATTAGTTTTCTATGATGCCTATTTCTACAATATGTTATTTTGTCAAGCACTGTTTAAAAAATTGCCCTTGTAAATATGAATATCAGTAGACCATGCAGTTTGCGTTTCATCCACAGACGTTGTCATCAATTCTTCATTAAATATTATATTCATTGTTTACAACAAAAATAACAATGTTTCGTATTCTTCTATTTTTTTTAAACTCCTCATGTAAGAGAAATCAAGCAACTGTTGTACACTTGAACAGATTGATGATACAAACTTAGTGGATAAAGTTCTTTTCTCTTTCTTAAAAGGGAAAAAAAGAAAAAGAAAAAAAAGAAAGAAATAACATCCACTAAAATGTTATTGAAACTGAAGACACGTTTAGATTTTTATTAATAATAATAATTGATTTTTCATACTTCAAAATTGTCTGTAAAAGTATATTTGGCGTTTACCAGTAAATATGCATGTGCGATTGTCATTCCAAGGAAGCCGCTACTAAGACAGAATAAAACACAAGATTTGACACAGCAAATCTTAACCGTGGGATCTAAATCTTAACCGTGGGATCTCTCTGACTTTATATTGAGATTGAAATCAAAGGAAAATCTAATGGCTAAGACCGATTATATCAACATTTTGTTTTAAATAGAATTTCCCTTTCAAAATATAGATATAGAAAATCACCATTCAAAGTATATCTATGATCGACCAACAAGCCATATGAAAGGATAGCTTGGGAAGCTGTATAAAATTCAACATACAACTATTCTCAATGTAACAATCAATACCCTTGCACATTCATCTCACATACAAAATTCACTAATCAATGACTAACCATAAATTAACTTAATTTAGTATTATTATATACCACGTGCAGTCTAGAAATTTCTTTATAAAAATGTTAACTGTTTACTCTATGTAATAAATATATAAAATGTTATGTGTAATGTATTAAAATTTTGAACTTTTGTAACGTTCGAATATTAGTAAGGATACAGATTACACGAGTCAGTTTTTCCACATGAGTGATTCAATTGACTCAATTTTCTGTTTTTATTACTAATTTTTTCAGGTACTTTAGTCAAGTAATTAGGTAAAAACCTCAAAGATCTTGTCCAAGATTTCCCTTTGAGAGGTTGATGAAAGAAAATTAAAATCACAACTCATGTGTTATAACCTAGGTCAAAATTTCAAATTTTGACTAAGATTTCATTTGAAATATTGATTACAACTTCTCATCTAACATCGTACGTAACCAAAACAGGAAAATAGGCTGGACAAAATAGTTTAGGGTTTTCTTGAACGAAGGATGCAGATCACAAAATTTAGATAGAAGGACAAACTTCAAAACTCAAATGCGACTTGTTCTTCTTCAACGACGACAGCAGCTGAGTGTATAGTTTTGAGAACCGGACCCACCCATAGTCCGACCGTGAGTAACTGCAAGCCTGGGACCACGACGGCCAAGAGCAGAGTATAGCCACCCCATGTATGAATCGCTGGTTGAACCACCAAACCAAAGATTCAACCGTGTCATTGAACCCATCAAACCATTATTTCCCTCTAAATCTTTAAAACCCTAATTTTTTATTCGACGTCAACATTTGCTTTGAAGCCGCTTTTGCAAGCGTTACCATCATGCAATCTTGGGTGTCATACTAAACAACTTTGTGCACAATTACCGGTATCAATTTAACCCTTTTCAAAAATTTGGTTGTGTAGTTGGGTGTTTGGTAACATTTTAGAAGTCTTGTTGATTCAGGAAACAAATATAAATTTCTGACTTAGCAAAGTTTATTAGTTTCAATTAATGGGAACCGGGATGATGAATGCTATTCATATTTGTATTTTTTTTTCGTGGCTTATGAGATGTAATGTTTGTGTATAATATTAACACATTATTAGGATATGCTAGGCAGAAGGTAGAGTATAATCGTCAGGCTGAAGTTAATTAGTCATTGTTTTTGCATTTTATCGAAATGAAGGTGGAGTTTTGGTACTGATCTTTTAGATGCATGTCATTGTCATGTTGAGAAAAAAATAATGAAGGAAGTGGTGAAACATGGCCAAACTGGAGTAAAATTGGATACATTTGTGTACTCACAGTATTATAAAACTGCATATGTTATTAACAATTTAAAATGTACAAGTTTATGTTCATTTTAAGGTTGGACTTTGTGATTTTATAATATGTGATATGTTTTGTAATTGTTGTGATATGAATTAGTAGGATATGCAATATATTTTTGCTATTATATCCTATATTTGAAAAGTATAAATTATCAGAAAAAATTTGCACGGTTTCGAGAGTTCAACTGGTCGGATCACTCGAACCTTGAATCTTGCAACAAACACGGTTCCGCTCGCGGTTCGATTTTCAAAACTGTGGCCGAGTGGTAGGCGACGACAGCTTGTGGTTGGCGACGGAAATGGCAGCTTGTGGTGGGTGACGATGTTTATGGACTACGAGAATCCGAGCTCGGGATTGAGCACGAGATTCGATTTTTGATGGAGACTGTACAACGACGATGCTGGAGGCAACGGTGGCAATTGGGGACGGTGATGGTGGAGGAGGTGACACCATTGCCGATCGTTTTTCTATTGAAATATAAACTAATACTGTTATATGTATATATCATTTGTTGTAAATATGGTATTTTGTTCTATATGCATGTATATAGCATTACATTGGTATACATTTTATAAACTGTAAAATTGAATGATATTTTATTCAAATAATGTTAATTTAGTTTAACATTTTTCATATTTGTTTTAAATGTGAACGTAGTAATATAAGATAAGCAATTTTTTATGAATATAACATTAAATGTGTAAATTCTAGTTGTTATCGTCATTTGTATTCTTTATATATATATATATATATATATATAGCATTACATTGACATGGTGCTAATTTAATTTTAGATTTACACATTATATATAAATTAATAACACAGATAATGCTATATTAATGTAGCATTTTGTTTATTTGCCTTTTTGTTGTGTTGGTGGCATGTATGGACTTGGGTATTGAACGCAGTTGCTGGTGGTTAGGGTTCTGGATAATGTAGAGTTTTGATTTAAGGTGGATCGACGGCGATGAGATGGAGCTTTGAGCAATGGGGGCTTGTGAGGGCTTGACGGGATCTGAGGTGAAGCTATGGCGGCAGTGGTGAAGTGTAGGCCGCACGTGATGAAGTCGAGGCAGACGGCACAAATGAAAAAAGACTAAATTTTTGAGGCGGTGCCCTTGAATTTCCACAACTTCGTCCTTTTAACTAATTCACTCTAACCAAAATTAGTTATTTGTTTTGTTCACTCAATGGTTGTTTATATTCCATAGGTATGCAAACTAGACTTGGGTTTTTAACCTAAAACATATTTATTTTGAAATATTTGAAATAACAACGGTAATTGATTCAATATGTTTTAAAACAAAAATATTATGCAATAATTCACTAAAATATTTTATTATTATTTTTTCTATATCATCATTAAAAGTTTCTTCAATATTGTCTAAGACGATAATTTACCTATTTACCTATGAGATTTTAAACTAAGATGTATTCAAAATTTCATCCAACGTGCATATCTAAGTTTCAATCATTATGTTTGTGATTTTGTCTGAAAAGAGATATCATATGAACAGTTTTTCCGTAACAAACTAAACATTAAAACTTGCTCGTAAATATGATCTCACAATAGGTTTTTAACACAAAAAGTGATGAACGGTGATAAACAAATGTTTTCCAATAGTAAATATAACGTACATTTCATTTTAGTTTAGATAGTTGACATCGGTCATGCTTATCTAAGTTGCATACATTTAGATGTTGCAAATGAATGGACAGACATTTCTACATTTCAATAAAAATGTGACAACTCTAAGATTGTTACATTACTTCGCTTGTAGATTGTTCAATGTCAACTAACTTTTAAGACCTAATAAAATATATGGTTAGAAAAAAAATATTGGGTCCAATCTCTGTTGAAGTTCAGAAGGTTCAGCTAGTTTCAAAAGTTTAATATAGGTTTTTAACTTTTTAGTTTTTGACAATCAACTTCAAAACAAAAACATCAACATATGTCATACTATAGACATGTATTGAGTGTTGAATGGTATTTAATATAATTGTTGTTCAAAAATCTAAACAAAACAAATATAAACTATTTAATACCATTTAACTACGGATTTTTTTTACTAAGTTGTCCCAATTTCGAAACATAATAACAAATCAAGATTCATTTAAGAACATACTACAATATAGGCTTGTATTAGTCATGTTGTTGATGATTTAGCAATTCATTTTGGTTCACACTGAGATGGCCCCGATGCAGTTTCTTGTTTTTGAAGAATCTGTATTAACACACTTTAAAAATGCACCTATTATACAGTAAATCGTCGAACGAAATTAATGATAGAAATGTTCCGGACCTTCGAAAGGTCTTCACACAACATTTTTTGGGTCTTTAAGACATATAACAAAGTGTAGATTTCTGAAAGAGCGTTGAAATGATAGTTTGTGGATCCCGTAGCTCCACAAGGAATGATATAGAGCCGATGAAGGTAAATTAATGATTTACTTTGTTGACGACATTCAATATCAGAAAATAAAATATATTTTGACTAATTATTGATTTTGATACTTTTTTTAGCTTAAAACCACTTTCACGTTTAGAAAGTTCTCGAAGTTTCGATGGGTTTATTGATGATTTTGCTGACCTTAGGGTTCAAGAGTTGCTTAGACAAATTGATTTCTGACACATACTTTATACAAATTGAATACTTTAGAATCAACAGACTTATCATCACTACATTATGTGATAGATGAAGACCAAAGGCTAGCACTTTTCATATCTCGGTTGAAACATACGCGGATGTGTTATTGGATCTCCCTACAGAAAACACTGATCTTGGAGATATTTATATTTATGAGATCTGTGAATAATTATTAAGTGTTGTGCCTCCTGATTATATTAAGTTCCATAATAAGGATATTAAACTTAGTCGGATAAAGGAACTTACAACAGATTTAAAACATAACCATGAGCCATTTGTTATTAAGATAGAACAATACACGAAGACTATCATACTACTTTTTATAGCTTCTAGACCTTTCCCAAATCATTTGAAGGGTCGAGTGCCTGTCAACTGGTTGTATAGCGTACAAGATTTCAATACAATTTCCACAAACTCATGGGGTAGCATTGTATTATGTGCTTTATATCATGAGTTGAATGATATAGCTTTTGGAGTAAGACATGTAGCAAAGCTGGTGGTCTGACACTTTTGTAGGCATAATTCTTTAAAATGTGCTTACGTAGGTGGTTGAACATGTTGACAAATGTTAACATTATGTAGATACGAGCATGAACTGATAGTTCTATTGGCATCTAACGTGGCAGAAACCTTCTGATGACTGAGCCTTCTGATCAGACATTTGACCAGCCTGGTGCATAGCTGATAGTCGCCTTTTGATCTAACATCCGATGCAACGGAAACCAACCTATTTAGATAATAAATTTTAAAACCATTCTATTTTGTTTAATTGTTTTTGTCAGCCCATATTGAAAATTTGTCCTTTATTAAACTATAGATCCTACGAAGAAATAACGTGCAGCATATTTTACAAGCAAATGGTAATACTGATGATGACAGCAAGTTGAAATAAAGATCAAAGGTAAGGTTTGAATCAAATAAAATCATAAACTGCTCTGTCTTACCTTTCAGTTGATCGATTTCCTGTAAGCTTGATTACTATGTCTATACTTCTTTTTCTCTCTTTTTCTGATTTTGCTTCCTTTAGATTTATAAAGTTGACATCTTTTTAGTTTCAAATGAATCTCTATTGCTTGGATTTTAGATGCAAAATTTTTATGGCTACAATTTAGCAGTTGATGAATGAATCACGAATTTGAGAAATGGGGGGATCGTGATTCAAAATTTTGAACGGTACTCTTTAATTGTATGATTTTGCCCTAATATGATTTCTTATCCATTTCAAATCAGAGAAGCCACTATTTGATCTGAATCGCACATTAAACCATCTAATTGAACAATTTTTAACAATAATGGTACAAACTGTATATTCGAGGTTTACAGTTATTTTACCAATAAAATATTTTGTGAAAAATAGATTTTGAAAGAAGTTATTTATGTACATGTTTGCATTTTTCTAATCTTGAATTCCAATTTTAAATTAATTGTATATTTTCAAAAATATAGAGAAGTTACTTTGAACTATATATGTTTCATATCATTATTTTACAAAATAAAAGGATTAATATCAACTGATGGGAAACAAATGTTTTTTTTATTTTGTGTGCGGTCGAGATTCAATGGTTAAGATCTATCATGTCATATTTGTGTTCTATTTTTGTCTAAATAGTCATCCCCTTTATAATATGTTTATTTCAAAAATATTTTATATAAACGTGAACTGTTCGTCCTGAAATACTACTTGAGCTGATGTCATTATATCAGCAATAAGCATTTGAATGTGTGCGCGTTCATGTTATAATCATTTGTCTTTTTCGCACTGAGCGTGTGTTGTCTATACTAGTTATTTTTTCCATACATGTGATGTGTGTCATTTGTACATTTTGCTTTTACTAATTATTTTACCTTCACACGTAAAGTCTGTCATTTGTATTAATTATTTTGCCTTGCATGCGTAGAGCATGTGTCATTTATAGTAATTAATTTATCATCCACATGGAGTGCATGTCGTTTGTACTCATTTAATGAGGTTCATGTAAGTAGTATTCTATAAATAAGTATTACACGTTAAAAAAAAATTTCACTTTTAAATTCAATTGTTTCACGTAATATCATACTTGCTTGTTTTGAACAAAACATAACCAGCAAAAAAATTCGTTTCATTCGTAATTAATTTTTCATCTTTTGAAGTTTATATCCAAAATGATCGAACATGCTAAAACAGAGATCTGGTAGTCTAGGATCCTGCGTGTGATCCTAGAGATGTGATCCTAGAGCTGGTTTTTAAAAGGTGTGATCTCAGGTCGATCAAACATGTTAAGTTTTTATCCTAATTTAGATAATAAATCAAAGGCAGATGTACTAGTAAGCAATTAATAAAGTGCAGAAAAAATAAACACATGAAACTTTTATAGTAGTTTAACAATTTTTGTCATACATCCACTTTATATTTTTTACTATGATTCTCCAATTTAACAATTTTTTATGTTCAGCACTTTATATTTTTTACCATGATTCTCTAATTTAACAATTTTTCATGTTCAGCACTTGCTCCATACCGAACGGTTTCTTCTGTTTGTCACTTACTCCCTACTATACCGTTTATGCTATTCATTTTCAAGCCAATTTTCTATGTCATAACTTCTTCGTTTTAAGTCGAAATTGAATTAGAACCAATAGCTTCGTATCGTTGAATAAAACACTCCAATCCTCTTGAATGTTCCGTTTGGATGAAGTAGATAGTAGCTTTCCAAAGTGGAGCCCAAATCGATTAGACAGTGGATTGATTTTAAAACTAACCACATCTTTTAATATGCAGCTTGGTCTAAAATGTGGTTTCAACCAAGGTGCATGTCCTGACCTTATGCATACTGTGGGTGTGTTACAAGACTGTGTCAAATTTGCCTCTAACAATTGATATTATGTACAAGATTATCTTTCTTCAAATTATAACTAATCAATACACCTTTCTCCAAATTGTAGTAGTTGGTACATAGTTTGGACATAATTATGCAAAATATTGTAATCTAGAAGACTCCATCTTCATTGCTTGATAAAAAGTTGGCTAAAATTTTATGAAATATGCTATATTTGTTTGCTTTAGCATTGGTTGTTTGAGAATTGAGTACAACTATGAAGAATGTTGTCATAATGTGGTTATATACGCTGAATATATGTATGTATATGTGTGTATATGTCGATATAAATGTGTCTATATACATATGTAAACATATGTTAATGCCTACTATCAAAGAGGTAACTAAATGGACACAAAGGTTTTGGGTTTGAAACCTCCGGACATTAATTCTCAAATATCAGTGTGTGTGTGCATAATCACTGATGCGTTCATAACATGCGATACATGTTGTATCAACAAATTTCTAAAGCATCATCATTTTCAATGGTTAAATTTTGAATGTTGTATATCCCTTTGTCCATGGGAAGAAAAATTATTTTTAGCATTTGTTGCACGTAAATTACGTTAAAAAAAATGCAGCAATCTAGCAGACTTCTTCTTAATCACATGCAGTGTTGTTCCTATGGAAGATCTAGTAGTCCTTACCACTAATTGTCTCTTTACCAAAGCAATACATTAAATAAACTACATCTTCTCAACACTTATCCATTACCATTCCAAAGAAAAGATGGAAAACGTAAACCTTGATTATTATTTTATTTTTTTAAATTGCTTATTTCCTTCATTGCTCCTGCAGCAGTTGTCTAAATGCTCTCTCTACAAGATGCAATGGGACATAGATTGATATTACCAATAGAGGCACCTCTAAGCTTTTAGATATTCTTTATTTACATTAACATCAGGTATCTTTAACTAATTATATTAATTTTACTTGTTCAAATTGCTATTTATATGGAAGGTTTAAAGAAATATTTCTATAAGATTACTATGAAATTGAATAGATGATTTTGATTGTATTTTTTACTATATGATATTCATTTCATTTGGTCTCTGCTAAAATTAAATCAAGATGCAAAGTAATAAACAAGTATATAGTTATGACATTTTTTACGATAAAAAATGTTGGCCTTAAAGCAAAATTGGACATAGAAACTGAAAGTATGAAATAATCTCAGTAGCGTTTGGACAGTTTCTGTTCTCTACTTCTCTTATGTATATGTTGCATCTACCTTCAGTCCGCACTATTTTAAAACTGATGAACTGGTAAATTATACTGGGTCGAAATCCAAAATACGGTATTAGTTATTTACAATAGGAAGTAAGAATAGTTTACACACATGATGGCAAAGAATGTCATCAATAAAACAATAAATATACTTAAGGATCAATCGTACACAATTTGAAGATACCATTCAAAAATTGTTGGATCAAGATCTTTGATTCACTTCTGTACTACTTTCAAATTCTACACAGATTATTTAATTTTTATTTGTTGGAAGAGTTGAAACGTTTTACAAGAGACCCTGAGTAATAATTTGTTGCTTATTTCACAAAAGAGGAAAATAGGGAGAAGGACAAACATTAAGAAATTTTTTAGATGTAGTCTCAAACTTTTCAAATTTAGGCTCAATGACAAAATCAGGTTCTCTCTCTTATCAACGTCGATCTCCATATTTATTCAACTGTTCTTGCCTCCGTTCATCTGCCAGCATGTCCCTCATCCCTCATCACTATCGTCTTCAACGTCTTTGTCATCGTCATCTATAGTCCCTCCCCCCTTATCACAATCATCTTCGATTCCTTCACCGTCCCCGTCGATAGCCCCTCTTTCTAAAGTTCCTTCCTTTCAGACTCGTCGTCCTCTCCTGAATCAAACATCGTACCACCTCACCGCAGTCATCCTCTGTTGTCCATGCACCATCATCATCGATTTGAAATTAAAAAAAAATCAGTAATAGATGAAAATGCTAAATTAAATTAGCATTAAAACATGGCAATGCTATATTCATTTCTTTACCGTTTAAAAATGCAAAATTATACTATCGTTTTGCATTCTTTAAACATGATGGTGTACTTCATAGTTAAAGTACTATCAATCTACCATTTCAAATATGATAAACATGCGATGCTAACTTAAATTAGCATGATACACACACAATGCTATATTCATTTTTGTCGTTAAAAAAAATGCTAAATTAAACAAATATAAAATCAACATAATGTTATTCAATTTTAAAGCATAAAAAATGATGAATTGAACTAGCAGTATCATATTTTTTATCGTTTAAAAAAATGCTAAATTGAATTAGCATTATAAACATATAATGCTATATAGTTTTCACTTACAGATAATGCTAGTTCTATATAGCATTTTCGACTGTTAACTGCAAGGTAGTTAAGACGCTAAGACGCAAAAAAACGCCAAGCTGGAGCCTAGGGCTTTTTTGCGCCTAGGGCTTTTTTGAGAGCCTTGAGCATGAGGCGGCAAGCAATCTAGACGGCTCTTGAAGTTCGAACTAGGTTATGTATTTTAATTTGATCAACTTGATTTTGAGTTGGGACTAGGCACGAATTTGTTTTTGAGCTGAGTGACTTAACTGGGTGTGGATAAATTGAAGAGAAGTTATGTGTTTGGGCCTCATATTGGACCCAAAAAAATTCTTTAACAAAGTAGCCTAAGGCGCGCTTTTACAGCGCCTCAAAAGCCAACGCCTTAGGGCTTTTGGAGGCTTTTCCGGTGCCTTGTGCATCCATGGCGCCTCAGAAGTCAAAAAAGCCCTAGCTTGGAGCCTAGGGCTTTTTGGAGCCTAGGGCTTTTTGGAGCCTAAGCGCGCCTAGGCGAGGGCTTTGATAACACTGGTTAACTGTAAAAAATAAAAAATCAATCAGTAACCTATCACACCTCGACTCGACCATCGCCTTCCAATCCACCTTGATCAACCACGTCGTTGCCTGCTAACTTGGTGCAACATCGTCGTTTTGATCAACCATCGTCGCCATCTCTTGACCTGCTGCCATCTCGTTGTTTCGACCAACCACCTCCATTTCATGTTGCTGCCACCTCGTCGACTCTCAAACAATCGGCCGTTATGTCGTCGCTCGCCAAACGTTCATAATTTTAGTCTCCTCTTAAGTTTGGTGTTGCGATGTATATTGACAGCAGCTTTGGCCTTCGTATGAAAAAATAAACTTAATGTCCTTACGTCTAAAAATTTCTTAATGTTTGTCCCTGTCCCTATTTTCCTCTTCACAAAAATTGAAAGGAAAAGATTCAAATTCTAGCAGTACTCCAATACCATCACCACTTTGTTTTACCTCGCCTCTACTAGTTTTAAAACGTTGTCAGGAGGGGTACCCCACATATTACGATTTGAGAAAAAACATCAACTTCGCAATTTTAATGAAGAAGAAAAAAGAAAGAAAAAAAATCATTTCCACTCACAAAAGGTCATGTCAACAACAAAATCGCATACACCCTTGGCTTTTAACTGGATAAAGTGAGAAGCAAAAGTGCATTGGTTCACGGTTCAATAGTATCCTACATGGTTAGATAGCAGTAAAAACATGTGTAGTTTTTCTTATATTGTTTTTAATGATGATTAGTGTAGAACCGTCTTATTACGAAAATGGTTCAATAATCATCCTTTGTGATGAATTATGTTTTTAATTCAAAATCAACTGTAAATTTATGAACTTGGCTAAATTTCTTGCTGGTGAATTGGTGGCTTGAGAATTGAGTATATTTAAGAACAGTAGTTTACAAAGGAAATCTTTATACTAATAAAAATAAAATTGCCATTGCATTTTTATTTTCCGGTGCGGTGTGACATCCACAGGGTGATCTGGACGCCAAGGTTCAAGTCCGAAAACAACCTCTTCGCAATGCGAGGGAAAAGCTGCGTACATAATCGACCTCCGCAGAGCCCGCTATCGTGCGGAAGCCTCGTGCACTGGGTTTCACCATTATTGTGACATGCAGATTTTATAATGCCACTCATATTATTTTCAACAACTAAACTATGATAATTGTAGAGCCGCTTGTCTATGATTCTAATTTTAATTTTAAGAAACATAATTATATAAGCTGGCTCACTATGCTAGTAAATCAACTGCGAAAGAAGCTTTTTCTGAGAACTTTCAGTTCGACCCATCATGGGTTGGGGCCAATTTTAAGGGTGAGTTAAACAAATTCCAGTAGTTGGGATGATCCAAGAAATAAAGAAACAAGTGATAACTGAAATAGTATAATGTTATGACTGTTGCAATTTCCTTACCCCATCTCCAAAGAAAAACATACACATCACCCGAGGATTGCGCAAGCTACGCATTACTAGAAGGGCGTAAACATCCACAAAAGCTAAAGAAAGACTCCATAAGCTTTGTAAGCCAGTTGCTGCCACTAGATAGCTACAAAAGTAGAAAACAACGGTTAGCTAATTAGCGCAAACTGAGTGAAAGGTATAGACTGGAAAACATTGAATGAAATAAATCATTCAAATGCCCAAAATAAGCACAATAAATTTCGAAAAATGCATGCGTGACATGAGTTTGGTAATATCGTACATATGTACATCCTTATTGACAGTTTACCCATAAAAAATTATTTCAGTCGCAAAAATAATATATGACTTAAAATTTCAAAAAAAAAAAAAGCTTAACTGATGTATATGTTGCATAATTGTAACCAATCATCGACTTTACATTTCCAAAACTCCAAATATCTGGACACGCATGATAACATCGTATATAAATTTTTATAACATTATTACTTTTATTTCAAGTTTTAATGCAAAGCAAAATTTATTATTTATGACAATTATTTTACTTATTAATGTCATAGATAAATTACATTTGTTAACTTTTGTTCAGATAAACCTTAAGGGTTACTCAATTCTAATTTGAGACCCATACAATTAGGAGATCAATCAAAAGAAGATATAACAAGTCCCTTCTCATAAAATGAAAGGTGAATGTTGTAGAGAAACAAACGGCGAAAAAGATGAGTACTTAGTACTTAAACATAGGGAAATACTTTTGAGAAATATCAAGGTGTTTTAGTCATGATATTTTTTTGCATCACAGACTACAATCAACCATAAATGATGACATAAATGCAGGCCGCTGCAGTATTGTTATAATTTTTTGCATCACAAACTACAATCTTCAGGAGTATTCAAGACGACACGCATAAATAAATTTAATAGTAATAACATTCATGTTTAGTAAATACATAATGACAACATATGCAAACTTCTCTATACATGCATAAGGTTGACCAACGCAGACAATTGTAAACAACTATAATAGAATCTTTCAACAACAACAAAAATTTCATAATGTTAAAGCCTGTACAATCAACCAGCACATATGTACGAAAAATAATAAGTTGTTGCACAGACTATGAACCAGTAGTGTTGCTTACATCCTTCAGATTCTGTTGCTAGTTTATTGATAGCTACATGTCAAGCATTGATTATTTGTACAGTTAACCAAATAAAAACGCACCAGATTATGAAATATAGAAGATGAAAAATATAATTTAGTACACAGCTGCATTGGTGGAGACTTTCTTTATCAAAACGTACTCAAACTAGGAATACATATTTTGGTTTATCCATGTCATTAGTCACCAATAACTTATAAGCTGTATTGTTATGGGCAGAGAACATCATTAGACATTGAAGTTTTAAAAATTCAGACCGTCAATAAGCAACACTGTAAAAGACAAAAGTCGATGCTATAACACTATTAAGCCTCTTGGCCTAAAGATAAAAAATAATACTTAGGCAGAAGATAGCAAATCTCAGTCAGAACCTTTACTGGCTTAGTCTATAAGAGGTTATATGTTCAACTACCAATAGCCAATAGGATAGATAAATAGTCAATAGCTCTCCATATCTCAAACAAATTACTGCTTTATACTATTTTGTTAGACAGTATAACAATAGTCTAAGTTGCTATAAACTCAAATTGGGACTACAATAAGAACTGAGTGGTTATAGGTAAAATTAACATTAAAATTCGTAATATACATGATAAAAACTATCCACCACTGCATAAGCATTTCACTTTGTCTATCAAACATATCAAATTATAAGGCAAGCTAAATGATACCGGAAAGCAGTAACAGAAGCGAAATCATCGGTAGTAGCCATAACAGAAATTGCGGCGACCGCGAAAAAGAACTGAAGCAATCTCAAAACAAGACCGCCAACTGTTCCAGGCGATCCTTGCATATCTTTCATCCTGACTCTCACAGGAATCTCTGCCGCCTCCGTCATCGGCGGCGCCTCCACTGGATGCACCGCCGGCCTACTCGCGGACATCTTACTAACACTTTTCAGTACATGTTCCTACGAGTACGATGTAAATACTCAAATTCGCTTTGATGGAATCTAGTAAATAGCTCCCACTTTAAAGATATATATAAAATCAATAATCGAATATAAAAAAAAACCCTGATCGTTCTATTTGACAAATTTAGGGGATTCGAATTGCAAAATCGAGAAGAAGGAGAAAGAGAAAGGAAGGAATTTTTAATTAAACTTCGCTTTTTCGCTTTTGTTGAAGTTGAATATTGGGTGGGGAGAAATTGTCAGTTGCTGGTGAAATGTTGGGTCTGAGTACAACAGTTGCAACGGAGGGGGTCCCTTATTTCAGCATGGAGTTGTTCTAATTAAGAATGAAAAACTAAAAGAAAATTGTTTTAGCAATCATAAAAGACTTCTTTTAAAGAAACCTCCTCCAATCCCGATCAATTTGTATTTTCTTAACACAAGCTTCACGATCCACAAAATTTTAATAAGTCTACCGCTTTTAAAAAATTTACGGTGTTAAACATGGAAATTATATTTTTTCATCAGTTGTCGTATAGTTTTTCTTTATTTCACATCTATGCGATTTCAACTTCTCTTAGATTGTAACCAAAGATAATATTTTTGTTTTTTATTTCTAATTTGGTTTTGATGTCTAATTTCGTTATAACATTCATAAGGGTTTTGTTGTTCGTCTTTTGCTTCAAGCTTGAGAAGTGATCTGGTCGATATCGGTTTTAGTAGGAGGTACCATTTTATGTTATTTATATAATATTTTGTTAGCATAATGCTATTGTTTTGTATACTCTTTTTATGTTACAGGGAAAATGAAAGAAATAATTATAGCACTTAGATGCTTTAATAATATCATGTTGTAGCATAATGCAATTGTCAGTCTATTTTAGCATTTTTATCGTTCATAATATGTGTTTTTGTTGCTAGTTAAATTTAGCATTATTATGGGTTAAAATTCACTGCACTGATTTTTCACTTAGCGTTAAACAATTGGTAGACAAATTACTCGTTTAAAACTATTAAAGAGTAAGAAAAACAATGTCAACATGGATAAATAGAAATGAAAGATCCAATTTAAAGAGATGAATGTGAAAAATATTGATTGAAATGATAAAGTTTCGATCAAAAAATAACGAATTGCTATTGATCGCTATATACCATATCAATCGTTATCTTCATGTTGACCAAGTCAGAGTTGTTATAAACACGTTCACCACAACTTTTAACATGCAATTTTGATCATTTGATGCGTGTTTCCACCATTTTTGAATCCAAAACCCGTATTTTGAGCATATAAGTATGAAGAAACATGCATATAACTCGGGATCATTTTGCTACCTATAAACATGGCTAAATGTTTTCACCCGTTACATGATGTTTTTATCGTTACCAACAACTTTCGATCATTTCTATATTTTTTTCTTCTTGAGTGATTCTCAATTCTTATTGTCTCGTTAAATAAAACACATTCAATTATTGTTTACAATCTTATAATAAAAATGGTAGTAAAGTGGTTGTATGTAATCTATGTGGTTGTGTATTTCTCTACATTTCAACTTTTGTTCATTACGGGTAATGCTGTAAACATTTCTCTTATTTAAAATAGTTTAGATCAAAACATTTTATCTTTTAAATATGAACTTAACTTACATCTAATTTGTGCCCAAAAATAGCATAAACATTTTAGTGCTTTAAGTGAGTTAGTAGAACCTTTATTCTCTTAGTTTTGTTGTTTTTTTTAACAAATCCATTTAAAAATCAACTGAAATTTGTCTTAAGCTGGCTGATTCAAAGCATAATGACGGTCTTTTTGATCGAAGACATGATGTAATATTTTTTGATAAAATATGTATAGAAATAGTGGAACAAATGTTCACCGCTGTTCTGGATAAATTGATTAGCGAGTAAAGAGATCGTAGGTTGCTCTTGGCACATATAATGGTTGAAATTAATGGAAATGATATGTGATAACCCATATTTTAATGCTTAGTGATTAACAAAATTAATCGTTTTAATTGAATTAAATGAATTAATGGTCTAAAAGAAGAATTTTTAAAAGTGAATATACTTGGACTCAAAACCTATTTTATTGCATTCGTAATGCTGTTTATACATGAACAAGCTATAAAATTTGTTAAAATGGATAAGATTGATAAAATGAAAAAAAAAATAGAAGTTAAATGCAAAACAGTAATTCGACCAGATTTACCTATATTTCAGAAATGATGCATCTTCTTCGTTTCTTTGCTCGTTTACTTTTCCTCTTCTTCTCTTCCAAAAAGACATATAAGGGTTTTCAAAACTAAAATCATCATAATTCCTTCGATTCTTCACTAAAAATTATGAAATAAATATCTAAATTTAAATTAAGAGATTCTCTACAAACTTAACTCATTAAGTTTATATTTTGAAAAAGTTTGGAACCGGATTTCAAAAATCAAGCTGAGTTTCAAAGTTGGTTTTAATTGGAGCTTGGATTCCTTAATATTTGGTGAGTAGGATACACTTTTTATGGTATATGATTACTAAATATGCTAAAAATTATGTTAAATATCAAATGTTGGTTCGGGCTTAATCAATGAACTTGCATTAGCATTTTAGATATGAGAATCTTGTTTAATGACTGTTTTAAAATAATTTGATTATAGCGTGAATGTGTTAAGTAACTTGTTATGCATTGTTGTTGTGCTTGGTTTGAATTGTGAAATTGCTATTGGTTTGGAGTTGATTGAATGATAAGGAGATGGTTAATGATATAGCAATTGATTTTGTTGAATGAATGTAGAGTTGGAACGGTAAATCTAGTAGCTAAACTTGAGTGGTAATCGAAACGGTTCATTTTCTCAAAATCATTCGTCGAATGTGAAGTTGTACTCATCCGAATTGTTAAATTTTGGTGATACAAAATCACATTTGGAAGGAAATAAATATGCAAAAGAAAAAAAGAGAAATCTTTGTTTTTCCTAATTAATAGCCATATTTGGTTATATTTATTTTTCTCTCTAATTGGTTGATCAATTTATTTTTTATCATATAATATTAACTTGGTCAATAAGTAATGTATTGCTATAAATAGAGCCTGGAAGAGAGAGTGGAATAATGTGAAAATGTTATTGATTCTATATATGTTTTGTTTATTTTTATTTGATAGATTAATTGTAAACAATTGTTTTTAAGTCAATATAAATGGTTGTTGGGTGGAATCTTATGTGTTGTTCACTTAATTTCTTTGTGTTTTAGATTTATCTTCACAATTGTTACCTTCAAATATTATTATTGTCATCCAATATCATCCCTTTGTGACTTAGGTGATATAATATTCTAGAATATACTTTCACGATATTTTTATCATTTGTTAGGTTTTGCGCAACAAAAATCTTAATAAATTGGTACCATAGCTAAATCATCGCAAGGTAAAGGGTTATTTTGGATTTATATAATTGTTGAGATGTCGAATTTAATTTTCTTCTCGAAGTTTTCTCTTCTAAATGAAAAATATTAAGGTATTTAAAGCCTAAGATAAAGGATGTTTATATCTCAACGATCTTCATGAGCCAGTTGAAGATGATGAGAAGAGACCCTCAAATATAGAGGAGGGTAAATGGAAGAAAATGGACAAGAAAGTGATTGCTTTAATTTATTAGTACCTTGATGGTTCAATTTTCTACTATGTGGCTAGTTGTAAATCCGAGAAGGCTTTATGGGACAAGTTGATATCTTTATATGAGTCAAAAAGTGCTACTAATAAGGCTTTTCTTGTTCGAAAATTGGTTCAGCTGAGGCTGGATGGATAGAAGTCTGTAGTAGAGCATTTGAATGAATTTCAAGATGTAATAAATCAGTTGTCAGGTATGGATGTCGAATTTGATGATGAATTAGAAGCTCTTTTGTTGATGAGTTTGCTTTCAGAGAGTTAGGAAACATTGATTGTGTCATAGTAACTCCAATGCTAATGGAATTATCTCATTGTATACTGTCTAGAATAGTCTCTTGAATGAAGAACTTAGAAGGAAAGGGTCAATCTTGAAATTAGTTCAAGATAAAGCTATGGTAGCAATGTACTTAAAGTAGGATACAAAACCGAAGAAAAAAGTCGCTAATGGTAAAGGTATGTCGAAAAGTATCTTTTGCTATTATTGTCATAAAAATAGTCATATGCGCAACAAGTGTGAAGTGTATAAAAGGGATCAAAAGAAGGTTATACATAGTGACAATAATAGGGATACACAGATGGACATAGCTGAAGGTAGCAACAATGATACTTCTTATGATGTCCTCATTAGTGATGTTAAACCTTGGAAGATGGTTCAGGTGCTATTTTTCACATATGTTGTGATGTGAGGTGTTTTGTTCTTATAAGAAGACCGTCGACGTAATTAGGACCGCCAATGGAGTAGAGCTATCAATTTGGTATAGAATCTATCTAGTTTTGTATGCATGATGGTGTGGTTAGAGAAGTCTCGGACATGAGGCATGTTCCTACTAGTTCACATAATCTCATTTATCTTGGTCAGTTGGACCGTCGTGGTTGCACTTATGAGACTCGAGGTGGAGTTTTGAAAGTGAAGAAGGGTGGTCATATTGTGATGAGAGGGGTATTGGAAACCTTTATATATTGGTTGTTCACGTGGTCGATAATAGGAAGCGAGTGATAGTTAAAGAGCCTAGTCTATAGGTAGGTGGTGAGGAGAATGTGTGAAATTCTTTTGATGGTCATGTTGGTAGTTATATTTTCGACAGGGGTCTTCATTTTGATGATGTTTGAGGTATCAATGGTGATCGTGTGGAGAGCTCAGGTCAAGTGGTAGATGGGTGTCAAGTTGGAAAATCCACGAAGTCTTTATGGAGGTCTTTGTGGTATTACAAACGCTTTTAAGGCCAAATTGTGTGGTGTATTTCATGGTGGAGTATGCATCACTTGTAGGCGGTGGTAGCAGTTTATGGTTTGGTGTGATTGAGAAGAAGGGAGTTATGATTGATCTGAAGATGGTAGGCTTGTGTGTTCGATGAGGTCACTTTGTTATTTTTTGCTTTAAAGAGACGATTTGATTGAAGGTGGAGATCGAAGATTTTTTGGAGATATGTGATTTTGCATTAAGATGGAGCGTTAAATTTTGATGATACAAAATCACATTTAGAAGGAAATAAATATGCAAAAGAAAGAAAGAGAAAATTTTGTTTCTCCTAATTATAGGCATATTTGGTTATGTTTATTTCTCTCTAATAGGTTGATCAGTTTATATTTTGTTATATAATATTAATTTCGACATTAAATAATTGATTGTAATAAATAGAGCCTAGAAGAGAGAGTGGAAAGTGTAGAAAAGTATTTGGTATTTCTCTCTTCTTCCATCTTTGTTTTTCTTCTCCAAACAGTAAGAAGCCATCGTCTTAGAGATCAAGACTCATTCTCAATTAGGTTATTAATTCTATTTTTATTTTGTTTACTTTTATTTGGTGGATTAATCATAAACAATTATTTTTTAAGAATCAATATAAATAGTTGTTGGGTGGAATCTTGTATATTATTCTCTTGATTTCTTTGTTTTTAGATCTATTTTCACCATTATTTGTCTTTAAATATTATTATTGTCATCCAATATTATCCTTTTATGACTTGAGTGATATAAGATTATGGGATGGGCTTCCACGATATTTTTATCCTTCGTTAGGTTTTGCGCAACAAAATCCTAACACGAATGTTGAACGACTTATAATAGGGCGTGAATCCATGTCAAAAGACATTAATGAGAATTGTTCGGTGACATAGAGCCATACGTTGAAGATGGGAGAGAGAAAGGCAAATAATGAAAAAGTGGGGAGAATTTCCACTGAGGGAAATTTCCCATCAAGGTTCAGGTTCGATCGAAAATAAGCATTTTGACTTCTGAATTGAAAATCCAAACATTTGAAATTCAAGGATTTTATTCTGTAACACTTTAGTGCAAATATAAAAGATTTAAGCATTTGAAATTTTGTTTCGGACTCCTAAAATAAGGATTAGACATTTGAATAACCTATTCAAACGTCTAAAATAGTGTGATGAGGGCATTGAGTTTTGTGTTTTGGATTTTGATGTTTTGGAGTTTAGGTTTGTTTGTAGGACCGATGTGATGCTCATACAGTCCAAAGTTTCTATAGAGGAATATGTTGAGCTTAGCGATGGTATGCCATGTCTTTTGAAATGCGCGTTTGATGTTATACGAGATAGAGACTATGGCGATGGATTGAGATGCGATTCGATATGTATAATTGTTTTATAGAGTCGTCCAGTGGCTTTTAGACATGATATATAATTTTATATGATATCACATATACGAAGTAAGTATGTACCTTTAGCTGTGGCTTTGGGATTCGATATTTATTGACCATTGTTGCATAAGGCGATGTAGCTTCGATTGTAGGGGACATCGATTCGTTTATAGACATCCTCTTATATAGTGGTACAAGTGATAGAATCTGAGCTTTGTTCTAGCAAGGGTTATAGCCCTTAAACTGCTTCTCTAGTCCTCATAATAAACAAATGATAGTAGTTACACACATGTATATCAATTATCGTTCGATACAATTGCAGGTGGTGGACGATGCAGTGAAATTTTGTAGTATCGGTCTTACATTAGTGACCATGCTTAGCGAGGCTTGGCCTTATCTGGAGACCTAAGGCCCACTATCCTAGTGTGACGGTTGAGTCACAATCGATGCCATAATGATTAGTATATGATATACTCATCACTTATAATGTAGCACTGCAGTAGAAGTATGCTAACTTGTCGGATGCATACAAAGATGAAGGTTGAGTTATGGCTTTATTACCTCATATATTACCATTTGGTATTGTACATGATATAGTAGCATATTAGTAATCCTGCAAATTAGTGATGTTTCATTTTCACTGGACTTTATGTTTGACCCTCTCTTTCTTGCCTCTTTTGTTTTTATATTCTTTAAGTGGTTGACATAGAGTTCAGATTCTACTAGTTGGAGGTGCATTATAGAGCCATAGCAATTTACCACTATGATTAATATTTATCCAATATTTTTGGGATATGGACATATTATTCTAAGATATGTCATACATGGATTTGATGTACTATCTGCACATTGTATTATGATATTGAGTCTTATGCCTCTTGATATGATATGCACTTACATGTTCGTTTATATTATATTTTATTCCTTTTGCTATGAGATTCGGTATAACTGTAAATGTGATATATATGCTTTGTGTTATTGTTTTAAATTATACCCTTAACAAAACGTCGTTTATGATACTTATGGAATCTGGTTGCTTGCATGTGTGGATTATAAGTGTCATGGAGGATAGTTCGTTACATTTGGTATCAGAGCTTCGATTACCAAATCACCATAAATTAGGATAATTTGAGAGAGTATATTTATATTTTAATATACTTATGCATATAACTTTAAGCACTCAAGTTTTTTTTACAGTACTATATACTATCTTTTGGGAAAGTTACTGATAACTCCCATCTACATATACTTACTATGTGTCATGCCAACCGAGCACCAATCGCTATAGATAATGTTGAGGCTCTGGATTTATACATGCCAGCATAGTTCCGAATGTACTTACTGGTTACTATGTTAGGTGCACTACCCCTGGCAAGAGTCCCGCCTATACTAGCAATAGTTATGGAAACATCTATCCCTCCAATGCTTGTTCATGACTTTCAAAGTCTTTGTATGGATCTTGTTCTTAGTCGGGCTTTGATGGGAACTGCTCATGGGGATGTTGGCGAAATGACATTTTCAAATTATATAACTAAGGAGGCCCCAAAGGGAGAAGATGCCAAAGTTGAAGCGAGTCCTAAATCCCAAGGCAAAGAAAGGGAAAACGGGTCAGGAGTGTTAGTACCTTAAGTATTGGTTTTAATGATAACAACTATAGGACATTAGATAAAATATATATAGTGATGTTTTATCAAGATATTATTAGTATATAGTGCAGGATATTAGATAGGTATTGATTAAGAAGACTATACAGTAATAAGATGCTGATATTAAGAGTAGATTTAAGATGCTGATATAAGATTTCAAGAGTTCAAGAATGAAGACTCATGAGTATTGAAGAGTTCAAGATTTCAAGATATTCAAATAAGTTATAGAGTCATAGAATTTATGTTAAAACCTTGATAGCACTTTCCTGATCTCTCTCTTACCTTCTCTAATTTTGTTTTAAATTGTTTTTCAAATATTCTATTTTTAAAATAATCTTTTCAAAATATTTCCAAAATGATTTTCAAATCTCTTATACTTATAAAAATATCATTTTAGTGTTTCTAAGTTTGTATATATATTGGATTATTGTTTATACTTTAATAATTTATAACTATATTGATTTTATATATATTATTAACATTATATTAAATATTCTTATTAATCTTTCAAAATTATTTTATAAAGTTTTATTAAGTTTTAATATGATTTAAATATGTATAAACTTTGTTTAATTGTACAAAGTTTCAAAATATTTTACAAAACTTAATATTTTTAAAACAATTTTTTAAGTAATTTTTCAAAATACAAAGGGATATGTCAACATATCCTCTGCAAGTATGTCGACATACTAGTCGTATTTTTCAAAATTCAAATTTGAATAGAAGTGTCTTTTTGTCATATCTATTCCCGAATGAACATGACCGTTGTTTCCCTTTAAATACCAGTCTTCCAAATGAATTTTCATTAACTACTTTCTTATTTTTCTCTCGTGTTTTCACCCTCTTGATTTCTAAAGCAATTTTTATCGAAACTCTGCCAAAATTCAACTAGAATCAAATTCAATCATTACTGGTTTTATTCTCTTTCATATACTCTCTGATTTCTCTTATCTCTCTCAAGATCAAGTGCTATTCAAGAGTTACAGGATCAATGGTAATCAAGGTCGAAGATCTGAGTCTATAAACTCTATCAAATCATACTATTATACTGTGCTTGGTATCCCTGAAATCCAATTAGGTGTGACTGTGACCTGATTAAATCAATTGGGTGTGCTTAGTAGCCTGTAAATCTAGTGGGTGTGCTTATGGCCCGGAAATCAAGCAGCTCTACCCAGAGGCCGGGATTCTGTAGGGTGTGTCTCGTAGCCTTGAAATCAAGATTGTATTTTCATTTACTAGTTGAAAAGAAATTTGTACAAGGAATTGTGCGAGACTGGATGTAGGGTAACTCCGAACCAGTATATAATCCTGATGTGTTCTTTCCTATTTATTTTTACTGCAATTACTTTTATCTATACTTTGATTCCGTGATTGTTTCTGTGGTTGTTAATTCCATCATTCCAAGTAAAACCTTAAAGAATTTTAATAATATTCATATAATCCATTAAACACTATTCACCCTCCCTCTAATGTTAATTTAGCCTTATGATCCCTATTCCACTGACTGACAAGGAGTGACCAAGGACAGGTTAAGAAGTGGGAAGAGACTTGCCATATGTTCCATTTGAAGGGGTATGTTGTGAAAGATTGCAAAGTTAACCTTCAAGCAAAGAAATGCTACAATTATGACCAGTCAGGACATTTCAAGAAGGATTGCCCTTCTCTTCTATAAGAGTGGGCAAGTGGTCAAAGCTTATGTTATCCAAGCTACTGCAAGTTTGAGTGCTCTTCCTAAGCTCGACAAGGGGGGATAACATCGTCTTAGAAGGTGCGCTTTCTATTTATTACTTTTTGATTTGTGTTTTATTCGATACGAGAACTTTTCTCATTCTTTTATTGTTAATCATCACGTTGATTGATTACGCCTAGCGCCCCAGTGTTATTGATTATTCTATTATACCGTCGAATCTAATTAGGGGTCAACACATCATTCTGTGATATGTAGAGACATTAAATTGTCTCGGGTGATTCCAAGTTTTCTTACAATGCTTTTTACTTGATTTTTCAGGTCGTGGACTTATTCTAGGGATGGATTGGATGATGAAGCGCGGGGTTAAACTAATGCCTATAAAACCATAGATAATATTAGAAAGATGATCAAAAAAATAAGAAGAAGAATTAAAAGGGTTAAAAATGGCTATGAGTAACAGGGGAAAAGACAAGAAATTTGGCTGACTATAAAATGTTGAACCATTAAAACAGTTTGTTACCAACCAGACTGCTATCAAATAGTGAAAACAGTTTAATAGTTAAATACACTGTTCATTTTCTAAGTTCCTTATCTTGCCTCCTTAAGTTAATCCTAATGCCATATTTTAAAGTCCTATAAGTTGGTTAAATGTCATGTATCGAACCAATTTCATAGTTCAGTACCGAACATAAAACTAGTGAACAGAATGGTTCGGTGGTCAACACTTATCCAATATTATCTTCTCTTTTCCTTGGAATGCTACTTTGTCGAGCACTATGGATTTTCTCGATGACGGACAAATTCTATCAAAAAGATTTTGACGAGAAGATTTCTAGATATTTGAACTACTTTAGTATTTATTGATTCTTGTGCTTATATTTTTGGATCTAAGATAAGTAGAAGTCTATGTATTTTATAAGGTGGTATCTGAGCAGATCCAAGCCTAGATACTTCCTTCTTTTCCTATGAATGCCCCATACCTACACAATAGTGAACATCGAAATTCTATTCACAAGCAACCAACCATACTAGTTCTTCGTAATTGGATATACATTCTACCTCTATAAATTATTCTTCTCTCACGTGTAGATTATTGTACCTTTTTATTTCACATTGTAATATGAGATTTATAAAAGAAAATAGTAATAGACTACAATGGATGTATGCATAATCATTGCTAAACCACTATAAATACTGTGGTGCCTCCTTATTTCCTTTTATTACTTATTTGATATGTGTTTTCACTGTGTGTGTGTGTGTATAATTTATGATTGTGATCTATGATCTGAGTTCGTTAATCATCCTAATAAAATAGAAAGCAATACCCTCAAATATTAAAATTGTAGATTGCATTTTGGATCTATAGCTCTTTTCATATCTCTTAGGGGTGTTTGCCTGCTTTTTAAGCAAATATTTTTTGTACTTTCATTGAGAATGAACATAAAATCTATATCCATTTGATTTGTGCAAGGGTTTATGGCCCTAATACCTAAAAGCAATAAATCTAGTGCCACAAGGAAGGACGCATGGGTTAGTACTAACCATTAGGAAGTTACTCGTAATGAGGAGTCTACTAGTATGCGACCTTTTGACATGATCTTTCTTCTTGATAGTGTTCCTTGGTCCAGCCATAGATTAAACTGTAACTTGATTAGGGTTCAGGAAATAACAGAAAGGGAAAGAACAGAGATATTGAATGAGAGGGAAAATAAAATTTGAAAAAGAAATGACACAGTTTCAAAAGAAACAAATTTCACTC
Source organism: Allium fistulosum (assembly GCA_030737815.1). Classification (NCBI taxonomy): domain Eukaryota; kingdom Viridiplantae; phylum Streptophyta; class Magnoliopsida; order Asparagales; family Amaryllidaceae; genus Allium; species Allium fistulosum. The sequence continues at coordinate 85,090,289 of CM060901.1, read as the reverse complement.
CTTCACACCTTACAACTCACACCTAATACATATTTATAGGATACTTGAATGAACAATTCCAGGCTACCCATTATCACTACACAATACAAACTTATCCAAATACCAGCCCAGCCCTGTGCACATGCACACTGTGCAACCGTGCACGTGCACAACAATTTTCCCACATTTACAAACAACTTGACACTGCTGAGCTAGATTGAACCTCTACTCTTCTGACTTGCCTCTGGTGTTCCTCTGCAACATCCTCTGATGAATATTCTGACGACATTAGGCTGGAGTCTGCTGCATGCCTGGAACCTGATGTCTGATGCAACTTGTGGCTGTGACATCTCCCCTCCCCTTGAATAATGGACCTTGTCTCAAGGTCCAGAGTAGGAAATTTTCCAACCATTTCCCAATATTCTTCCCACGTGGCTTCCTCCTCAGGTTGTCCTTTCCACTTCACCAGTATTTCCACTACAGGCCTGTTATTCTTTAGCACAATTCTTCTATCCAAAAAATTTTCTGGCTCCTTAACAATCTCTTCAATAAATGATGGCACATCCTCCTGGATTATCACTCCTTGCCCCACTTTTTTTTTTAGCTGTGACACATGAAAAACAGAATGAATTTTAACAGTAGGTGGCAACTTCAACCTATATGCAACTTCCCCAATCTTTTCTTCAATCTCATAGGGACCATAGAATTTAGGAGAGAGCTTGTGAGTCTTATAATTTTTAGCAGTGATCTGTTTGTAAGGTTCTAACCGTAAATAGACCCAATCTCCAACTTGGAAACTCCTCTCTGATCTTCTCAAGTCCGCATATCTTTTCATTCTATTTCTGGCTGATACCAGGTTGTCTTTTAACATTTGAATAACTATATCTCTAGAAAATAGTTCCTCCTCAACTTATTGGACTTTAGCAGTATTAGGAATATAGGTTAATAGTGTAGGTGGTGGCACTCCATACACAGCTTGGAAGGGAGTAGTGTTAGTAGATGTTCTCCATGTGGTATTGTACCAATACTCAGCCAATGTAAGCCACTTAGACCATTCATGCGGTTTATGACATACAAAGCACCTTAAATACCCTTCCATTATTTTATTGACCACCTCAGTTTGCCCATCCGTTTGTGGATGATAGGCAGAACTGAGTTTTAGTGAACAACCTTGCAGCTTGAACAACTCTTGCCAGAATGAACTTGTAAATAGGGTATCTCTATCACTGATTATAGAGGAAGGCAGACCATGTAGTTTAAATACTCCATTGAAAAATGTTTGAGCTACATCCTTGGCAGAATATGGGTGTGACAGTGGAAAGAAATGAGCATACTTGGATAATCTATCAACTACAACATATATAACAGCATACTTCTGGCTTCTTGGCAAATTAGTAACAAAATCCATGCTTATATCTGTCCAAATCTTCTCGGGTATTGGTAAGGGTTGTAACAATCCTGGTATATTTACATTTTCTGCTTTATTCCTTTGGCAAATCTCACATTCTCTGACAAACTGTTCCACATTCTTCCTCATTCTCTTCTAATAAAAAACTGGTTTTATTCTCTTTAATGTTCCTTTCATTCCTGAATGGCCTCCCAATGGTGTAGAGTGAAATTCATTCAGCAATATCTGAATAAGAGCATGATTATGGTGATCAATCAATATCCTTCCCTTGTAAAAAACCAGGTGATCAACTATCTTATATTTAGTGGATGGTTTGCTTCCTTCCTCAATTTGCTTAATGAGCTCTGTATAAAAGGTAGTATTGGCAAGTGTACCTTTCAGTTCCTGTAACCAGTCAGGCTGCACATATGAAAGAGAATGATTTTTTGTGTCATTGCAATCATTATCTCCATCTCTTCTTGATAAGGCATCAGCCACAATATTCTCCCTTCCACTCTTGAACTCAACCACATAATCAAATCCATGCAATTTAGCCAACCATTTGGCTTGAATTCCAGTGTGTAATTTCTGTGTCAACAAATATTTTAAGCTCTGATGGTCAGTTCTTATGATGAATTGTCTTCCAAGCAGGTACTGTGACCATTTCTTGGTAGCCAGGATCAAAGCAAGCAACTCTTTTTCATATGTAGACCAGTGTAGTGTTCTTCCATGTAAGGCTTTACTTAAGAAGGCTATAGGGCCTTTATTTTGTAGTAGGACTGCTTCAACTCCAACCCCACTTGCATCACATTCTATTATAAATTTCTGATCAAAGTCTGGCATGCATAGTACTGGAGGATTAGTAAGGCACTGCTTTAGGTGTTCCATAGCTTCCGTGGCTTTATCATTCCAATTAAAAGCATCCTTCTTTAGCAAGTCAGTGAGGGGTCTTGCAATCACCCCATAATTTTTTATAAACTTTCTATAATACCCTGTAAGCCCTAGGAACCCCCTCAATGCTTTAAGATTGACAGGAAGAGGCCACTGTCTAATAGCTTCCACCTTGCTGGGGTCTACAGCTAACCCATCACCTGATATAACATGCCCCAGATATTCAATTGATTCATTAACAAATGTGCATTTCGACAATTTGATAACCAGTGAGTTGTCCTTCAGCACCTGCAATGTCAGCTTGAGATGATTTAAGTGATCACTAATGGTCCGGCTGTAAACCAGAATATCATCAAAAAACACAAGTACAAATTTCCTTAAATAGGGCTTAAATATGGTGTTCATCGAAGATTGAAAAGTGGAGGGTGCATTTGACAACCCAAAGGGCATGACAGTGAATTCATAATGGCCTTCATGGGTTTTGAAGGCTGTTTTATGTAAATCCTCCTCATTCATTCTGATTTGATAATAGCCAAACCTCAAATCCAATTTTGAAAAATATTTTGAACCATGTAACTCATCAAATAAGTCATCTACTAGTGGTATTGGGAACTTGTCTTTTATTGTAATTTTATTCAAGCTCCTATAATCAACACATAACCTCCAGGAACCATCCTTCTTTCTGACCATGACCACGAGAGAGGAATAAGCACTGTAACTAGGTCTGATCACTCCCGAATCCAACATGTCTTGTATGATCTTTTCTAACTCATTCTTAATGTGAAAGGAGTGCCTGTAAGGTTTGAGACAAATGGGTTTGGAGCCTTCTAGCAAGGGAATTTTATGGTCTTGCGGTCTTTTTGGTGGTAGGCGCGTGAGTGGGTTAATGACTTCTGGAAACTGGTGGAGAATGGTAGCTATAGTAGGTGGTATGGGTGATGGGTCTGAAATTTCATGAATCACTTCATTAGCACACACCATCACGGTTAATTGACCTTCATTACTCTCCTTGCTGAATATCTTTTGGTTAACTAGCTTCACATCACCAGGTTGAATCCCCCTCCAAACATACTCCCTGCCCATGTAAGTGAATTTTATCTGCATCTCATTGAAGTTCAAAGTGATTTCACCCAAGGTTTTCATCCACTGTGCACCTAATACCACTTGACATCCATCCAATGGCAAAAGTGGTAAGTCAATTGGTAGGCTGCAGCCTTGACATTTAAGAATAATTTGCTTACAGATTCCTGATCCCTGTAATCTGTCCCTATTAGCTATCACCACATCATACATTTTTGAATCATCCATAGATAACCCTAGTTTTTTGGCCAATGCTACATCAATAAAGTTATGGGTGGACCCTGAGTCTATCAAAATCTGCACCTGTTTGCCTTGAATCATCCCAGTAATTCTGATAGTGTGTGAAGTAGGAATTTCACACATAGCATGGTAGGTAATGGACGGTCTCTCTTCACTTTCTTCTACTTCTTGCCCTTCTACAGTTTTGGTCTCCAGATTTTCATCATTTTCTTCTTCTCTATCTAACTCCATAACCCCTTCAAGAATATATACATGCTTGTTCTTGCATTGGTGGCCTACATGCCACTTCTCATCACACCCATAACATAATTTTTTTCTCCTTTTTTCAAGTATCTCTTCAGGTGTCAAACCCTTAATTTTAGCAGGTTCATTCAGTGCATTTCTCCTTGCTGGATTCTAGTAGGTAGAAGAGGAATTAGGAATGGTTTTTGAAGGATTATCTCTGGCATTGGAATTGGGGTAGGAATAATTTAGGGTTCTTGTGGCCTTCTTGGTGCTGTTATATTTTCCTTCAAAAATTTTAGCTAACTTCACAGCTTCTTTAAAACAAGTTGGCCTTGAAGCCTCAACATCATACCTGATTTCATCTTTAAGACCATCCATAAATTTGTCAAAAACATAATCGGGGTGTAAATGATCAAGTAAACCTTGTAGTAATTCGAATTTGGTAAGGTAAGCATGTACTGTTGTTAGTTGTTTCAAGTTTGCAAAGGCACCGAACGGTTTCCTCAATTCAGGGGGAGCAAATCTTATAATGATCTCTTCTTTGAAAACGTTCCATTGCATATAGTTCTTGACATTCTTTGACAACCATTTAAACCACTTTTGAGCATCTTGGTTAAGGTGAAATGAACATGTAGGAACCCATTCAGATTCAGGAGATTGGTGATACCTGAAAAGTTGTTCTACTTGCTCCAACCATTCCATCACTGTTTCATCGCCAGAATATGTAGGGAACTCGAGTTTAATGGTGGAGTGTCGGAGTAGCTTGTGGGTAGATGGTATATTTATGGTCTGTTCAGGATTCAAACTCAAGTCAGAGGGGTTTCTTGACGTATTTCTCTGGAATGGAGGTATATAGGGTTGGGATCTTGATTGATGCGAGGGCTATGGAGATAAGTTTTGATTGCTCTTCATTCCTTGTAACACTTCATTTAGGGTTTCTGTGATTTGATCTATCTTAAGATTTATTACGTGAGTTGTATCTTGCAAGCTTTGATGGAGTTCTTGATGAGAATTATGCAGTTCTTGATGGGCTTCTTGAAGCTGGGTTAAGATTTGATTGGTTCTCTCATTAATATGCTCTTGCCGCTGCCATAGCTCACCTTCATCATCCAGATCGGGCATTGATAGATGACTGTCATCTTGATTATCATTTTCTGGATCGTTATGTTGATGAGGAGGTGGGTCATCAACATGCTCTGATACCACTTTGACATGATCTTTCTTCTTGATAGTGTTCCTTGGTCCAGCCATAGATTAAACTGTAACTTGATTAGGGTTCAGGAAATAACAGGAAGGGAAAGAACAGAGATATTGAATGAGAGGGAAAATAAAATTTGAAAAAGAAACGACACAGTTTCAAAAGAAACAAATTTCACTCCTTCACACCTTACAACTCACACCTGATACATATTTATAGGATACTTGAATGAACAATTCCAGGCTACCCATTATCACTACACAATACAAACTTATCCAAATACCAGCCCAGCCCTGTGCACATGCACACTGTGCAACGGTGCACATGCACAACAATTTTTCCACATTTACAAACAACTTGACACTGCTGAGCTAGATTGAACCTCTACTCTTCTGACTTGCCTCTGGTGTTCCTCTGCAACATCCTCTGATGAATATTCTGACGACATTAGGCTGGAGTCTGCTGCATGCCTGGAACCTGATGTTTGATGCAACTTGTGGCTGTGACACCTTTAGTCAATGTTATTATTAATGGTGAATTGGACAGATTTGTGGCTGCTTTGAATGCTCGCTTTACTGCATAAAATCAGCCTATATTGGAAAAATTGATGACATTCTTGGGTCAAGTACGAAACAAAGGTTGAACCTAAATGATAAAGAAATATCTTTTTCTAGAGGATGGGAAAGGAGAGAAGGAGATCCCACTCTAATTTTGGAAGAAGTAGTTCCAAAAGAGATAACAGAAGGATGAGGTGACGGTAAGTCAAAAGGATAAGGATCGATTTAAGACTCAGCTTAAAGCTATGTTTGAAAATCAGTTCAGCACCTAACATGTTCAGTCCAATATCGAACATAATCGACACCAAGACAAACAGGGCCTAGATATGGTTGCACCTAACCTCGTGCATCACGAACCCCATGTTCAAGATGAGGGACCGGTTGATGAGAGAGATAGAGCTAAAAAGGAGCACTATAAGAGTAGGATTCATGCTCATGATCAATACTCTAGTTGCTAGAAGTGTGAGCGGAAAAGACATTTTCTGCATAGGGATAGATAGGGTCACCATGATGATCGTCATAACGATCACCCCATTAGGAGGGAATCCCTTAATCCAAAGGATAAAATGACTCATCTGATATGGAGTTGCCTTTGTTGAGAATATGCTAAACATGGTACTAGCGCAAGGGTTAGCAGTCCATTTAATTATGAAAACGAGAGTACTCCAAATCCCAAAGATTTCAAAATGCTAACTTTGGAACCATATAAGGGACCGATGGACCCCATTATACATTTGTAAAGGTATATACAACACATTTTGATGGATGGAGTCATTGATGAAGTTTTATGCAAGTCTTGTTGTTCTTTTGTCTTATCTAGCCACAATGTGGTTCCGTAGTCTACCTTATGGGTATATCAATTCACGGGAAATGTTTTTTGAGAAGTTTACGAACTAATTTGGCATCCATGTGAAGTAGCCAAAAGATTTATATTCGTTGTCTGGCATGAATAAAAGGAGTGAAGTGGCTTCGCATTAGTACTTAACAAGGTTTAACGCTGTAGTTGTTAATAGTAATAATGCAGATGAAAAGTTAGTGCTTATAGCTTTACATGGAGAATTTCGTAAGGATGCAAAGTTTTCGTGAAAGACAATGAAGGGGAAACCAACTAGCATTCAAGAATTTTATTATGAGGCAATTAAATAATGAGATTGGAGGATGTAGAAATTAAAAGGGGTGTTATTGGTTCCTCTCAGATTAGAGAGTCATTTGACTGGAAAAGCTACAATGAAGGGAGATGATAATGAATTCACTAAAAAGAAGAAGGTAAATAACCAAGGCGATCAAAATTCCATGAAGGGGGCCACAAGAAGTGCAGGCTTGGTCTTAAGTTTAATACTTATACAAATGTGAATGATGCCATAAAAAACGTCTACTTGACTATGCATGCACAACTAAAGTATAAAAGATCAAGGCCTAAGAAACAAACAGAAAGGGATCTGGATTTGGGGAAGTTCTATCATTTCCATGAATCACATGGACATGACATGATTAAACATAATCATTCGCAAGATATAATTGAGGAGTGTATCCAAAATATGAAGGTGTAATAATATGTGAAGGACCTGGAAGGCAGATCGATTCCAGTGTACCAACCACCGAGGCAATATGTGCATGGTAACAACGGGAAAGGTTACAACTAAGAAAGTGAGAATCGTGGTTCAAACGATTACCGAAGGTCCGCACATGGAGGACAAAAATTAATTTGATATAGAAAGGTATGTTAAATCCCTTAAGCATGGAATTGGAGAGCTATATATTGTAGAGGATATGTAGGAGGTTTGCCCAAGATTACCTTTAGTGAGAGAGATTTGCCCAAGGCACATTATCTACATACTAATCCAATGGTAATCTCGATGATGCTTGAAGCAATTGAGGTACATAAAGTGTTGTTGGATAGTGGAATTTCTTTGGACTGAAAGTACTGTTTAAGAGCACTTACTACATTACTTCCAAGCTCATCTCGTATGATTGTTAACCGATTAACCCTTTAGACAAGCCTACGTCACTTTGATACTTGGGAAGACTGCTAAATTAAAGTATCCAGTGAAGCCACTACAAAATTGTGAACCATCCCATAATGATGATTGAAGGGCATACTTTAGCTAATTTTTTCATGAAATTTACCATAAAGGATGTTAAACTAGAGTGCTAATGATTACACTAGGGTATTGATGGATGTGCTATACAAGAAGGCAAGAGTTCTATGCGACTAACAACGAAGTTGAGTATGAAGCATTGGCAGTTGGACTCGGGATAATAAAGGAGTTAGGAATCCAAGCGTTATACATTCGCAATGATTCCCATTGGTGGTGAATCAAGTGCTTGGGAAATATACAGCTAAGTTTACAAGATCGGGGTCTTACGTGAAGTAGGCAAAGATTTTGCTCAACAAGATCGATTACTATATGGTGATCTTAATGGAGGAAAACCAAGATGCTGATGATTTGGCTATGCTAGAAATTTTGGGAGACAGACAACTTCTTGAATCAATTTTAGTGGAAACTCAATCTACCTCAAGTTTTGAGGAGGTCAGTATTGTATGGACAACTGATGGAGAGGTGATGTGGATGGCACCTGTTATTGAGTATTTGATTAACGAGATTCTGCAAGCTAGAAAGAAGCAAGAAATTATATTATGTAAAGCCCTAAGATATGTCATAAAAGATGTTATCACATACCAAGGAGGATTTTCTAATTCTTATTAAGTTGTGTGGACAGATAGGAAATCGAATGCCTACTCGATCACATGCATTAAGGTAATTTCAGAGAACACACTATCGGGCAAAGCCTAATAAGGAAGATTTTGTGATATGGATACTTTTTCCAACTGTTAACAAAGATGCCTTATGGCACATGAAGCGATGTGATATGCGCCAAAGGTTTGTGAAAGTTTCGACATCTCCACCTACCAAATTAATGCATATGGTCATCCCAATGGCCATTTGTTTTATAGAGGATTGATCTTGTTAGAGAACTGCCTATGGCTAGCAGAGGCTCTAAGCATGCTGATGGATCTAGAGGATCATGCTATGGAGTTAAAATTTTGATATCAAAAATGTTTCCCTATAATAATTTTTTTAAAACGCAATCAGTTTTTAGAGTGGCCCGTCCACTTTTATTAATGAAATTAAAATAGGTGCTTGCTGGAAGTATCAGAGCAGCTACAACTCACACTAACAAGTGACCAAATACTACAACATATTACATATAGAAAATTGACAAAAGGGGACAAAAGCAAAATGCCATATAAGATAACAAACAACGACAAGAACAAATCAGTGAGACCATACTCAATTCCATCATCGAGATCATCCACATTTGATGAGAATTGCCTATCATCAGTGGATTTGGCCTTGGGAGTTATATCACGAGAGAAAGGTAATGGTAGGGAAAGCATCTAGCTTAGCTAATTCCAAAGAATCGAGAATGGCGGCAGGAGGAGGCGAAGGAGGGGGCAAAGGAGGGGGAGGAGGGAGTGAAGCTGAGGGGGAAGAGGCAGACAAGGGAGGGTCAACAATGGCTTTGGGTCTATATTTCCTGGGTAGGGGTTTTTGTAGAGAAACCTTTGTAGGAATAGAATCAGGGTCTGACGAAACAAGGATATTGATTCAAGAGCTCGGAGTGGCCAAAAGAGCGACAATGGGTACAAATCAGAGGTTGTTAGAGGTAAGAAACCAAAATAGAGGCAGACCTATTGCCACAATAGCCATAGATAACTGGGAAGGAAGAGGCCTATCAAGAGTGATCTCGATCAGAGCTCTAACAAACTCGAGACAATCTCTTCACTCTGAATTTTCATCAAAACAAATTAGTTCCCCAATATTTCTTGCTAACTAATCTAGACCTTCAAGAGACTATAGAGAGGAGGAGATACAAGTGAATTTAGCCTAAATTGGAATGGACATTACATGCTCTCGTGCAAAGTCAACAAAGGGGCTCCAACGGGTGATTATAAACACTTTACCATTGATTATACAAGGGTCGGATTCCAATACCATATGTCGCTCCTCCTCATTACCAAAATCAAAGAAATACATATCCTTGTCATAACGCACTTTAAGCGATCCCCTAAGTTTCCAACGATTAGATGAAACTTTCTTTACAACATTGTATGGAAATCCATCATCCAAAAAGAAACCAACAAGGATTTTTTTCTAGAACTCTACCCCTGCAGAAATAATTTCTAGAGAGGGGACAAGAACATCATTAACACTACCAAAGATCTTGAAGCATTTAGAGGTATACATGCCTGCATTCTTAGGTTTGTTAGTAAACAGAGAGGACCGGGATTTTTGTCCTTGTTGAACCTTGTCAGCATTGGGGCATGGCATTGCATTGCCAACATTACCAGATCCAAGAGCAGGCGCACAACAGTTTACTCTGATGAAGGAGCATTAGTAGCTGAAACAAAGGCCACTGGCATTATACCTAAGTCTGATGAAGGATTTGCAGAAGCAAAAGTCATTCCACCTGAGGCTGCTGGCAAAACACCAGACACTGCATCATAGGGAGCCTATGGCTTAACATTTGATCGCTTAAAAACTGTCTTACGAACAGGGGAACATGCAAAAGCTACTGTGGCAAGTGGAGGGATAATATCAAGCAGAAAATTGGGGAGGTTTATATGTTCGTACAGGGAGGATGAGTTAGTAACAAGATTAGGGCAAGGTTGTTTACGCTTTGACTGGCTCGGTTGCTTTTCCAATAGAGGGTAAATGACAGGGTCGGATAAGGAAGGTGGCTTATAGGTTTTCCCTGACCGAGTCATAGGGGTACCTAACAAGGAAGAGTAAGGTGACCGATTTGGGGATTCAAAGAATCCCTTCCTCATGGCTAGACTCAGCGCGTAAAGAGCATGAAGTGGGTAGATTAGAAGGGTAGGGCGTGGGAAGAAAGGGTAGAGACGAAAAGGAGGCGCGATGAACAATCCTTATAATAAATTTACACAAAGACAAATTTTGTGTTATTATTGACAAGTGCAAACTATATTAAATCATATTTAATATAAATTCAGTTTAATTTTAAAAAAAATTATTTTGTCAAATAAAATTAATTATATAATGTTTGTATCATTCAACATTCTATTAGTGTAATTTCATGTGAACATAACAATATGAAAACAGAGATAAATGTATAGATGATGGTTAGCTAAAAATTGTTCTAACACCTATAAATGACTTATTTTGAGGAGATAACAATTCTATACTCTAAAATTATATATAATAGGAGTAGATTAATAAGCTTAATATTAAAAATCTAGAAGAATATTTAGACAAGCAAGAGATAACAAGCTTTATAGTGGTTCGGCTATGCCTTATCCACTTTGAATTTTTTTTTTGCTTATTTCACTTTAGATCAAGAGGACATACAAGCACAACTTGCTATCCAATCTCAAAGTTGGTAATGGCAAAGTTTTCCCTAGATTTGGATAAGCAAAGTGTCAAGATCCAAAAGACCTTTTTCAGTTAAAGGCAGTCCTTTGTTTATAGCTGAATTAGGCTGTAAGTGGCCTTTTAGGTCATTAGATCGCAATGGAACTCGTTCAACACTTAGATCTAAAAGGTAGGAGAACGACCAGATCAAACTCCAAGATATCCATGGATCGGTGTCGATCCATATATGGATCAATATCGATCGATAAAATTCAATAATTTCTTAAGCTATCTTCAATTTTTCTTGGGTGTTGTTGCTTCATTCCATGAGTAAATCTTCCCTTAATGTTTCTATTCTTTTTCATACATGTATTCGCTAAGAATATTGGCTTTATAAAGGGAATCTATGGATTAATACAGATCCATAGACTTAGCCAAAGTTCTCCGCTTTCTTTTTTTCCATGATATATTCATCTTGCACTAAGAATTAAGGGTAAAAAGAGCTAATGTATGGATCAATACTGATCCATCAATACATTGGCACCGATCCATGGACTTAGTCAATTTTTTCCTTCTTTCCTTTGAGTGCTTTTCGAACTCGATCAACTTTGAGTCTGATATCCATCATTCTATAGTCCAATATCCTTAAAATGTTGCTTCTATAAAATGTCAAATAACACTTGCCCCCAAAGTATGCTTTTGTGAATACAGAACGTGCTTTGATCGAAGAAAAGAGACCAAATCCTAATCTGCATAGACACTTCCATTACTCAAACTATTTCCATGGAATGTTGCATCTTAAAAACACATCTTTTCCACATAGTCGCCGAGTCATGTCTTTAGGCGGATATAAATCATGTAATTTATTCATTACAAAGCTCGTTCGTTTTTCTCATTATTGAGAATTTCTCTGGTCCATAGTTAGGTAGATACATCCATTTATTTATTTATTTAATTCAGTTTGCGGTATTGATCAATATATGGATTTGAATTGATCTATTCATCAGATCATATAAATCCAATACCTAGAAAGAAAAATCTTCTTCACATCCTTTTGTTATTGAGTTTCTTTCTTTCTTCATCATTCTTTACCTGGGGCTTCCATATATTCTCCAATTCAAGCATCCAAATCTCATTCTTCTTCAAATCTCAACTAAGGTAGATTCTCACATCTTGATGCCATATGCTTCCATCTCTAGCCAATGTCACCACAGTCGATTTCCACCTTTATTGCCGCTGCCATCCTTCTTCATTCATCATTGTTCATCTTTAGTCAATCCAAGGATATGTTGAGGAAATAAAAGGGAATGGTTCGGTTCTGAGCAAGTTAGGGAATGGATATGTTGGATCAGGTTCACTTGGAAATGGATGAAATAGGGTAAGTTTAAAAAAAAAATCTTTAAGTGGAACTTAATGGGCCTATATAAATAACTACTTAGCATTCAGATCCAGTCTCCATTTTTAGTTAATATTTTATTTCAATTTAAATGTGTTTATGTTATATGTAAATAAATTTAAACCTTTCACATTCCACATGTATGTGTTTCTCAAAATAAGGCATATATTGCAAAATAAGGTGTACATCTCAAAATAATATTTTTATTAATCGACAAGCCTCGATCGGAGAATTTTGACTTCGAGTTGACCACAACTAATCGTGATACTAACCTCTTATAACATAGGAGACTAATTCACTATTGAATATTGTTTCACTTCTACGCCTCAATTTAGACCGAACATAGTTGTCTGATGGTTTTCATGCCATGATTTACCTATAATCAAAGTGGAATGTTCATGTCGAAGTTCCATAGTATTCTCAAGTCGAATAAACTACGTAATATCATCTTATAAAGATTTCCTATATGACCTTAGTTGTTATCAACCAATAGGAAACTCTCGGACAAGTCATTCTGTAGTCATTCAATATTTGCAAGTACTTAACCTCTTGGTGCCTCCAGCAGCCAACGATAATACACTGCCCAATATTTGGAGTGCATTGTGTATTTTGGTCTCAGAGGATGTATCAATGTCCATTTCTCAAAACATCTTGACTAAGAATATTTAAAACCAAATATTTTTTATTTATGACTCGATACTCATAGTTATAACATTTGTAATTACAATCGTATGATACTTTATTTAATGATTTTTTATTTATTAAACAATTATTTCATCATTTATTTATATCATAATATAGCAATATAGATAATAGAAAACAAATCTAGAAGCTTACTTCATTTGTAACAAAATTGGTTTTAAAGTTAGGATATGTAACAAATTACATAATATACCCTAGGAAATACTCCATTTACTTTCAATCTCCCACTTGTACTTTGGGAAATTTTGGACCCACAATCCAATACCTCGTCGATCGATAGTCCTAGATCAAACCGAGAGATGGGCCTTAGTGCATGGATATGATTATTATATTATATCTACTATATTTGTTTCACTTTATCTGTCCATTCGATAAACTATTTATCATGTGACAATCACAAACAGTGCGTCCTATATTTTCATGAGTTCTTACTTTCTTTTGCAATCCCTATTGCATTATTGATGTTATAATATGTCATTGGATATTCAGTCGAGGAACCCATCTTTATCTCATCCATGAATTTGCATATATAGAATTTACTGCAACACTGTTGTAGGTGATGCACTCATCCCAGTAGAACTTGCTAAAACATTCATGTTTGTAACTCTTTCCATTATAAGACCTTAGTTAAGATTGAACCTTTAAAATTTAAGATTGTCTTACTACACTTGATATGTAACGAACCACCTTTTCGACCCCAAAATGTCGACACTAATACGTCCACAGTATTCACGTGCCAATGATTCAAGTGACGGAAAGGCAATTGTTAGGGTAAAATAAAAGAAAAGGAAAAATAACAAGAAAGAAGGAACATGATATCATTCCACTGTTAGATTCTACGAGTAGTCTAAGAAAGGCGGGTTTTTCATTGATGTTCATTGGAGCTCGAGGAGACGAGCTAGATGTTTCACCTACCGTAGCATTCTTATTTCTACTGCATTACTATATTGTACATATCAGCATTTATAAGGACACGCTGTTATAACTGTCTATGCGGATGATAGTATTTAGAATTATAACTCTGAAATGCTATGTATCTTAGAGTAACGGTTTGTGTTGTCTTTTGATATTATACGTTATCGTTTTGCTGTGAGATTCTGATATTGTGTTCCTTCTTTCTTGTTCCTTTTCCTTTTCTTTTCTTTTATCCCAATAATTCGTCTTTCCGGCACTTGAGTGCTCGACACATGAATACCGTAAATGTATTAGTGTCGATCTTTGGGGGTTGAAAAGTAGTTCTTTACATGATATTTCCAAAGAATTTTTAGCATGAACATCCTTCATAAGAATTTCACTGTTTCACAAACAAATTCTTGGTATTTTTTCATGAATATCCGAGAACACTTCACTCTGTAGATTTTCAGACTTGATTTCATTTATCTATTGTATCAAATACACATGCAAATCTAATTTAGTATACAATATGTGCGATGGAACTTACTTCCAATGCATAAGGTATATCGTATACCTAATTCCACAAGAACATTTCTTGGTTGGAATCTGTATTAAACAATTTTAATACTAGTATTATGTACCATGTTTTGGAAAATTCTACTATCTCATTATATCATATATACGGGACATCAGTGTTAAGTCTTTTATCATCAATAGTCATGTTACCTATTTATAGTTTTAAAAATGATGTAATACCTTTTTCAATCTTTCTTTATTATAAGGACACACTTCCTTTGCGCTTTGACTCTGATCAAATATATTTTATTTTTGCATTCAAAATACATGTTCCATTTTTTATACGTTTGATTTAAGGTTACAACTTAATCTCAAATTCATGAGATCTTCATCGCTTCCACTTATCCTGAGACATCTAATGTTCACATCAATGGTGTTTAACAACTTGTAGGCGAATCCCAAATGGAATTAAGCAAGGTGTTCAACATAATTGGTTTTAAATTCAATATTTGAATCGACTAACTCATTCTCAATTGCCTTTGCAAAATTGATGTATAACTTTCCAATTACAACTATTTACATCCGATGCTTAAAAATCATATTTTTTTAGTATAGATGGATTCCATTCGAGGCTATATCAACATCTCGCTAAGTGGTAAAGTCTATGTTTTCACGGCTCGAGCGACTAAGGAGGTTGACATTCAAACTTCTTTTCTCTTATTAAGAAATTCGTATTATTCTTTAGCATATGAGGCTCCTTATTAGACAATCTGATTTTCTATGTCCTTATTTAGCTAAATTAATTATGTATTATATATTTATTTTCACTTTATTATCTTGGATCTTTTCTAAATTAACTATATTGTCACTGCTTTTATTTAGACTGAAATTCCTCGTTTAGGAAGTGGCATTTCTTGAAAAAAGTTTTTCTCAATGAGACTGAAAAAGCTTCCAAAAGCTTGTATAATCTTCATAACAATAAACCTAACTTTGAGTTACGTAATTCATGTACTAAACATATGTCGGAAATTTTGTATTCTAACCTCTTAGGATGCAACCTATCATGTATCTATCTTATATGAAATTTATAAACTCGACTCTAGAAAATACCAGATTAATATGAGTATCCAATAATGGATACACATCATTTAAGAAAGATTTAATTCAACTTTACTCATGTAAATCCAATAATGATTTGATTACATTTATATGTCATAATATAACAAAAGGAGAACATTTGAAATAAAACCATGTTTTATTTTAGGTATTAATTGGAATTTTATATCCAGTATACTTACCTTATTCGATTATATCAAAAAAATAGCTCTTTTACGTGTTTTTAATTTAACTTCCAAATACACTATAGAAATTTGACTCGATGTATCAATATACATAAGTCTGCATCTTATACATTTTAATAGTAAATATGAAGTAAGTATATTTGTTTTGGTATTTTAGACTATGATATCTTTGTTGGTCTATTCAAAACATATTGGTTGCTCGGGCCCAAACTCATTTAGGCGACACATTAAGATACTCCTTGATATTAACCAAGGTTGTGTCAAATCTAGTTGTACCCCCATTGAATATGAGCACTGCCATCAATCACCCGAGAGATACTTCATCATGATTCACAATCATAAAAATCGAAAGACATTTTTCATATATATAGTGTAATATATCTTAATGATCAATAGCATAGTCTAAATTTCCAAAATTAATTGTACTTAATATTTAGATGCTTATATAGTATTTTAAACTAACACACCACTTAATTAAGAATATGAATATTATCAAGTTATATTTCACAAGTTTGTTATATATCATATATAAGTAAACCATGTTTATTTTTGATCAAATCAAAAATAGTTATTATTTCATAAAATAATATCGGTATTCTTGGCAATGTCTATTCTAACTTAGATATATCCATTAACGATACTCATATGATGAGCTCTCACTATTTCTACCACTATTATGACAACATCAACAGTGTGACATTCTATCACTTTTACCGTGAGCTTTCTATTTCAATTATTGCAATGAATTCACAGTCAAGATTTTGGATCTAATATCCAAAAGCTCTATGAAATAAAACTTATAAGATATAATCTATTACAAGAACTTGAAATAATATCCCATGTTCCTTTTAAGCATCTTCTAATATTAGTATAATTTTATTCCAATGTCTCTTCATGAATATGAGGTGACGTTCACCATCTGGTCATCCTGATAGTACCAATGTTAGCACTATCATCTTAAATTTCATTTTCATTCCTCAAATCATATCTTAGGAGAAAACCTAACATTGAGATAATGCCTAATTCCAATGCTCATTCCTATAATTCAACCTTAACAAATTAACGATCTTGCAATTACTTTATTTGACTAGACCAAAATTTTAGTTAATTAGGTCTATCTTTAGTTCTTGGTCTTGAGCTATTTCCAACAAGAAAAATACACTTGATCATATTAAATATACGATCTCATACTAAGTTATATTTGCCGTGGTCAAATAATAATTATTCGCAATCTATATATTACGAAATAATATTTTTTACCATACAACTGTTGTATGTGATCAAATATGGATCAAATATCCATACTCTCGTATTAATTGTAGAGTCCATACTCATATAGATAATAAACAATACTAGGCAAATTAAACTTAAATGGACCTAGACTTAAAAATTTAAATGATTCTGTACTTAACTTGTTATCGTGAGCATTGAAGTGACGACATGCCAAAAGAATTAATTTCAAGTGAATATACATTTCATTTACAATCTTTAATTCTAGTTCACTATGTGTACCTTAATCAATAAACATTTTATTGATTGTTTTATGCAAATTTATACTAGTAGATATTATAATATTACATGTATTCTTATACTTATTAGATTGACTAAATGTGTTCATTTTTTATTTAATAAGGTCCCATCAGATTTCATATTTCTCAAAACTCTAAGAAAAAAACAAAGGCCTTTTGATTTTCTAATGGGTGTCAGAACCCACTTGTATTAGGGATCTGACATTAAGTTTCCTCAACAAGCCATAGACCCACAAGCGGTGGATACCATTTTATCATTTATATATTATGCAGCTCGTAACAGTGGTCTTTGCCATTATCTCAATCTTGACCTTAAGTTTGCTCAACAAGCCAAGAGAGATTAGTCACTCTAACCTATCATATTGTGATGGCCTTAGTATAGATGCTCATACTTGGATTTTGCTCAATAAATTACAACATTTATCTTACCCGCTTAGGGGTATACTAAATAGTACTACACATAGCAGCCTTGACTTGAGTTTGCACAATAGCCAGAACGTATGCAAGTAATCTATATGGTATATAAATGATAGAGGGCAACATTATTTAAAATTCATGATCTTTTATAATTAAACGTGGTATAGATTTAAGGAATAATGTACTTTGTATATACCCATATGATACAAGTCTCAGACACAATTGATATCATGGTATATGTACGATACATAAGTGCTTATTCCAAAAATCTAAGTTGGGTTTGTTTTAGCCATTATACATATTACTTATATATACACATATAATATTAATTTACTTGTACTTTATAATTTCAATTTATACTTATACTGTATGCATAAGTTTATATGTATTTTAACAACTTAATTAAACAATTTAATCAATCAATTAATTTAAGAATTCACAAAATCCTAAATATTAATTCAAATCAATTTTGAATCAATATATACAATTATAATATTTATAAATTTACTTATATATATATATATATATTATAACAATAATATCAAATATGTTTAATCGTAAAAATTATGATTTTATTATACATATAATAATATAAGTCCAATTTATTTATAACCTTTTAAAATGTCATTACCTTACATAGTATATGTGTCTTGTTAATTAAAACAATTTAATAAACCTTTGAATACTGATTTAATTACCAAAGTAATTAAATTTTATTTTAAATTTTAACATTTCAAATTGTCTTATCAAACACTATTAATAAATATCATTCAACTATAATGTTTATAGTTAACAAAAATTTTAATTCAAAATTCAAATTTTCCAAAACAATTTTGGAAATTTGTATGTTATAATAATTACGACACACATTTAATAAAATATAAGTGTTTTTAAAATTTTATACATGTATATACTGTACATGTATATTATAACCTTTACAACATACATATTAAAATTTAATACCTTTTTATATTTTGGAAGTTTCATATTTTAAATGTATTTTTTAAATTCAAAATATTTTTAATATTCAAATACATTTATTTGAATTAGCATATGGCCTAAAAACAATTTTAGGCCTAACACTTGGGATAACCTTTGAAAACTACCATTATCTGTTATGTCGAGTTTGAAGCCAAAGAGAGAAGGGTACTGGTTGTTGTAACCCCAAGCCTTAGACACTCCATCTGTAACGACCCGGAATTTTCACTCCTTTGATTTGCGAATATTTAATTAATTTAAAATATTCAATATATAGTTTTTATAATGAAAATAAAACACTTTTAAATGATAAATAATGATGGTAAAATAGTTTTTAAAATTTGTTTAAAAAAATATATAGTTCAAAGAAAAATCGAAAATGTGACCGGAAATCATTTTCCGAATTTTCGACTTTTCGATGTCTGAAAGCTATCGGAAAATGTTGTGCACATTTGAGTCAATGTATATAAACATTTACAAATAAATTTGGGTATATTTTGATATATAAATACGTACTTAAGTTTATTAAAATTTTGATATGACATTTAATTAAAATTTAATTAAGTTTAAAAAGGTAAAATGGAAATTTTCATAACATGTCATGTTATTTGCAAACAAAAAGTACACTAGCCATAAATGAATGTTGGTACTAAAGAAAAGAAGGGGGAGACAAGATAATTTTCAAAGTTTGGAGAGGGGGAACAAGGGTAGTGATGTGGCATTCATGTAATGGAGGTTATGTAAGGTAATGGTCTTTTGGTAATTAGATTTTTTCAATTTATATAAAAGCAATTTCTAAATATCCTTTCATTTCTATTATCATTTCTAACTCTTTCAAAAATCTTACCTCCATCTTGCTTATGTTTTTTTAAGAAGCTTTCATGGCTTCCTATTTTAAAATTATAAAATTTAAATTCAAAAATTTAGTTTGTTTTAAATGTTTTCAAATCTTGTTTTAAAACTCTTTCTTCTCCAATTTTACTCACATTTCGTTCGGCTATAACTTCCTCCATACAACTACAAATGGAGATTTTCTTTTTTTCAAATTGTATGAAATTCCAATAGCTATAACTTTTGTTTGTACATTTTCAAATTTTGAGTGTAGCTATGTCAAAAATGCATTTCTTTCAGACATGTTTTTGGACTCAGAGATCCAAGTCCGAAAATGGCCCTTCTTATTTGGGCCATATCTTCCACGAAAATAACTGAAATTGAGTGTTTTTTTTTAAATTGTAGAGGAACAAATTTCCTAAAACATTCCTTTTGACCACTTTTCCAAAATCAGAGCATTACATATTCAAAAATCGAGGGGAAGTTGACATATTTTCGAGTAGATTTTGTGATTTTCCAAGCTTTCCGAATTCCAAAATGTTTCAAGTTTGCAAAAGATTTCGGTGAGTAATTTTCTTACTTTTTGGGAAAGTTTTTACCTTTATATGTATTGACTAATTGGTGGTAAAATAAGTTGATTGTTTTGTTGGATTATTGTGTGGTTTGAATATATGTATGGGTTGCTAGTTGTGGTTTAGATTTTGACTTATGAATCGAAGGCTTAAGTGATGTGGTTGGTTATAAAGGTGTGATGTTTGGTTGTGCTATGATGGTGATATGTTTATAGATGTTTAGACATGTGTATGTGATGTTTGCTAAAAAATTAACACTTGAACTTGTTAAGTGACATGGAGATTTCTTGGGTTCAAACTTGTTTTAGTCACCTTGTTTTAACAAAAAGTTTTATAATGTTTTCTAACTTTAGTTTGCTCCAAAAACTTTATGCTAAGTTAGTAAAGTAATTCAAAGTGAAGGTAAGAGTTTTAAAGGAAATTTGAGATGTTAAACAAGTTTGAAAGTTATGGTATTCAGAGCGATAGTTGCTATGGATGCAATTTCGCTAAAAAATCCAATTTGTGCAAAATTTGGTTTTATCCACTTAAAGTGTTTTGAAATTGTTTTATAAACTTAATAATGATGTTTAATAAAGTTAATTAAGTTTTTAAATATTAAATTTTTATTAATTAACTTTAAATAATTAATAATTAATGAAGAGTAAATCGGGTTTATTAATTATAATTAAGTAAAGATTAGATATTAATTAATTATCTTTTAAGGATAAGATTAATTTTAATTAATTATTAATTAAGTAAGATTAATTTTTAATATAATTTAAGTATATGATTTATTTCTAATTAATTATTAATTAAGTATAAGGTTAACTATTTAAATAAACTAATTATTTAAATTATTTTTATTAATTAAGGTTTTAATTTAAAATAAATTATTTATTTAAGGTTTAATTTATTATTTAAGACTTAATTAAAGATTATTTAATTGAGATTAATTAATATTAAATTATTAATTAAGGTTTAAATAATAATTAATAAAGGATTAATTAGTGTTTAATTATTTATTTAATATTTAATTATTGTTTAATCATTTATTTAAAGGTTTAATTATTTCTTAATTTATTTATTTAATTAAATTAAGTTCAAATTTAATAAATATTAATTATGATTTAATAAGAGTTTAACTTATAATTAATCGTTTTAAAATGGAGTTTTAAGTTTTAAACATTGTTTTCCAAGGATCAAATTGTTTTAAAGGAAACTTCCTTTCAAAGATGATTTTGAACACAAGTGATTCAAATGTTGATACCATTAAGTAGACAAATGACCGTGAATGAGTTATGATGTGATTTGTTTGTGTTTGTGTGGACAACTATTAGCGGAATATAACCTCATTCTGCTATAAATTGATTGTTTGATTGTGTGGATATCTATTAGCAGAATAAATCCCTGTTCTGCTATAAATTAATTGATTTGTTTGGACATCTATTTAGCAGGACAAATCACCATCCTGCTATTATGTTATATGGACATGTTTATACTGGTTAGTTTATATTGACATGTTATTTCCTGATTTGGATATGACGCGTATTTACATATATGTTGACTTATGTAAATAAATTGTTGAGTGACTTGAAAATGGAATTGAAATTAAATGGTAACTTAAATTAGTGCCATTGGGATTAATAAGCCTACTTTTGAATTTATGAAGTATGATTTTGAATTAACTTCAATTCTTTTATCAGTTTGGAGTTTTAAAGTTTATAAATGATTTTCACGTTATATAATTATTTTATAAAGGTATTTATAAATAATAACTTGTTTAAATAAAAATGGTTTTATTAAATAAAAGGGTTTATTCAAAGTGATTTAAAAATAAGATTTTGTAAATGATATTTTGTAATGTCAAAGATATTTTATAAAGGAAATTTTATAAAGAGTTTTATACATGGAAAAAGATTTTATAAATCATTTTACAGATTTGAAAAAGAAGTTTAAATCTATTTTGAAGACTTATAAGGAGGTTTGAAATATGAAGTGAACTTATAAAAAGAATTTTTATATGGGATAAGTGAATGGTTTTATAAAATGAATGGGTTTTATAGTAAGTGATGTTTTAAAAAGGGAATTTCTTGGCCATTTAATATGGAATTTTAAAAAAGGGAATTTTCCAAATATTTTCGGTAAATGCTTATATTATTTTCCAAGTATAAAAGGAATGTAAAGTGTTTTGGGAATATTCGATCAAGTTTTGCAAAGTGTTTTAATTAATTAAGGATTAATTAATAAAGGCTTAGTGGATCCTATATGGAATCAAATTAATGTTGAATAATTGTTTATTTGATAGTTAAATAACCGACTACCAAATCTGGACCTAAACGTAACTTTGGAAATATCTAGGAGAAACATGAGAATTATATAGTACATTTACCAACGGTGGTGCTATACTGTACGTATAAACTCGTTTCATTCTTCTAAGATAAATGATAAGGAAATCCGTCCACAAATGGTTAGGAGGTGAACTCCATTCTTATCTTTGTATGTTTATTTCCTAAAGAATCGGGACTGAGTTTACCATAAATTATCGAAAGTTGTTTTGAAGAGACTGGGATCAGATATGTTATCTGAAAACCACTTCGATCCAACTCAAGCGTTTCGAACTGAAAACATCTTAAAGAATATGGAATCAGAGACGGAGCATTGAAGTGCAAGGGCTGCTTGCTACTGGTCCCGAGGGTGATTCCAAAATGGATGTAGTAGATGTAGTGCCTTCAGTTTGTCCTTATCCTGGACAACTTGTATGGATGAATGTTGGCACTGCATTACTGCCTGGAAGGCAGTGTTAGCATTCCTAGTGGGATTGCTATTCAAAAGATAAGCGTAGCCTCAAGCTTCATCAACCGGGAATGACTAAAATTAAGGGAGGTGCAACAAGGCTAAGTGGGTCGCTTCCATTAGGGTGCGTCATCACCTTTCTAAATACATCTACATATTTATGGATTTGTTGTGCATGAGATCTCAAATAAAAAGGGTTGCAAAGCAACCAGGGTGATGACATATTCGGTACTATCCAGTCAGGGGTAGGCCGGTCTTGTGTTGGTAGGGGATCCCGACGAGGTCCTCGGTACATTTTCTTGACGTGTACCGTGATAGGTGGTACCCCGGTGCCTTGTCATAGTATGGAATCCATTCTCCAATAAGTGCCTTATGGTTTGGATTTTTCCCAATTATGTTGAAATGTGAGATGCAAGCATTTCAGCTATTTTCATATTTTACTTTGACATCTAGACATTATTATAATATTACTGGATTTTCTACAAAAAGTGTTTCAGTTATCGTAAGGTAAAACCTATCCGTGTTTATGTGCCACATGGTCTTACGAGATACCTTTGATTTTAAAAGGGTTTTAAACATAATAATTCAGTTGTCTGAGTTTACTCACATCAGACCCATGTCTGACCCAGAGTTTTATTTTTTTCCCTAAAACTCTTGGGTGCTCAATTTTTTATGGGCAGCCAAGTAGTTCAGGATTCCTATGGATGCATCTTGGAGGAGCTTGGAGCAAGAGGCTTCAACAATAGCTAGTTATTATCTTGTTTCCACCGTATTATATGTAACTTATATCAGTTAAGTAGGGACATGCTGTTATAACTATCCAAGGGTAGAATTTTATTAGTATGACTCTGATGTATCATTTTTGAAATGGCTTTGTAAAGAATTATGTATATTAATATATATATATTATTCCATTGCGTTGCGAGATTCTGTGATTGTTTAGTTTCTTCTTATCTTCTATCTCCTTTCTTTCCCCTGACAATCTGTCTTCCCGGCACTTAGTTGTTCGGCACGTGAATACCATGGATGAATTAATGTCGACTTCTGGGGTTCGAAAAGGCGGGTCGTTACATTTGGTACCAGAGCGCAAGGTTAAGCGAGAACTTGGCTTTGGTGGGGCAACTCATTAAGAGATAAGGTAATGGAATGCCTTATTATGAATTTGAGTGTATTATATAAGAGCGCGTAATTGTTAGTGATATAAAATGTTTTGTATTATGTTGATTTATCGGTTGAGTGGCTTATGAATTCTGGTTGATATGGAAGGTACAGCCGTATCGATAGGGGTTTCTAAACACTTGAACTAGGCAAATCGACATAGTATTGTTTTGGAAATTGGGTAAGTGAAATAATTTTACCCAAAAATATATTTTATATATAAAAGAATAAATTTTAAAAATAGTATGGTATTTTTGAGGTGTTGTTTGCGAAGAGATAATAATATTTTATTATTATCTTGTAGGGTTGTTTAGTCATGCTTGTCCAGTTTGAGCATTGACTATTGTTAGTGTGTATAGGTAGCTTTCATTTTTAAGATTTGGGTTGGGTAAGTAGAAATAGGAATAACATTGAAGTGAACACCTTGTGAATTACGTTTCACAATTTGATTATAAGGCGTTCGATTGATAATGTTGGGTTAAAATTGGGTTTAATTTAAAGCATTTATTAAAAAGAAATATTTTAGTTGATTTTATAAATCAGAATTTTAAAATATATTTTGAAAATAAGATGAATTTTCAAAGAATTTAAATCCCGATGCTTTTGGGAAAAATAAAAAAAATTACTTAAAAATACTTTGAGGTATAAATATTCTAAGAAAAAAAGGAATTTGAGATTAAGCTTTAT
Organism: Allium fistulosum; assembly: GCA_030737815.1. NCBI lineage: Eukaryota > Viridiplantae > Streptophyta > Magnoliopsida > Asparagales > Amaryllidaceae > Allium > Allium fistulosum. Next base: position 85,065,601 of record CM060901.1, on the reverse strand, counting down.
CTTTGGACTGTTTGGGAGAATGAGTCCTGATTGTTTTGTGATGATCTGAATAATCTTCTAAGTGACGATCGGATGTGTGCCTAAGCGAATGTTGTGGTGCATTTAGTAAATTATTCTCTTTATCATTGTACAATCGAAACAAGTTCAACCTGAACGAAACAAAAGAGAGTTGGTGATAAATGTTTTGTTGGAAAATGTAAAGTATTATTTCAAAAAAAATGGGATTTTGAAATAAAAGTAATATTCTTAAGTTAACTAGTTCGAGTGGCTCGAAAATAACTTAAAATTGGGGAATAGATGTGTTCGGATGGTAAGCACTTCTCTTGAGTATTACCCTTCTTAGTAAGGGAGATATATATGATACTATTTAGTAGTACCCAGTTCCTTAGTATCATTTTGGAGTTACTCGAGCTATATATATACATTTTTTCTATGATTAATACATATAAAAGTTTCATTTCAAAAAGTTATTGAAATAAGACAGGGTATTTGACTCTTAAGTTTTCTTAGGAAAATAAATGTAAAATGGAATAGTTGAATCAAATAGGGGTGTATACTCTTAGGATGTAGTGGAGTATTATACAAGTTGAATCTAAGTTTAGTTATTTTGAAATGTTTTCATAAATAATTTAGTGGAACTAAAATTGATTAAGTAAGTGCGTAGGTTGGACGTAGATCATTTCTCATTCCATATAGTTATGATCTAAGATTTCAGTACATGATTTTGAGGTGATCCGCACCATTCCGAATAAGGACCTATTACTCGATTTTTGATAACGAACATTTGATGAGGTTTTTTGATATGGAACACCTGTTTTCTTTCATAGTTACAACTATGTAAGGAGGATAGAAGTTCTAAACCAAGGAGCCTGATCGGAGTCCGCACTAGGAAATCTGATGAGCGATACTAGTTCGAAGGAAAAGTTATGTATTCAACTAGTGATTGAATCTGACTTTGTATATTAATGATCTATGTACATCATATGAACTTATGTATAGTGCAAAGTTTTTTCAAGGATAGGTTGAGGTGTAATTTCGAGGAGAAATTCTTTTAAGGGGGGAGAGTGTAACGATCCGGAATTTTCACTCCTCTGATTTGCGAATATTTAATTAATCTTAAATTTTCAATATATAGGTTTTATAATGAAAATAAAACTATTTTAAATGATAAATAATCATGGTAAAATAGTTTTCAAAATTTGTTTACAAAAGTATATAGTTCGAAGAAAAATCGAAATGTGACCGGAAATCGTTTTCTGAATTTTTGACTTTTCGATGTCTGAAAGTTATCAGAAAACGTTATGCACATTTGAGTCAATGTATATACACATTTACAAATAAATTTTGGTATATTTTGATATATAAATACATACTTAAGTTTATTAAAATTTGGATATGACATTTAATGAAAATTTAATTAAGTTTAAAAGGGTAAAATGGAAATTTTCATAACATGCCATGTCATTAGCAAACAAAAAGTACACTAGCCATAAATGAATATTGGAACTAAAGAAAAGAAGGGGGAGATAAGGTAATTTTCGAAATTTGGAGAGGGGGGACAAGGGTAGTGATGTGGCATTCATGTAATGGGGTTATGTAAGGTAAGGGTATTTTGGTAATTAGATTTTTGCAATTTATATAAAAGCAATTTCTAAATATCCTTTCATTTCTATTCTCATTTCTAACTCTTTCAGAAATCTTACCTCCATCTTGCTTAAGTTTTTCAAGAAAATTTCATGGCTTCCTATTTTAAAATTATAAAATTTAAATTCAAAAATTTAGTTTGTTTTAAATGTTTTCAAATCTTGTTTTAAAACTCTTTCTTCTCCATTTTTACTCACATTTCATTCGGCTATAACTTCCTCCATACTACTCCAAATGGAGATTTTATTTTTTCATATTATATGAAATTCCAATAGCTACAAATTTTGTTGGTACCATATTTTCAAATTTGAGTGTAGCTATGTCAAAAATGCATTTCTTTTAGACATGTTTTTGGACTTAGAGATCCAAGTCCGAAAATGGTCTTTCTTATTTGGGCCATATCTTCCTCAAAAATAAATAAAATTGAGTGTTTTTTATTTCAAATTGTAGAGGAAAGAATTTCCTAAAACATTCCTTTTGACCACTTTTCCTAAATTGGAGCATTACATGTCCAAAAATGAGGGGAAGTTAACCTATTTTCGAGTAGATTTTGTGATTTCGCTTAAAAATCCGATTTGTGCAAAATTTGTTTTATTAACTTAAAGTGTTTTGAAATTGTTTTATAGACTTAATAATGATGTTTTATGAAGTTAATTAAGTTTTTAAATGATTGAATTTTTATTAGTTAAGTTTAAATAATTAATTAAGAGTACACAGAGTTTATTAATTATAATTAAGTAAAGATTAGATATTAATTAATTATCTTTTAAGGATAAGATTAATTATAATTAATTATTAATTAAGTAAGATTAACTTTTAATATAATTTAAGTATATGGTTTATTTTAATTAATTATTAATTGAGTATAAGGTTAACTATTTAAATAATCCAATTATTTAAATTATTTTTAATTTATTAAGGTTTTAATTTAAAATAAATTATTTATTTAAAGTTTAATTTGTTATTTAAGACTTAATTAAAGATTATTTAATTGAGATTAATTAATATTAAGTTAATAATTAAGGTTTAAGTAATAATAATAAATAAAGGATTAATTAGTGTTTAATTATTTATTTAATAATTAATTATTGTTTAATCATTTATTTAAAGGTTTAATTATTTCTTAATTTATTTATTAATTAAATTAAGTTCAAATTTAATAAAGATTAATTATGATTTAATAAGAGTTTAACTTATAATTAATCGTTTTAAAATGGATTTTTAAGTTTTAATCATTGTTTTCCATGGATCAAATTGTTTTAAAGGAAACTTCCTTTCAAAGATGATTTTGAACACAAGGGATTCAAATGTCGATACCATTAAGTGGACAAATGACTATGAATGGGTTATGATGTGATTTGTTTGTGTTTGTGTGGACAACTATTAGGAGAATAAAACTCCGTTCTGCCATAAATTGATTGTTTGATTGTGTGGACATCTGTTAGCAGAATAAATCCCCGTTCTGCTATAAATTAATTGAATTGTTTGGACATCTATTTAGTAGGACAAATAACCATCCTGCTATTATGTTATATGGACATGTTTATACTGGTTAGTTTATATTGACATGTTATTTCCTTATTTGGATATGAAGCGTATTTACATATATGTTGACTTATGTAAATAAATTGTTGAATGACTTGAAAATGGAATTGAAATTAAATGATAACTTAAATTAATGCCATTGGGATTAATAAGCCTCCTTTTTAATTTATGAAGTATGATTTTGAATTAACTTCAATTCTTTTATCAGTTGGGGTTTTAAAGTTTATAAATGATTTTCACGTTATATAATTATTTATAAAGGTATTTACAAATAATAACTTGTTTAAATAAAAATGGTTTGATTAAATAAAAGGGTTTATTTAAAGTGATTTAAAAATAAGATTTTGTAAATGATATTTTGTAATGTCAAAGATATTTTATAAAGGAAATTTTATAAAGAGTTTTATACATGGAAAGAGATTTTATAAATCATTTTAAAGATTTGAAAACGAAGTTTAAATCTATTTTGAAGACTTATAAGGAGGTTTGAAATATGAAGTGAACTTATAAAAAGAATTTTTATAAGGGATAAGTTAAAGAGTTTTATAAAGTGAATGAGTATTATAGTAAGTGATGTTTTGAAAAGGAAATTTCTTGGCCATTTAATAAATTTGAAAAAGGGGACTTTTTCAAATGTTTTCGGTAAATGCTTATATTATTTTCCAAGTATAAAAGGAATGTAAAGTGTTTTGGGAATAGTGTTTAAAAAGATCTTTCGATCAAGTTTTGCAAAGTGTTTTAATTAATTAAAGATTAATTAATAAAGGCTCAGTGGATCCTATATGGAATCAAATCAATGTTGAATAATTGTTTATTTGATAGTTAAACAATCGACTACCAAATCTGGACCTAAACTTAACTTTGGAAATATCTAGGAGAAACATGAGAATTATATGGTACAGTTACCGTCGGTGGTGCTATACTGTACGTATAAACTCGTTTCTTTCTTCTAGGATAAATGATAAGAAATCCGTCCACAAATGGTTAGGAGGTGAACTTCAGTCTTATCTTTGTCTTTTTATTTCCTAAAGAACCGGGGCCGAGTTTATTGAAAATTATCGAAAGTTGTTTCGAAGAGACCGAGATCAGATATGTTATCCGAAAACCACATCAATCCAACTCAAGCATTTCGAACTGAAGACATCTTGATGAATATGGAATCGAAGACAGAGCATTGAAGTGCAAGGGCTACTTGTTACTAGCCCTGAGGGTGATTCCAAAATGGATGTAATAGAAGTAGTGCCTTCGGTTTGTCCTTATCCTGGACAACTTGTATGGATGAATGATGACACTACATTACTGCCCGGAAGGCAGTGTTAGCATTCCAAGTGGGATTGCTATTCAAAAGGTAAGCATAGCCTCAAGCCTCATCAACCGGGAATGACTAAAATCAAGGGAGATGCACCAAGGCTAAGTGGGTCGCTCCCATTAGGATGTGTCATCACCTTTCTAGATACATCTACATATTTATGGATTGGTTGTGCATGAGATCTCAAATAAAAAGGGTTGCAAAGCAACCGAGGTGATACATATTCGGTACTATCCAGTCAGGGTTAGGCCGGTCTTGTGTTGGTAAGGGATCCCAGCGAGGTCCTCGGTACATTTTCTAGACGTGTACCATGATAGGTGGTACCCCGGTGCCTTCTCATAGTATGGAATCCATTCTCCAATAAGTGCCTTACGGATTTGATTTTGCCCAACTATGTTGAAATGTGAGATGCAAGCATTTCAGCTAATTTCATATTTTACTTTGACCTCTAGACATTATTATAATATTGCTGGATTTTCTACAAAAAGTTTTTCATTTATCGTAAGGTAAAAACCCATTAATGTTTATGTGCCGCATGGTCTTACGAGATACCTTTGATTTTAAAAGGCTTTTAAACATAATAATTCAGTTGTTTGAGTTTACTCACATCAGACCCATGTCTGACCCGGAGTTTTATTTTCTTTCCCTAAAACTCTGGGGTGCTCAATTTTTTATGGACAGCCAAGTAGTTCAGGTTTCCCACGGATGCATCTTGGAGGAGCTTGGAGCAGGATGCTTCAATGATAGCTAGTTATTATCTTGTTTCCGTTGTATTATATGTATCTTATATCAGTTAGATAGGGACAGGCTGTTATAACCGTCCAAGGGTAGAATTTTATTAGTATGACTCTGATGTATCATTTTTCAAATGGATTTGTAAAGAATTATGTTGATTAATATATATGTTATTCTGTTGCGTTGTGAGATTCTATGATTGTTTAGTTTCTTCCTATCTTCTATCTCATTTCTTTCCCTTGACAATCCGTCTTTCCGACACTTAGTTGTTCGGCACGTGAATATCGTGGATGTATTAATGTGGACTTCCGGGGTTCGAAAAGGCGGGTCGTTACACCATCTTAGACACCCATTAAATTGTAAACCCAGCAGTTGGCCTAAATGCTGGCTAATTTATACATATAAACTGATTGTGCTCTGATACTATTGTTGGGTCAAGTCCATTTGGTAGCGGGTTAAGTAGGGTAAATTTCAACAAATTTTCCTAAGTGGATCTTAATGGTGGTTAGCATTCAGATCCAATCTCCATTTTAAGTTAATGTTTTTTTTTCATTCAAGTACATAAATTTAAACCTTTGACATTCCATATGTAAAACTTCTATAATTACTAGTCATAATGAGTTGTTCACCCAAATTAATGTGTATGTATTTCTTAAAATTAGGTGTACATTGCACAATGTGATATGTACATAACATGGTAATTTAAAACAACAATAATATGACATGTCAATGATATGTACATGCACATAAATTCAAACCATTAACGTTCCATATGTGAAACTTGTACAATTACTACTCGTAATGAGTAGTTCATCCAATTTAATTGGTTTTTATTTCTCATGTGTAAGGTTGTTATCCCGCCTTTTGACAAGGCCGTGACACCAAGGACTTGACTAGAAACCAAGGTTCCCGAAGATCGGTTATACACAGGTTCACGATGGATACAGGCAAATTTGGTCCGAGTCTGGATTGAGCTAGAATTAGCTTGGCATGGCTAACAAAGCTATGAAAGGCAACATTCCAAATTTCAGGTCAATCGGAGTTCGAATGCTCAAGTTATGAATCGATCAAGATTCATGTGAAACATGCTTACTTCGTATCCATCACCTTCATATCCATCAGATTCACATCCATCCCCTTCGTATCCATCAGGAAATAGCATCTCTTAGATAGATCAAAGCCCATCTGGTCAACAATTACCTGTTTCGTATCAATCCCCTATATATTTCATATTGATCAACTAACGATCGATACAAACCAGTAACCAAGTATCGATACGAACCAACTTGCAAGCATCGATACGAAGAGAAGCAACCTCTGATCGATTGAAGGAAGTAGTCTGACCAAGGGAAGCGGTCTACTAGCATGAAACTTTGATCTCCACAAAATGCTCAAGACACGTCATCGATATGAAATCGATCGATACGCAACCACCAGCCAAACTGCAAAATCAACCTTGGATCGATCATAACTCAAAAACTACAAGTCCAAATGCCTCCAAATTTCTACATAAGCTTTCTTATCATCTGAAGGACCACCATGATCGATCGCAGCTCAAATGGAGCTAATATTGATCGATATGAAGATGATGTGGATCAATCAGGATCGATCCCAAATGACCCCTGATCGATCTGGTAGGCCCACCCACATGTGAGAAAAGGTATTCCGAGCTTTGAGGGAGATATTTCCAGATCTACTTCTATAAATAGCACCCCTACGCCTATAGAAAAAGGACTTTTTGGTGCTTCTATGTCGTTACTCTGCTGCAACTCCATTGTAACTTGAGATCTAGTGATTTGTACTGTTGTAATCAGTTGTCAATCATCAATAAACAACAAAACTATTCAAAGTGGACATAGGCTACAACGCCGAACCACTATAAATTCTTGTCTCTTTCTGTTTGATTTTATTAGTGTGATTTTTAGATTAGCCTCGTTTTCCATTTAATTTCTTCATTCTAATCTCTTCAACTACATCCGAAGAGTGGTGGGCCCAATTTTGGTACAAACACTTTGGTGCTTTCACTAAGAAAATTCTGCGTTTCTCCGATTCAGTGGATCCCTGCTGTTGTTGGATTGCTAAAATCTAAGGAGGAGATCCAAATCTGTCTTCCAGTGGTTCATTCCATTCTATTCAGACTACTCTAGATCTAGGAAAGAGCTACATTCATCATGGTGCGTACTATCATAAATGCTTCAAATGCTGTAGATCCAGAGGGAAGGGATAGGCAAAATCCCACGCAGCTGACCACAGCAGGCCAGACATCAGCTGGAGCTCCAAATCCACAAGGCCCTGTGACTAGGGAGGAGTTCCAGACCCTCATGCAAGAGCTTACTCAAAGCCTTCAAGAGCTCACTCAGGAGATCCGTGCCAACATGGAGCTCGCAAACCAACTGAACGAAGAAAGGCGAAGGAGATCTAGAAGGGATCATGTCTCTCATTCCTCAACCGGAAGTTCGAATTCATATGAATTCAATCATAGATCTACACGCCGCCGGCTGGATGGAAACTGTGCAAAAGCCTCCGGGCATAAGCATGCCGTGAATCTCGGACATGCCGGGATTGGTCCTTCTACAAGGCACCGAGCTGGACCCTCCTCCCGAGGAGGGACACTTCCTTATCACACCACTCACGACCACGCAGCTGCTGCCGCTATAGATCTAGAAGCCGAGATCCAAAACCTACCAGATCTAGCCCTTCGTCAACACATTCATGCTCAGGATCCTCATTTCCCTGAAGATCGGGAGCCAAGGAGGTGAGGAACGGACCGTAGACAGCGACCGAACCATCCCTGCAACATGGAACCCGACCATGCCTTGGCTTCGAACATCCAGATGCCTGACATTCCAACCATGATATGCCAGATGATTAGAGAAAGCCAAGGCCTTACGAATGACGATTGGAGAATCTCCCGAAGTCACACTCCATTCACCAATGACATTCTTTACGCAGAGCCACCCCGTCGATTCAGGATGCCGACTTTGCCGGTGTACGAAGGAAATTCGAACCCTAACCAACATATCTTAAAGTATGGATGGCTCACGAACGCCGCTTGAGCTGACGATGCAGTTAAGTGTAGGAGTTTTCCTATCTCTTTGGGAGGCTTTGCAACTATGTGGTTCACTCGATTACCACCCAGATCCATGTCATGTTTTGATCAATTGGCTACTAAGTTTGTTGAGCAGTTCCGTATGCATGCTACTAGACCAAAGGATGTCAACACCTTGCCTAGTGTTACTCAAGCTCCAGGAGAGACTCTTAGATGTTATCTGGAAAGGTTCCATGCTGCTTGTACAGAGGTCAGCAACCCCAATAATGATTCTATTCTGATGGCATTGACTAAAGGGATCGATCCCGATTCCGAGTTTGGTGATTGGTCAGTAACCCCAATAATGCTGCTTATGCTTCGTTGGATCGTTTATAGGCTAAGGCGCTCCAGTTCTTGAGGAGAGAAGACGCTAGACGATCTAGGAAGCAAGACGTAGCTGGGCCTAATGGTGAAGGCATTCAAAGTAATGTTGTTGTGAAGCAGACCGGTGAGAACTCCGGCAAAGTGTAATTGAATATTCAGAATAAGCAAGGTCAACAGAAGGGTAACGAAGGTCAGGGAAAGAAGAGAGACCCAAATCGCAGACCAAGACACAGAACTCTCATGTTCGACCGATATACTCCCATAAACACATCGCTGGAAAATGTTTACCTTCAGACTTGTAATACCGGACAGTATAAGAAGCCAGCTACAAAACCATCATCTGAGAAGCAAATTTAGACTGGAAGTTCTGTAGGTTCCACGATTGCTACGGCCATAACACCAATGAGTGCCGTCATTTGCAAGACATCATCAAGAAGTTGATTAGAGAAAGGAAGTTAGAATAGTTTGTTCGGGCTCCGCAGGATGGAGGTGCGGGCCCATCCAATCCAAATCAAGGTCAAGGCCAAGCTAGGCCCGAAGAACCCGCGCGTACTGGCGGGAGGTTGGTAATAAAAACTGTGAGTGGTGGTCCTCATCCGGCTGATCAGAGCTGGAAGGAAATGGAGTCATATGCCAGTTTAATTAGGCATGTGGACTTTGAATGTTGTAGTAATGTTGATGACGGGGCCCCAACAAAACGATAAAGGACGATGACATATGACATCGTTTTTAGAAACTAAGATGCTGACAGAGTCGAGGACCCCACTATTGATTAGTTGGGTATTTCAGCTCAGGTAGGTCCTGCTTGGATGAAAAGGATCTTAGTTGACAACGAAAGTTCTATCAATATACTTTTCAAACGCACTTATGACCAAATGAGGATGGAAGCGAAAGACTTGAAACAGTGTCAATCACATATTCATGGTTTTAACGGAAGCGCGGCTATACCAGCTGGGATGGTGGAACTGCCCATTGAGTTGGGTATTGGAGATCGCCGGAGAGTCCGGATGTTGCAGTTTGTTGTGTTGGACATACATTCCCCTTATAATGCTTTTTTGGGCTGACCGGCCCTTGCGAAATTCATGGCAGCGATTACCCCGTGTGTTTAACTCTGAAGTTCCCCACTGATAACGGGGTCAAAGTAGTACATGGTGATCAGGTGGTTGGACGCGCCTGTTATGTTGTGGAGCTGCGGGATGCGCAGTGGAAGAAGAAATGAAAGGGCGTAGAGAAATCTCTCTGCGTTCGTTTTTCAGAAAGTTGACAGCTAATGCCTAGGCCTCGGCCCGAGCGCCACAACCAGTTCCTTAAAGACCTTGATCCCTGAGACAATAGTGATGAGGAGGAAGTAAAAGATAGTTAGGCTTTCCCGGTGGAGTGGACGATCGATGTTCTGATCCACGACGGCGACGATTCCAGAATGGTAAAGGTCGAATCTCAACTTAGCCACCAGATGAGACAAAAATTGGTTTATTTTCTCCGGGCAAACCTTGATGTGTTTTCCTAGACTCATTCAGACATGTGTGGGATCTCGCCGGACATCGCGAGCCATGCATTAAATATTGACCCGCGGCACGTCCCGATCAAACAAAAAAGGCGCGGTATGGATCCAGAGAGATCTGCCGCCCTGAAGGAAGAAGTAAATAAACTCAAGTCGAATGGGTTTATTCATGATGCTTTATACCCGGAGTGGGAATCTAATCCAGTGCTTGTCAAAAAGTCAAACGAGAAATGGCGAACATGTGAGGACTACTCAGATTTGAATAAATCCTGCCCTAAAGACAATTTCCCTCTTCCAAGAAATGACCAACCGGTGGATTCAACAGCCGGACACGGGCTCTTATCTTTCATGGATGCATATTCCGGCTACAATCAAATACCGATGCATCTTCCGGACTAGGAACATACCAGCTTCATCACTGATCTGGGACTCTATTGCTACATGGTGATGCCGTTTGGACTTAAAAACGCTGGAGCAACTTACCAGAGACTCGTAAACCAGATGTTTGCCAACCAGATCAGAAAGACTATGGAGGTGTACGTGGATGATATGCTCGTGAAGTCAAGACTATCCATCAACCATGTCGGTGATTTAGAAACAATGTTTAACATACTATGACAGTATAGAATGAAGCTCAATCCGTTGAAGTGTCATTTTGGAGTAGCGTCAGGAAAACTCCTTGGATTCATCGTTAACACCAGAGGAATTGAAGCCAATCCTGAGAAAATCTAGGCGATTCAGAATCTCGAAACTCCCAGAACCATAAAGCAGGTGCAAAGCCTCAATGGGAAGATGGTAGCCTTAAGCAGATTCATTTCTAGATCCACAGACAAGTGCATTCCTTTCTTCGAGCTGATCAGAAAAGGAAAGCGAAATGTTGAATGGACAGAGGAGTGTGAAGGTGCTTTCCAAGCACTAGTTCAACATCTGGCAACACCTCCTATTTTGTCGAAGCCGGTTGACCACGAGAGATTATATGTCTATCTGGCGGTATCGGCAAATGCAATCAGTGCCGCATCGATTCGAGAATAGGACCGGATCCAACGACCGGTCTATTATATCAGCAAGAGATTGACAGGAGCAGAAAAAAACTACCCGAAGGTGGAAAAGCTGGCTTATTGTCTCGTCATTGCCTCGAGGAAACTCCATCCATATTTCCAGGCTCATCCGATCACTGTCTATACTGACTAGCCATTACGATAGATCCTAACACGACCTGAGACGTCTGGTAGGCTACTTAAGTAGAACATCGAGTTGAGTCAATTTGATATTGCTTATATACCGAGGCGAGCCATTCAAGGATAAGTTCTGGCGGACTTCATAGCTGAATTCACCATACCAGAGGATTTGCCCAAAGCTAGTGAATCTCCTAAGCGTACATGGAAGCTATACACTGATGGTGCATAAAATGACCGTTGCTCAAGCGTTGGAGTGGTACTCAAAACCCCAGAAGGTCGATCCATATACTATGCTTTAAAGTTTGACTTTCGCGCAACTAACAACGAAGCCGAGTACGAAGCTTTGCTTGCTGGACTAAGACTTGCCAGAGACTTGGGAGTTATTGCTGTAGAGACTTACTGTGATTCACAATTGGTCGTATGCCAGGTTCGAGGGGAGTATCAAGCCAGAGACCGGAGATTAGCCACTTCCCTTGCTCGGATTCAAGAAGTGTCGAATCAGTTCGACTATTATGCTATTCATTGTATACCCCGAGAGCACAACTAGAAAGCCGATTCTTTAGCGAAACTAGCCAGCACTAGCGAAGCACAACAAATGGGACTCGTCCCCGTTGAGACACTTACTGCTCCGAGCATTAACCAAATGGAGACAGATTGGGTGCACAAGGAAATGCTCGAGAAGGAGTCGTGGATGACTCTGTTCAGAAACTATCTTGAGCACGGAGCTTTACCCGAGCGCAGAAGTGAGAAAAGGCAGGTTCTCTGAAAAGCTTCGTGATTTATTATCCAGAATGGAGTCCTATACAGGAGGGGATATTCTATTCCTTTACTCCGGTGTATCACCCACGACGAGATCAAACGAGTGTTGCATGATGTGCATGAGGGAGCGTGCGGTGATCACACTAGGGGGCAAGCCCTTGCCAAAAAGATACTCAGATATGGATATTACTGGCCGACAGTGAACTGAGACGCATCAGATTATGCCAAGAAATGTGATAGGTGTCAGAAACATGCCAGAATTCCAAGAGCTCCACCTACGGAAATAACTCAAATGGTCAGTCCATGGTCGTTCGCCACATGGGGTATTGATATAATAGGGTCTTTACCTTTAGCCAAGGGTGGTGCGAAGTATGCCATCGTTGCAGTTGACTGCTTTACTAAATGGGCGGAAGCTGAGCAATTTGCTACTATCACAACAAAGAAAGTAATCAACTTTGTTGTGCGCAACATCATTTTTCACTTTGGCCTCCCACACACCATCGTAACTGATAACGGGATCCAATTCGATAGTGTCGAGTTCAAAGATTTCTGTCAACGCTACCGCATCTAGAAGAAGTTCTCAGCAGTAGCTCACCGTCAAGCAAATGGACAAGTCAAAGCTGTCAACAAAGTTATCAAGTCCATTCTGAAGAAATGACTGGAGAAGGCTGGAGGCAAGTGGGTCGATGAACATCCCATGGCTCTATGGGCATATCGAACTACTCACAAGTCCGCGACCGGCCATACCCCGTTTGCACTTTCCTACGGCTCTGAAGCCGTTATTCCAGTTGAATTAGAAGTACCTTCTCACCATGTGACTTACTACGATCCAAAGATTGCAGAATCACAGGATTTACTAGATGAGAAGCGTGAAGAGGCTGATTTAAGGGCAGCCGCACACCGCAGTCGAGTTGCCCGATTATACAACGCTAAGGTCCGAACCAGAACCTTCGAAGTTGGCGACCTCGTAATTAAGAGAATTTATTCGGTCCCTTCACACATGAAACTGACATGGGAAGGACCGTACGTCATTGAACGGAGACTTGGAGACAACACATTCGAACTATCAACTGTTGACGGTCTCACTTTGCCAAGGGCATGGAACAGCGGGAGTCTCCGTCGCTATTACACATAACTTGCTTTTATTCATTTAGTCTGCTTTTCATTTGAAATTTGTTTATGCATTTTTTGAATTTGAACTTGTAATAAGGCAATTGACTTTACCGTACTTTCTTATTTCAGCAATAAAATGCAGACTCATCAAGCCAGAGTGGCAATTCTTGAAATGCATCATGTGACCGTCACGATGTACGAAGAACTACGTCCCGTCTTATGGTAGGACTCATTCAAATAGGGAGTGATCGCAATCCAACCGGTCACTCGCTAAGTGAAACCCCAAGCTCGGGGGCAAGCAACGATAAAGTCAAGAAGGATTGAACATGACAATCCTCTAACGAACTCCAGCTCCCAGAGTGCAAGCTGAAGTAAAAAACTCCAAAATCCGGGCTCGAGGAGGACGGATTCATCCATCCACAACCTTGCCTTCATTCTTCCATGTTCAAAGAGGACGAATCCATCCATCTACGACTTCGCTAGCCAAATCAAGGTGGATGTGATCCGACCATCCACAACCTTGACCGACTCCAGATTTCCGGAGTGCGAACTGGAGTATAAACATCAAATGGGTGTGATTGACCACCCATCAACTAACTCTGGTCCCGAGAGCGTGGATCGGAGTATAAACACTAAATGGGTGTGACCGACCACCCATGAAACAACTTATGTCCTCGAAGTGCAGATATAATCCTAAACGTTATATGGGTGTGATTGACCACCCATCAACTGACTCTGGCCCCGAGAGCGCAGATCAGAGTATAAGCATTAAACGGGCGTGATCGACCGCCCATAGATTAACTCATGTCCTCGGAGCATGGATATGATTCCGAACATTAAACGGGTGTGACTAACCGCACATAAATTAGCTCATGTCCTCGGAGCGCGGATATGATTCAAAGCGATAAGCCGGTGTGACCGATCGCCGGCATACAAGTTCAATCCCCAAAGTGCGGATACAAATACTAGCAGATGAGCGAGTGTGATCCAACCACTCAAACTCATTTCACTTTAACTTTGTTCCGACTTAGTTAAATTAAAATTAGCAAAGGCGGAAAACTACTACCGACTGACTACTTCAATTCTCCCTGGGACTGGGGGCATAACTCAGGTACCAACCGCTGACGGAGGCATCGCAACGTTGGGATTCGACTCAATGTTTGATTATGACCCAAAGCCATGACTTCAGGATTTAGCGACCGAACTCAAGTTCGACTCAGAAACTAAAGCCTCACAAGTACATTGAATGAAAACGTGAGTGCTGAAATACTTAAACAAATGAACACAGAGTTATGCTGAAAAATGAAAAGAAAATTTATTTTCACTATTCTTTGAAAAAGATGAGCACAAAAATATGTTCAATGAATTCCTATAAGCAGGGGCCAAACCCACATCTATACATGGCCTACGAAAGCAAAAGGAAATCCTATTCCAAGCTATCTACAAAAAAGAACAAGCAAAAGTGCAAGTCTACGCCTATGGTTTTCTGTCCTTCTTGCTTTTCTTCGTCGTAGACCCGCTAGAGCTACCGCTCAAAACCCTCTCCCTCTTCGAACCTTTGCCTCCCCGGCCTGCTCCGACGATCTTATCTCCGGCCAGGGGTATTGAAGCAGTCTCCTCCTCGGAACTCATAGGGATCGAAATGTCCTCTGTGTGCGGAACCGGAGGGATGGTGGCACTTTCGATGTTAGAGGAAGGAGGCACACCGATATTAATGATGGTGCCACCTGGAGAAACAACAAGTATTGGGACCGGACCAGGGCCCACCATGCCACCACTAGCTCTACGAGCCTGCTCAGCTTGCTCGATTTCGGCTTTTATTTCCTCCATTATCTGCTCCGCCCGGTCCGCACGTATGCTCATTGGAATGCTGCTGGCCGGACCCGAGGAACCCGTGATGACCACATCTTCATTTACATTAAACGAAACTTTGATACTTGGATTACTTTGATGGCTGAAGAGTGCTTCCATCAATTGTTCATCAAGCAAGCAACTGCTTTTGTGCATCTCCCCTGCCGATGAGACGACCGTTGTAGTCGTAGCCTCCGTCGTTATTGCCTCCTACTCATGATGCATTTCTTGAGTTGCAGGAGGATTGATTGATGCAGAATCTAGAGCTGAATAAAGATAGGAGAAAATATTAGTAACGTCTTTTGACAGCGCTCCTACATTTGGAAGAATGGAAGAAGTGTCTAAAATACCTTCCTCGGGTTGACTCCCGCGTTGAGCTATTGTGCCTTCCGAGCCGCGTTCATGTATCGGAGAAAGGTGCGGCTTATCAAGGTCATATCCTGGGACAACTGGAGGATCGATAAAAGAAGTAGGCTCACATTGAGAGACTGGGAGCGCTTCGAAACCTACTTCATGATGCTAAACTCTAGATCCTTCTCCAGCATCCGGATACTTGGCAGCCAAATTTTCTTTTTCAAGAGCGACGATTGTATCGTGGAGGACCTTCGGTTCATCTCCGACAAGTATTTGAGCTTCCAGTTCGAACTCATCGATAGTCGTAGCATCGCGGATCATATTTTCGTCATCTACCAAGCAACTCCAGGTCTTGTATAGTTGAAAAGGATAATCTTCGTCGAGCCAATCTAAGTTGCGGTTTCTTAAGACATTGGCATTGTACGTGACCAGGAGATCTTCAAATTCATTCTCCATCCTGGCCTCCACTGCTTTAATTTCCTTATCCATCATGACATCGGCTTTCTGGGCCTTCAAGTTCGCTGCATCCCTCTCCTCCTTAAGTACCACAGCCTGTTCAGATGCCTCTTGGGTGACTTTATTGACCTCATCTTTTCCCTTGATGGCCTCGGCTAATTTCGCCTTTAACTCTTCGACCTCTTTCCATGCCTCATCCCTTTCCCGAGTGATTACAATGTCATGGTGGCCCATCTCCTGCACCAGGTCCATGTGAGCTTTTTGCATGTTTTCCATAGACTGTCTAGCCTCATCGGCTCTCTTATCGGCCTCCATCTCCGATTTTCTTAAAGATTCAGCTTTATTATTAAGCATTTCTATTATTCTGTCTTTTTGAGCAAGGTTGGCCTCCAGTTTCTCAATTGTCTTAGCCCGCTCGAAAGATACTGTAGAAACTCTCTCAGCCGTCTTAACCCATTCCATGTACTGGTTTTATGCATCATGCACGTAGTCCTGCACCAGTCTTTCTATGTCGTTGGGAATTCTTTTCAAGTTTGGAGGAAAGTGGAAGCCATCAAAACAGATAGTCGAAAAATCTTTCTTTAACTTAGCAATTCAAATGGCTCCCTCCCTTGTGGGCTCGACAATGACTTGCACTACAGCAACGGGAGTTTCCATTTCAGTTCTACGGCATTGATCGCCGGATTTCGAAGTATGAGGAGGCGCTACTTGGTGTGCAGTTTCAGAAGACTGCCTGCCACAACCGGATGGTTTTGAGGAACCTTTAGGTGGTGGCGACCGGGAGCGGCGCCTACTTTGATGTGACCTTTCCTTCTGCCTATCATAACGCTCATGCTCTTGGCTGGAATGGTGGCCGCGATCGTAGTCTCTTTCACTTTCATGCCTATGAGATTCATAGTAAGAGCTGGAAGAATGGTGTTTGGAGCAAAGATTGCTGAGCATAGACCCCTGCCTTACAATCGTGTCTGTAAAATGAAAAGAGAAGCAGAATTAGTCATCTCCAGAGATTAGAAAACATGTGATAAGAAATTGTGTGCTGCCATGAAGTGCGTGTATGCATGTGCAAACCCCTCAACCAACCGATTGTGGTGGCCTTACTCATAGGAGTTGGCTCCCCTATATCTAAAGAAGTTAAGCTTGTGCCAGTTCGCGGCGGAGAAGGGAGTCCCTCTAATCCAAGACCTTGGAATGAAGCTATGTCATATGGAATAGGGACATCAGATAATCCTCTCAAAGAACTTTCCATTTGCGAAGAGGAAGTCTCCAGACTTATAGCAGCCGTAGCGGGCAGAGATACTATGACGGTCTTATGCTCTTGGATTTGTGGGCGATAGTCTTGCCTTTTCTTTTTGATTCTGATAGTTGGAGACTCTACGAAGGCGCAACTGCGGGCTCATCCCCAGCTGGCATACTCTCGTCATCACCCCGTTTAGTGATTATGACTCCAGGAGCTCTTCTTCCTCCTTGCCTTACCGGAGCCACCCTGGGAACTCCTATTAGCCCAATGCTTTGATCTTTCTCTATAAGCCCCACGGCGATCTAGTTTTCATCAGTAAGAACTTCATCGATTTCTCTATGTTCAGCTGGCACTGATTGGAGAGTCCTTACTATCTCCTTGAATTGCACTCCTTCGGGCCGGGGAATCAAAGCTGTAAGAGAAACACAGTATTAGACTCAGCATCAACTTATATTACCCAGTTAATCGATGAAGAAGTTGGAGCACTTATGTCTAACTAGCCACCGTCTAGCAAATCCTGGTGGACATCTAACGAAGAACCATTCAGTCTTGAAGTAGCTCAATTTACTCCAAGCACCTGCCACTACTTGGCAGTTTCTGACTGCTTCTAGGAAAGTAAACGAAGGGTTATCGCCATGACTCTTGACGTTGAACAAGTATTTGATTTCCTCGATGGTCGGGGGTCGGAAAAGATTCTCCATGTAGATAATATAAAAGCTGTTGAGAAGAGCATATCCGTTCGGATGCAATTGAGAAGGGGCAATCCTAAAAAAGAACAGCGCTTCCCGAATAAATTGGTTGAACGGGGGCAACGTTCCGGCTACACAAATAAATATGTTGCAAGTAGTAAACCCCTCCGGGGGATTGTGCGCTCTATCCTCCGGCCCCGGTAGTAGAACGTCTTCGAGTGATAGACCATGCTTGAGACAGATCCTGCCTAGCATATCTTCGGAGATTTTGGAATGAACATAATCCTTCGGATTCAAAACCAATGTTGCACCCGGCAGTTCATCCGAGGCAGGACTAACTACATCTGTTGCGATGTCTAGCACTTCGATTCTAGGAATTGGAGGACTCTGAATTTCCTGTAGCTCGGAGCTTCTGGGATCCATAGCTATTGAACTCGGTAAAAATCATCATTAGATGGAAATAAACCCGTGTTCCCCCATTGCGAAGTGAATGATCGTGTTGTGTAGTGCAGTGCTACATAATACTTTAAATTTCTACAAGTTTGAAAGATGGTAAAACGATGAGACTTCGAGATTTGACCAGAGTGACCGTCATCGCTGACCGTCCCAACTATGCCATCCTGACTTCGAAGAACGATCCATGTTAAAGTTTGTTATGTTTGTCAAATTACAGATCCATCGACGAGATTTGAAGGATAATCAAATATGCAGTTTAACAGTCAAGTCCAGATATGCAAGGTTAAAGCTCGTCGGAGTCCAATGTTCGAGTATGCAAGAAGTAACTGGTTTCGTATCCATCAAGGTTCAACTTGGATCATTCCTCTTAAAGCCTGTTTTCGTATCGATCCGAAGGGTTTGATTTCATATCAATCGATCCATGCATCACTACGCTTCGTATCGATCCCCAGGGCCCTAGCTTCTATGCAGTTTAACAGTGAAGTCCAGATATGCAAGGCTAAAGCTCGTTGGAGTCTAATGTTCGAGTATGCAAGAAGTAACTGGTTTCGTATCCATCAAGGTTCAACTTGGATCATTCCTCTTAAAGCCTGTTTTCATATCAATCCAAAGGGTTTGATTTCATATCAATCGATCCATGCATCACTACGCTTCGTATCGATCCCCAAGGCCCTAGCTTCGTATTGATCACTCCAAGCATCAATGCTTTTTGTATCGATCCAAAGACCCTGGCTTCAGATCGATCACCATGCCTCTTCCATCGATACGAACTGCTTTGTCTTTGATCGATCAAAAAACTACTCCACTTGCAAAACTACTTCACAACATCCCAGATCGATCCATATCTCGTATCGATACGAGTTTGAGACAAGAATTTGGAAGTCAGTGACTCCACCGCCTCGCTTGATCGCTCTCCTTCTTCCCTAAGCTTCCAAAACGCCATTAAAATAGTTCCTCGACCTCACTCCAACCATATTCTGGCATCAACGACGTCGGAATTGGCCATTTCCTTGGATGAGATGGCATCGAAACTCAAGTCTCGTCACCTTAAGATGGATTTAGTCAATTAATTATCTAGTTTAAAGGGATTGGATTGAAGGATTAATTGGTTAGCCGATTGAAGATGAAGGCTTTTGCAGTTTCTCGTATTTCCGATCGATACGAAGTAGAAAGTTAAGACAATGGCAAGTAAAAATTTTCTAAGTCCAAAATCCTTTTATATGGTTTCGTACCCAGGGGAAGATGTTTCGTATCCCCGTTGCTCTACCGAGAGAATCGGTCACTTCCATCGATACGAAGGCACAGCTTCGTATCCATCAACACAAGGCAGTCCAGCTAGTTCATATCCATTGGCACTTCGTATCCATCAATGACCACCATCTATTTCGTATCCATCGATACGAAACCCATCGATACGAAAGTCACTGCAAGATCATATTTGAACCATTCAACTCCATCGATACGTAACGTCAATTTCGTATCCGTCTGTTAGAAGACCCAAAACCTCATATCCATCGATACGAAGCATCCCTAGAGACTATCTATTTCGAATCGATAGCCATCAATATGAAGCATACATTCCAACATCTCAGATCGATCCAGGAGAGGATTGATATGAAGGAGTGAGTTAAAGCAACCATCAATCGTTTTTACAACTCAAATTTCACATCGATCCAGGAGAGGATCGATATGAAACTCGATCCAAACAAGAACAAAAGAACTTGACAACGACCCATGAACGTGCAAACGCGAACATGAGTCAGGTTAACATACGTGCATATATGACAAACTAACATTTGATTTTCAAAGTTAACAGGAATAGAATGCTTACCTGGTGACCACCAAAATAGTGAACAACAAATTGCTAGCACTCAACCTTCAGTTACAACAAAACATTGCACGATCATTAGCAGCCTACAATTCAGCATTTATATAATTGGAAATTAATCAAGGGTTACATCGCTTGGCGAAAAGACAACAACTGTTCAACAAATCGGATAAAACTTTTTCAGAGTAAAGAATGCAGCTTTTCAAAGCATGTCATGTTCACATAGGACGTACTTTGGGGGGCAAATGTTATCTCGCCTTTTGGCAAGGCCGTGACACCATGGACTTGACTAGAAACTAAGGACAATCCATCCCGAAGATCGGTTATACATAGGTTCACGATGGATACAGGAAATTTTGGTCTGAGTTCAGATCGAGCTACAATTAGCTTAGTATGACTAACAAAGCTATGAAATGCAACATTCCAAATTTCAGGTCAATCGGAGTTCGAATGCTCGAGTTATGGATCGATAGAGATTCGTGTGAAACATGCTTACTTCGTATCCATCACCTTCGTATCCATCAGATTCAAATCCATCCCCTTCATATCCATCAGGCAATAGCATCTCTCGGATCGATCAAAGCCCATCTACTCAACAATGACCTGTTTCGTATCGATCCCCTATATATTTCGTATCGACCAGCCAAACGATCGATACGAACCAGTAACCAAGTATCGATACAAACCAGCTTGCAAGCATCGATACGAAGAGAAGCAACCTCTGATCGATACGAAGGAAGTAGTCTGACCAAGGGAAGCAGTCTACTAGCATGAAACTTGGATCTCCACAAAATGCTCAAGACACGTCATCAATACGAAATCGATCGCAACCACCAGTCAAACTGCAAAATCAACCTTGGATCGATCATAACACAAAAACTGCAAGTCTAAATGCCTCCAAATTTCTATAGAAGCTTTCTTATCATCTGAAGGACCACCATGATCGATCGCAGCTCAAATGGAGCTAATATTGATCGATACGAAGATGATGGGGATCGATCCCAAATGACCCCTGATCGATCTGGTGAGCCCACCCACGTGTGAGAAAAGGTATTCCGAGCTTTGAGGGAGATATTTCTAGATCTACTCCTATAAATAGCACCCCTACGCCTACAGAAAAAGGACTTTTTGGTGCTTCTACGCCATTACTCTGCCGCAATTCCATTGTAACTTGAGAGCTAGTGATTTGTACTATTGTAATCAGTTGTCAATCATCAGTAAACAACAAAACTATTCAAAGTGGACGTAGGCTACAACGCCGAACCACTATAGATTCTTGTCTCTTTCTGTTTATGTTTGATTTTATTGGTGTGATCGTTAGATTAGCCTCTTTTTCCATTAAATTTCTTCATTCTAATCTCTTCAATTACATCCGAAGAGTGTTGTGCCCAATTTTGGTACAAACAAAGGTGTATATTGTAAATGTGGAAAGGTACAGCATGATAATATAATACAACAACAACATGAGAAGTGCATGACACACATATGCACGCACATGCATACACACACACACAAATATATATATATATATAATTTTACAATAATTAAATAAATTATAATGTCATGTGTATATTTGAAAATTTAAAATATGTTAGTTCAATTTAGTTTAACTAGTTTAAACATATATTTTATGTTCAAAAGATAAATGTACATTTAATAAGATTATGTAATACCTTAAGGATGTAGTCTTTGAACACACATTAACTGATGGTATCTCCTAGATTCATCTTAAATTGATCTTTAGACGCAGCAATGGCCTAAAGTACCTTGATTTTATTTGATTTTGATGTAACTTGCTTTAAAGTAATTTGGGCCATGGTGGGGGAGGAAAGAAATCACCGCCATGGGTGGTAAGGAGCGAGAGCAGGAGAGAGAGAGAGAAATGAATGAGGGGTATGTTGATTTAAATATAGAAAGGGCGAAGATGAGTTATCCTCCTTTTACTGTTTTTTTGTTTACCAATTCCGGATCAGATCTGCAATTCAAAACCATCATATCTCCTCTTGTCCTTTAGGCCGGCCATAACATTGGTTATATGGACCATCAAACATTCTAGACCTATTTAGTAATTAACATCATTTAAATTGTATTTAAATGTGCATCGATATTGTATATTGATACGTACATATATAACTTCTGTACATGCATTCAATTAATTACTAATGGCACACAAAAAGTTACTTATAATACCCAGTAAATTAAATAAATAATATTAATTAATATTAATTAATTTATAACAATTATAAATCAAATAAACCGTATTGTATTTCGAAGCATTCACCATATGGTTTTGCGACTCGTAGGTGTAAATTCAGTCGGTAATTAATATCAAACTATTTGAATATTAATGTTCATTCATAACCTTAGCCAGTAGAGCGATAATTCGGTTGAATTTATCGCTTGTACATCTTTATTGATAAAATCCAATTTTAGAATTTAAGTGGTACTGTATAGTAATGATTATTTACATTAATTCTCTTCGTCAACACTATATCACTTTAGGATTTATAGAATTTGGTTTTGGTCAAAATACCAATATCGTCCATATTTAACTTGGTTAGTCTATAAACAAGTTTGTGGTTCTAATAACATTTATTAATAACCATGCTATTTTGACCAGAAATTTTGACTTTAAGTTAACTACAGTTCACCATAATACTCACCTCGTACAATTAAGGTGTCAAATTCTCTATTGAATAGTGTTTTACTTCCAATGCTTCAACTTAAACCCAATTACAGTCGCTCGATGGCCCCCATGCCATGATTTGACTATAATCAAAAAGGAGTACCCACACTGAAGCTCAACGGTATTTTCAACTCTAGAGAACTAAGTAGCGCGTCACTATGAGGTTTTCTGTTTGGCCTAAGAATAATCGAAGAAATATTACTGAACATCTCATGCCAGATGGAACTATAACTCTGTTTATTCAATATCCTTACCACACATAAGATATAATCACACAAAGTTCACCAATCATCTATAAAACAGATTTTATTCATAGAAAATATATTAAAATTTCCAAAAGACTTTATATTATTTTAAATATCCTTTTCTTCATTTATTTAGAACCATAATAAGGATTTCAATCCTTTTAATACATTTCCAAATCTCTTTTCCATAGTTAAAATAAAAGACTGCTCCTTTATAATCAACTATCGTCCATAACAATCATCCCACAACATCCAGTAATTGAATATAATATTTAAATGAATTTATAAGCCTCAAAATTAATTACTATTTACTTTAAACCATAGAATATGATTTTAAGTCTTCTTTATACTCAAAAATACTTGAAAACATTTCTAAATCAATTAATAGCATTTACAAATCATTCCATAATTTACTAGAATTAAATAGTATTTTGAATAAATTTTTAATGCCAAAAAACAATTTTTAGGTATTTTTAAAACTCAATTAATTAAATAATTAATATGAAGTTAAAATAAAAGTTGTTCACAGAAATATTTTCATACTTAGAATGCATCAAATTTCTACTTTTAAATCCAAATTTAATATCAATTTCAAAGAATTTTTTTAAATACAATTAAGGTTTCACTGGTCTGGAGCATCACTGCTCCAAGCCAACCATCGGTTGACTGCTTCCCCGAGGGAAGGTAGACCGTTGGTGATGCGGTATGGGCAGTGAAGTCCAAGCCATAAGCTATTTTGGGGTCCTCGAGCTCATTTACTGTTCAATTGATCCTCTACACTCTCCATTCTAGCATGATTTGAAGCAATAATAATCAACAATCAAGCAATCAAATCCAACATATCAATTCAAGAATGGTTTATAGTAATGGGTTTAGTGATGCACAAAGCAATATTCATTCACATTAAACATCAATAGGAAGTCATTCAAACATTCAAAACATATATTCATGAGTGAAGAATCACTCACCTTAGCTCTAGCAACCAATAATCACCATTTGCACCTCATAGCTCCTCCGATCTTCATCTTCTCCACTTACTTTAAACAACACTTGACTCCAAACTTAAGCAACATCCCATTTTGAATGCTTCTTGTGGTGTAGTTCCTTGTTGAGAAGCTTATATTTTAATTTTAAGATTTTTGGGATTTTATTTGATTTGATATGAATTTTAAAGAAGAGGCTAGGGTTGCTTTCATTTTCAAAAAGTGAGAAAATGAGCTATAGGGTTAGTAATACGGGAGATAATTTTTGGACGAACAAGGAAGGATCTAGAATTATCAAGGGTGGGCTAGTTCTTTCTCTTGGCAAAGAAATTTGGACTGCATGGGCCACAAAATAAATTCTTTTCCATCTATTTTCTACATTCCCCTTCACCAAACAGTTATTGTAAAAAATCAAATAATTCCCAAACTTAAGTAAAAATCAAATTTATTTATTAATAGTGTTTTCGCAACATTGTATAATTTTTATAAAACTAGTTTCCCTTAATTTCCCCATTTAAAAATAATTAACCCAAATCACAGTATTAGGCCCATTGTAATATAATCATTTATTAGCTCAGATAATTAAATAAATATCCATTCTTTATTGTAATAAATTCCAAAACTCCTCTATTTACCATTTTTTAACTTTATAAAATTGTTAAAATCAATATTACCTGAAAATAATCAAAATTACCATTTATTAATAATTTTGTAACTTCAAATTATTAAATACAAAATAATTCATTTAATAATAACCTAAAAAATAATATATTTCTATATAAGTAAATATCACTAATTAAAATTATCTTTCTCCCGAATCTCAACAATAAATATTTTATTATCACAATTCTTACTTTCCAAAACACTTCATTATTTAAATCCCAACAAGATTACTATATAACCGATATACACAATTAAATCCCCAAAGTATTCACACTTTATTATAAAATCTCATTTTTATTTAAATCTCTATTATTAAATTTTGCTTAATCGCTTCTCAACATTGGGTTGTTACAGACTCCCTCCTTAAGGAAATTGTATCCTCGCAACTTCTCCTTAAGGAAAGTCTATAACAAGCTAATACTTCTTGCTTTTCTATACCCATCTATAGTTACACACACCAACAAAAAAACCAAAATTGCAACCATCAAAACAAATAACAATCATCAAAGCAATCCAAAATAAAGCTTTATATTTACTTTTTGGGGTTAACACAAGGAGTGATCTGCATCAACCCGTTAAGTATTACATAGAACGACACACAACACTGTCAAAATCTTTAATAATAGTTGTAATAGGTTTGGTGTCACACTTTTTTGGTATCAACGTGAACTATCAAAAATGCCCCTCTATATACTATCAAATCTTAATCACTTAAAAATAGGATCTAATATTAAACTTCTTTTACAAATTCAAACGCTCCTAAAAGTAGGATCTAACAATTAAACATGCTTTACAAATTCAAAACGCTTCTAACAATATGATCTAAAATTAAACTTCCTTTACAAATTCAAAATACTTCTTTACAAATATACAATCTTAATATCACTTGAAAAAAAAAATCATTTTTTTGACAGATTTCAACATATACAATTTATAAGGAAAACAATTCACGCGCGAAGTGCGTGCTGCCTTAACACTCGTATTTGATAATTAGGTTCTAGCCTCTACCTAGGCTTACACTACCCATTGTATTGAATAAACAACTATCCAAAGCTCAAAAAAACCATAACAACATATTATATCTTTACGGTGGCTTACCCAAACAATGGACTATCATCCTTGCCTACCATCCATGGACATGAGTTATGAGTTAAACAACTCATTTAGGAATACACCCCTCTAATACCATAATACACATACGATGTCAAAATTTTCGGAAAACTTCGGATTAATCACTATGGTACGAAGTATATTCTGAAAATCCTCAAATCCTAAATCACGATATACAAACGCATCATATACAAATCCATAATATCCCTTTAAAACAAACACCTTCATATTTATAAATACAAAATCCGTTAATTTCTTTCAATATGTTAAAACATCTAGACTATTTATTGCTTTAAAGATGAAGATAGATAAAATAATCCATAAATCTTCTTACCTACCAAAACTTTTCTCATACATATATATAATATAGAGGACCCAAAAATACATTTATAAAACTCGATACTTCAAATTTGAAAACTTATATATATCCTCAAACTGGTCCTCTTCTTAAAACTTCAATTCCCATATAGAAAATTCAAATTTTTTGCAGAACACTTTAAATAAAAGTTCTCCTTACAATCTTAGCTTTCCAGAAAACACAAAATCATAGGAAACAGATCAACTATATAGAAGTTATGCTCTAATAATTCAACATCTCAACTCAAAAAACTTGGACAAGGATGTACTTCTTCTCAAAACAAATTTTTGGCATATGAGAACTTCACTATTTCAAAAGTCTTAACATTAAAGTTATCATTTACAGAAATACCCTTCAAGCAAATGAATGGTTCCCAAAATCCCATCCCATGGTTTTGACTCTATTCAAATGTACTTTGTAAATCTAAAACTGAATAAAATCACCTTTCAACAAGGTTGTTTACTTTCAGACACATATTTAAAAATTTCAAGAGCTAACCTTTTCGTAAAAAGTTGAGGATAAGTAACGAAGTGAATTTTATTACCATTATTTATAGTTTCAAAACTTCTCATTAAAAGTAACTTCCTTTCGGAAACAAATTTTCAAAACACTTCTTCAATTTTAAACACTTTACCTTGGATAAATCTCTTTCAATTTTTTTAAAATATTCACTTCATTTCAAGTAAATTCACAAAACAATCTCAATATAATCCTTTAATTCAAAAACTCAAAATTTTAGAAATACCTAGAATGTTCTTTTAATTTGAAAACTTAATTTTCCACAATCAAATTTATGCACGTATTTAAATAGAGATTATTATCAATGCAAAACAATAAATAATATAAATACTTCTAAATTCATTTCATATAAACGACTTCTCTTTGTCACTTTAATGGAAAATTTTAATCAATACTTGCAAATATTATAATACATTATTTCTTTGAATAATTCTTTTCAACCTCATAGTTTCAAGTTCACAAAATACATTTTCACTTTTTTTTCTAAATTATTTGTTACTTTATTCATTATAAAGTTATACTTTACCAAAATTATTCACAAAATAAGAACTTTACTCCAAATATATATATGAAATATATTCCTATTTCAATATTGTTATATCTTGTTTTTATAAAATTACTCCAAATATTTACTACACTTTTCTCTTGAAAACATTTTCTCCATAAAATACTTGTTATTCACATATATAATTTTTCAAAATAATC
This sequence comes from Allium fistulosum, assembly GCA_030737815.1. NCBI lineage: Eukaryota > Viridiplantae > Streptophyta > Magnoliopsida > Asparagales > Amaryllidaceae > Allium > Allium fistulosum. The sequence continues at coordinate 85,038,265 of CM060901.1, read as the reverse complement.
AACCTTTACTCAAGCTCTATGAATACCGTATTAGTTTCAAAATTATTTTAAGTTGGATACTTACACACACACACATCTAACTACAGCACTACATCACCATCATATTCATTCAAGTCACAACACAGTCATGCAACATACCATTTGTAACGACCTAGAATTTCTGTCATTCGAAATTCGTATATATAATTGATTTTAAATATTCCCAAGTAAAATTTTATAAGCTGAATAAATTATATTTCGAATATATAGATTTAATTGAATAATTAAATCGATAATTTAATATTTGAAATTGCAGAAATAATTGAAATCTAGATTTAATGTGAATAAAAATGATTTATAAAGTTGTTTTAAATTCTATTTGAATTAGAATGATGTTAGAGAACTTTTAAAATTGATTTAAAGTTAAATTGTAGAAATTGAATATTTTAATATTTAATTAACGAGTGAAAATGGTCATTTAACCGTCTCGGATTTTGGCAAAACCAGTTTCATCGGATCCGTAATGTTATATTATTGTAAGGTTTCAAATTTCATGTTAGTTGGATTTACGGTTTGTCCGGGGCAAGCTAAAACGCGTAGAAATCAGTTTAAGTGAATTTTAAATTTAAATACGTCGATTTGAAAACTTATCTTCCACATATGATCGAATTGGCTCCCGATATATATTCCATTGTATAGGGGTAAAACATTATAAACGCCAGGCGGCACGGTTCGTTTTGAGTTCGGAAAAATTTCGGGTGAATAGTGTCGCGAATATTTCTATATAAGGCCACTTCATTTTAACTTTTTTCACAAAACTACGGTTACAAGCCCTAGCCGCCACTAATGAAATACACGGCCAGAAATACATCCTCCTCCTCCTCGTTTTTCTTCAAATCTACGCATTATTTCGAGAAATCTCCAACTACAAAGTTGAAGAGGGCAACGAGATCTAGGATATCAACGACTACGATCTAATTTCGAGCCACAGATCATTGGCAATTCTCATTCAAACACGCGGCGTTCATGCGCGCTTTTCGAAGCGAAGGTGGGGCCGAGTTCGACCGGCCTCTAGCCGTGGGTAGCTCTTGTCGAGGGCATTTGGGTGGAAGTCTCCGATCGTCGTCAAAGTGATGGAGTGGGTCGCGAAAATTCAAGCAAGATGGCGACTATTATGGGTTCATTTGCGTACGAAAGCCTGGGGAAGGAGAAGCAAAACTAGCGGCCAGGATTTCAAGTTGAAAACGCACGGCCCGATTTGATTTAAGGTTAAGAATAAAAAAGAAAATTGTATATTAATTTATATAAAAATTCGTACAAACTTTAAAACGCTACAACTTTGTCTTACGAGGTCCGTTTTTGACGAAACGAATTGTGCTGGGTTCGTAGTGACGAGCACTACATTTTAGAGCTGGTTTGGAGTTGATTGGAGCTAGTGTGAATTTTGGGTAAAATTAAACGTGTGTTTAATTTTATTCGGAATAAAACACTGCAAATGCTATTGGAACCAATGTGAGTACAACTCACTCTTTCTGACTCACTGATATTTTTATATAAGTGAAAATAAATATTATTTATGACGATTGATGATTGTTTGGATGATATATAATATATTGATTGGTATTTGGATATATTCCTGCCTAGTGGAGCAGATGACCCTATACGTTCCCGTGTATGAGCGGATGACCCTATGTACGCACGTCTGCCTTGAAGCGGACATTGTACACATATTCTAATATGTATATTTGTTGCAGGTGACAGGTTGGAGGGATCCAACTGGATTCCTCACCATTATTGATTTATTTACAGATATTGTGATATATGCTGTTATTCATATGATATATGATGTTTTGGATGCCGTGATTGATGTATTTGGTGCTGTTGCATCATTGGGCTTATTTTTGGAATTTAAAAATGTTGAAGTGATGATTTCCAAATTTAAAAGGATTTTAAAGTGATTTTGAAAATAGATGTTTTATTGAATTTTAAATTGTTAAGAAAGGAATTTATTTTAAATGAATAAAAGTGATAATTTTTATGTTATAAAAATTATGATATTTGTGCAATATAGCCAGAATATGATTTTTGAAATATGAAGTTAACTATTTTGTGAAATAGTATAAATTGAGATTTTTGAACTATATTAAATGGTTTATATATGAGATTTATAAAATTTAATTTTTATAAATCAAAGTAATTGAATTATAAAAGAGTTTTGAAAATGTTAAAATAAAGTTATAGTTGGATTTTATAAGTCAATCAGATTTATAAATTTGTGAAGTTATATAAAAGAATGATTTTGTAAATAAACAGAATTTTAAGTAATTTACTAATTAGGATTTTGGACATGTAATTATGTATTAAATGGAATTGGTTTATAAAAGGATTTTATAAGTGGAAGTTTTTATAAAATAGAAATGTGAATTTATAAACACTATTTTATAAATCCGAAACCAATTGATTTTGATAAATTAAATATAGAAGATTATTAAAGGTATTATATCCACGATTTTGGACAGTGGATAATCCTTTAATAAATAATGTGTAGAAGTATTGAATTTGGTTAGAGAGTTATATTCACGATTTTGGACAGTGAATAATATTTGAAGTTAAATAAATGTTTTGAAAATGATAGTTTAAATGAAGTAAAATAGTTTAAAGATGTTTTAAATGTGTTAAGTATCGAATACATAGACTTCAACATTCATTGTTGAAATAGACGTTTTCAAGAAGTAAGAAAATGATGGACTATAACATTGTTGTTATAGTAAATGATTTTCGAAAGAAAATGTTTTGTACAATATACAGGATTTATATTCTATCTTATTTTCGAATCCTTATACTATTGATTTTGGGTTGTCGTAACGATGTTTTACGCAGCATTCATTTTGACCCGAATAAATGTGTTTTAAAGAGAATGTTTTCTTTAAAGAATAAAATATATACTTAATCCTGATTTAAGTATATGTAATATTTTCCAAGCGTTGAAAATAATAGATTTGTGAATTACTTATTATTAAATAAGTATATGGAAATGTTTTCCAATGTTGAAATGATTTTTGAGATTATATATTTTTAAAGATAATTTGAGGTGAATATTTGGCAATTGATTCAATTGATAAAAGGTTAATTAAAGGGCCTAGTGATTGTATATAGTGCTAAATATTTGTTTGTTTATTTTGATAGTTAAATAACCGACTATCAAATTTGGCCATATTTTAATTCCTCGACTTGATGTGGGAACTATTTAGTCGTACATTTTGTATGTTGCCTTCTGTGTAGGCTTGATTATCATTTGTGTTGAGGATGTGGTTTTGTATAGTGCAGAGTATTACTCCAATCTATCGAGATTCCTTCTTGGCCCGAAGGATAGCAAGTTAAAAGATGGAGACATGATAAGTCTATGAGACTTAGTTTCTGTGTGAGGTTGAGAAACGCTTTTGCGTTGTTGGTGCGAAGAGACCGGGATCAGATTTATCTGAAAACCACTTCGGACCAACGTATATGCGATGATTGTGCAGGTTGCTTGTGATGATATTGATATTTCGGAGTTTCATAGTGGAGGACTGCTTGTTGATCGTTTGGGGTTAAAATCCCAATATACATCCAGTAGCAGTTCTCTCTTCATTATGAAATATCCAATGCGAGGACTATTCGCTACTAATCCAAGGGATTTTCCCGACAGGATGTGGTAGGAAAGTACCTTCGGTTTGTCCTGTTCCTGGACAACTTGTATGGATGTTTGTCTGACATTGCATTTCTACAGATTACATACATTGGTTTTTACATACATCAATGGTGGTGGAGAAGGCAACTTCTCTTAGCTTAACACCCTCCTTGAGACGTATGAGCTCAAGGGTTGTATTTTTGTGGAAGGCAATTAGTAGTCGACGGAAATGGCCATGTGGCATTCAAAGTGATGTGATTGTGATTGTGAAAGGTAATCGTTACCTCAGGCCTCATCAACCGGAAATGACCAAAACAGGGTTAGATGCGACAAGGCTATGTGGGTCGCTCCCATTAGGTATGATCATCCTCTTCTAGATATATCTTTACACGCTATGACATCGTGTATCTGATTATTGTGGTTTGTATGCTAGAGGGCCCTCGGTAAAGGTCGGTAACGACCGGAGGATGACATATTCGGTACCATCTAGTTATAGAGGTTGGCCGGTCTTGTGTTGGTAGAGAAACTTTGTGATGGTTTCTCGGGACATCCATCTAGAGGTGTACCCCTTCGGAAGGTAGTCCCTTCACCTGGTCATTTGTATGGAAATCCAAACCCCACTACGTGTCTGCCATTTTAATTGTAGAGCCTAGTATGCTGGAATTTAATAATGGTAACAATTTCGGCTATTTTGAATATTATTTGTATATAGTAGACACTACTATAATATCAGAGGATTTGATATGAGATGTTTTAGTTATCGTAAGGTAAAAACATGTCCGTGTTTATGTGTGGACTTGTCTTACGAGATACTTTTGTCTTGATAAATGAAAAGTTTTGGTAATCTAATAAATTCAGTTGAGTGTGTTTCTCACGCTGGTTTACCAGACTGATCCGGGCGTTCTTCCCTTTCAATGCTCGAGTCAGACCGAGTATATTTGCAGGTTTAGATTGGTGCTTTTGGAGCTTCAACAGGAGAGCTAGAGATCTTCATTTCGTATACACGTATCTGTTTTGCTTGATTATCCGCTGTGCTTAGTTGTTGTATATTATCAGCAATTGTGAGGACAGATTATTATAACTGTCTATGCTGATAACTATTGATTGATTGTTGTACTCTGATTGATGTATGTATATACAGTTTCTGTTTTGTAAAGATCATTGATATGATATTATATGTTTTCCGCTGCGATGTGAGATTCTGTATTGTTCTGTTTGTTCTATCTTTTCTCTTTCTTCTCTTCTTCTCTCTTCTTTTCTTTCTCTTGCCTTTCCATCAGTCTGTGCTTCTTGGGTCGGACATGTGTGGATTATTGTCGATTCAAAGGGTACGGATTTGCGGGTTGTCACACCATTCTCTCAATTCATATCATCACACAACATATACTTTCAAATTCAGAAATATTTTCAAATTTAACGATTATCCTTCTTGATAATCTCATGTAATGCGATTGACCATACAATGGACATACAGTCTCAAGTATAGTCTCTACTCATCATCATCCTACATTGAACTCAAAGGGGTGTACAAATGTCATATGTCTATCGATCACACATCATAACCAGAAGGGTGACTGACAACACTCATTTGCCTTAGGAGACTACATGCGTGCCCTTTTGGCACTGCTTCTACAGTCTTTAGTTACCTTTAGAGATGAGTATTATTTGGTCAAACCAAATAAACCAACCAAACCAATTCATTTTGGTCGGTTTGGTTTGGTTTTGAAACTAGATTGGTTTATAATCGATCAATAAAAAATGTAGTTTGGTTATCGGTTTAACCAAATTAATCGAACTTTTATTATATTTTCAAAATTATCAACGTCATAATAATTTATTTAGATTAGTTTAGAGATCCTAATAAATTTTATTTATCATATGTGTGTCAAAATTACGTTTAGAAAGCATAAGAATGGTAAATGAGAATACTTTAATCATATATTTATGTTTTATTTCAAACTACAATGAATATTCCAAACATAAACTGTAAAACATTTTTAGTTCAGTTAAATCAGATAACCAGACGAACCAACCAAACTTAATTTGGTTGGTTTGGTTTTCATTTTTATTAGTTTTAGTTCGGTTTAACATTTTTCATCATCGGATAAACTAAATCAACTAAACGCTCATCCCTAGTTACCTCGATGGCAATTATGACTCAATATCCATTAGGGGAAGTCTACGCTATGCAATGGCTACGACTGTGACAACCTACATACCAATGGGATCGAATTTTCGTTAAGTCGAAAACCCAAGTCCAGCAAAGTACGGATAGTTGATTTTTGGTATCCTGTAAATAAACAAATGCATATCAAAGCAATACCGATATACACTCATAGTAGAATAGTAAAGTATAATAAAACATATAGTTACTAACCAAGGTTGACACTTCAGAGATAAATTGCCCTTGTCAGTGTCGAGCACGCATATGGAAATCTGTCCTTCTACCGTTCCCACTTTGCACTAGTACATGTCCCCATAAAGCTATCATGTGGGTCGTAATGAGGAAGAGGTCAGAACAACGTTCTGGTGATTAGTGAAGTACACATTGTATACATAACACTAGTTTATATCGATTGTCTTCCATTACATGTTATGTTTTTTATTTTACTTAGTTGTCTCGACTCCAGTACGCGTACGGTATGCCCATCTACCTAAAGTAGACCATAACTATATATATAAGTAACACTGTGACAACTGCCTTGAAACGGACCTAATTTTCGACTCAGAAACGATCCATCGAACATTAGACCCATTCCAAAGCTGGCCGTTGGTTGGTAAAATTGATACAATAAACAACACAGAGCTATATATCTACATATCTAGAATCTCACAATGTAAGGATAAAATATAACAGCAATACAGTACTCATTTTATTTAAATATTCAAATGTCAAAAACATACAACATAATCCCATATAACAGTGCCAAATATTCGTGGTACAATATCTAAAAGTACATCATGTTTTAATGGGTACATTAGAAATAGAAAATTAACATAAATAGTTAATCAACTGCCATAAATCTACGTCTTCGCCCCCATCTCTGGAAATCTGCATCTTCATCTCTAACCGGTATTGTAATTAGGAGGGAGTCAGAATAACAATGTCTGGTGAATAAACTCTTGGGTTTTTCTATAATAGTACTTAGGCAGTATAATTTATATAAAAAAATGTCTTACGTATCCTAACTATACTGTAAGTCTTCCAACAATAAGCCCTGAGGCTTTCCCAGTCCAATTCCATAAACATTTCCCTTTCTGTAATGACTCGGAATTTCGAACACTTCATATTTAAATATCTGAATTATTTAAATATTTTTGTCCAAGATTTAATATGATTAAATATGATTTTATAACATTCTTAAATACTTTTTAATTAATAACTAATGTTAGAAAACTTATTTTTGAAAAGTGTTTACAAAAATATAGACTTTGGATAAAGACTGAAAATATGACCGGCAAACGTTTTGTTAAAAATCAACTTTTTATTCAATACAAGTTGTGTAAATATGTTGCAACTTGAATAGCTATCATATGTAAACATATGACAAGAATTAAAACACATCTTTTACTAACTAATAATTAATTAGTGTATATTAGCAAAAAGTAAGCATAGACAAGAGTACATAAAGGACCCTTAAATCACTCCTTGATTTAGGGAAAGCATGCTTGTGTAAGAGCATAGTCTTACATGCTTAACTTTATGGCTAAGGAGGGAGTTTTTGAATATTTTCCATCTATTTCCTAAGGCTATAAATAAACATGCAAGGTCTCTTCATTTTCTACAACAAATCCAGTTACAGGTCGTCGGTATTTCAAGCTATTCTTGTAGTATCCTCTTCTTTTTGGCCTTAGGCCATGTGTGATTTGGGTGGGAGAAATGGCCGTAGGCCGTGGGTGAAGTGGAGGAAAAGGTGAAGGGCTGTGAGCTAGGGTGATGGGGAAAAAATGGCCGTGAGTTCAAGGAGAGGGAGGAAGTGATTGCGTATGGTTTATGGGAGAAAAGAATGGGTTTAGGTGATGATTTAGATGAAGTTGGAAATGGTAGTGGAGTGTTGTTATAATGAATGTTGGTAGGAAGAATTTGGTTGAAATAAAAGTGAGTTAAGCGCACTTTGAATCAAGTTATTAACTTGATAATATTGCTTGTTAAATTGCTTGTTTTATCACCTGATAATTACTTGTTAATCACATGTTAATATGCTTGCTATAACAATAGACACTGATTACTTAAAGTTACAACCTTTTATTTTTTGCTTCCAAAAGCATATGATTTGTTAAAGTAGTTGCCTTAAAGAGAATAGAATTATATTATTTAAATTATGCACATCTAAACATCTAAAATGAACATGATTATTAATACATATGTTAATAGATGTTCAGTAGTAATATGGTTTGAATTTGGGATCATATATGTGTCTAAAATAGAATGACACTTAATATTGAATTGAATACGGAATTGTCCGTATAGCGATAGTCGCTATAAACGCACTTTGAATCCCTTAAACTATAACTTGTGAAAATGGTGATTTAATAACATATATTAATAATAACTTATTTGGTTATTATTTACACTTGTATAAGTGTATAGAAAAGCAAAGAATATGTTTTGTAAATTTATAGAAGAAGTAAATCAAAGTAAAAAAATATTGAAGTAAAAATGTCACTATAATGATTCTTTTTATTTAGCGAAATAACGATATTATTCTACAAATTTCTTTGGAGGTTTCTTTTTATATTTAAGGAGTAAATAACATATTATTATTGGGAAATTTTTGAAGCCTAATTCATTTGATAGCTAGTTGAACGAAATGCAAAATGTTATAGCAAAATAGTCGCTATAAGTGCACTTCGGTAAAATACCCTGTTTTTGGGAAATTCTCTAAAATAATTGGAAGTAATTCTTTGGATTTTTCTTCACATTTTCCAAGTACCCAAATTATGCCGACTAATGTAAAAAGACTAAATCAAAAATCATAGGTTTAAGTGTTGAAATCTAGGCTCAAAGTTGTAGCAAAACAATGTTGACGATGGTAACAAAACTTTAGATAACACTTCTATAAATGCTACCTTTTCTATCTTGAACTATAAATTGTTTAAAAATGATATTTAAATTTAATATTTTTCTCTAATATTTTTAGTAATGTTTTCTAAATTATAATAGAGAGTTTTAAAATTGGTTTCAATTATATATATATTTTTAACAATCAACTATGAATTTCTAAACTAAGTAGCTTTTAAAATTAAAACTTGTTTCTCTATTTATTTCAAAATTACATATTTTTACATAATATTCTACATAAATAATTATCATATATTTTAAGTAGTTTTAAAATTATTTTAACATTTGAATAAATATTTTAATGATATTCCTATATATGTAAGTTTTAAATATTAAATTAACTATTTTATAAATATAATAAAGGGAGTTTGTATTTTAACACTTAAGTTAAAATAAATGGTTTTGAGGAATTACTTAAAAGTGTATTGCCTTAATTAATAAGTGTGAATATGCTTTGATCTTTAAATAAATATTTAAAGTTATTAATGGTAAGTAAATAGTTTTGGATTGTTGTAAACAGTGTTTTTAGCAACACTTGTTTTTAACCCTTATTATTAATTATACTTGGGAATATAATTAGATATTTACTAATGGATATTTAGTGGAAAAAAATAATACAAGTAAATAGTTTTGGGTTTGTTGTGACAAATTTTTGAGCAACATTTGTCTTTAACCCTTAAATATAAATAAATCTTTAAGAAGGGAGTTCTAAAGAGGAATGTTTTAAAAGTATGAAATGTTTAGGTTTGTTGTGACAATTGTCTTTAGCAATACTTGTTTTTAACCCTTAAATGTAATTAACCTATAAAAGGAGAGATTTAAAGATAATGATTAAATTGAATGGTTTTGGGTTTGTACTAAACAATGTTTTAGCAACATTTTTTTTAAACTCTTGAATTATATTTTGGAAGAAATATTATAAATCTTTAACAATGGAATTTTAAAGATAATAACAAATATTGAAATCTTTTATAAAGAGATAGAAAATGTTATATGTTTAGTTTATAAATGAAAAGGAGTTTATTATAACAATAATTTGGTAGTAATTATTTTAATACCTTTGATTATATTTCAAGTAAAACTTGTTAAACAATCTGTGAATACACTTATACCATTGGAATAAGTATATGAATGCAGTTTAAGTATTAAAAGAATAAATGAATAGTTAAATTTATAAAGACAAGTATATGTCTTTTATAAAAATCCAGTTTGTAACGACCCAGAATTTTGAACAAATTAAATTGAGAATATTTAATTAATTTTAAATATTTGAACGATGATTTAATTTGAATCCCGAATGTAACTTTGAATTTGACGATTAAATTATATAATTTAATATATTGTGAGTTGAATAAAAATTTGAATCTTCAGTTTTAAGCTAAAGAAAAATATTTCAAAAGCTTTTAAAATTCGTATTGATAATTCTGAAGATAATAGAAGCCTCAGAATCGAATTTGAAAATGGTTTGATCAGTTTTGAATTTATATCGTTTAAATCGAATTTAAAAATAGCCGTCCGAGGCACAGTCTCGGAATTCGACGAAACCAGTTCCATTGGGTCCGTAATATGGTATTATTACTGGATTTCCAATTTCGTATTTTTCGGTGTTAATACGTAAGCACACGGTTAGAAAACGCGTTGAAGTTTTAAAACGAATTCGATTTAAATTTAAACTTTTAAATCGGTCAACAAACAACACGTTCTTCCCTTAAAACACGCAGAGAATCACGTCCTTTGTTTCAGCCTAAAATCAAGCCGAGAGTCACGAAATCATCTCGTTCAAATCGAAATTCCCCCTTCCCCTCAGTTTAAATCTACACGAATTCTTCCTTCCTCAAATCATTTTTGAAACAAAATCAAGTAAACAATGGCCGCTGGTCTCTCTCTCCCTCTCTCTCTCGTTCCTCTCCTCCATCTCTTTTAAATCATCACGCAATCGAAATCGCGTACGAATTCGCGACGGCGGCGCGCCAGCAGGCACGCGCGAAGGGACATGGGTCACAACGTCAAGAAGGTGCTGCTATGGCAGCGTATGGTGGTCTCGGGATCGGCAATTCAAAGCAGGTAGGCGCGTATGGAAGGGGAGGCGATCTGGAGCATCGCGAGTTCATCGATGAGGGTTTGGTTGCGAGGTCGATCTCGCGTAAGCTTGAAGTCGATGCCGCGATGGTGTTCAGTCGCGATTTTGGGCGAAGCGGCATGATCGATGGGTTTCGCGATGACTGGAGGCAGGTGGCATTCGCGTTGGCTTGGAGTCATGGGTTAGGGAGAAGATAGGGCTCGAAGTCGAAGGGTGGTGGCGGAGGCAGTTCATTTTTTCGGGGAAGTTTTCGCGAGTTGCAGTGAGTATTCGATCTCTATTTATAATTTGTTAAGCTAAGTCTATTTTAAATTCCTCGAATAATGAAAATGATAATAGCAGTAAGTTTATAAAACAATTTATCTCAATTTAAAGATTTATGTACGATTGTGTATATATACAGTAAAAAGAAATTTGGTTATTTTAAAAAGGGGTTTTAAAGGGAAAATTTATTAAAAATCAAATTATTTGTTTAAACTAATTATTAGTTAAGTCGAATTATAAAATGAAATGAATTGTTCGAATTTTTCGAATATTAATAAAATCATCTAATATTTATACAAGGTATAAAACAGGAGAAAACAAGTCAAGATGGAAAATGGATGGCAAATTAGAAGCGAAGGTGAGATCTTCTCACTCAAAATAAATTTGGATTACAGTTATTGATTGATTGATTTGATTGCTATTGGATGTGATATTAGATATAGTAGGATATATCTATATATATAGCAATATATACATATTGGCATATGTATATATTGGATTGATTGATTTCCCGCCTCGTATAGCGGATGAGACCCTATTGCGCCGTTAGTAAGCGGATATTTTTATAAAACCCATATACCGCGATATTCCACCTCGAAGTGGAATTGGTATTGTGCTAACGTCTGTGGATGCAGGGAAACAGGTTGGAGGGATTCAACTGGATTCCTCACCAGTATTTATTTATTTACAGGTATTGATGTATATTCTATTATCATAGGATGATATATGATGTTTGATGTTGTGATGGAATAATTGGTGCGTTGCATCATTGGATTCAAAATTTTGAAGTGTTAAAAATAACGATTTTAAACTTTAAAAGAGATTTTAAAAGTGATTATTTGAAAGTATACGTTTTATTTAAGTTTTTGAAGTGATTTATTTTAAATAAATAAACGTTCAAATTTTAAAGTTATAAAAGTTAAGACTTTTGTGAAATATAACCGAAGGGTGATTTTTGAAATAAATAGTTAAGTAATTTATAAATAGTTTAAATTTGGATTTTTGAATTATTAAAAACGATGTATATAAAAGATATATAAAATTGATATCTTTACAATTAAAATTATTGGAATTTTAAAACAAGTTTCTTATAAGTGTCAAAAATGAAATTTATAGAATTATAAATTGTAAAGATATGAAATTTATAGATTTATCAAGTATGAAGTTAAAATGAATGAAATTGTAGAATAGAAGATTTATAAGAAATTAACTTATAAATTGAATTTTTGCCTTCAAATGAAATATTGATCGAATTTGTTAATAAAGGAGATTTACAAATCTAAGTTGTTATAAAGTAGGAATAGAATTTATAAACGTTGTTTTATAAATTCAAAAATCAATTGAATTTGATAAATTAAATATAGAAGATTATTAAAGAAGATATATTCGCGTTTTTGGATAGCGAATTTTTATTGAAATAAAATGTGTAGAGATTATTGAAAATGTGGTTAGTGAATTATATTCACGATTTTGGACAGTGAATATATTATTGAATAAAATAGATTCATTTTTGAAGAAGTGATATTAAAAATGAAGTTAAACATTTTAAAGATGTTTTAAAATGTATTATGAATCGAAAGCATAGATTTCAACATTCATTATTGAAATAGACGTTTTCGAGGAAGAAGGAAATGGTGGACTATAACACTGTTGTTATAGTAAATGATTTCCGAAAGGAAATGTTTTATATAGTATTGGGATTTATATATCTATCTAAATTTCGAATCCCTATACTAGTGATTTTGAGTTGTCGTAACGATGTTTTACGTAACATTTGTTTTGACTCAAATAAAATTTGTGAAAGAGAATGATTTCCTTAAAGGATGAAATATATACTTAATTATAATTTAAGTATATCGAATATTTTCCAAGTGTTGAAAATAAATGATTTGTGAATTACTTATTATTTAATAAGTATGGAAATGCTTTTCCAATATGAAATGAACTGTTTTGAGATTTTATCTTTTAAAGATAAATTGAAATGTGGAAGTTGATTTGAAATTGTTTTCAAATGGTTAAGTGTGGAAATTATATATCTAGTAAAGATATTTTTTGGAAGATTAAATAATTTGGAAAATTATTTGGAATCTGATGATGTTGCGCATCTTTATTGATAGTTAAATAACCGACTATCAATAATTACCTTTAGATAGGTATTTGTTGTGAATTGGATGAATTTGAATGCCACACTTTGTTTTTAAATAAACGCTCACTATTCGGGTTAGCCGGGAAAGGACCATGGGGTCGTATAACCCATTCCGAATATGTGATACGTCGTTATGAATTGCATTCGAAGACCGGTGTTGAAGACCGGATATTTTTGAAAACGGAAGGATTACCGTCGAGTTACTCTACATCGGCTGATCTCCGATTTAGAGGTTTTATCACCCTTAGTGACGGGAAGTTCGGACGTGATTAGAAATTTATCCGGATGTGCAAGGGCTTCGTGAGAAGTGCCTTCAGTTCTGTTCGATCCCGGAACAGACTTGTATGGATTGTGTGTCTGACGTTACAATTTGAGATATAAAGCTGATTTCTTTCAAATACATTTCTGTTGGTGGCGGAGAATTTATTCTCTTAGCTTAACACCCTTCTCTGAGACGTACGAGCTCAGAGGTTATGTAGTTGAAATTTATCAGCGATATACTCCCAATTTGGTAACGTGGCATACTAAGTGTTGCTGTGAAATGATCAGTGTTTGATCATTTGCGATATGATCATTTGTTTGATCTTATATCTTTGTGATCATAGGTTGATCATTTGTTTGACCCGAAGCATGGCTTTGTAGAAAGCGTAGCTTTGTGGACGAGACTTCGTCGAGCCTCACACCCCGGAAATGGTCAAAACAGGAAGGATGCGGCAAGGTTCTAGGGAGTAGCGCCCCTTAGTGTATGTCATTCCTTCTGGATAGAGGTGGTATCATGGTATGGAGCCCAGATACTTAACCTATGTGGTTGCTGCATTATTATTATTATGTGGTTTGTTGGAAATCGGGGATCCTCGGGAAGATCGGTTACGATCGGGGGATGACATACGCGTGTCAGTAGTTACCTATTTTTGCAGAGGTAACCCGGCCTTGTGTTGGCAGAGATCCGGTTAGGTTCTCGGAACGTCATTCCAGAGGCGTTCTATTCGTGGAATAGGAAGTTCCTTAGCCTGACCATTTGTTGGAAATCCAAAGAAACAATACGACACTTGTACGGTTTTAGTTGTAGAACCTATCATTCACTTATGGTGGCGCCCCACTGTTTGGATGGTAGCTATAGTAGGCATAGTTCGAAATGTCTATGCTGGCTAAGATTTATATTATACTTTCGAAATGTTTTCTACACTATGCACTAATAATAATATCAAAAATGATTTGATTTTGCGTAGTAAGCATCTTTGACTATCATAAGAAGAAATCTCCTCCAATTCTGCGTTTGCATTGTGTGTGTGGTGGGAGGTCTTATGGTAGTTTCATTTTCCAAAAGCATTGCGAATTTGTTTTATTTTCTTTGTGAAAAATAACTGTTTTACGATCTCACACCAGTCACCATGACTGACTCGGAGTTTATTGTTTCCCTTCTAAACTCTGGGTGCCCACCAATTTCCACACGGGCAGTCTAGAGTTATGTTATCAGGATATTCTGGAGCTTTGGAGATAAGCTGGATGACGAGACGTAGTATTTGTATCTGATAGTATTTATTCCGCTGTGTATTCTGTATGAGGACAAGTTTATATAACTGTCCATTGTTGTATATTGACTCTGATTGATGTATGTATAAAATGCTATAGTTCTTTGTTTAAAGATTATTAATTTATCTATTATATGTTGTTCCGCTGCGATGTGTAAGATTCTGATATTGTTTCTGTTTCTGATGTTGTTCTTCTTTCTTTCTTTTTCTTCTATCTTTTCTTCTACCTCTTCTTTTAAACCCTAAGTATTCGGTTTTTCGGCATTCGTTGTTCGGCAGTCGATAAAGTGGACGTATCAATGTCGATATTCGGAAGTTGAAGAACCGGGTCTTTACACAATATATTTATACAAGTATATAAAGGAAGTTTTAATTAATAAAAGAGTATTAACTAATAAAGGAAGTCTTGATTTATAAAAGAAGTTTTACTAGATATTACTAATAAAAAAGGGTTTTAATTAATAAAGGATAAATTAATTATAAAGGGATTAAAAGTCATTTATTTGACTTGATTATACTTGCATGATAAGTAACAACTATGTAATGACCTTAGTTTGATTGTTCATGGGATGATAGTACTATAACACTAAAAGTCGAACGAGTAAGCTTCTCTATTTGTGAGAGTCAAGACTAATGTTTAGGTAGGGACGGAGCAATAGAGCTCTAACCTATCGGCTTTCTTCTAGGCCAAGGAATAGTTAAGCAGAAAGGTCGGAAACGTGTAAAGTGTGGAACCTTGATTCCCATAAGCAAGTGTTTAAGACCCGATAGTTGATTAGTCGACTACCAAACTTAACTTAGGAAGTATACGGAATGCTTCGTGGATTTATACCAATAAGAACCACCCGGGAGGAGTATTGGTACGAAATGCCTCTAGCTTTCGATTACTTCTAAAAGAACTGGAATTGAGTTAACCAGAAATTCATCGGTTGGTTTTGAAGAGTCCGGGATCGGTAAGTGTTTTACTCACCGAATACCACTTCAAAACTATTATACAGGTTCTATGTTTTGGAAGTGAGTGATAGAGACTATGTGTGGTTTCGAAAATCTATTGAGATGATGGAATCCATTTGGAATCATTGTTTGATCGAGTTTTGTTGAAAACTCATGTGAAGATGCCGAACGTAGCCTCAACATCGAAAAATGACTAAAGACAGAGTAGGATGCATGATCCCGGGTTCAGCTAACCCAAAGAGGGGGTACATCAACTCCATTATCTAGAGTATGCTTATCGATATCTTGCGCATGGGGAGTTGATGATACTTGGTTCACGTGTTAGGGCGTGGACTGGTTGTGTTTACCTTATGGTATATTTTATCTAGAGACATACGGCACTCGTAAGGTAGTTTTTGACCCTTGTCATAGATGATCGGTCTCAGTATAGCTTACGAGTATACTGGGGAGGTCTGCGTGGAAATCCATTTATACGAACGTACCTTAGTGGTTTTATTTGTATACCTAAATATGCTGTCAAATGTAACCAATTTAACCATTTCAGCTATGATTTATAATTATGTTGAACACCCTAGACATTATTATAATATCACTAAATTTTCCTATAAAATGGTTTGGTTATCGTAAGGTAAAAACTCATTCATGTTTATTTGCGGCGTGGTCTTACGAGATACCTTTATTTTTTAACGGTTTTACAAATATAGTAATTCAAATTACTTGAGTTTTCCTCACGCTGGTTTACCAAACTGATCCAGGTGTTATTCTTCTTATAATACTCGGGTCAGCCCCGTGTATATTTCCAAATATCGTTGATGATTCATTGGAGCTCTAGGAGAGGAGCTAGATGATTACCTACCATAGATTTTATTTCCACTGCATTACTTTGTTTATTTTTATATCAGCAATTGTGAGGACAGGTTGTTATAACTGTCTAGGATGATGATATGTTAGTTTGCTTTGATTATAGTATCTATACAGTTTTCCTTTGTAAAAGTGTCATTTCGATATTATATGTCATCGTTCCATGGTAAGATTCTGATATTGTATTCTCTTCTTTCTTATTCCTTTTCATTTCTTATTTTATTTTACCCAAATGTTCCGTCTTTCCGGCAGTTGAGTGCTTGGCATGTGAATACCATGGATGTATTAGTGTTGACATTTGGGAGACGAAAAGGCAGATGTTACACTTTCAACCCAATAACCCATGTCTATCGTCAATAATGTCCTAACAATGTAAGAGATGGCACCCAAGCCACTTAATATCATTTAATGAGAAGTAGGCAGACTCTGACCATTTAATACCTCATTCAAGGCAGATCCCCGTTCAATGCATATCCTAAGGTGGACTCCTTTTCAGTACTATTTAGCTGACATTGCATGGAATCTCTTCAGACCACTTAATACTTCAAATATGAAGCGGACCATTCCTAAAATATCCTCTTCCATGCCTAACCGCTAACCCTGACCATATAACACTTCTTTCATAGAGAAGAGACAGGCCCTCAACCAACCACTTCATACCTTCAACCCCAAAGCAGGTCCTTCGTATTATGACCCCCAACCCAACTGTGACGTCTCATATTAGTTCGACTATTTGTAGGTACTGGTAGCCAGATTAACTGGGCATGTTTACCCTACAGAATTTGGGACTAACCTCATGCCCTTCGTGGAAACCTATTATAGGCGATGTCTCATATCACCCCCAAAGTCACACTGCTGGTAGCCAGATTAGCTGGGTAGATTTCTGTGTGCTTTTAAATGACTTCACATTCTTATCACTTAGTCATAATCTATAACACTCTCTTAACATATTATCATACATCTCACCGCATTCCATATCAAGGCCTTATAAGAAAACTCTTATTTTACCTTTACAACTTCTTCATAAGGGAGATTTATTGATAATTAATAGCTCCAATATTCACAATTCAATCAGAAGACTTGTATAAAATAGAATCCATTCCAAACTTATTTTATACTAAAATAGCATAATAACCATTAATAAAAACTTACAATTCAAATACTTTTAGGTACTATTCAATTTCTCTGTATAAAAGAAAAAGGGAATTTCTATTTAAATTGCGGAAACAGGCAGTGTAAACTACGAATAAAAAAATCTGTATCCAAATTTATTCTTTTCAAAACCCTTAATCAGATCCAAAAAAGATAAGAAGTGGAATAGAATGTAAGACATTAAAATTGCAATATCTACACAATTCCATTATTTTAATGTATAATAATTGAGATTACAACTTAAGAATTGACATTTCGCTTTAGGTGAATTATGGGGTTTTAGTATGATGTTTTCGTAAACAAAATTCTCCAAAGGCATATATCACATCCAAGTTATACTATACAATTGCTAAATTAAGAAAGACTAAGATTTGCACTCACAACAAGTCCTTAGCTCTTTCCTTTTGGGATTTTTTATGCCTGCTTTAATCTCTTATAGATCTCTCCTTTTAGAAGTATACAATAAGGGAATTGTATACGAATTAGATTCAACAATTAAGGGATTGAAGGAGAAAGGATTAGAAATTGAATAATAAACATTTAAAATTTCTTACCTGAAATTTAACGACCCATAATTTCAGTCATTTGAATTTGGAATATTTAATTGATTTATAAATATTGAAAAGTTAATTTTATAAATTAAACAACTTATATTTCAAATTCAACGATTTATTTGATAATTGAATTGTTAAATTGAATATTTGGAATTGGTTAAAATTATTAATTCTTAAATTGGATGTGAATAAAAATGATTTTGAAAAGTTGATTTAAATTCTATTTGAATAAGAATGAAGATAGTAAACTTTTAAATTGGGAGTAAAAGTGATTAAACTGATTTTTGAAATAACTCATTTCAATTAACGTGTGAAAATAGCCTTCTAGGGAACTGTCTTGGAATTGGACAAAACCGGTTTCATTGGATCTATAATAGTGAATTATAATATGCCATCGAATTTCGTGGCAATCAGAGTATCGTTTGGTCGTGCGGGTTCGAAACGTGTAAAAATTAATTTTAGGAAGTTATATAATATAATTGGGTTTGAAAAGCTATCTTTTGTAAATGATAGAATTGAGTCTCGATACTAGTTTCATTGCGTTCGGAATAGTGGCATAACATATAGAACGTCTGGCGACATGCCCCAATTAGAGTTCAAAATTTCGGTACGTGAATAGTGTCGAGTTTATTTTTCTATAAAAGGACCTTAACGATTCTCATTTGAAAACCCTAAACAAAAATATCACAACCGCCATTTTCTAAACCTAGCATGCAACGGCTCCTAATTGCCGGAGCCAATCTAAGCTTAATCGTGCCTCGACGTCAACTAGAGAAACATAGAGCTAGACTCCACGAACTTGCTCAATGGTTGGATCGAATCGAATTGAGGCACGGTGGGCGTCATTTTCTGGA
The DNA here is from genome assembly GCA_030737815.1 of Allium fistulosum. Lineage (NCBI taxonomy): Eukaryota > Viridiplantae > Streptophyta > Magnoliopsida > Asparagales > Amaryllidaceae > Allium > Allium fistulosum. The sequence continues at coordinate 85,019,160 of CM060901.1, read as the reverse complement.
ATTTGCAACGGAAGTTGGCAAATCGAAGGTCGACGATGGTAACATGGGCTAGCTCGGAGTCAGGGCGGTCTTTGACGAACTCGTGGCAATGGATGGACGAGCGTGGCGGCGGCGTGAGGTGGAAGAGGAGTGCGTGTTTTGGCGCCTGGAAACAAAGGTGCGCGTTTTTTTAAAATGAAAGGGAAAGGTATTAGTTTAAAATTTTTATTAATTAAAATTTAATTATTTCAGTCATTCATACATTCATAACTTTTCCATACGAGGTCCAAATTGAAGCGACAAGTTGCGTTGGGTTCGTATCGTTGAATACTACGATATGGAGGTAAATCGGATGGATTTGGAACCAGTAGGAATTTTGGTTAAAATTGAATGCCTATTCAATTTTAATTCGAACGGGAATGTTTTGGCGACTACTAAAGTCAAAGTGAGTTAAACTCACCTTTTTGGTTAACCAGAAATATTATATAGTCGATAAAAATTATTTATTGGATGTGTGGATATTTTGTTATTGACTGTTATTGACTGTTTGGATGATTTACTATTTTATTTGTTGGTTTGGATATATTCCCGCCCCTTGAGCGGATGAGACCCTACTACGTTCCCGTGTAAGAGCGGATGACCATTTGTATACGATCCCGCCTCGAAGCGGTTGATTTATATTTTATGATTATATACTGTATTTGATGTAGGGAACAGGTTGGAGGGATCCAATAGGATTTCTCATGCTGTTGATTTTATTTTTCATATAATTTGATATATGATATATTGGATGCTATAATTAATGACATGGATGATCTTTCTCGATATAATGTTGTAGTAACACTAGGCCATATTTTTAGTATTTTGAAATATTAATAAATGAAGATTTAGATTTTAAAAGGATTTAAGTGATTTCAAATATATATATATATATATTAATAATAATTCATGAATTACTAAGGGAAGGAGTTTATTTTAAATAAAATTAAAGGTATGATTTTTAGAGATTATAAATTTAAAGTTCTATAGAATATTTTAGATGGAGATTTTTGAACTGTGAATAAAGATTTTTAAAATCTTAAAAATAAGTCCGTCTTTTATAATAAAGGAATATGGTTTTAAAAGAAGATAGGAATATTTCGGTATAAATATTTACTAACCGTTTTATATAAAGTGATGTGTGTGTATACATATATTAAGATTTATTTATAAACATGGAAGTTTATAAATGTGATAGTATATAAAAATGACATTTTACAAATAAAGTGAAGATTTGTAAAATCGTATTTCATAAATAAAAGGAATAGATTTATAACGGTGTCTATAAAAGGGAAACTTTTATCATTGGATAAATTGGAAAGTAAATCACAATTGTGGATTTATGATAATATGTGGAATGTTGTCTTAGAAAACAAAATAGTTAATTCTATTTTGGAAATTGAAAAGTGAGGATAGATTTGGAGATGTTAAACGATATTTATAAATAGAAAAGAATAAAGTTATAAATGGGGTTCATAAATAAAGGGATTCTATGAAAGGAGGTTTTATAATATAGAAGGAGATTTATAAATATAGTTTTATAAATAAGGAGATGATTATGTTGAAATTTAAGTATGGATTTTTATCAAGGAAATATATTTATGTTTTAAAAGTTGTTTATTTATATTAATATTGTTTTATAGTTGTTTATCAATATTTTAATATTTTGAAAAGCTAATTATTTAAATTATTAATATGGTTTGAAATTAAATACAATTATTTATCAATAAAATTTTGGAAATTAATTATTATTATTTATAATAATGTTGAAGATAAATTATTTTTGTTTTATTAAGAATGTTGTTGAAATTATTAATTATTATTTCTAGGATGTTTTGAAGTTAATTATTATTTATTTAAAATGTTTATTATTATATAATAATGTTTTAAAGCAAATGATTAGAATTTATTTATAAATGTTTTCGAGATTTAAAAATAGGTTTTTATAAACAGATATGAGTTTTATAAGTGGAATCTTATAACAGGGTTTGGAAAAACTTAAAGGAAGATTGAAAAAGGGTAAAAAGATTTTTGTAAATGGTTAGATATTTAAAAACGAATTTTAGAAATGGGTTTATAGATTATAAAAGGATTTTTATGAATGGTTTTTGGGATTTATAAAGGGTTTATAAGTGATTTTAGAAGTGTATAAAAAGAATTTATAAGTGATTGAAATTTATTAATTAAAGAGATTATAACTGATTTTCAGTGATTTATGAAATGATTTATAAATGGTTATAGATAATTATAATGGAGTTTATAAATGATTTATAATTGTATAAGAAAGGAAATCATCCTCAGCGTTCGTGAATATACTAACACCGTTGAAATAAGTATATGGATATTCTCTAAGTATTGAAAATATAGGGACTGTGGGTATATCTTTGTAGAGATATTTTTACACAAGTATTTACAAGTGATTTTAATTAATGAAAAGATTAATTAAAGAGGTTAGTTGTTACTTATGTGTTTAACCAATGTTGGTTTTCCCTATGGAATTAATTCCTTGATTGAATGTTTGTAATTTGATAGTTAAATAACTAACTACCGAATTTGGACCCAAAACGTAACTTTGAAAATATCTAGGAGAAACACGTGAGTTATATGGCACAGTCATCTCTGAAGATGATGTACTGTACATATAAATCTTGTTTCGTCCTCCTAGGATAAATGATAAGGAAATCCGTCCACTAACGGCTAGGAGGTGATCTCCGCTCTTATCTTTGACTATTTATTTCCTAAAAAACCAGGGTTGAGTTTACCGGAAATTATCGAAAGTTGTTCCAAAGAGACCGAGATTGGTTGTGTTATCCGAAAACCACTTTGATCCAACTCAAGCGTTCCAAAGTGAAGACATCTTGAAGATAATGGAATTGAAGACGGAGCTCTCAAGCATTTCGTTCAGTCCCAGAATGAACTTATATGGATGAATGCTAGTATAGCATTCCAAGTGGGAAGTGCTGTATAAAGGTAAAACGTAGCCTCGACCCTCATCAACCGGGAAGTGACAAAAATTGGGGATGTAGCAGGGCCAAGTGGGTCGCTCCCATCATGGTATGGTCGTTCCAAATCTAGATCGGTTACTATCTACTCATGTATGCTTCATGACCGATTATTGAAAATGGTGATCATATTCGGTACTACTAGTCAAGTAGGAGGCCAGTCATGTGTGGTAGGGGTACAAGATGTTCTTGTTAGACCCCAGTGCTTTTTATCTAAAGATATACCATTGAAAGATAGTTCCTTACCTTGTCATAGTATGGAATCCAATCTCCAATACGTGCATTTAAGGTTTTTGATTGTAGAACCTAGTATGCTAGAATTTAATAATGTAACAATTTCGGCTATGATTAATAAGTATATCTACTCTAGACATTATTATAATATCACTTGATCTTCTATAAAAAATGTTTTGGTTATCGTAAGGTAAAAACCTATCTGTATTTATGTGCCGCGTGGTCTTATGAGATACCTTTATTTTAAAAAGAGTTTGATAACTTTAAAATTCCAACTGGGTGTGTTTTCTCACGCTGGTTTACCGGACCGACTCGGGTGTTATTTTATTATAATGCTCGGGTCGGATCGAGCATATTTATAGATTGTTTTGGATACATTGGAGCTCAGGAGACGAGCTGGAGGTCTTCATGGCGTATACACGTATTTGTTTATTTTTCCCCTGCATTGTTGTTGAAATTATTAGTATTATGAGGATAGGTTGTTATAACTGTCCAGGCTGATGATTAGTTATTCATGTACTTTGATTTGATTTATGTATATTACAGTTTTTCTTTTTTAAAGATCATTGATATTATATTATATATTGTTCCGCTGCGATTGTGAGATTCTATGTTGTTTTTAGTTCCTTTTCTCTTCTTCTTCTCTTCTTCTTTCTTCTTCTTTCTCATACTATTCGTATATCTATTCGATTTGAGTTGGACATGTGTGGTTTATTGTCAGCTTTAATTGTGCGGATTTGCGGGTCGTTACATGAAACCTTAGAGTATTTTATGAATTTTTAAGGAGAGAGATAGGTAGAGCTTCGCTTGGTTCCCAAAATAATTTGTGAATAAAGATGAAGGGGCTAGGCTCTTATTTATAGTGGTTAGAAAACACTAAAATCGTCGGATTTAAGTCGGTTAAAATAATAAAATTTGGACCATTCAAAATGTGAAAATCCTAGCCGTTACCAACATTCACCGATCGACCAGTCAACCCTAGGCGGTCAACCGGTTGGCCTATTTTGGGAGCGTTTCAATTGTTGTCGTTGTGTATTTATTTAATTCATTAGTTAACTTTTAACATTAACTTTAATTTTAACGATTACTTAACCCCCAACTCGAATTATGACCAATTGTCAAATTTCAAATTTTGGAATTGATTATTAATTTGAATTTGAATTTTATTTAAGTTATTTTGAATCAAAAAACTTCAAACGTACATAACTTCTTCGTTTGAGCTCCGTTTTCGAAACATTATATGTGGAAATTTATCAGAAAATTGCCATAAACGCAACAGCCAAACTTTCATGGTTAAATTATGACTTTTACAAAATTTCCATTTTTAGCTTTATCTTATTTAATTAATTCATTTATTTCTTATTAAATTTTACGGGATGTTACATTCTCCCCCCTTAAAATGGATTTGTCCCTGAAATCTCCCCAAGGAGCGGACAGTGCAACGCATAATAAACATCCATGTTATACAACTATGTTACCTACACATTTATCTACTCAACTAAAAGTGCAATGTGTTTATGTATGTAGATATACTATAAATGAGGTCAATCCTAGCGTGAATGCAAGTGTCATGACATATAGGCATGTATGCAGTATCCTAAACATGCATACATGAGTGCAAAAGTGATGATGAAAAGTGTGGCAACCATATCCTATCATCCAATCTAGCAACCACGCTACAACCAATACGTAATTTCGAAGAGAAAAGTTTACCAGAGAAAAGCTTAGGATGAGAAGTCCTAATGCTTTCCACCGGATTTTCCCCCATTGTACTTGAATTAGTCCAATTACTTTGTTGTGAAGCTTCCTAGTTCCGTACTCCACAATGCTTGCAGTGTTACGGGATGCTATCAGCTCCATTTTGATGTTCCCCAATTGATCAGGCTCTACCACATTGACTATGCTATGAAGGCATTTCCTTAAGTGCGAAACGTGAAAAATGTCATGGATTCTTGCTAACTTATCCGGTAGCTCCTCATGATAAGCAAGTCTTCATATTCTATCTAAAATTGGGAAATGCCCAACAAATCTTGGTGCCAACTTTCCCGACTTTCCAAATCTCACAATCTTCTAAAGTAGGGAAACTTTAACAAACACCATGTTCCCTACTTCAAACTCTAACACCTTTCTTCACTTGTCCATGTAGGATTTCTAGTGATCGTGTACTGCCTTCATTCATTGCCTAATCAATTCTTCCTTTCTCGAAGTCTTGCGAATTAAATCTGGTCTGAGCAGGATTTTGTCGGTGGTTCCACACCAACAATTTAGCGATTTGTAGGGCTTCCTGTAAAACGCTTCATAAGGTGCCTTACCACTCGTCGCTTGGTGACTATTATTATACGCGAATTTGACTAAAGGTAAGTGCTTCTCCCAATGTCCTCCAAAGTCCATGATGCAAGCTCTTAATAAGTCTTCTAAGGTCTTATTCACCCTTCCTGTTTTAACCATTGGCCCACTATGACCCAAATTGCTTCATTGCCCCTTTAGCTCCTAGGCAACCCATCTATAAAGTTCATCAGTATATGCTCCATTTCTATGTCAAAATCTCCAATGGTAATAACAATCCTTGAGACTTTCCTTGCTTAGCCTTTATCCTTTGGCACATCAAACATTTGGTAACAAATTCAGCAACCCACTTCGTCATCCTTGCCCATTAGAAAATTCTCTTCGTATCCCTATACATCATCTCTTCTGGGAGAATGGTCATCCTTGAAAGGTGATGCTCCGCAAGCTAAAATTTGTTTTTCCCCAAAATCCTAAAGTTGATCGAACCATCCTTTATTCCTAGTTACTGACCAAATTTCCTCATTAACTTCCAACCTTACCTATAGTTTATCGCTAGTTAAGTGTCAATATGAAATTTCATTATTTACGCTATTTCTCAGTATGTATATGTTAATCTAGCGGACTAATCTCATCCATTAAATCATCCCAATGATAAAAAAGGTGCATATCTTATGCCATATCGTATGCTTTTCCAATAACCTAAGAGAGACAACCAGTGATAACAATCCCCAAAAGCTCTAAAAGAAAATTTTGCTGAAGCTGCCATTTATCATCAACTGATGTTAATGATGTTGGGGTCCTAGAATGTCATTCCACCATCACCTACTTTCTTTAATTCTCCTTCTTAGTTTCTAATAAATGTCTATCACCCATAATAATTAGTCATTAATGTAAAAATTGGACAATCTCTAATCAATCCTCATTTACCCCCTTTAACCTATTTACCAATTTCAAAATCCACCTATGATGTCTATTCAATTCCTCTATAAATACCATATTAAATTCCTTAATCTGTCCTCATTTAATTCCTTTTAGTTTTCTATTAATGACAAATTTATTGCCCATTAAATCTGTATTTAGTGTCCATAAATCCCAGCCCTATAATTACTACGCTGTTAATAACCAATATGGATACCTTTGTAAATTACGCTATTTATATATTTTATTTTTATACATTAAGCGCAGCAATACGTGTGCATGTATATCTTATTTCTAACCACTAATTTCTAAACTAGAACATCCCTTTCCATATTTTAATTTATTAGGGCTATCATTTCAAAAAGAATTACCGTTAAAAGTTTCCATGAATTAACCAAAAGTGGGATCTTTGCTTCATTTGAAATTACAAGAATTTATTCTTTTCTTTAATTGAAATAGACGGTGTAACTACGAAAAATAATATTCATATATTACACATATCTTTCCCTTTTTGGTATATCTCTTGTTAATTCAAATGGCATGCTTTTATACATATTTTGAAATTGGATAATTTATGGAAATTACACGGAACCTGCTCCAAATAAATCAAAATATAGAAATTCACATTCCAAGTCAACTAGGGCGAGCTAATTTACAACCCAATTATAGATTTGGATTATCTTTACAACTCTACCATTATTCTACAAATAAATATTTAGGATTGATTTTAAATTACCATATCTGGTTGTATATACTATTTCTATTATATTCATATCCCAAATCCTTTACCATGTCTTACCCAGGTAGTGATCCATATTTACTATATATATATATATATATATATAATTTGGTTTACTCATCACCATTCTTAAAACTAAAATTTCACAATCATGAAGTACCTAATCTGAAACCTTTCTCTTAGAAACCCCCATTACGCTAGTATGTGGTAATTAAAATTAAGAAATTTTCTCATTTCAAAAGAAAACTTTTCAACATATTTTCCAAAGGAATTTCCAAATTGCAAAATAGTTTGAAGAATAAAATTCCCAGAAGCATTTAAACGTCATATTTTATTTTATTCCATATACTTATTCTAATTTTATTTTCATGAACAAAACCTTCCAAAAATATTTGAACCCAACTTCTCAAAAGCATTTAAACAAAAACTTTCACAATTTTCAAAATATTTGCCACTTTATTCTTAACCCCAAATTCCAAAAATTCAAAAATTGCTTAGCAAAATAGTTTCCCTTCTCAAAGACTTTTACCTCAAAGACTTACTACTTTAAAAATATGATTTTTAACCCAAAACATTCAAAAACTCAATTATCATACCAATTAATCATCAATTTTTTTTCAAAAACCTCTTCTATAACTTTAAACAATGAAAAGTGGATAAACAAGGTAAACTTCTATCCTATCATTTTTCTATTCTATTCCTATAACTTCTCTCCTATATTATCTCTAACCGGATTACTAATCCTATTTTATATAAGTTCCAAATGCTATTTCTATACAAATCTTCCAATATTGCTTCTATTTATATTTCTCCTACCTAAATAGCTTCTATATCATTTTAACCAAGTTCCATTTCCATTTTTCCTCCTTTTTAAAAAGAATTTTCTTAAAACAAAAAAGAGCTTCCAAATTAATGAAAAAGAAAAAAAAACCATCATGTCCGACCTACACTGTATTTTACATTTATTTTAAAAAACGAAGAATCCCTTTATCCAAAAATCGAAAACTTTTTAACTTATCCAATTTTAAACTAGAATGAAAAATCATTTTGTAACAACCCTGTTCTAAAGATGCAATATTAAACTAATTAAACTAAATAGAAGTGTTTGAATTCAAATTTAATAATTATTATTTTTGGAATCAAATTATTGTTAAATAAAGTCTATTTACTGAAGGATTTTGTTATAATAAAACTGGATTAGTTAATAAATTCCATTTTAGATAATATATTAAAATTTGAATAAAATGTTTTAATAAGTATAAAATATTTTAAGAGGCAGATAATTTTATATACTTGAAATCAATGAAAAGGAGTTTTATTTTTTATTCGATAAATTCAATAAATCGATGAAATTGAATAATTGTTGAATTTGAATAATTTGGGTAAAATATATGATAGTCAATTTAAATTGAAAATGATCTATAATTCAATGATAGAATTATTGATATGTGAATAAATGATTTCAAATTGCAGTTTAAGGAAATGTAATGGAAATTGATTAATATGAGGATTTAATTGAGAATAAGATTGGTAATAGATTAATTCTTTTTATTCCTTTTTTTCTCTGGAAGAGAACGAAATAAACAGAGAAGGAAGGAGTACGGGTTTGGGGAGATAAAGAGATGTAGTTTTGGGTTTAGTAATCAAGAATGGGTTTACTAGTCTATAACCAATCTTATTATCAATTAAATCCTCATACTAGTCAATTACCATTACATTTCCTTAAATTGCAATTTGAAATCACTTTATTCACATATAAATAATTCTATCATTGAATTAGAGATTCATTTTTAATTTAAATTGATTATTGTATATTTTATCCAAATTATTCAAATTAAAAAATTATTTAATTTCGTCGATTTATTGAATTTATCGAATAACAAATAAAACACCTTTTCATTGATTTCAAGTATATAAAATTATCTACATCCTAAAATATTTTATACTTATTAAAACATTTTTTCGAATTTTAATATATTATCTAAAACAAAATTTATTAACTAATCCAATTTTATTATAAAAAAATCCTTCATTAAATAGACTTTATTTAACAATAATTTGATTCCAAAAATAATAATTATCAAATTTGAATTCAACTGCTTCTATTTAGTTTAATTAGTTTAATCTTGCATCTTTAGAATAGGGTTGTTACAGACCTCCCTCCTCATAAAAATTGCGTCCTCGCAATTTCTTACAGGAAGACGTCACACACCCTCAAACGTTAACCCTCTTTCGAATTCTACAATCAAATTGAAACTCACTCAATTCTTTAAATAGTTAATACTAGAGTTAATCTTATCGTATGTTATAAATTTAGAACAGACTCATTTATTAACTTTTTTTTTCGCATACGAAAAATTATTGAAAATTTTCTAAATGTTAAAATATTTAGAAAATTTCGAAAGAGACTCCTTTGTACGGGGAGCAATTTGTAATTTCAAAAATATAATATACATCGACCACACGGTAGAAACACAATATATTAATATTTCTAACACTTTTGTATTTAGTCCGAAAGCGTACCTTTATTTTAGCATTTTTAAGCAAGTTTGCATATTATTAAGTGAGCAAAATCAAACTAAACCCGCCAATTAGTCCAACAATCCTCTTAAACACCTATTCTCAACTCAAAAGTTAACATATTAGTCGCATATAGAGAAAATTATATATAATAAATATGCATTCAATTACATGTAGGCATCATGCAATTTAGTTAGGCCACTTTTCGATAAAGTTTTAAGGACAAAAATCCCAAAATTAGATGGGGGTTTCAAGTAGAGTTCTTGCCCCATTGTACTAGCTTCTCAAAACAACTTCTAGATTATAAAGATGTGAAATACAACAAAATTTTTAAGGGTTTCAATAAGGTGTGAATATGTGCCAAAGTGCATCGAGTCAAGTGCACGACCAGGTCATAGCATAGCAAGTGGACAAGATGCAATTCAACATGCATATACATGTACAAGCAAGGGTAATAGAAATGGCTCAGGCTTAAAAGGGAAACAACGACAGGGTTACGCAATGAATACAACTGCACATTCAAGTACACAAACATGAGAAATTTCAGCAGTAAAGCAATGAACCAAAGGCACACAAATCAGGAATACAAAGTCGAGTTTTCAGCAAATTGATGAACATGATTAAGGACCAGGCACAACATTATTAGATACATCATCAAAATACATCAAAATCAAGGTGCTACTTCAAGTTATAGTATCAACGAGCATTCAGAGATAACATGGGAAACAAAAGATCCAACCAAAACAGTGAATTGAACAAGTCAAGATGAAAATTAGAAAATCAACCAGGTTCAAGTGTATACAAGATATATTCAGAAATATTCGAATATATACTACATCAATAAACGGGTCATCAGGTCGTTCAATCAAAGATCCACAAAGAGAAATCAAGCCTGAAAATTCAATTTGAAGAGTATATTCGAAAATTTAGGGAATCAATTCCTATTTAAACCCATGTAGTTGTTAATGATTTCAATGTCAAGGTATCTAGAAATATGTAAGTTGTTTTCAGGCTTTAGCCCTCTAAGTAAAATGAGACAAACAATCAATCAAGTTTACATTCTTCCTTAATTGAGTGGTGTTCTATAAATGTATGTAAAGCAACATAAAACGAGATATACATAATAACATATAGGGACAAAAATGGGTATATAGAAAAAATAAAAAAAGGTAAAATGAACTAAAAGCAAAAATTTTGACTTTAGAAATTGTATTAAAAACGCATGTAAAGAAAAAGGATTTGAGTGCATATGTGTATACACATATATGGAGGTGGTAATTCAATGCATGCATGGAAGATGTTAACAATACATTTTACATCATGTTACTTTGGCTACCAAGGTTATGAATTAATTAGGTTTGGTTATACAGTTAACAATACAAACAAATCCCTGTTTCATTCCACATACAACTATTTCATTCTTTCAAATTTTTTGGTTATGTATCAACTATGTCAACAATAATAATATACCCATATATGAGCAAAAGCCACTAGTTATATATGTTTGACCTTGATAACTTCAATATGCAATAGAAAATGGTGTTTTCAACATCATAATATTTATTATTTATTCAAACTTCAAGGATTTTGTCTTTACAAAATAATTCGTTCATCAAATGCCAAAATATTCTTGGTAACCAACATCCAGTGTATGAGTTTCTTCCATAATGATAAAATACACTGCCTAAGTAATATTTAAATTTGATGTGCTCTCATTTAGAACCGTCTATAACCAAATTTAAGGTTATGAACATTATTAATCTGAAAAATACAAATTAAAAAGTACACGCTGACCTTTGTTTTTTTTTAATATTTAACTTAATTCAAAATTCTATCTACTCTACAAAAATATTATATACTTACTAAATATTATTATTGAAAACATTTTATTGTCCAAAACACTACGTACGAATGTATCGTCCTAGTGTTTAGGAATCCTTATCGATAACGTTGATCAAGCGCATCGACCAGAATCCTTAAAGCACTCAATGGGCAATTTAACACAAAATTATTTTCTATATGATACACATATATCTTTTACTACCTTATACCTATTCAAAATATTTGCTTGTCTATAATAAACATAATCAAATTCCATATATATGTATATCTAATATCAAAAGATTTCAATTCAAATAGATGTTTGCTTTTATTAAAATTCTTTCAATCATTTCTAATGATACCATAGAAATAATAATTTACTGATAACAATTCCATAGCACACACATTCATCAATATATACCTCAAGCAAACATCAAATTTTTAATTCATCTTAATATTTAATTAGTCCACATATGAATTAACATTTTATTTTATATAATTTAAATTTTCAATATTTCTTATGGACTACACTATTGAAGACACTACAAGTTCTTATTATTATTGAGCAGGTTTCAACTCCCAATAGTGATTCCTACTCAATATTAATTTTTCACAGTCATTTACAAATTTAAAACAACCAAACATCCATCAACCAATCAATTTTTATTATATTTTTTATGGCTTATTTCTATCGTTAAGTCATATATCATTGTGAGATTATTCTCACATCATTTTATTATATATAGTCTGACTCATTTATTTTAAAATACTTGGATCAGACCGAGAGTCTACAGGTACAAGGGCTCGTTGACCTTTTGATTTTTGGCTAGCATTGAAGTTGATTATTTTGACTGTTTTAGTTTACTTCGTACTTGTATATATTAACATTTAGGAGTTTATGTCATGTATATTATATAGTAGTCATTGTGTGCCTGATACAGTATATATTCAACAATTATTCAATTTCGTCGATTTATTGAATTTATCGAATAACAAATAAAACTCGTTTTCATCGATTTCAAGCATATAAAATTATCTACATCTTAAAATATTTTATACTTATTAAAACATTTTATTCAAATTTTAATATATTATCTAAAATAGAATTTATTAACTAATCCAACTTTATTATAACAAAACCCTTCATTAAATAGACTTTAGTTAACAATAATTTGATTCCAAAAATAATAATTATCAAATTTGAATCCAAACACTTCTATTTAGTTTAATATTGCATCTTTAAAACAGGGTTGTTACACATTTTTACCAAAAACCTATTAATCATAAACTTTTGACTCAAAAAAATTTTAAATTATGAATTTTCAAATTTTCTCAAAACAACAACTCCTAGTAAGCCCTTTGAAAAACCTAAAATTTCAAGGAATTTTCCAAAAAAAATTCAAATTCTTTCCTATGGAGTTGGATTTAGAATTGACTTCAATTATCTTTTCTATTGAACTTTCCTTCTTCCTTACCGAGTCTTTATAAAAATCCGATTATCGCCTTGTGGTGATTAATGTACACCTTCTTACGGGAACTTGCTCCACTCCTTCTTCATATCTTGCTTTACTCCTATCATTCCTTACTTTCGAACGTTTAAAACACATAGGTTCTTATTTCCCATCTATTTTTATGTATTGGGCTAGGCCTACTAATCTTCGTCTGTATAATTAAGGCTATATAATTGACATAATGATGATTATACCGCCTTATAATATTTTATTAATACCAAACATGTTTATTTGCTATTTTTATAAATGTCAATTGTCTATATGATTATTATTATAATGGACATTTTTTAAATACATTTATTTAATCATCCTAATTTTACCTAGTGTGTTTGCACATGTTTAAAATAAGCATGTGTACATATATATAGAAGGATTTTTGTAAAATATTTTCAAAAATAACAAGTGCGTCCACTACACCACAAAAGGCTTTTAACAGCGTTTGATAAACGCTGTAATATGATACAACAGCGTTATTATAAACGCTGTATAACGACATGCTGTCGTATATACATAACTTACAACAGCTTTTCTATAAACGCTGTTGAAACATCTCTATGACAGCGTTTATTATGAGCTGTCAATAATCTTTTTACAGCGTTTTCAAACATGCTGTATTATGTTTCAACAGCGTTTATAATTTAGTTGTCGAAGATGTTCAAATTCTACTTTAACTGTTTACAACAGCTTTTTCTAAACGCTGTTACTGAATCATCAACAATTTCGACAGCATGTTAAAAACGCTGTGATTGAATCATCAACTATTTCGACAGCATGTAATAAACGCTGTTATTGACAGTTTCAAGATAATTACAGCACGAATTAAACGCTGTTGTTTCTTCATTGACAGCATTAATCAAACGCTGTCTTCTATTTATATAACAGCTTTAATATTCCACTCTATTTTTGAATATTCCAAAACTATATTTTAAGCATATTCAAGCAACTAGTATATATAACAGGTTCTAATAACTATTAATTGGTTACATAAACTAGTTAAGAGAATATTAATAAACAAAAATAACAAAGTAAACCAAGTTGCCACAAATTCTGTTAAACAAAGACACGTTATATGTTAAGTATCGGAGAAGTGATCTTCAAAGCTGCTTGACCAGTGCTTTGGAGTACAGGTAGAGCGACATCTGCTGCCGGTTTTAGGGTATCATAAACTACTTTGATCACTTGCTGGTTCAGACCTAAAGTTTTCGAGGCACCATCTCCCACCAAGTCTATTATGTCTTCCACCTATAACATTTACTCTTTGATTTCAAACTGATACATATATTTATTATCATGTTCTGATGTTTTGATCTGTTTTGTTTTTACTTGCGATGAGTACTATCGAATATTACTTCCATTCACATTTTTCCCTCAGATCTCCCTTCATTTGAGTGTGTACATGAATACATTATGTTAAGACTTCTTATCACATATAAAGAGGAGGAATAAGGTTACAGTCGTATTCAATAATCACTACATTGAAATATTAAAATCCATACGTTTTATATTTTCAGCACTATATCATCTTTTAAACCATATTATGTTTACATTGAAAAGATATTCTAAACATGTTCTTATAAAAACAAAAAAGAAGAGAAACAGCAGCAGATCAAAAGGAAAATACTGACAGTAGAAATACGATAATTAATTGGTTTAAAAGTTGATCAAAAATTTCAAGACAGATTAAACTTGGTAAACACCTTGCATATGCACATAAAAACCAGGAAGGGAACAAGAGTTGACCTTTGTAGATAAAAAACGAACAAAGACGTGAAGAGGTTCCAGATCAGTTTTGTTACTTCTTATATACAGCAGTCATTTTCATCATTGACTTGTGCAAATTAAACAAAAGTTAAAAAAAACAAAAGGAAAAAAAGCAACGAGGTAAATTGTCTTGTACTTCTAATATCTTTTCCTACGACAATTCGCTGTGGAAACAAGAAAAATAAGAACCACTGCATATAATTTCATGGCTATAACTGAACCATGATGAAAAAATGAACTTGTAACAAGAAATGAACTTAATAGTTATGCTATATATGTGCTTATTATACTTGAGATAAATATCTAACCATTTGGATGTGATTTGTATGCAGGCATCAATTTCATGGCTATGGTTCAAAATATAGTCAGATGGACACATGCATTTATTTATTTACGTAAGTCTTATGCAAAGCTACATCATTATTGTTTGCTTTTATGTTCTGCTATCAACAAACGATGAACACATGGGTGACGTGAAGAGAGAAGTAAAAACAAAGATGGTAACATGTTTTCTAAGCAAATAGTAAGAAGATGAATTAGTAATAAATTCTAATCAAATGAGAATTGAAGGGTCGGAAAAGATTGTATACCAATTTGGTATTAATACTTTATATAGGAAAATCAAAAAATAAATAATAAAAAGACCCTTGTTGGAAGTGCAATGGAGAGGAAATTTTTAAGCTAGAATTCAATTTCAATTTAATAGCACAGGGAAAAATGAATTGATAATCAAATTATATTTTGTCCAACAAATGAATCAAGCATACCTAATAGTGGAAATGATGCCAACAAAATCCAAGCAATCAGATGCCAGTAAGATACATCCATCTAATATGATTCTGAACTGTAAAAAAAGAAGAAGAAAAAAGAAAAAGAAAAAAAAGGCAAACACAACTTAACAACCAAAAATAATCAACTGGATTGTTCTTTATACTTAAAATTGCAATTTATAAGAGTGAGCATGAAAAACCTGATGGGGATTACAGTCAACTGGATTGTTCTTTAAACTTTAGCTTGCACTGAGTATTCACGATTTCTTCGTATGTGCATTGTCCATAATATGTTATTGAAGGCTTAGATGTTCTCGCTTACAACCTGTTATTGAAAACCTGTCAAATATATGTTGTAAAATATCGGCTTATCATTTTAACATTTTTTATAAATACAATCAACCGACGATGCAAGGATAAACACAAGAGCTCAGAGTACTCAGTTACTCAGTTATATTGTAACATATATTTGTCGGTGCTATAGTTTTAAATATCATCAAAGAACAGAATGATATGGAGATACAGAGTGTTTGATAAAGCAATGAACATTTTTACATTCTTTGTAAGTTGGAATGACCAGGGTAGACGATCCTTGAGAAACATGTTGCAGAGGTCCGTGGTGATTCTATAACACTATGTTTGACAATTATACTAGTACATTCTTTGAGTGTTTTTCTTCTTGATGAAGTGCTTTGACAACGGTACCTGAACAGTAACAGAAGCACAATCTATAAGCAAAATAAGTGATGATGTGCCACTGGTAGAGTGACCACATGAGAACTTATATACTGATTGCTTTACAGACAATATAACCGATGAGTCAACTTCTGGTACGAACCCCATCTCAACCAAACCAAACAACGCAACAGTTGCATCATTTACCTTTCCAACCTCACACAATCCAGTCAACAGCTTATTTGATGCTGCAAAGTGAGGCATGAACCCTCTCCCAAGCATCAAACCTAACCGTTCACTGTAGGCAGAGAGACGCTATACAAGCAAGGCAGATTTAAAAGTTCCAAGAGAGATGTGGCTTGGGAATATAGCATTCAATATTACTTTCAAATGAAACAGCAATTCAAAGTCCAGATGTAATACTTACCTGCCACACGATCAGAAAGTCAATTATTGCCAGTCGTTAGTAAAAGTCGCAAAATCAAGTTTGCATCCTACAATAATTGGACATAAAAAGAAATATAATTAAATTATAAGTATTCAACGTAACATCTACGATATAAGAAAAGAATTTGAGAATTTGACCGAACGTCAAAATGACCGTTTAAAGAATTTGTGTGCAATGAACCTTACGAATTCATATTTCTAGTTGATTTAATATGCTTCTTAGAGCATCTACAATAGCGCGCATTCAGGTTGAAATATTTAGCTTTCGCTCTTCAACAGCGCACTTCAAGCTGAAAATTCAACGCAATCTATAGTTTCTGATTCGGTTTAATGAATTAAGGTTGGACGTCTATTTAACGGACCATCCAAAACTACACATCGATTTAATGGACGTTCAAGTTTCAGAAGCTCAAAAAAGGACTTCTGAGTTTGGACGCCCATTAGATGGACACATCGTATTTTAAGTTTAATACCTACACATCGTATTTTCAGTTCAGTGCGGTTTAATCGTTCAAACCGCAACTGAACCGTATCGATGCGGGTTAGTCCGGTTTGGGGTATTTGCTTTGATTAGATGATTCGATGCGAGTTTCTGCATCTTTTTTTCCGGTCCAGTGCGGACGGTTTTATATATCGATGTGGTTTATGCCAACCCCTCTTGATTTAGTGTGTGTATTCATGTGAAATAGATATTCTATGCGCAACGAATTAGCAAAAATCATTGTAATTATTGTACAATATCATACGTTTCAAAAACCAAATTTAACTTTATACCTAAATAGAGCTAAAATCTCACATGTATAAAATGTTATCCATGCAGCTCAAATGCACCAAATTTCTCTACCAAATGACTATGGCCATAACCGGTTAGATTATTGTTTTTGACTTAATTGTTTGACGGATATAGTCTTGACATTTGCAACTGCACAATACATAATATGAATTATTAATCTAAAGTTCAATACCTTTACCGAAGATCTTCATTGGACTCGAGCTGCATTTTCTACCATGTATAGGTTCAGAAAAGTATTATGTAAACATCAAGCACAATATCCAATGAATTTATATATGCCGTGATACATTTATTTGAAGGTCAGAGAGCTGGTCCAGCTTCGTATGGATCTGTAAATGAATAAAAATTATGTTAATAAGATCAATATTTGTAAATACTTTGTGGAATGGTGTAGGTTATCCATTTAAGTAACTATGCTCATCTAACATGCTTTAAGGATGAACCAACCAATTTCTTATATTTGTCAAGTTTCTTGTAAATCTTGCATTCGTTGCAACTCTGCAACATATGATTATAGTTTCATATATTCTTGTTGACTCCTTGTTCGCCAATGATCCTTAATTTTTGGTACAACAATATTTGCGCTGATGTAGTTGCATTTTTCATTCCATTCGAGAGTTTTAGCCTATGCTTTTGTCTCACCATTTACTCATCCTATTAAAAATAGATTTCAATTGTATATACAGTAAACAAAAAGGTTACTATTCACATTGCTACTATTAATTTGGAACAAAAAATAATCAAATTGTGCAAGTTATTTTCTCTTGTTTAAAATAACTTACTCTTTATTTCACTAACGATTGCCTATATTTAAAAAGTAGAAGAAACGTGTTTTTGAACAAAGGACAGATATTAGTATATCAATACCTTATTTAAATTTTTTTTTCCGACTCTTCATTTATAGTAGAAGAGATCAACCGTATAAACTTTCTCTAAAGTAACCATGAAAACAACCTCTTGGTGTTTTGTGTAATCTATAAATTAGTTCACAATTTATGTGTTTTACAAACTATTGAAATATAATTATATCTTCTAATTTCAAAATAAGACTTCCTGCCGTCCTTCATACTAGAAAACAAGTTGTCCTCTTTTCAGGTGAAAAGACTTTATGTCCATTTGACATGCATCTTTTTTTTTCAAATAATATAATATGTTATCCTTACCTAGAAAAAAATTAGGCTTAATCAAAATCAATCATCCAAACCAAACAAAATCCAAGCGATGCTAACTTTCCAATTATTTTTCCTTCTTTATGACTTTCTGTCAGTATAACGAAATCAAAGGAACCAGCAGACTAAAAGGCCGTTCAAAGCCATTTTTTGCCCTGTTATCAATGGAAACACCCTCATCGTTATTAATCCCATCTCCAACACCGTTGTGGGAGCGTTAGGGGGAGATACATCAACATCGAACGCGTCCCCAACATTAGTCGTCAACAGTCGTTGATTTCTCTTCTTCCTACCATTCATGAAGATCACACACTAAATTTCAATGACTGTTGTCCACCGGTGAAAGTACTTTCTTATCAAATCTTATTCACGACATCACAAGAATACCACAAATGCACACGCACTTAAAAACGGTTGCCACGGAAAAGACCAAAATCGTCAACTTTTAATGTACAAAGATACAACTATAATTAGAGGTTTACGTTACAATTGCATATGAGCAACTGCTTATTTCACCAGGTTTACGTTACAATTGCATATGAACAACTGCTTGTTTCACCCGCCAAAATTCAGTTTTATCATTGTTATTCAATGAGCTTGCGGACCCTAAATCATTTTAGTAATAATACACTCCCCCTTTATAAGCCTGAGTGAACAATAATAATAATATGCTAATCGACTTTATAAGCCTAAAGGACCGATTAAGTAGACCAGAATAATATTATTATTGTTAGGCTTATAAAAGGGGTTAGTAGTGAACAATAATAATAATATACTAAGCAATCTCCCGGTAATGCAATTTAACTAAAAATAATCCAAAACGTGGATATATGAAAATATTTAGAGCTTAGAACATTAGTTATTGTATAGCAACAGTAATTATATAGTGTAGTTTTTATAATTTCAAATTCAGAAGTAAATAACAAGCATCAACTGCAAATACAAATGCAAGCTAGTAAACTGCACATAATCATGAAGTACGCCAATCCTCCCCAATTCTACGATCTGTATTTGTAAAAAAAAATCAATGGAGAATGACAAGCAGCAAAGACTGAAGCCACAAATGATCCTAAGTAATAACGGGACTACCATCAACATAGAACTTCAATTGTGAAAATAAAAGAACAGTACTGGTTATGTTAGTCTTCCCTTTTAATTATTAAACTTTCAATGCATAATAAACATTACCCACAACCATCACCCAGCAACAATTGTTGATCCCATAAGTATCTTCAGTTTTCTTCTACAAGAGGATGACAGTAGGAAACATAACAATATTCACATATATCTGTACACATTTCATTCACATGAATGTCCATATCCGCGGATACAGACGGAAATAAAATAATCATCCAATCAACCAACAACCACCTATTAATAAAGAAATACAAATAGAAATTTTATTTTAACGTAAAAAAGATTTCAATCTCATTGGTTATAAATGTGTTACAAATAAATAAATATGATTGTAATAAATAGTTTTGAGCAGTTAACATACATTAAGTACATATAATAGAAACCACCAACCTAATAAAACAATAAATAAATATTTTTGATTGTAGTATTGTATTTTAAACTATAATCTTAACAAAAAATGAACGAATAATTTTCAGATGCGAATGACTTCGCATCCGCATGTTCGAATATCAGATATTTATCTGCTTTTAGAATGCGGATGGATTTCGAATTTTTTGGATATCCATTAAGAAACCTACTCCAAGTAGTGCATTCTTAGTAATTTCAAATTCGAATGTAAATAAAGAGCATCAACTGCAACTACAACAGTAAGCTAGTAAACTTCACATAATCATGAAGGACGGAAAACCTCCCCAATTCTACTATCTGTATTTGTAAAAAAAATCAACAGAGAATGACAAGCAGCAAAGACTGAAGCCACAAATGATACGAACTAACAACAGGACTACCATTCATATAGAACTTCAACTGTGAAAATAAAAGAATAGTACAACCTGCTAACAGCCTGGCCCTATAAGTAGAGGCATCATCACACAAATATTCTCCTTGATAGTTACTCATGCATCTCTAAGGCATTAGCTCTTTCATCGATCTCTCACAGCCCCTTTCAGTAGTTTTCCATTATAAATAATTGTAAATATATTTATGTTTTGCTCTTCCAGTCTTGTTTGTTGATCATCGCAATTATGATCCTGTATATTGATTTTTGTTGTACCCATCGGACACTTGAACAAATTTCAGGTTATTAATTAATAAAATTATTCATGCTCTCCTCGTAACAGGACCACTCTTTCACAAAAAAAAAAGTTGCATCGATGTTACGTTTCATAAGGTACATGAAGTGGCGCTTGTTCAGCAAACGTCTGAACACCGAGCGCTTGCTCAACAAACGCTCAAACTGATTATAAATTTGTAACTAAATAGCCTCGAAATGTAACCGATTGTATTATGTAATCGCTGCCGGAGAGGTGCTCGTAGTATATGTATTACATTATGTAATCGTCTACAGGAGATGCTCTAATATTATTCTTAATCTCAATTTTGACGTCTCTTTTCTTTTTGATATTAGATGACATATTCTTGAACCATGAAATATGAACATGTCAGCTAATTCATTTGAAACTGTCCCTACATACATTCACTGTCCCTACACTCATAAGCTTCATAACCTCCATTCACTGCCACTACACATAAACAACCAGACAACACAACACTTGCCCTGAACCTCTCAACCATCTCCCCATCATAACTAGAAGCAACTCAACAATTCCAAACAACCTTCCCACCATCCGGTAACTTCTATATCTCAAAAAAAGAGGAGGTCAGCTCAGTTTTGTTTCAAAACTGAGTGAGCTCCTCAAAACTGAGAGCTGAGACCTCAGTTTTGTCATGCTCAGTTTTAACAAAACTGAGCTCCTCAAAACTGAGACCTCATTTGACATTAGTTCAGTTGTTTCTCAAATCCAAATTTCATGAATTTAGAAGATGAACTCTAAACATTAAAAATATTTCAATTAGAACAAAAAAACAGTTATGAAAATTATTTTTTGGTTAAAATTTGAGATCTGAAATTAATAATGGATTAAACATTAATATCATCTCAAATGCTAAGTTTTAAAACATGTACTATGTTATTTTACAAATGCCAATTAAAATTGAGAATACTTTTTTTCATCAGTATTTATAATTTTCCTAAAATGGATTCTAAGCTTAAAAAGAGGAGGTAAAAAAAGTGAGATTCAACTAGAAAGACTTAGGATTGCTACAAATATTAAAATCTAATTACTGATAAAAATAAAAAATTTAGGTTGTGGTCTACAAAATATATGAAGCATTATAAATGAATTTTGTAAATTTATTTGAACATAACTACTGATTAGAAATTTTTTTGCAATGTTATTGTAAAATCTTTTTCTTCCTTTAATATTTTCTTATGTGCTTTTGAATGTGGAATTTGTTATGTGTTCTTTGTATTTTTTTCTCTGCTTGTAGCATGAAGTAATATTTTTCCATCTTTGATTCTAATTGACTATTTATCTTTCCAAGGGAATTTTTTTCCAAAATTATTACACAAGTATTATTGACATCTTATCTCAAAATTTCCAATTTTCTACAACTGCATTTAGAAAATATAATATCAAGCAGGAAACCATAAAACCATAGAAAATATATTATGACAACCATGTGTCTTTTAAACTGCTAATGCCCAATTAGAAATAATGAATGTAATTATCTTAATATTATGTAGACTTCAAATTCATAAAACCATAGCTTTTGCTAGAAAAAAGTAGATATTCAAAAGTCCCTATGATCCCTTTTAAAGTCTTAACTATGCCCAAATCCATGTGTTTCAAAACCAATTGCGAAAGAAAGCCATGAATACCCAAAAAGTTTGAAACCATGCAACCATGTTAATATACAGTATGCCACTTTATTTAGGAAAAACAAACTTTATTTGAAACTCTTAAGGGCTAAAACAATCTGATCCCCTTTACCCAATGCACAATGCAAAGATCAAACTCAGGGCATCCATATGTTCATGATGCTTAGTATTTTTAATCCAGAATAAAGATAATTTAAAGGATTTCACTTTATAAAAAAAATGTGTTTAATCACTCAGACTTAATAACAAAATAAAGCAAACAGGCATAGCTTGGGAACGACTGGGCAAAATTGAAACCATTGCAGCATTGGGAATATTTTCATGATAAAGCAAATATTAACTGCTTGTAAAAAAACAAAATAAAGCAAACAGGCATAGCTTGGGAACTGACTAAATTACATGCATATCAAACAATGATATATATCAACAATCCCTGTTGAGATGATGGTAATGAGCTATAGTAAACAAAATAAAGCAAATGCATGTTATAGTGCACAACAACAAAGATCAACAACCAGAAATTATTCAACCACTCACCATCCATTAAACAACAACATGCAAGAGAATCAAAACTAGAACTGCACGTGTTTACTCACCTATTTGCTTTAGATTTGGTTGTTTAAGCTTTAAAATACTATATATTTTTTCAGTAGTAGTTTTAGAGAATAATTCAAAATAACTCAAGGAACCCAAATTTTAACTCTATGGTTAAACTGAAATTAAACACTATAAAATTTTCTACCAAATAAGTACTCTTTTTAATGTCAAGGAAGGTGCAAAAATATTGAAAAATGTAGCATCTTATTCTGAAGTGGCAGCTTTGGCTAGCATCATTTTTCTTTTATCAGGTGGGCCAAAAAGGAGCATCCAGATGGGAAAATTAATCTCAGTGGTTAAAAAATTGCAATAAATAAATATAGTTAACATCATGGCAACGCCTGATAATGTAGATGAGCATATGACTTAATGTTATCAAAATTCATTTTTTAAAAGAATATAGTTAACATAATATCTTGAATACAACCAACAATTACACATTATTCAAGATACAACTTAAATATGAAAGGTAATAATTTTGTATCTCAGTTTTAAATAACCTTTCTTCAGTTTTGCACTACAGTGGGCGACTAATTCTGAACAAACTTCTCCCTATGAATCAACTTAATCATGAATTTTCTTACTTCAGCTAAATCAACAACGAGAATATTAGATAATGAATAAGGTGAAAAGTGAGAAGTACAAGTACCCAACTCATCGATGTTGAAAATACTAATATTAGAAAATCGAAGAACTAAAATTGGACACAAAGAAAAGGAAATACGGAAATACTTCAATTCTAAATCGCGATTGATGAATGATGTTTGAACGTGTTGAAAATACGTTCAAAATTGAAAGAACCCATTTTAAACCTATATAGAATCAAACAACCCATTTAAACCTAAAAAATTGATGGCGTTGTACCTGTAGACGATATCTGAAAGATGAACGAGATCTCTGAATGATGAATGGAGAAGTTTAATGAAGCGACGGTGATGTAGGCGAATTTTGATGATTGGAAGAGATGTTTTCTTCTTTTTACGTGATGAAAATGTTTCAAGGTAGGGAAGGATGAAAAGAGGAATTAGGGGAAGTGAAAAAAATGGCGCAAAAATTGTATAATTAGCTTTTGTCAGCGTTCACACGGAAAATTTTCCCCCCAAAATTTTTAATGACCGCACTTAAGTCACAAACGCTGACATTAGGTGTTGTTGATGGTATTTTTTCTTGTAGTGGTCACTCATACGTATACATATCCTTATTGATTGGGTAACCTAAACTCCGATATCAAATGCAACAACCTGCCTTGAAATGGACCTAATTTTCGACCTAGAAAAGGCTCATCGAACCTTAGAACCATTCCAAAGCTGGCTGTCAGTTGGTAGAATTGATACAAAAAACAATACAAATCTATATATTACACATCCAGATTCTTACAGCGGAATGATAAAATATAATATCAAACAGTACCCATTTTATTTAAAAATTCAAATGTCGGAAACATACAACATAATCCCATATAACAACACCAAATATTCGCGGTACAATACCTTAAAATACATCATGTTTCGATTGGTACATCAGAAATAGAAAACTAACATAGATAGTTAAACAACTGCCACAAGTCTGCTACTCCGCCACAATCTCCAGAAGTCTGCATCATCATCTCTAACATGTGTTGTAATGAAGAGGGAGTCAGAACAACAATGTCTGGTGAATAAAATCTTGAGCCTTTCTATAATAGCATTTAAAGGGTAAAATTTAAATACGAATTTGCCTTATGTATCCTAACTATATTGTAAGTCTTCCAGTAATAAGCCCTAAAGCTTTCCCAGTCCAATTCCATAACCATTACCCTTTCAACAAAATAACCCATATCTATTACCAATAATGTCCTAAGAATGTAAGAGATAGCACCTAAACCACTTAATACCTTTTTAATGAGAACTAGACAGACTCTGACCATTAATATCCCATTCAAGGCAGTCCTCGTCATTTAGTACCTACCCAAGGCGGACTTCTTTCCGGTAATATCTAGTTGACGTTGCATGGAATCTCTACATGCCACTTAATACTTCAAATCTGAAGCAGACCCTTCCTGATATATCCTCTACCGTACCAAACCACTAACCCTGACTATTTAATACTTCTTTCATAGAGAAGAGGCGGGCCCTCAACCAACACTTAATACCTTCAACCCTAAAGCAGGTCCTTCGTATTATGACCCGCAACCCAACCATGACGTCTCATATTAGTTCGACTATTCGTACGAACTGGTAGCCGGATTAACTAGGTAAGTTTACCCTACAAAATTTGGGACTAACCTCGCGTCTTCCATGGGTACTTATTATAGGCAATGTCTCACATCAGCCTCAAAGTCACACTACTGGTAGCCAGATTAGCTAGGCAGACTTTTGTATGCTTTTGACTGACCTTGCATCCCTATAACTAACTCATAATCTATAACATCCTCTGAACATATTATCACACATCTCACCGCATTCCATATCAAGGCCTTATAAGAAAACTCCTACTTTGCCTTTACAATTTCTTCCTAAGGGGGATTTAATGATAATTAATAGCCTATTAACTATGTAATTAATACGTTATAATTATACGCTATTTACGCTAATATATATATAAGCGCACACACACATATACACGTACGCGCGCGCCTAATACACATACACACGCACACATACGCGCCTAAAATATTTCTAAGTGTGCAAAGATTGCACCGTAAACTAACGTTCAAATGTCAAAACTTCAAATTTATACAAGTCCAATTCCATATCAACAAATATATCATATATCCAATATTCACAATTCAATCAACGGACTTGTATAAAATAGAATCCATTTCAAACTTTTTTATACTAAAGTAGTGGAATAAACATTAATAAAAACATACAATTCAAATACTTTTACACTTTATTCAACTACTTTGTATAAAATCAAAAGAAGGGAATTTTTGTTTAAATTGCAGAAATAGGCAATGCAAACTACGAATAAAAGAATCTGTACGTTACATGCCATTTCCTAATTTATTCTTTTCAAAACCCTTAATCAGATCCAAAGAAAAAGATAAGAAGTGGAATAAAATGTAAAACATTAAAATTGCAATATATATGCAATTTCATTATTTTAATATAGAATAATTGAGGTTCTAACTTAAGAATTGACATTTCGCTTTAGGCAAATTTGGAGTTTTAGTGTGATGTTTTCGTAAACAAAATTCTTCAAAGGCATATATAAAATCTAAGTTATACTATACAATTACTAAAATAAGAAAGACTAAGATTTCCACTCACAACAAGTCCTAAGCTCTTTCCTTTTTGAATTTGTTATGTCTGCTTTAATCCCTTATAGATCTCTCTTTTTAGAAGTATACAACAAGGGAATTATATACGAATTATATTCAGAAATTTAGGGATGCGAAGGGAAAGGATTAGAAATTGAATAATAAACATCTAAAATTTGTTACCTGAAACCCTAGAGTATTTTTTGAATCTTTAAGGAGAGAAACCGGCAGAGCTTTGTTTGGTTCCCAAAATAATTTGTGAATAAAGGCGAGGGGGCTAGACTCTTATTTATAGTTGTTAGAAAGTATCAGAACCGTTAGATTCAAATTGGTTTAAAATAATAAAATCTGGACAGTTCAAAACATGAAAACCCTAGCTGTCACCAACATTGACCAGTCGATCGGTCTACCCTAAGCAATCGACCGGTCCTAAGGAGAGATCGACCGGTTGGTCTATTTTGGGACTGTTTCGTTTGTTGTCATTGTATATTTATTTAATTCCTTAAATAACTTTTAACGCTAACATCAATTTTAATGTTTATTTAACCCCCAAGTCTAATTACGATTATTTTTCATATTTCAAATTTTGGAATTAATTATTTATTTGAATTTGATTTCTATTTAAATTATTTTGAATCAGAATACTTCAAACGTACATAACTTTTTCGTTTATGCTCCGTTTTCAAAATATTATATATATATATATATATATATAAATTGATCAGAAAATCACCACGAACGCAACGACATAACTTTCGTAGTCAAATTCTGACATTTAAAAAATATTCATTTTTAGTCTTATCTTTTTTAATTAATTCATTTATTTCATACTAATTTGTATGGGGTGTTACAAACATGGTTCCCCTTTGGACCAAGATACTATTCCCACTAGTATCCATAACACAACACCTCGTTAGGATCCATCATCAACGTAATATCATGTCCTAATCGTCATGCATACCAAGAAACTCCCATAATGCATAATAATGGCATCACAATTGTTGTCATATTCTATCCGTTTCTGAAAGACCTCCATAAAGGTCTATCTAACCATGCCCCTAACAAACAAACTAGCAAACAACTGTGGCGGTACATGACCTAAACGTGATCTACACTAGTAGGAGGTGTAGCCATCTAGACATAACTCTTGTCTTTCCACTGATCACTCGGGACTGATTACGTTCTTGACCTATGTACAACTCCTACTCCTGAATACGGTACCAACACACACTGACATAACGTCGATCCTTGCTCATCGTCCCATTTAGATTGTCTAACGCAGTCAAGGTGATACCTACTTGTTACTTAATACCTCCAAAAAGGTTGAAGCAGACCATACTTGTCCTTTGACACTTCGACTAAGGTGAACCTTCCTACTTAGTTATCCCTCACTAATACACAAACGTATATAATTCCATGGGTCCAATAGTTGGATATGCCCCCACATCAGTATAATGTATACACAACCGCTGATAACCCCTTGCGGTGGGAAAACTTTATGTTATGTAACACTACTAACCACACATTCTAACTCATTTGAATGACTATGTCATTATGATCTAAGCTAAGCTTTAGCTAACTTTAATAATCCACGCCCGTCATAAACATATACTTGGCTGCATATATGTGTGTGTGTGTGTACATTCTTATTTCATTGTTACGCCTCAGATGTTCAACTACTCATATTCAGTTATTTTTATTGAACCAACTCCTTGTTTCATTAATCTTGGTTCAATATCATTTACCGCTGTCCTTGAATTTGAAAGATTTGAGTATGTTTTACTATTTACTTTCTTTCTTTATTATTGAATCTTTATTTCTATCCTTCTTAACCCATACTATCCTTTCTTGTTTAGTGGACCTTGCATTATCTTTTTATGTATATCATTACTTACCATTATTCACTCTATGACTTGCCTACCTTTTTATCGTTTATCATTTGATTGTTATTTTATCTCTATTGCAAATATATATATATATATATGTGTGTGTGTGTGTGTGTGTATTAATTTTTCACTTAAACCGTTATTATTATCATATTTACAATTCTTTAATTCATCCTTAATAATTTCTGCATTTTAATGCGTTGGAATTACATCTCCTTCAAAAGGAAAGATTAACACTGTAAATTTCTATACTTTATCCAAAAAGAGAATTTGTGTTGCATTTATAATTACAAGAAATTATCATTTTCGTAGTTATTGAAATAGATAGCACAAAATACAATAAATATCCCTATTTTATACATCTCTTTCTTTTAGACGTATTCCTTATTATCTCAAACGATACACTTTTATTTATGAGTCTAAACTTGATAATCTATAGAAATTTACATTGCAATACCCAACATGCTAACGAATTAAAATACTACTTAAATCCTAATAGTTTATTGCAATAACTTTCAATTACATTTACTTGCATAAACCATTTAACCAATAAATCTAGGACTATTACATAATTTATCAAATTTAGGGACTACTACTACCCAATGCTTCCCATGTTCAAGTATATGCAATATTAAATCTATATTAACAATCACAGAATAGGTAGTCATCGTTTATAAATTCATTACATGTATATAATTAGGCCAACAACTCCAAATTTACATTCAGGCATACAGTAATAGATTTACAATGATACAAATCCAATATTACATAAAAATATATAATTTCTCACTCACCTTTTTAACTTTTCAAATCTCCAGATCTAATCTTTGTTATTCTAGTTTGACTCCCACTATTCTCCCTATTTGAATACATATACCGCAAGTATACATATTTCTATCAGAAATCTACTTAGAGAAAATATTTGGATTTAATTTAAATTTTAGATCCGGATTTATAGTTTACCTTGACATCAACGATTTGGTTCGGCCATATTCTTCATCTCAATTACCTTCTGCTATTCCCCGCTTGTATATATATGTACAAACTATAACTATATTTAGAATTAAGAATTTGGGGAGAAGAGAAAAAGGCAGAGCTCTCTCATCGCTCAAGGAAATATGAAGAAAGTCACCACGAACCCAACGGTGAAAGTTTCGTAGCCAAATTCTAATGTTTGTAAAAAAAATATTTTTTGCCGTTATTATTTATTAATTTATTTATTTTTAATTAACTATCATCAAAATTACGGGTGCTACATTATCCCCTTAAAAGAATTTCGTACTTGAAATTTCTCAAGAACCGAATCATGTAACATAACGTGCAACACTGCAGCTATTCTAAGCTAACCAACCAATTAGTGTGCAACCAATTTACAACCAATGGTGTATACGTGCACGGTGTATCAAAACATATATGGCATGTATATAGGATAATTCTAAATCGATGTCCCCTATATGAATGCATCTTTTAAAACAATTTTGAAAATATGATGCAAACAACCTATATATATATACATATATACTGGCAGTTCTATATGTATGCAAAATTTGAAAATCAAAATCTTTGTTTTTGCATCCAAATTTTCGCACACTTCTACAAATAGAAGCATAGTTCAACCAATTTTGCATCCAACCTCAACCATTCAAAATTCTAGCACACCATTTCTAACATTTTAAATTTAGAAAAATCCAGTTTTCTAAACCTATATTCTTATGTCGGAAAAGGCTTTAGATGGAGAATTCCATATTTCCATCATTCTCGTGTGTGCCCTTTCCACTATACCTTGAAACCTTCTTTTTTACCCGTATCATTTTCTAACTTTTCCAAGTACAGTTCATATGAAGAAGTTTACTTTTAAATTTTAGAATAGAGTTATGTTTAAAACAAGTTTTGTTTACCTATCGACAAGGTATGAAAAAAGAGATTTCATAGCTAAAATGGCTTTTTCCTTCGTCTCTAACTGTATTTTATTTTATTGTCACTTCTGCTGCACAATTAAATTTCTACTTCCTAACCCGTCGACTTTTCCCCGCTAAGCATATGGCATTTCAAAAATAAATAAAAAATTCTCGTTTTCTGCTCAAAATCTTTTTAATTAAAATTTTTGAAATATTTGGTGGAATCCTAAAAAAATTAAATTCCTTCACCAATTTTTTCAAGATTTTTTATAAAAGTATTTTATCTCTAAAATAATGAATTTTGAACAAAACTTTCAAATTTATATATTGTTTTTTTCAAAATAATTCATGTCACATCCTACGCGGTCGGGGTTTAGTCAATAGTTTAACGTTCATAATGGACTTTATTCTATTATGCAGTAAATGTCAACTTCAAAAACTTCTCTTCTGATTTTGAATAACAACCAGTATACAAGTTCATTTATAAATTTCATCTTTGAAGGCATAGAGATAGTGGCCCGTAGCTCCGCAACATTATTTCCCATTTCTTCGCTTGCCAAAATTTATCTTCCAAAAGTTTAACACTTTTTGAGACTTAATTTTACTTTTCTATTAGAAGCTAATTAAATAAAGTTCCTAATTTATTTTATAAACTTCCACTCTTACTTTTATTAGTTAAGTGTCTACATGAGATTTCCTTGCTTTTTCCAATTAATATAGCGGTTAACCCAGAAAATCAATTTCAAAAGGATTTATACAACAGAAAAAACTAATGGTTACAATCCAAAACCTAAAAGAAATAACTGCTGGAAGCTGCCCTTCAACATCAACTGACAGTAATGATGTTGTGGCCCTATCACTCCTTACTTAAATTAAATGGACCATTGTAACAAGCTATTTTACTGTAACACACATATCATAACTTTCCTTTTTGGCTACTAATAAATAAGATCCACTCGTTACTTTTAACTACCACCACCAATTATAGGCCAAACTGTGCATTTTCATATTATAGTGGGCTATGAAATACAAGCTATGCACATTTAGAATAACTTACTGGAAAATTTGGCTCCATGAAATAACTTTTCTACCTTCCATCATGCCCACTTTAATCCTGAGCCAACCAATGTCCTCCATGTATGTTTGTCATCTCATTATCCTTTATTGCTATGTTCTCTTAATCCAATTCCCTTAATAGTATTCTTAAATTTTTGGTATTTACTTTCTTTACCTTGACCTTCCATGCAATTATACTCTAGAACTTATAGAAGTGTACTTTGATACCATCCATCATTTCTTTGTGGGTTTTTTTTATTATGGCTAGCACACGTGTCTAATAAAACATTCATAGGTTCTCACCAATATTCATTACACTTTACGGGGATTCCTTATTGCTACTCTATGAGCAGTCATCGCTATTTTCTTCATTGCCTTATCTTTTACCCCGTTTTACCTAGGCAATCGTCCATATCTACTCCATATTAAAATTTTGGTTTGGTTTTCGCCATTTTTTAAAAAAAAATATAACTTCGCAATAATGAAGTACTTAATCCCAAAACTTATATCTTTAAAAGTACAAACTTAGAAACTTTCTATTAGATTCAAAAATAACTTGGTATCTTAACTTTTAAAAATATAAAATGGAATTTATCAATTAAGTTTAATTATTAAGTTTAAAAGGAAATGTTAGCAATTAAATTTTTAAAAGATTTGTTCCTTCTTTTCAAATAAGGGTCGAGTTTTAGTACATGAATGGTCATTCAAATCACCTTTTCTTTTTAAAGCCCTTTTTCAACAATAAGGATTTTACTTCTTAAAATTGGGATTTTTAACTCAAACCATTTATTAAGTTTGCTTTTAAAAACTCAATTGTTATACCAAACTATTTCTTTAAAAATGCACTTTACAATCTTTCTAAAACATATTTACAATTTTAAACAATAAAAATTGAAGTAGACAAGGATACTTCCATCCTATTATTTTCCTATTACTTATGCTACTTTCACTTTCAACCTTGGTGGAGGTTCTAATAGCATATATAAGGGCGACTTCTAAAAAGGTATGTGCAATTACTGCATATATGTGTGGAAATTATCCATTTTTTCTATATTGTTTCTAACTACTAACATTGTTTTACATAAATTTCAAGCATTGTTTCTATTTATATTTCATAATGTTACCACTATTTAATTTATTCTACCTAAACCACTCTTATTTATATGGCTTCTCTTTATACAACTTTTCTCTCAACTTATCGTCTTCTCTACTGAAACATTGCAGTGTGTTCGCATATTGCTTTGTTTTCGAGTTCTTGTCTCCTTTCCATTCTTTTTACCCCATTACCTATTCCTATTGTCCACCGCTAAAAAGAATTTATCACCTAAAAGTTTTTATATCAGAAAAATCAGTGAGCTACATACGCTCTACTATATTTTCAAAATAAATAAAATTTCCAATTTAACTAATTTTAATTTTTACCAGAACTTTTTATTTAAATAAAACCTAGAAATTTTATTCTTTCAAAAATTTAATTTTTACTTACTTTTCAAAATAGGGTTTCTCCACCTTAAAATAATTCCCTTGAAAATCATTTCAAATATATTATTTATATATTTTTCTTGAACTTTTATATTAAAATCATTTTAACTTTTATACTAATTTTTTTCATATGGGGTCAGTTTCGAGTATATTTTTTATTTGTCCCTTCTTTTGGACCTTCCTTCTTTTCCACTTACTTATTGACCTACCTTCTTCCAGAATATAAATAATCTGGCTATCATCTTGGAGTGATTACCACACACCTTCTTTGGGAAAATTACTTCTTTCGAATATCTACAACATATAGATTCTCACTTTTTCCTTATCTGGATCTAATGTACATCATCAATCAACAATCCTATGAGGATCTACAACCATTGGGCTATCCAGGTCCAACTACAGAGTCACGTACTATCCAGCTTCAGGGACCTTTCATATGTTACACTCATGCTCTTCTTAAGTCAACACCTTTCCATACGACCAATTTCCCATGGGGTAATCGGGATAGGTGCATATATTCAATTTCATTCATTGCTCCGACTCATAATCAACTTGTCCATCTTCTCGGAATATCGTTGCAACTACTCTACAGTCGGAATTTTTAGGATTTGTTTTATAATATATATTTATAATTGTAGTAAAAATACAAATACGCTCACTAAATGTTTCTTAATTTTTAAGATCGACTAACCTAGCTCTGATACCAAATATGACAACCTCCACGCTAGTGGGCCCAAATTTTTACCAAATCGAAAACCCAAGTCCACCAAAGTACGGATCATTGATTTTTGATATTTTGCAAATAAAAAAATGCATATCAGAGCACTACCGATATAAAATCACATTGAAATAGTAAAGTATAATAAAACATAAAGTTACTAACCAAGGTTGACACTTCTGAGATCAAGTGCCCTTGTCAATGTTGAGCATGCATACAAAAATCCGTCCTTCCACCGTTCCCGTCTTGGTACCTGTCCTTCTAAAGTAATCATATGGGTTATAATGAGGAGGGGGTCAGAACAATGTTCTGGTAATTGATAAATTACACTCTTTATATATAACACTAGATTTTACCGATTATCTTCCATCACATGTTATGTCTTTTATTTTAGTTAGTCGTCTCAACTCTACGTACGCATACGATACGCCCATCTATCGAGGGTAGACCATAACTACATACGTATATATATATATATATATATATATATATATATATATGAACCACAGTCCCCCATTGGACCAAGATACTATCCCCGCTAGTATCTGTAACCCAGCACCTAATTAGGATCCATCA
This sequence comes from Allium fistulosum, assembly GCA_030737815.1. Taxonomy (NCBI): domain Eukaryota; kingdom Viridiplantae; phylum Streptophyta; class Magnoliopsida; order Asparagales; family Amaryllidaceae; genus Allium; species Allium fistulosum. The sequence continues at coordinate 84,985,183 of CM060901.1, read as the reverse complement.
TCAACACAGTATCACGTCCTCGTCGTCATGCATACTAAGCAACTCCGCAATGCTTAATAATGGCGTCACAATTGTTAGCCGTATTCTATCAATTTTTGAAAGACCTCCATAAAGGGTTTTCTAGCATTGCCCCTAACAAACTAGTAAACAACTATGGTGGTGCATGACCTAAACGTGATCTGAAACACCCCACACCCCTTAGTATACCCAAAAAGGGCACACTAAAAGATGTGGTGCGTTATAGGTATAGCTAAAGCATCACAGAGACTAAGATTCACAAGACAAATAAATAAAAACAGTGGAAACATTTAAATAATAACTAGACATTTAAAATTAAACTTCATTTCAAAACAGAATATGTCTTAAAAACCAAATACACATGTCTCGTGAAAAAGAAACCCCTTTTTTGAATGATTTGAATCAGAAATAATTCGCAAGAATAATCTCAGTCACATCATCAAAGTACATAAACAATAAAAATCATCCCTCTCATAACGTACCAGTACATCCAAAGTCAAATGAAAAGAAAACTGAAAAGAAGAATAAGAATACATGAAGAACTTCCAAGAATATATCTCCAACCGATCTGAATCTATGCCCTTGATTATGCTGGCCTATGGGGGAAAGGGGGAAATAGAGGAGTGGGTCAGACTATAAGTCTGGTGAGTGAAAGTAATTACTAGCATTCTTAATCAAGATAAAGATAATAGACTAACCAACAGTTCTTGTATGAAAGAAAAATACAGAAAAGATAAAACTGGGATAAAATATTGTTTCTGATTCTATTAGACTGTTTGCTTTGATTGCTTAACTGTTTGGATTGTTTGCACTTGTCTTAAACTGCCGTGATTAGGCTGAAATCCTAATCCTATTTTAATTAGGCTGAAATACTAATTCTACCCATTGATCGGCCTTTTATATCTGTTGTGCCACTATGAGCTGATCCAATCTTGTTGGTCCCACAACAAAAGACCCATGTTTAGCGCTTGGAACGCAGTAGCGAATTATTTACCATAATTGATGCCGCACGCTCGGTCATCGCTGGTACACACTAACTGTCGCTCCCTATTTTGACCTCTTATTTACCCTAATCAGCATAAGCGTGCCCAGCCTCACCTAATCTATTGTGAGACCATCAGTCCTAGTCTGAAAGGGATGCTGCCCAGCCTCACCTGAGTGTTGTGAGACAATCGGTCCTAGACCTGAAAGGGAATGCTGTCGGTACTGGTCCTAACAAACAAATTCTAGTTTGCGTCCCTTGTCCAAATCCTCATATTTGAGCCTCTATCTATTGGCCACTTATTTACCCTAATTAGCATAAGCGTGTCCCAGCCTCACCTAACTACCGTGAGACCATTAGTTCCTGACTGAAAGGGAATGTTGTTGGTACGGGCCCTGCTTCTATCTTTGCTTATTAACTTAGTGTAAGTCTTTAAAATAAGCCTCTTCTGTTATTTCTGCTATATTTTCTTATTAACTTAATCTAAGTTTTAAAATATGCATTTTCTGTTCTTTCTTTCTTTTCTAATTATAACCTATGTTATAATTGTTACTCTTCTATTTTCTCTTTTTAGTTATAACCACTAGTTATAAACATGCTTGCAAATGTCTCAAATTTGCCTATCTCAGTCTACCTTCTTTTTATTAGAATTCTTCTTATATTACATCTGATTTCTGTAAATTTAGTGTTTTTCTATTTTAATCCATATTTGCGAATTCTTCTTCTTTTTAATATTTTATTCACGTAAAAAGGAATAAAAAGAAACAAACATTTACAGGCTAAATTCCAACTTAAAACAGATGTAAATAAATGTAAATAAATGTAAATAACTATAAATAACTGAATAAAAATACTGAATAAAAATAGCTGAGTAAAATAGACTGAAAAGAACTTCTGAAATTTACTTAAAAGTTAACTATAAATAACTTATAAAAAAATTGTCTCAAAATTGTAGAAAAACTAAAACTATTGAGAATCCTATTATTTTAAAGTACTTAAAAATCTAAAATAATTACAAAACACTCACATGTAGTTCTTAGCTCTATTCCTTGGTCTTCCTTGGTCCACTTCTAGAGCGTATAATATTTTTATCAAAAAGATTTCCTCCTTAGAAAAATTTTCTATTTAGGGTCCAGCCTTTGACAATGAACCCAAATAGGAGAAAATCTGAATGAGAATAATAGCTAGGCCTAGGGTTCTATTTATAGTGTAGCTTAGAGATCTCAGACCGTTGGATTTGAAGATTAAATCTGGTGCAACCACGTCATAGGTTCACTAGGGACCCTCGGATGGAAGCACGAACGCATAAGATTGAAGGAAAATGGAACAATAACGTGTTCGAACAAACCTGGACGAAATAACGTCCAAAACAAAAGGCGAGTCGATCAATATACTATGGGGGTCGACTCTAAGGTCAACCTAACCCATGTCTGGGTCAACCTATAGGTCAACCTAGCCCATATATGGGTCGACCTAAGCCTTGTAATATTTTTTTTTCGTTTTCTTCTGATTCTTATTTCTCTTGTATCTTCTTCATACTGACTCGGATTTTGACAAATTATATATGGAAATTGACCAGAAAATTACCACAGACACAATGGTGCAACTCCCGTGGCTCAATTATGATAATTTTACAAACTTATTTTATTACTTAATTAATTTGTTAATTAATTATTATAGCTCAAAATTTTGGATTGTTACATTCTCCCTCCCTTAAAGGATTTCGTCCCCGAAATCTCTAAGGACAGAAGAATGAAATAAATATTTTCATCCAAATTCTACAACCACATATTCAACCATCATCCATTACATCCATTGTCCTTAAGCTTTCTAATGCAATTTATGTTATATGCAATAGTGTAGTGTCAATGTCCCTAACTAATGCAAAAGGTTAGGCGGTCTACTGATTCAGTCAACCTCCTTTAATGCAATCATGTCCGTGCCATGTATCCAAATAAATGCAAATTCCCTAATGATAACTGGTAGTTCTATATGCATGCTACAACCATCATCCAAATGCAACAATCATATGATAATCATCCATTTATAGCAACCATTGAAACAAAATGAAAATGCAAATGCACACACATCCATATGCATATGTTTTAGTGACCTAGTTAGGCCGATCCCGAAGAGATAATAGTGCTTAGTGTATATATATATATGTGTCCATTAGCATCCACTAGCAAACACTTGCAACCACTAGCGTCCAACATACATAACATGTTCTAGTAACATGTTTACATTCAGTCCTACCATCCATAGGTTAAATCCTAAGATCTACCCTCCTAAAGGATACTAAAAGAAAGAACCTATTCAAAAATGAAGATGGAAATAGGAAATTCAAGACGTACTATCGAAAAGATATGAATAAGAGGTACATATTTCTCCTCAGCCTCCCACGTAGCGTCCTCAATATTATCTCCCCACTGCACCATAAACAATGGGACTTCCTTATTCCCAAGCTTCTTAATATCATATCCAACGATATTGGTAGAATGCGATGAACTGATGCTTCTCTCTCCACTTCAACTTCCTCAAGAAGGCTAGGTTCAGCTAACTCTGTTGAATCATGTAAGTACTTTCTCAAGTGCGAAACATGAAAAACATCATGAACTCCCGCGAGCCTCTCTGGTAGCTATATCTGATACGCCATCTTCCCAACCCTTTCCATAATAGGGAACGATCCTACGAATCTGGGAGCAAGTTTCCCACTTGATCCAAACCTCACTACCTTTCTTAGCGGAGATACCTTAATGAAAACCAAGTCTACTACCTCAAACTCAATATCCCTTCTCCGCTTATCTGCATAGGATTTCTATCTATCTTGGGCCGTCTTCATTCTTCTTCTAATCAATCAATCTTTTTCGAAGTCTCTCTAACCATGTCGGGACCAAGTAGCAATCTTTCTGTAGACTCCAACCAACACGGAGGCGACTTGTAAGGTCTTCCATAAAGAGCTTCAAAAGGTGTAATCCCAATGTGTTAGCACCAGAATTGGTCACTAACACCCTTGAATAGAGTTATGTAGAGAGATTAATGAAGAAAGTAAATTAAAAAAGAGGAATGCATGCCAAATTAACTAGAAAAACTTGAACACCGGATTTATAGTGGTTCGGCGTAACTGCCTACGTCCACTTTGACTTTTGTCTTTATTGCTTTCCCAAATGATTGAATACGGATACAATCCGTACACCAACAACTTGAGTACAAGTTTGAAAAAAAAATGAGTCTTGAAAATGGTAGAGTCTCCCCAGAGTTCTCGAAAAAAGGTCCCTTTCACTGTGCACCTGCCCTTCTATTTATAGGCGAAGATAGGCCGGACTTCCTTCACGAGCCCTAAAACAAAATACTTCAGCCCATAGTACATGACTCTTATGCACCGAGCCAGGAATGCCGAACGGCAGTTGCCGAGCGAGGAATGCCGGTCGAGAATGGCCTGGTCGATCATCAAGTGACCCGAGGTAAACCCTTAGGAGAACCGAACCAGATAGCAGGTTGACTCAGAGCGAAGTCATGCCGAACGAGGTAGCTATGCCAAGCCAGGTGTTCATGTCGAACCAGTGAATACCGACCGGTGAAGTAAGGACAAAATGTACCTAGGCCAAACGAGATGTTCCTACCGAACGACATTCGAATGTCGAGCGAGGCATTTATGTCGAGCGGCATTCGAATGCCGAAAGAGGCATTTATGCTGAGCGGCACTTCGTATGCCGTACGAAGTATCTATGTCGAGCGGCACTTGAATGCCGAGCGAGGTTTGTACTCCGGGCGAGGATCTTAGGCCGAGCGGCATGCCTATGCCGAGCGAGGCCCTTAATGGCAAGCGAGGGGTAAATGCCGAGCGACTTGGTCTGGCCGAGCGCTAGTGGTCGAATGAGGGATGCCGAACGGTGGCACTCAGGTCAATAACCGGTACCTCGTTCCCAAGACAAGTTACTGGGTAACATCTGCCCCACAAAGCGTATTGTGTGAACCAGCACAATGCGCTTTGAACCACGAGCAATCCATTTTTCTCCCTTTAGCCCTTGCTTTGACTCCTCAATGGTGGATTCTTATGATCTCCTGAATGCCGAGCGAGGCCTGAATGCCGAGCGGGGCCTGAATGCCGAACGAGGCCTAAATGCCGAGCGAGGCCTTGTATGCCGAACCATCGAGAGATCTCGACCGGTTCCACTGATTGATGCCTGTTCACCTCCCCTCTTTCCTATATAACCCAATACTTCTCCTTTTTCTCCTTTTTACTTTTACTTCCCTTCTATAAGACTTTCAACTTCGTCTTCCTCCAAACTATTGCTAACACCTCAACCTTCCCTTTCTTCCCGAGTCCAGTACGTTGCCTCACAACCTCTCCCAACAACGAACCTGAACGAGTTTCAATTCCAAATCTAGCATTTCCCTAAGGTTCGAGCCATTTCCTTAGGTATGAATTTTTCACTTATTAGACTCTCCCAATTAGGCTTTTTGTACGAGACTCGAATTAATAACTTTCTTTCAAACTACAAACAGTAGAGGTCGTCTAGATGAGGAAGATGAATTTTAGGTTTAAACATGCCTTAGGGCTAGATGGAGAAGAGGAAGGAAGAGGATGCCAGAGGCTTTTAGGACGTAGGTTCCTGTTGGGTTTCTGAGTGAGGGAAGAGGAAGTGTGGTTAGCTCAGTAGGAATTAGCGAGATTATGAAGTGTTGGTGGGTCGTGGTGTACGAGTAGGAGTGACGTTCGACCGGCTACGTAGAAAGGTGTTTAGGTTACTCGAAGAAGTGGGTTGGAGTAGAACGTTCGGCTGTGGCTCGGTATTGTCTGGTACGAAGGAGAGTGTAGGATTTAGTCTCTCGAGTGTTGTGTTATGGCCTGGTTAAAGACCAAGGACTCGGTCCGGTATGCCGAACGATTGCGGCTCGGTATGACTCCCGCGTGCCGAACGGTGAAGAGAGAGTGTAGGAGAGAAGTGTGAGTCGGGTTCAGCATGCCGAGCGGATGCGGCTCGATGTCGAGGCTTTTGAGTGTCGCTCGGCATTGAGTCTCGCAGTAGGAAACAACAGTCGAAACCATCCCTACTCGAACATAGTTCATGTTGACTTTATTCATTTCCTATGCCTAAACATGTGACAAAAAACAAGGACAAGGACTTAAGTAAACAAGCATATCTAACTAATTCAGACTGATAACTTCCCAGTTTCAACAACTATAATCATGAGTTTAACTCGATTAAAACAAATAATAGCCTTCAACATACAGTGCCAATGCTGAGTTCAAAATTGAAACCATCACACAACAGGCTATCGGAGACGGTTAGCGATGACGGTCTTCGAAAATGACAGTCCAAAGCTTAACTTTACTTTATCAGCTTCATGACTTTTAATTCTTTTATGCTTATACTCGAACAATTGCGCTAGTCCACACACCACACGGGGGGAGCACTTTTGTCGTTATGTCTAATACTGATTGTCTTTCAAGTATAGTTCAAACAGGTGTTTAATCAAATTCAACATTCATTGAAGATGTCTAGAAAGTCAAGCTCCGCCACAGTTTCAGATAAACCCGGGTCAAGTTCTCAACAGGAAGTGGTTGGAACTTCAAATCCATCGACAACTCCTGTACAAGATATTTCGAGTCCCACGATCGCATCTGTTGACCTGGCTCCCGATGCCCTAGATGTCGTGATCTTTCTAGACAATCCGGTCGATTCTCAAGCTTCGAGAATTAATGAAAGCGTCCTTCGCCGATTATGCTCGATACATGGAATTCCTTTTGACGATGTACTGGTCCCATAAGGGCAAGATCGTCCCTACCTGCCCCCAGCCGGATATACTGCTTGCAACAAATTTATGTGCTGGGTTGGTAGCGTGCCACCATTCAACTCTTTCCTCCGCGATGTGTTGCAATATATTGGGATCGCCCAAGCAGAGTTACATCTCAATAGTCGCGCGTTATTATATGGCACGTGCATTCTCTTCATGAGCATTTTATTCAAGCTCCCGACTCCTGGCAATATCCGCTAAATTTACCGTTTCAAGAGGCGGTCCGACAGCCCATCCTTCGTATTCCTCGAGCCACATAGCAAGTGCCAAATCCTCACAGGGGCGTGGAGCAAATTCGCCCAATATAAGCAAGAGTGGTTTTACGTGCACTGCCCCCTGGTTTCGCGAGGAGATGGCTGAATGGGAGTAAGTTCCTTTTCTAGATCAATAGTCGTACGAGTCAGGAAGTGCATTCTTTCTAAACCTTTTCTCGATTTTCTATAGGCATCAGCCCGTGTCCCGAAGGCTCTGGGTACTCTGAGGCAGTCGAAGCTATTCGAGCTATCCCCGCGGGAGACAGGGACATCAGATCCATCATTTCCAATGAATCGCTATCGAAATTTGGGCTGTTGGCGAAAGGTCGCCGAATAAGTCTTCCTCACGGCGCCACTTCAATGGACCTGCCTTGGATAAAGGCAAAAGGAAAGCTGGGCCTTCGTCACATGGTGCCCAGATACACCTGAGGAGGGCGAGATTAGAGAAACTAAGGTGTCCGAAGCACTGGGTGAGAATGTTAGTCCCACTCTGGAACCGGTGGTTGAGGTACACAATATTGAAGTAACGCCTCCTCCTTCAAAGGGAGAGAAGAAACTGGCTTACAAATTGAGGAAAAAGACAGTGGGCGGAACCTCAAAGGTCACAATCATTCCAGTAGAGAGAGAGCCTTCTCCTCAACATTTAGAGAGTTCATTAAAAGGCTTGTCCGACCTTACAATTCCTGATGATTTTCTTAACTACAGTTTCGACGACCCGGAAGCTATAAAACTTCATTCGCCGGCGAAAGGCAGTGAAGGCGTTCAAGGCCATCACCAAGGAGAAAGAACTCTGATAAGTAGAGCTAAAGAAACTTGTCCGTTGGGGGGAAACACTAGGACACACACGAACACTCGCACTTCACCTTGCACTTAAACTTCAGTCGTTATGCCATTTTTGGTAACTTGTCATCACTTAACTTCTGCGCAGGTGATATGGGACGCTCTCACGGATTCGACCGCCTTCGCGGCTCTTCCATCTTCCATCCTTCCGGCCGAGACTCTGGATATGGAAAACGCTGAGATAGAGGTGACGACAGCGAAAGAGATTATCGCTATCGAGATTCATCTTCTCGAAGAAATATTCACAGTCACTCATCGTACTACAACGATCCCCCACCTCCACTGGATCAAGGCAGGGAGAAATTAGGTCAAAGGGGACCACCTTCTGAAACTCCTCGCGACCAACACTCGGGTTCCTCAAGTACTAGGTAGTCCTAGGAGGTTCATAAGAAGTCTGTAGTTTCGATAAAGCAAACCTCCTCTACTCCTGCACCTAATCCGTCGATAGCGGAGAAACTTGTTGAGCTTAAAGCGACATTCCCAAAAATATGTTTTGACTGACTAAAATTTCTTCCAGCCATCCATCCTATTCCGGGGAATGTTAAGCAGAGTGCCCTTGCTTGCACCAATGATGTTTATGTCCAACACGACGCATTTTTTCACTTGGTAGAAAAAGTTTCTGAAGTTTCTATGGAACACCAACATGAAATCGATCGTCTGAAGCTCGTGGCCATCCATGACAAAGACATCATTAGGGCCCAAGATAAAGAGATTTCCACGTATAAATCTAATCTTGAGGCTGCCCAGAAGAACGCTAAAGATACTGCAGAGGCGGTTAGTCGCCTGGAGGCCACACACAAAATGGAGATTGATGAAGCTGTCCAACGCTGTGGCGCTTTAGCTTTAGAGAAAGACTCCTTTCTAAAGGAGAGAGATTCGTTCGCTCAACGAGTCAAAGAGCTGGAAGAGCTACTTCTCAAAGAGAAAGAAGAAAAGGTTGCTGCTCAAGAGGAGTCGCAACGTTACTGCGATGAGATTGTCGCTACACGACTCCTGAAGACAAAGCTCGATGAAGAACTCTCCAAGGCTGAGACGCTGAAGGATAAAGCCCGCGAAGATGGCAAAAGAATAGCATTTATGGAGATGGACTCTCGCCTTGAGGCGGCCGCCGAAGCTGGTAGGGAGGAGATCAAATGCCAATTCGATCCGCTTATAGCCGAGTACAACGCTCGAGTCCTCATGTATCATGACTTAACATTTCTCGACGAGGGTTACCTCGAATCTTTGGCCGAAGCATGGGAGACTTTGATAAGGGTCAAAAAGGCTGAGTCAGGAACTGAAGAGGTTGACGAAGAAGCTTTAGCGAAGGAATTTATCCGGGGGAATGAGCCTTCGAACTTGTCTGCACCGAAGGCTCTCTACAGTAGAGACTCCTCCTCACCGAAAGGAAAGAATGACATTGTCGACCCGTCCGGAGCCGAGTCTACAGTTCCTCCCCTTACTCAACCGACTAATCGCCTACCACTTGACCCCTTCGAAAAACACATTGGCTATGACCCAAAAGATCCTGGTCTTGGTATTCATGTTCTATCTCCTATCCGAGAAGGTGAAACTCCCCAAACAATTGAGAGTCAACCAGAGACGGGTACATAACTTTTCCTTCAAAGTCCAAAGGGTCTTTGCTTTCAGCAAGCGATAAATGTATTCTAACACTTGTTTCTTATGATTCTGCGTAGGTCATCCTGATCCCGTACCTACTCCAAGGAGCGATGCCGCCACGGAGAAGGAGGAGAAAACGGGAGAAACAACTGAAGCGGAAGAGACTCCCGGACCTGACGCTCAAATGATTGAGGCGCTTAATGAAGACAAATCCGACAATCCATTCCCCCGTCGAGGAACATTACGAAGTTGAAATTATTGGCGCCTCCAAACACACTTCAAAGCTGAGCATGAAGGAACAGGTCATTGAAGAGGGGAGAAAGAAAGCCAAAATTAAGGCCGAGCCTCAAGTGGTAGAACTCGACGACCCACTGAACAGGCCTTTGAAGATTATTCTTCCAGGTGGGACCAGGCCGTTAGGAGTTCCTCCTTCCTCTGACTTCCTTTCTCTAGCGAGCAAAATGTCCAAGAGAAAACGCGTGGTGGAGGAGTCGTCTGAGAAATCGAAGAAGGAGAAAAAGCCAAAGAAGTAGCGATCATGCTCGTTCCACGAGGATCAGTCTGGATTATGTAATTATTTTTATCTATTTTCATAGCCATTGTAGATAGACTTTTTGCCCCGAATTTGGGAGAAGTTGTAGTAGGACTTCATTTTGAATTAGTGAATAAAACTTTGTTCTTTGTCTTTTCAAATGACTTTTGTTGTTCAGCTTACAATATAACTCGTAGTCAAAATCCGAAATCTTGTGAGTTACATAAGCCCTAGTTCACTTCCATATGACTCGGTGATTTTTTGGATCGCTTATACTCTGGTCCACACCCTGGAGACTCAGAGTATTCCAATCCGCGCTCAGGGGACTTTGGAGAATTCAAAGTCGTTTATATTCTAGTCCGCGCTCTGGAGAATTAGAATACTCTAGTCCATACTCTGGGGACTTTGAGATTTTTTAGTCGTTTATACTCTAGTCCACGCTCTGGGGACTCAGAGTGCTCTAATCCGCACTCTGGAGACTTAGAGATTTTTTAGTCGTTTATACTTTAGTCCGCGCTCTGGGGACTCAGAGTACTCTAGTCCGCACTCATGGGACTTAGAGATTTTTTAGTCGTTTATACTCTAGCCCGCACTCTGGGGACTCAGAGTACTCTAGTCCGCACTCTGGGGACTTAGAGATTTTTTAGTCGTTTATACTTTAGTCCGCGCTCTGGGGACTCAGAGTACTCTAGTCCGCACTCAGGGGATTTAGAGATTTTTTGGTCGTTTATACTCTAGCCCGCACTCTGGGGACTCAAAGTACTCTAGTCCGCACTCTGGGGACTTAGAGATTTTTTAGTCGTTTGTACTCTAGTCCGCGCTCTGGGGACTTAGAGTACTCTAGTCCGCACTCTGGGGACTTAGAGATTTTTTAGTCGTGTATACTCTAGCCCACACTCTGGGGACTCAGAGTACTCTAGTCCACACTCCGCGGACTTAGAGATTTTTTAGTCGTTTATACTCTAGTCCGCGCTTTGGGAATTAGAGTGCTCTAGTCCGCACTTTGGGGACTTAGAGATTTTTCAAGTTTGGGTGTGCGTTCATACGCCAGACAGAATAACGCAATTTAATTTTCGTCACAGAATTGTACTATACGAAACATCAATAGTTCATGGAAAAGACGGCTTCAAGCCTTTATTGATCATAATAAAGGGAAACAAACTGAATTGTCTTATTGCATGCCAAAAACTAAAAACAGCGAAATGAACATACACTGGAAATAATTGCAACTAAAATGCAAAAAGAAATAGACTAGGTATAATAACGACGTAAATGCTCGCTATTCCATGCGCGAGGGAGTGTCACGCCATCTACGGTCGCTAGCTTGAAAGTTCCTTCTCCAAGCCTCTGTTCGATGACATATGGACCTTCCCATGTGGAAATTCAAATGTGATGGGGTCGGAAAAACTCGCTTCAAAACGAGATCACCCGCGTTGAACGTTCTCGGTCGGACTTTTTCATTATAATACCGAGCAACTCGGTGCCTATGTGCTGCCGCTCTTAAATCAGCTTCTTCACGTTTTTCGTCAACAAAGTCCAACGATTGCAATAGGTGATTCTGATTCATCTTGGGATCATAATAAGTTACCCGATGAGAGGGAACTTCAAGTTCCACGGGTATCACAGCTTTAGTGTCGTATGCCAAGGTGAATGGAGTATGTCCAGTCGCGGACTTGTGGGTGGTTCTGTAAGCCCAGAGCACTATCGGAAGCTCATCCACCCACTTGCCTCTAGCCTTTTCCAGTCGTTTCTTTAATATTAGCTTGATTATTTTATTTACGGCTTCCACTTGTCCGTTCGCTTTAGGGTGAGCGATCGCCGAAAACCTTTTATCAATATGATATTTCTGGCAAAATTCTTTGAATTCTCTACTTTCAAATTGAGTTCCGTTGTCCGTGATGATAGTTCGAGGGAGGCCAAAACGACATATGAGGTTTCGTACAACGAAATTAATTACTTTTTTGGTGGTTATCATAGCTAAAGGCTCTACTTCTGCCCACTTAGTAAAGTAATCAACCGCAACAATTGCATATTTTGCACCACCCCTGGAAATCGGTAAGGAACCGATTATATCGATCCCCCAAATCGCAAATGGCCAGGGACTAACCATTTGTGTGAGTTCCGCTGGCGGAGCTCTCGGGATTTTCGCCAACTTTTGACATATGTCGCATTTTCTTACGTAGTCTGCAGCATCCCAATTTACAGTGGGTCAATAGTATCCATAGCGGAGGATCTTTTTTGCCAGTGTCTGCCCCCCAGTATCGTCGCTACATTCGCCCTCATGAACCTCTTTCAAGACCCGTTTTATCTCGTCGTGGGCGATGCAATGAAGTAATGGAACCGAGAACGCTTTTCGATACATTATTCCGTCCTGCATCACATATCTTGAGGCTTTGCGTACGACTTGTCGTTTTTCGTTCCTCTTTTCAGGCAAAGCTCCGTGTAACAGGAACTGCTTGAATGGGGTTATCCATGACTCCTTTTCAATTTCTGCTTCTAACAGAAAGTCTATTTCCATCTCGTTTATACTTGGAAATTTTAAAACTCAACAGGAACCAAGCCCATCTGTTGTGCATCGCCAGTACTTGCGAATTTTGCTAATGAATCGGCTTCCCTATTTTGTTCATGCGGGACATGCGAAATATCATAATACTCAAGGTCTGCCAAAAGTTCTTGAACCCGAGCGAGGTATGGAGCAAGCCTTTGCCCCTTTGCTTGATAATCTCCTTGCACTTGGTATACCACCAATTGAGAGTCACAAAAGATCTTAATCGTTTTTATTCCAAGCTCCCTGACAAGTTTTAAGCCAGCGAGCAATGCTTCGTACTTTGCTTCGTTATTCGTGGCTGGAAAATCAAGCTTCAATGCATAACAGATAGATCGGTTTTCAGGGGTCACTAGAATAACAGCGGCTCCGGAACAACGGTCATTTGACGCCCTATCGGTGTATAACTTCCATCGAATGAGGGGAGTAATGTCTTCATTACTTTGCTCGACAGGTATTGTGAATTCTGAAATAAAGTCTGCTAACGCCTGTCCTTGGATAGCTCTCTGCGGCAGGTAGGTAATATCGAATTGACATAACTCGATGTTCCACTTTAGCAACCTTCCAAAGGTTTCTGGTCGCTGGAGCACCTGTCGTAGAGGTTGATCGGTATAAACACTGATCGAGTGTGCTTGAAAGTACGGACGAAGCTTGCGTGATGCAATCACCAAGCAGTAGCCTTGCTTCTCAATTTTAGGATAATTTCTTTATTCCCCCGTTAAACGTTTGTAACATAGTACACCGGCTTTTGAACTCCGTCCTCCTCGCGAACCAAAGTCGTACTGATGGCATGTTGAGATACGGCCAAGTATACATATAATACTTCATGGTTTATAGGCTTCGACAACATCGAGGGACTTTCCAAATGTCTTACCAGAGATCGAAATGCGTCCTCGCAGTTGGGCGTCCATTCAAAATTCCTCTTCCCTTTTTTTATTACATCGAAGAAAGGAATGCACTTGTCAGTCACTCTGGATATGAATCGACTCAGCACGGCCACTTTTCCCTTCAAGCTTTGTACTTGCTTTATAGTTCTGGGCACTTGAATGTCTCGAATAGCCTGAATCTTCTCTGGGTTAGCTTCAATTCCTCATGCGTTAACGATGAAACCCAGGAACTTCCCTGACGCAACACCGAAGGAACACTTCAGAGGATTGATTTTCATTCCGTAATACCTGAGTATATCAAACATTTTCGCTAAGTCTCGAATGTGGTCGTTTGACTGTCGTGACTTCACGAGCATGTCATCCACATAGACTTCCATCGTCCTACTGATTTGGTCTTTAAACATCCGATTCACCAGACGTTGATAGGTTGCTCCCGCATTTTTCAATCCGAAAGGCATCACTATGTAACAGTACAGTCTAACGTCTGTGACAAAACTAGTGTGTTCCTGATCCGGGATGTGCATTGGGATTTGATTGTATCCTGAATACGCGTCCATAAATGATAATAACTCATGTCCGGCCGTTGAATCGACCAGCTGGTCAATTCTGGGTAAAGGGAAACTATCCTTAGGGCAAGCCTTGTTCAAGTTTGAGTAATCAACACAGGTCCTCCATTTCCCGTTCGCTTTTCTCACTAACACGGGGTTAGACACCCATTCAGGGTAGAGGGCGTCGCGGACGAACCCATTGGCTTTGAGTTTGTCCACCTCCTCTTTGAGAGCTGCGGACCTCTCCGGGTCCATCCCTCTCCTTTTTTGCTTTATTGGGACGCATTTTGGGTCTATGTTCAATATATGACTCGCAATGGCGGGAGAAATCCCGCACATATCAGAATGTGTCCAAGCGAAAACATCTAGATTCGCTCGGAGGAAATCAGTGAGATCCTCGGTCATCGAGGGGTTGAGTTGTGATCCAATATTAAGTACTCGTGATTGGTCATCTCGGCTGACCGGAATGTCAATCGTTAGTTCAACCGGTGCTGCTTTTTCTTCCCTGGGTTCCTCATTATCATCTCTCGGATCTATGTCTTTATAGATCCGATCGTGTTGCCAGAGCCAGGAATCGGGCATTACTTGTCAATTTTCAGTGACTCGGGTGTGGACGGAGCTGTCCACAACCTTTCATTTCTCTCTTCATTGGGCCTCTCTCAGCTCAGCCACATAGCATGCACGACTAGTCGCCTGATCGCCATGTACAACACCAACTCCTTTGTATGTGGGAAATTTCAAAGTTAAACACCACGGGGCCAAAGCTGCCCTAAACTCTGTCAGGGCCGGTCGACCCAAAAATACATTGTATGGAGAATCAACATCCAAAACAATGAAAGGTAGGATTCGTACCCTCCTACGTTCACCTTGCCCTAGTTCAACCGACAATTCAACATAACCCACCGCATCGGTTGCTGCACCATTAAAGCCATGGATACGAGCTTTAGATGGTTTTAAATCCTTCGTCTCCATCTTCATTTGGTCATATGCTTTTTTGAAGATGATGTTAACAGAACTTCCACAATCAATCAAAATTCTTTTCACAAATGCTGGCCCGATTGTCGCGGATATGACCATCGGGTCAACGGTAGGAGCCTCCACCTGATCAGCATCTCTGCTCCTGAATACTATATCATCCGTCATCATGCACTGCTGTTTAGCGAGGGTCCCATCCTCCACATTGGAACAACACTCAAAATCTGCATGCCTCAAGGAGTTAGCATACCACTCCATTTCTTGCCAGTTCTTATCTGCAGAGTGAGATCCACCTACTATCGTGTTTATGACTAGTCTACCCACGGTCCGAGCAGGCTCCTCAGGGTGACGTGGAGCTGGTGCACGACCGGGATTGGACGTTCCCTGTCCACTTTCTTGAGGATTCTTTATAAACTCCTGCAACTTTTTCTGTCTAATCAACTTTTCTATAGCATCATGGAGGTGCCTACACTCCACGGTATTGTGCCCGTAAGTCTCATGGAAGCGGCAATACTTCCCTATTCGCTTTTGCTCTTCAGTAGACTCTTTTGGGCGTGGCTTTCGATATTGGAATGTATGACAAGTTGATAGGTAAATATTTTCCATAGATGCATTCAGAGGAGTGTATTCATTGTAAGTTTGGATCCTTGGTTTCTACTTTCCAGCTTTCCTTTTCTTTTCGGGATTTCCCCCACCAGATCCTTTAGATTGTTCAGGCATGTTTTGAACATTGACTTGTACCTTTCCAGAGTTGTCACCGGATTGTTTTACAGCAATGTTACTCTGCACAGCCTCCTTGCCATGTACCGGTGCATTATCTCGCCTCGTCCACCTAGCTTCCTCCTTTCTTATAAATTGGTGCGCCTTTGAATAAAAACGTTCCAGCGTAGTCGAAGGCTTTCCCTCTAGCCAATCTCCAAATTTTGAATCCGGATTTACCCCTCGCATCACGGCCATTAAAATAGCATGGTCGTTGGGGTTGCTAACTTCAGTTGCGGCAACATGGAACCTTTGTAAATACTCTTTCAATGACTCCCCTGGAGCCTGAATTACACTGGACAAGGACATCACGTCCTTGGGACAAGTGGCATGAATCCTGAATTGTTCCACAAATTTTGTCGCCAACTCATCAAAGTTGGAGATAATCTGCGGAGGAAGTCGGGTGAACCACATGGTAGCGGTCCCAAACAAAGTTATTGGGAAACATCTACACTTGGTTGCATCGTTCGCTCTAGCTGAGTCCATCATCCATTCATATCTCATCACATGTTGTCGGGGATCAGTCTTTCCTTCATAGGCCGGAATAGTCGGCATGTTAAACTTCCTGGGGTACTTGGCTTGTAAGATAGCATCTGTGAATGGAGTGTGACTCCTGGATACCCCCCAATCATCATTCGATAAGCCTTGATTCTCTCTCATCAGCTGTCTGACCATAGCTAATAGGTCTGGGGTTTGTATGGATGATGGCAGGTTGGTGTCTGTCCTGCGAGACCGTTCTGGTTGGTGGCTCCTCTATTGGCGATCTACCAAGCGTGTATCCTGGGGACCAACATCATTAGGACCTTGGTGAGGCGGCCGTCCAGCTTCCGCACGTACCCCAGACCCTAAGTTTCACGTTCCAGGTTGGGTGTGGTTTTCTTGGTGTAAGTGAGGAGCCATTGCTCCAGGTAGGGAACCTGGACCATCCCTGGTTGATCGATCAGCAACACCTGCTTGCGTTGTTTCTGTTTTACGATGTCTACGTCTGGGAGGTTCATCAGACGAAGAAGAGCTGTCGGATGAGGAGTAAGGAGCGGGGCTTCCTCCAGCATTCTGATGTTGTTGTTGAGTAAGCTGAGTCATAAGGTTGGCGTTAGCTTGGATCTGTTCGCTAAGTTGTCTCCTGCTCTCCATGAGTTCTCTCATCAGCTCATTGAACTCTGTCCTAGTGACAGCTTCCATTTGATTTTGGGCAGTGACAGTCCCTGCGCCCGGATTAATCTGTTGATTGCTGGGTCCTACTTGTTGGACACTAGCAGTCTCGTTGACATCTGTGTCGTGGGAGGCTGATCTAGTATGTGGTCTTCCCATTGTAGAGTTAACGGTAGAAACTCTGAGTAGAATCAACGGATTTTCTGTGAATGACTTGGATCTCCTTCGGGGGATTTCTTCAATCCAGTAGCTACAAAGTAGATCCTAATGGCCTGAGAATGGTTCTCAGTGAAAGCACCAAAATGTTAGCACCAGAATTGGTCACTAACACCCTTGAATAGAGTTATGTAGAGAGATTAATGAAGAAAGTAAATTAAAAAAGCGGAATGTATGCCAAATTAACTGCAAAAACTTGAACACTGGATTTATAGTGGTTCGGCGTAACTGCCTACGTCCACTTTGAGTTTTGTCTTTATTGCTTTCCCAAATGATTGAATACAGATACAATCCGTACACCAACAACTTGAGTACAAGTTTGAACAAAAAATAAATGAGCCTTGAAAATGGCAGAGTCTCCCCGGAGTTTCCGAAAAAAGGTCCCTTTCACTGTGCACCTGCCCTTCTATTTATAAGTGAAGATAGGCGGACTTCCTTCGCGGGCCCAAAAACAAAGTACTTCAGCCCATAGTACGTGACTCTTGTGCACCAAACCAGGAATGCCGAACGGCAGTTGCCGAGCGAGGAATGCCGGTCGAGAATGGCCTGGTCGATCATCAAGTGACCCAAGGTAAACCCTTAGGAGAACCGAACCAGATAGTAGGTTGACTCGGAGCGAAGTCATGCCGAACGAGGTAGCTATGCCGAGCTAGGTGTTCATGCCGAACCAGTGAATACCGACCGGTGAAGTAAGGACAAAAGGTACCTAGGCCGAACGAGATGTTCCTACCGAACGACATTTGAATGCCGAGCGAGGCATTTATGCCGAGTGGCATCCGAATGCCGAAAGAGGCATTTATGCCGAGCGGCACTTCGTATGCCGTACGAAGTATCTATGCCGAGCGGTACTTGAATGCCGAGCGAGGTTTGTACTCCGGGTGAGGCTCTTAGGCCGAGTGGCATGCCTATGCCGAGCGAGGCCCTTAATGGCGAGCGAGGGAAAAATGCCGAGCGAATTGATCTGACCGAGCGCTAGTGGTCGAATGAGGGATGTCGAACGGTGGCACTCAGGTCAATAACTGGTACCTCGTTCCCAAGGTAAGTTACTGGGTAACACAATGCTAGTCTGAAAACTATTATTATATGCGAATTCCACTAAAGGAAGATGCTCCTCCCAAGTTCCTCCAAAATCAAGAATGCACATCCTCAACAAATCCTCAAGAACTCTATTAACTTTCTCCGTTTGGCCATCCGTCTGGGGGTGATAGGCCATACTCAATCTAAGCTGCGTCCCTAAAGCTTCTTGCAGGCTTCTCCAAAACTCGCCAGTAAAGATATGTTCTCTATTCTTCACTATGCTAGAGGGAACTCCATGAAGTCGGACTATCTCACGAGCATATAAGGATGCCAAATAAGGTGTTTTCCTCTTACTCTTGATCGGAATGAAGTGGGCGCTCTTAGTCAAATGATCTACAATCACCCAAATACCGATATTCCCCTTCCTAGATCAGGGTAAACCATCTATGAAGTCCATCGAAACACTATCCCACTTCCATTCGGTTACATCCAATGGTTGAAGCAATCCGACAGGCTTCTGCAGCTCCGCCTTAACTCTTTGGCACACAAGACATGTAGCTACAAGCTCTACCACATCCTTCTTCATGCCGCTCCAATAAAACCCTCTCTCATGTCCTATACATCTTATCACCACCCAGATGAATAGTCATTCGAGAATGGTGTGCTTCTGCTAAAACTGCTCTCATCAAATCACCAGTGCGGGGGACACGAAGTCTTCCATCTCTCCTTAGCCACTCTTTACTATCTATGGGATAACGTTGGAGGTGTCTAGAGATTTCTCCTCTGCTAATCCTATCCAAAATATCCATAAGCTCTAAATCCTCTCGTTTCCTTGAGCCAATCTGATCTATGAGAGTAGGCTTAACCTCGAGTGGTGCCAATAATCCAGGGGTAATTGTCCGTAGAGGGCTTAAAATCAAAGGTGGAAATAAACTCTAGGCTTTTCCACTCCATGAACATTGGACTTAGGGTTGCTCTCTTCCTACTTAATGCATCCGCAACCACGTTCCCTTTACCAAGGGTGTAAGCTATCTCAAAGTCATATGATGCCAAAAACTCCATCCAACGCTGCTGCCTCAAGTTTAAATCCTTCTGTGATAATAGGTACTTCAATGATTTATGGTTAGTGAAAAACTCGAACCTCTCACCTAGCAAGTAATGTCTCCAAGACTTGAGCGCAAAAACAATAGTAGCTAACTCCAAATCATGGGTGGGGTAGTTCTTCTCATGAGTTCTCAACTTTCTACTCCCAAAACATATTACCCTCCCTTCTTGCATCAATACTACTCCAAGACCCGTCCCACATGCATCAGTGTATACTGTAATAGGCTTAGCTCCATCGGGTAAAACTAACACTGGTGCACTAGTAAGTGCCCTCTTCAGCATCGTGAAGGAATCCTCACAATTTGCGTCCCACACGAATGTCGTATTCTTTTTAGTGAGGCGAGTAAGTGGTGCTGAAATCTTAGCAAAATCTCTGATAAACTTCCTATAATAGCCAGCCAAACCTAGGAAGCTTCTAACTTCGGTAGCGTTCTTGAGGGCCTTCCAATCCTATACTGCTACTATCTTAGCGGGATCCACAGCTAAACCCTCTCTTGAGACTACGTGCTCAAGAAATGTACCTCCTTATGCCAAAAGTGACACTTCGAGAATTTTTCTTTCAACTGATGAACACGAAGTGTACGAAGAACCTCCTCAAGATGAATAGCATGCTCTTCCATATTCTTGGAAAACAACAAAATGTCATCCACAAATACTACAATGAACTTATTTAGGACATCTCGAAAAACACGGCTCATCAAATCTACAAAATAGGTTGAGGCATTGGTCAGCCCAAACGGCATAACCAACCACTCAAAGAATCCATCGGGTGTCCTAAATGTTGTCTTATCGATGCAATCGTCAGCGACCCTAAGCTGAAGAAATCCAGCAGCTAAATAAAGCTAAGAAAATACTGAAGAGCCAACCAACTGATCGAAAAGATCATCTATCCTAGGAAGTGGGTAACGGTTCTTCTTCGTGAGCTTATTCAACTCTCTATAGTCTACGTAAAGTCGAAGGGAACCATCCGCCTTTGTAGCGAAGACGACTGGCACTCCCCACTCGGATATGCCCCGTCTGATGAAGCCTTTCTCCAATAGCTCACCAATCTGCGATTCTGCTTACTTAACTCCTTCCTCTCCCTAGGTGTCATATGTCTCACGGGCAATGCCACTGGCTTAGCATTGTCATTCAAATATATCCTAAAGTTGATCTCTCTCTTAGGAGGTAGTCCCCTAACCTCCTCAAAAACGTCTGGGAAATCTCTAAAACTTGAAACTGAATCTAACTCTCCTAGTGATGAATCAAGGGAATAAAGGAAGCTCAACATGACTGAACCCTATGGGTCGCAAGAAACCTCGAGATTCCTTCTGCTACATGTCTCTAGTCTAACGACTCTCCCCTCGCAGTCCAATATCGCACAATAAGTGGATAACCAGTCCATCCCCAAAATCATCCCATATCACGAAAATCCCAGTACATAGGCGTCACAATAAAACTCTATGCCTAATATAAAAAAATTCAAACCACTACAAATCAGGGATAAATGTGTCAATCCTCCTATGGGGTTTGAAACAACTATAGGGTCTACAACTAGAGAAATATCTAAGTATAAACAATCAACCAAGGAACTAGAAATGAAAGAATGTGATGGTCCGGAGTCAAAAAGAGTCCGAATAGAAAAATCCCAAAAAGAGATCAAACTTTCTACAGAGACTTTCCTACCTCGATCCGGTCGACTAGAAGGTGTTGCATCCAAAGCCTGTACTTGCGCTGTAGGTACGCCTGCTCTCTGCCCAGATCTATGAGGACAAGCTCAACTAAGGTGACCAGGCGCCCATAGTTGTAACACCTCCCCTTCATCGTTTCCTTCTTACAGTCCTTTGTGAAATGACCAAGCAATCCACAACTATGACATTTCTCTCCCTTCTTGATCTTCTTTTGAGGTCCTCCTCCTTTCTTCTTGTCCTTATCCTTCTTATTCCTCAATCAAGCTCGTGCCTCCACGAAATCCTCCATGCCGAAAAATATCTTGCCTCCTATATTAGCGAAGTCCTCGCATAGCTTAGAAAAATTAGGTTTTGCAGGTGGATTAATGGGATCTCCACCCACCGGTGCTGCATTGGGCGCTTTCCCTTGCACCTCTGGTGCCGTAGCTTGGAGGTATCTACGGAACCAGCCAGGGACTTGAACACCTTTTGGAAGATTTGGGGCGTCCATACTACGCAAAAAAAAGGAGAATTTAGGCTCGAAAGGATCAAAAGAAGGTTGAACTGGACTTTGAGGGGACTTTTATAAAAACTCTCTTATACTTAAAAACCATTTCTATAATAAGAGTTTCTTTCTGAAAAACACTTTTAGTTTGAAGATATGTTACTTTTGAAAAATACTTTACTTTTAAAGCAAGTTTTTAGGAATCCTGTAACCTTAGGCTCTGATGCCAAGTGAAACACCCCACACCCCTTAGTATACCTAAAAAGGGCACACTAAAAGATGTGGTGCATTATAGGTATAGCTAAAGCATCACAGAGACTAAGATTCACAAGACAAATAAATAAAAACAGCGGAAACATTTAAATAATAACTAGACATTTAAAATTAAACTTCATTTCAAAACAGAATATGTCTTAAAAACCAAATACACATGTCTCGTGAAAAATACAATCTCAGTCACATCATTAGAGTACATAAACAATAAAAATCATCCCTCTCATAAAGTACCAGTACATCCAAAGTCAAATGAAAAGAAAACTGAAAAGAAGAAGAAGAATACATGAAGAACTTCCAAGAATATATCTCCAAGCGGTCTGAATCTACTGCCCTTGATTCTGCTGGCCTATGGGGGAAAAGGGGAAATAGGGGAGTGGGTCAGATTATAAGTTTGGTGAGTGAAAGTAATTACTAGCATTCTTAAGAAAGGTAAAGATAATAGACTAAGAAACAGTTCTAGTATGAAAGGAAAATACAGAAAAGATAAGACCGGGATAAAATGCTATTTCTGATTCTGTTAGACTGTTTGCTTTGATTACTTGACTGTTTGGATTGTTTGCACTTGTCTTAAACTGCTGTGATTAGGCTGAAATCCTAATCCTATTTTAATTAGGCTGAAATCCTAATTCTACCCGTTGATCGACCTTCTATCTCTGTTGTGCCACCGTGAGCTGATCCAATCATGTTGGTCCCATAGCAAAAGACACATGTTTAGTGCTTGGAACGCAGTAGCGAATTATTTACCATAATTGATGCCGCACGCTCAGTCATCGTCGGTACACACTAATTGTCGCTCCCTATTTTGACCTCTTATTTACCCTAATCAACATAAGCGTATCCAGCCTCACCTAATCTATTATGAGACCATCAGTCCTAATCTGAAAAGGATGCTGCCCAGCCTCACCTAAGTGTTGTGAGACCATCAGTCCTAGACCTGAAAGGGAATGCTGCTGGTACTGGTCCTACAAACAAATTCTAGTTTGCGCCCAGCGCAGTTAAAGCGCTCGACAGATTCAATGCAACGGAGGTGCAAAAAGTCACAGCGGGGATACAGCGAGGATATAGTGGGATATAGCGGATGACTCTAAAATAGCATATAAAACTCGTACTTAATGTTTTTCAAATATATAAATGGTAATTAAATGAAAAATTAACATTTAATTGAATTATAATTAATACATAAATAATTTTAAATAAAAACATGTGCGAATATACGGTAAATAAACGTAAAACAGTTATATAACATAATTGAATTTAGTAAAATATTAGAGTATTTTCATTTCTGAAAATATATTAAAAATTCAATTAAATAAACGGAATATAGCAAGAATAATGGGATATAGCGGAAATAGCGTAGCTTAAAGCGGAAATGCTATATTTGGGGATATATGAAAAAATCGTAGCGGTAGAAATCTGCTATGAGATATAGCAGGGTTATAGCGGGGTAATAGCGGGGCATTAACTGCACAGTTTGCGCCCCTTGCCCAAATCCCCAGATTTGAGTCTCTATCTATTGGTCACTTGTTTACCCTAATTAGCATAAGCGTGTCCCAGCCTCACCTAACTATTGTGAGACCATCAGTTCCTAACTGAAAGAGAGTGATGTTGGTGCAGGCCCTGCTTCTATCTTTACTTATTAACTTAGTGTAAGTCTTTAAAATAATCCTCTTCTGTTATTTCTGCTATATTTGCTTATTAACTTAATCTAAGTTTTGAAATAAGCCTTTTCTGTTCTTTCTTTGATTTCTAATTATAACCTATGTTATAATTGTTACTCGTCTATTTTCTCTTTTTAGTTATAACCACTAGTTATAAACATGCTTGCAAATGTCTCAAATTTGCCTATTTCAGTCTATCTTCTTTTTATTACAGTTCTTCTTATTTTACATCTGATTTCTGTAAATTTAGTGTTTTTCTATTTTAATCCATATTTGCGAATTCTTTTTCTTTTTAATATTTTATTTGTGTAAAAAGGAATAAAAAGAAACAAACATTTACAGGCAAAATTCCAACTTAAAACAGATGTAAATAAATGTAAATAAATGTAAATAACTAGAAATAACTGAATAAAATAATTGAACAAAAATAGCTGAATAAAATAGACTGAAAATAACTTCTGAAATTTACTTAAAAGTTAACTATAAATAACTTATATAAAAACTATCTCAAAATTGTAGAAAAACTACAACTATTGAGAACCCTATTATTTTAAATTACTTAAAAATCTAAAATAATTATAAAACACTCATCTGTGGTCCTTAACTTTATTCCTTGGTCTTCCTTGATCCACTTCTAGAGCGTAGAATATTTTTATCAAAAAGATTTCCTCCTTAGAAATTTTTTCTATTTAGGGTCCAGCCTATGGCAATGAACCCAAATAGGAGAAAATTTGAATGAGAAAAATAGTTAGGCCTAGGGTTCTATTTATAGTGTAGCTTGGGGATCTCAGACCGTTGGATTTGAAAATTAAATCTGGTGCAACCACATCATAGGTTCACTAGGGACCCTCAGATGGAAGTACGAACGCACAGGATTGAAGGAAAATGGAACAATGACGTGTTCGAACAAACCTGGACGAAATAACGTCCAAAACAAAAGGCGGGTCGACCCTAAGGTCAACCTAACCCATGTCTTGGTCGACCTATAAGTCGACCTAGCCCATATATAGGCCGACCTAGGCCTTGTAATATATATATATATATATATATATATATATATATATATATATATATATGTTTTTCATTTTCTCTTGATTCTTGTTTCTCTCGTATCTTCTCCATACTGACTCGGATTTTGACAAATTATATATGGAAATTGACTAGAAAATTACCACGGACAC
The DNA here is from genome assembly GCA_030737815.1 of Allium fistulosum. Taxonomy (NCBI): domain Eukaryota; kingdom Viridiplantae; phylum Streptophyta; class Magnoliopsida; order Asparagales; family Amaryllidaceae; genus Allium; species Allium fistulosum. The sequence continues at coordinate 84,960,684 of CM060901.1, read as the reverse complement.
AATGGTGCAACTCCTGTGGCTCAATTCTGATAGTTTCACAAACTTATTTTATTATTTAATTAATTCATTAATTAATTATTATAGCTCAAATTTTGGGTTGTTAAATGATCCACACTAGTAGGAGGTGTAACCGTCTAGGCGTAACCCTTATTTTCCGCTGGCCACTCAGGACTGATGATGTTCTCGACCTATGTACAGCTTATACTCCCGAATATGGTACCAACACACACTGACATAGTGCCAAGCCTTGCTCATCATCCTATTTAGATTGCCTAACCCAATCAAGGTGATATCCACTTGTTACTTAATACCCTCAAAAAGGTTGAAGCAGACTATACTTGTCTTTTGATACTTTGACCAAGGCGAACCTTCTTACTTGGGTATCCTTTACCTATATGCGAAATTATATGATTCAAATGGGTCCTACAGCTGGATATGTCCAACATTAGTATAATGTATACACAACTGCCGATAACCCCTTGTAGTGGGAAGACTTCGTTTGTATACCATTACTATCCTCACATTCCAACCCATTTTAATGACTATGTCATTCTGATCTAAGCTAAGCTTTAGCTAACTTTAATAACTCACACCCGTCATAAACGTATACCTGAGGCTACGTGTATATATGTATATATATTCATTCTTATTTCATTACCATGCCTCAAAAATTCAACTACTCACATTCAGTTTTTTTTAACCGACTCCTTGTTTCATTAATCTTAGTTTAATATCATTTACTTCTTTCCATGAACTTAAAAAATTGAAGTATGTTTTACTATTTACTTTCTTCCCTTATTATTGAATCTTTATTTCTATCCTTTTTAACCCTTACTAGCATTCCTTGTTTAGTGGATATTCCATTACCTTTTTATTTATATCATTACTTTCCATTATTCATTCTATGACTTGCTTATTGTTTATCATTTGATTTCTATCTTATCTCCATTGCATATATATATATTATTTTTCAATATATATACATATTCACTTAAATCATTTTTATTATCACATTTACATTTCTTTATTTCATCCTTAAGGATTTCGGCATTTTAATATAAATTTCTATATTTTATCCAAAAAAGAGAATTTGTGTTACGTTTGAAGTTACAAAGAATTGTCTTTTTCGTAGTTATTGAAATAGGCAGTACATGTTAACCGGTTTTTTGACCAAGTGGATTTTCAACTGAAATAAGAACGGCAAGACAAAGATAAAACAATTCACGAACTTGGGAAAATGCTCGGAAGGGCAAGAAGATGACATTCAACAAGTTTGAAGCAAAATGGGGCTAAGTAGACCTCTCGGTACAGAGAGGAATAACTTCCACTTGGCGCTCCCGAACCTCTTATACTTCAAGTACAACCTCAAGCAATCATCGTGGAGTATTTTTCTCAGAGAATAGACGAGCAACTCTAAGAATTTTTCTGGAAGAAAGCAGAGAAAGCAGAATAAGGTAAGAAATATCAAAGAAACCGTCAGAGGCAACTCGAACTTAATGGAAAAGAGCTTAGAATATAACGAAGCAAGAGATAGGAAGACGAAGCAAGGAAGAAAGAAGAGTTTCCACCAAACGAAACCACTCAATACCGAGAGAAATCTCTCGGTACCGAGAGTTTTTTCTTAGGGTTTGGGCAGGCATGCTCTCTCCTCAAACAATAGGCTTTTATCTAGACCATATACAATATGAGCCTATGGATCTACATAGTTGTTTCTCTATAAGTACCAACCCTGTGGCAACTAAACAAGGATCTTCTCTAACTTTTTGAGCACTTCTTCTTTATCTCCTATCTCTTTTCACAATAGTCACCAAGGCAAATATTGTTGGAAGTTCTAGGCTTAAGAACATGTCAATTCCTTGTAATTGTGATCTAAATCTCTCTCAACTCATAATCAATAAAATATAAAGTGGACGTAGACCAAAGATTGCCGAACCACTATAAAAATTCCTATGCTCTCTTTACTTTCTCGTTATTTTCTACTAGATCTCTATATTTAAATAGATTTTTGGATGTTGTGTCATTTTTGGCGTCAACATTTTGGTGCTTTTACAAGAAAGAGCTAGATTTCACAATCGAAAGCTTGGATCTGAAGTTTGGAGAAGGTGAAGAGGCCTAACACTAGATCTAGGATTGGGGGAGTCAACTAGAGCACGGTGGCAATCAGGAGATGTCCTCAAATTCCAACCAATCCATCTACGCCAGAAAGGAGATAAAGAGAATGATGAAGGAGATGCTGGATGGACATTTCAAAAGGATGGAACAACAAAGAATAGCTAGAGTAGTTGGAATTCAGAACCTAAGGCCAGTGATGTAGGAGCATTTGGAGTTGGAGCAAAACAAATTGGGACAAAGCCCTCATGACCAGGACTAGTTGGTGCTGACCAAAATCATGTCTGTACCGAGAGGAATCTACTCGGGGGCAATTTCGATTTGAAATTGGGGCGAGCTGGAATGTCGGGAGCGATGATGCTGGAACCAGAAAGGCAGATCAGAATGCGAATGCACAACAGCAGGAGCTGGAACCATAAGCTCACCGTAAGAATGGGGGCCAAATTAAGTAATGGATCGAAGACTTCCATTGGAAGATAGCCCCATAATCGGGATGGATTGGGGTCGGGTTCGATTATCTTACCCTTCCTTTAGTTTTAAATAAATGATTCTATATTACTATCAGACCGCTTACACGTGTATGGATCCAGATTGGTACCTAGGCATGCTCTAAGTTGGAAGTCTGACAATGATCCTTGATAGGAGTAGATGTTTAGATGTTAGCTAAATGTTCTGACTTAGGCACCATGAGTGATGGCTGACACTGATTAGGAAACACCAACTGAGATTGATGACACCTTGAAATCGATTAGGATTTTATAAACCAGTGGAACGTAATGACTAATATTGATTGCAGCACTCCTATCCAGAGGGATGGTGCGATGACCGCAAGGTGCAAGTTCCCTTACCGGAGAGCGAGAGGACGGACTTGTACAAAAAGTAAGTCCCCTCGCCGAAGAGTGAGCGGATGGGCTTGCTTGGTTATTGGACCCCCTTGTAGAAGACTGTTCGGCTCAGCAAGGATCCGAAGAGATCAAAAGTAAGTCCCCTCAATAGAGATTGAGCGGATGGATTTGCTTGGACGTTGAGTCCCCTTGCTGGAAAGCAAGCGGATTGGACTCAGCAAGGATCCGGAGAGATCGAACCTTATATTGGATGATAAACAGTCCGGAGAGATCGAACCCGTCATTGAACCCTATTTTTTATGATACTTTGGATTAGATGAGACCTTAGATCGAATGTTAAACGATATGGAGAAATTGGACCCTAGAATGGACATTGACTTGACCTTAGGATTTGAACGCCTTGTGCTTAGACTAGAGGCAATTTTGATATATGATATGATAACTCCGGATGAAAATCGATTGGTTGTGATTTATGACTAACACTTAAGCAAGGACTAAAGTCCTTAGCTATGATAGTCTGGAATGACCATGGATTTGTAGGTGAATTCGAAGGAACCAGATGATTCACCATAACTTGAATTGATGGATGGCCGGAGGGCTCAACTACCAAAGATTGATTACTGCTGAAACTTGTTCTTGAGCAAAGCACACCTTACATTAATAAGGCGTATGGCGGCAAGTGTCAACCGGCTTTTTGACCAAGCGGATTTTCAACTGGAATAAGAACATCAAGATGAAGACAAAACGATTTAACTTGGAAACACACTCAAAAGGGCAAGAAGATGGCATTCAACAAGTTTGAAGAAAAATAGGACTAAATAGACCTCTCGGTATCGAGACGAACCTCTCGATACCGAGATGAATTACTTCCACTTAAGGCCCTCCAAACCTCTTGTACTTCAAATACAATCTCAAGAAATCGTCATGGAGTACTTTTCTTAGAGAATAGATGAGCAACTCTAAGGATTTTATAGAAGAAAGCGGAGAAAGCAGAATAAGATAAGCAATATCAAGGAAACCGTTAGAGGCAAACTCGAACTTCATGGAAAAGAGCTTAGAATATCACGAAGCAAGCGATAGGAGGAAGGAAGAAAGAAGGGTTTCCACCCAATGAAAGCACTCGGTACCAAGTGACACTTCTCAGTACCCAGAGGTTTTTCTTGGTGTTTGGGCCGATGCGCTCTCTCCTCAACCTGTGGGCTTTCATCTGGACCATATACTACATGAGCCTATGGATTTGTAGAGTCGTTTCTCTATAAATACCAACACTATGGCAACTAAACAAGGATCTTCTTTGACTTTTTAGGCACTTCTTCTTCATTATCTCTTATCTCTCTTCACAATAGTCATCAAGGTGGATATTGTTCGTAATTCTAAGCTTAAGAACATTTCAATTCCTTGTACTTGTGATATAAATTTCTCTCAAACTCATAATCAATAAAAATATAAAGTGGACGTAGACCAGAGATCGTTGAACCACTATAAAAATTTATGTGTGTTCTTTACTTTCTCACTATTTTCTACTAGATCTTTATATTTCAACAGATTTTTTGGGTGTTGTGGCATTTTTGGCATCAACATTTTTGTGCTTTCACAGAGAAATGGCCGGATTTCACAAACTAAAGCTTGGATCTGAATTTTTGAAAAGATGAAGAGGCCTAACACCAGATCTAGGATTAGGGGAGTCAACCATCGCATGGGGGCAACTAGAGGTGTCCTCAAATTCCAACCAATCTATCTACGTGACCAGAGAGGAGATGGAGAGAATGATGAAGGAGACGCTGGATGGAAATTTAGAAGGATGGAACAACGAAGAACAGCCAGCGTAGCTGGAATTCAGAGGCCAAGGCTAGAACCCATGTAGGAGCATCTAGAGTTGTAGCAAAGCAAGTTGGGATAAAGCCCCCACGATCAAAACCAATCAGTACCGGCCAGAATCGCGTCTGTACCGAGAGGAATCTACTTGGGGGCAATTTCGATTTGAACTTGGAGCGAGCTGGAACGCCGGGAGTGAACGATGCTGGAGCCAGAGAGGCAGATCAAAATGCGAATGCACAACAGCATGAGCTGGAGCTAGAAGCTCACTATAGAAACAGAGGGCTGAATTAAGTAATGGATCAGAGACTTTCATTAGATGAAGGCCCCGTAATCGGGATGGATTGGGGTCAGGTTCAATTCCCTTAACTTGCCTTTGGTTTTAAATAAATGAGTCTATATTACTATCAGTCTGCTTACATGTGTACGGAATCCTGATCGATCCCTAGGCACGCTTTGAGTTAGAAGTCTGACAGTGATTCTTGATAGGATTAGATATTTTGATGTTTGCTAGATGTTCTGACTTGGGCACCATGAGTGATGACTGACACCGATTAGGAAACACCAACTGAGATGATGACCCCCTGAAATCGATTAGGATTTTATAAACCAGTGGAACGTGTCGACTGATATTGATCATGGTAGTCCCGTCCGAAGAGACAAGACGATGACCGCAAGGTGAAAGTTCCCTTGCCGGAGAGCGAGTGGATGGACTTGTACAAAAAGTAAGTCCCCTCACTAGAGAGTGAGCGGACGGGATTACTTGCTCGTTAGGCCCCCTCACTGGAGAGCGAGCGGTTTGAGCTCAGCAAGGAACCAGAGAGATCAAAAGTAAGTCCTCTCATCGAAGAGTGAGCGGATGGATTTGCTTGGACGTTGAGTCCCCTTGTAGGAGAGCAAGTGGATTGGACTCAGTAAGGATCCAAAGAGAAGAACCCTAGATTGGATGATTAATGGTCCGGAGAGATCGAACCCTAGATTGGATAAGACCCTAGATTGGATGAGACCCTAGATCGAATGTTAAACGATCCGGAGAGATCAGACCCTGGAATGGACATTGACTTGACCATAAGATTTGAACGCCTTGTGATTAGACTAGAATAGATAAATCCCAGACGAACACAGGACGATTTTGATATATAATATGAAAACTCCGGATGAAAACGGACTGATTGTAATTTATGACTAATACTTAAACAAGGACTAGAACCCTTAGCTATAACGGTTTGTGAATGACTATGGAATTGCAAGACAATCCGAAGAAACTGGATGATTTGCCACAACTTGAATTGATGGATGGCCGTAGGGCTCAACTATAGAAGATTGACTGCTGCTGAAACTTGTTCTTGAGCAAAACACACCTTACATTCATAAGGCGTACTTTGGGGGAAAGTGTTAACCGGCTTTTTGACCCAGTGGATTTTCAACTGGAATAAGAACGTGAAGAGGAAGATAAAATGATTCATAAACTTGAAAACATGCTTGAAAGGGCAAGAAGATAGCATTCAACAAGTTTGAAGCAAAATGAGACTAAGTAGACCTCTCGGTACCGAGAGGAATTACTTCCACTTAGGGCCCACCGAACCTCTTGTACTTCAAGTACAACCCCAAGCAATCGTCATGGAGTACTTTTCTCAAAGAATAGACGAGCAACTCTAAAGATTTTTCTGGAAGAAAACAGAATAAGATAAGCAATATCAAGGAAACCGTCAGAGGCAACTCTATGGCAACCTTATACAACAGAGCCTATGGATCTACAGAGTTGTTTCTCTATAAATACCAACCATATGGCAACTAAACAAGGATCTTCTCTGACTTTTTGGGCACTTCTTCTTCTTCATCTCCTATCACTCTTCACAATAGTCACCAAGGCAGATATTGTTAGTAGTTCTAGGCTTAAGAACATGTCATCTCCATGTACTTGTGATCTAAATCTCTCTCAAACTCATAACCAATAAAAATATAAAGTGGACGTAAGCCATAGATTGCCGAACCACTATAAAAATTTATGTGTGTTCTTTAGTTTCTCGCTATTTTCTACTAGATCTCTATATTTCAACAGATTTTTGGATGTTGTACCATTTTTGGCATCAGCGGTACAAAATACGGTAAATATCTCTATTTATATATATCTCTTTCTTTTAGTCTTATTCCTTATTATCCCAAACGATACGCTTTTATTTATAAGTCTGAACTTGATAATCTATAGAATTTTACATAGCAATACCCAACATTCCAACAAATTAAAATGCTACTTAAATCGCAATAATTATTGCGATAACTTTGAATTACATTTACTTGCGTAAACCATTTAACCGATAAATCTAGGACTATTACATAATTTATCAAATTCAGGGACTACTACTACCCAGTACTTCCCAGATTCAAGTACATGCAATGTTAAATCTAAGTTATCAATCACAGAATATGTAGACACGGTTTATAAATTCATTACACATATATAATTAGGCCTACAACTCCAAATTTACATTTAGGCATACAGGAATAGATTTACAACGATATAAATCCAATATTATATAAAAAATTATTATTTCTCACTCACATTTTTAGCTTTTCAAATCTCCAGATCCCTGTAATCCCAGTTTGACTCTCCTTATTCTCCCTGTTGGAATACATATATTGCAAGCATATATATATTTCTATCAGAAATATAGATCAGAGAAGAGATTTGGATTTAATTTAAAATTTAGATACGGATTTATAATTTGCCTTGACTTCGAAGATTAGATTTGACTCTATTCTTCTACTCAATTATCCTCTGTTATTCTCCCCTTGTATATATGTGTATAAACTATAACTATGTTTAGAATTAAGAATTTGTGGGGAAAAGAAAATGCTAGAGCTTCGTCGTCGCTGCAGAAAATATGAGAAGAAAAGTGAGGGGTTAGGCCCATATTCATAAGGGTTCGAATCAATGTCAGCCGTTTGATTAAATTATTTTAAATCCAAGTCGTTCGGCCACATCAAAATTCACAACCGACACACCCACCGGTCAACCGCTCCTATGTCACCGATCGACTGCTAGCAGTCGACTGGTCCCAATTAAGTGGTCTGGTCCCAATTAAGTGGTCGACCGGTTGACGTATTTTGGTTAAATAATTTCTGCCATTTCGTTTGTTGATTTAATTCCTTATACACACAGACGAGATAATTTCTTTCTGCTTTGATTAAAGTTAATTATATTTAAACATTAAGTAAACGTTAATGTGAATCCACGCTATTTAGTTAATTTATTTCTTTAATTACATATATAATTATTTCCGATTCAAAAACTTCAAACGTTAATAACTTTTTCGTTTGAACTTCGATTGAAAAACTTTATATATGAAAATTGATCAGAAATTCATCACAAACCTAACGGTGCATGTTTAATAGCCAAATTCTGGTGTTTGTTAAAATTCTATTTTTCGATGTTATTATTTCTTAATTAGTTTCTTGTTAATTAACTATCGTTAAAATTATGGGGTGTTACAATGACCCTACAAGTTCCCCAATCGGTAATAGACTGCTGGCTTAAGTGACACGTGGCAATAGCAAATAAAAATAGAACACAAGGTGTGTCATAGATCTAGGGCACAACCTCGCAATCAGGACGCTAGGATGGATACTAGCTTAATCTGGTTTACCCCTCATCAAAATAATAAGAGTACACAAAAATGGTAGACATCCATATATGTCACTATGCATGCAGCCATAGGCACATGACCATACTTACCTTAGCGAATATCACCTCATATAAACAACATATGCAATATCTCGGTATTGTTATCCCCATTCGAGTGTTATCTACTCACAAGAAGTAATCGAACAAATATCGACTATGGTATCCCATACCACCGGGTGTTATTCGCTCGTTTATTCAATGTTCGTACCCTACACTCGCTCCATTGAAAAATATTCTATGTAATAAGTACAAAAAATAACAGGAGAAATAGTATCGAATGACTCATAACAAACAATACTATAATTCTGTTTATCCAACCTCCTTATTATACAGAAGATATAATCACACGAAGCACATCAATCATCTATAAAAGAGATTTTATTCATAGAAAATATATTAAAACTTCCAAAAGCCTTTATATTAGTTTTAAATACCTTTTTCTTCATTTATTTAGAACCGAAATAAGGATTTCAATCCTTTTAATATATTTATAAATCTCTTTTCCATAGTTAAAATCATAGATAACTCTTTTATAATCAACTATCATCCAAAAAAATCACCCCACACTTCCAAATTTTGAATATTATAATTAAGTGAATTTATAAGCGTCAAAAACTAATTTCTATTTACTTTAAGCCATAAAATTTACGTTTAAATCTCTTCCTTATGCTAAAAAATAATTGAAAATTCTTCTAAAATCGGTTAATATCATTTAGAAATCATTCCGTAATTTTCTCTAATTAATTAGTATTTTAAATGAAATTTTAAAGCCCAAAATAATTCCTAACTATTATTAAAACTCAATTAATTGAATAATTAATATTTAATTAAAATAAAAAAATTTGTAAAAATAATTTGGAATGTGTCAAATTTCTAATTACAAATCCATATTTGATCATTTAAAGAAATAATTATTTTTTATACAACTAAGGGCTCACTAGCTTGGACCATCACTACTCCAGGCCAACCACCGGTCAATCCCTCCCCCAAGGGGAGGTCAACCGATGGCGATGCGGTCTGGGTAGTGAAGCCTAGGCCATGAGCTGTTTTGAGCTCCTCGAGCTCACTTCCTCTACGATCGATCTTCTACACTATATTACTCCATTCTAGCAGGATCTCAAGCATCAATAATCAACAAACAAGCTTTCAAATCCAACATATCAATTCAAGAATGATTTACAGTAATTGATTTAGTGATGCATGGAGTAAAATTCTTTCACAGTAAACATCAATATGCAACCATTCAAACATTCAAAACATAGATTCATAAGTAAAGAATCGCGCACCTCGGCTCTAGCAATCACTGATCGCCATTTGCACCTCATAGCTTTTTAATTCTCGTCTTCTTCATTTACTGTAAATATCGTTCGGCTCCAAACTTAGCAAAATTCCATTTTAACTGCTTCTAGAGGAGTAGTTCCTTGTTTTGAAGCTTATATTTCAATTTCATGGTTTTTGGAATTTTATTTGATTTGATATGAATTTTAAAGAGGAGGTGAGGGTTGCTTTCATTTTCAAAAGCGAGAGAATGAGCCACAAGATTGGGAAAAGTAATACGGAAGATGATTTTTTAATGAACAAGGATGACTCTAGAATTCTCAAGAGAGAATGGGCTAGTTTTTTCTCGTGGTAAGGAAATTTAGGCTTTTGGACGACAAAAACAATTCTTTTGTCTTATTTTCTACATCCCCTTCGATAAACAATTATTTTACAAAATCAAATAATTCCCAATCCCAATTAAAAATCAAATTGATTTATTAATAGTGTTTTCCCAACATTGTATAATTTTTATAAAACTACTTTCCCTTAATTTCCCCATTTAAAAATAATAAACCCAAATCATAATATTAGCCCCACTTGAGTATAATCGTTTTATTAGCTCAAATAATTAAATAAACATTCATTCTTTACTATAATAAATTCCAAAACTCCTCTATTTACCATTTTTTAACTTTATAAATTTGTCAAACTATTTTAAGAACCATTTCAGGTTTAAAACGGTTTACCTCAAAATTATTGTTTATTAATAATTTATAACTTCAAAATATATAATACCAAAATAATTCATTTAATAATCACCTTAACAAATAATCTGTTCCCATATAAATAAATATCCCCAATTAAAATTATATTTCTCCCAAATCTCAACAATAAATATTTTCTTAACACAATTCTTAACTTTCCAAAACACTTCATTATTTAAATCCCAACTAGATTACTATATTCCCAATATACACAATTAAATCCCCAAAGTATTCACACTTTATTATTAAATCTCATTTAATTATATAAATCTCTATTATTAAATTTAATTAATCACTTCTCAACATCAGGTTGTTACAGGTTTCCAAACGACTAGAAAACGGCACTAGGCGACTAGAACTTTTTCCAGTCAACTGGATGTCTGTAACTGGCACCCGTCTGGTTTTTTAGTCGACTGGAACAACATTTCTAATCGACTCGAACTTTGCTCATTTTTTGCCTCGTTTCCTCCTTTACACCGGTCCACTGGAACTTTTCTCCAATCGACCTCGCTTGTAGCATACGTTCAAACGCCCCAAACTTCATCGTTTCAACCATTTTTTGTTTATTATTTCGTCCAATCTTATTTTCGGACTTCAAATAAGATGTAGGATTCATTATAGATTCATTCTATTATTTATTTATCCTTACTAACATCGTACGATTGCTCTAAAGATTATTAATTCATTAAATTCGATTATAACCCATTTGCAGTGTAAATATTACGATTCAATCATATAAACTACACTATGATTGATATATTCATAAGTTAACATATATTCATCTATAATGGTTATAGAATTATTTTACCAATCCTTTTTACAAAACCTAGGATAAATTATACATATGTCAAATTAATCAAAATTAACCCTCACCCCCAATTCATATCAATTTTATTATCAAAATGATGGTCTAAGATTTTCCAACTTATCCAATTCGGATAAATCATTAACTTAGAACTCTCATCAATTCGCTGCTTTGGTTGATTTCTAGTAGAAACTTCCAAATTCTCTTCTTTGGTTTGATTTAGCGTTCCTTTTATTCTATTTGCTAAGGCTTGAATTAGATTCTCTTCTCTTTTATATTTGATTTGGTGTTTTAGTTACAGAATTTTGTTTTAGATTTGAAGAAGAAGAAAGAAGAATGGAGTTTTATGTCTAGGGTAGAGTAGGGGCTATTAAATGAAGAAGAATGAGTTTGGAATGAATTAGGATTATATCTATCCTTTATATAGCCATAAATCCTAAAATACTGCTCTGCCCATCCCGGTTTCTGACCCGTTTTGTTTGGAAATGTGTATTACGATAAACAGTCTGTATATCCTTCATTCGATGTCTGTTTCTGACGTTTCATATATGAATTTGGGGTTGAAAAATCTACTTGACGTAATGAAAAAACTAAATTTTCCAAATTCTTTCATTTGTAAAAATTCAATTTTTCAGTTTAATGTAAAATTACAAAAATGCTTAATATAATTAACTATTTATCTGGGGTGTTACAAGTAGTTTCTTCATTTGAGTAGAGCTCCTAAGGAGTTTAACTAAGATAGTCTCGAGTTAAGGAGCATCGATAGTGTTTGCAACTATGACAAATTTATCTTTGTGGTTATAAAGAAACCGCAACAAGCACAACAAGCAAGTTGGAATCATGCATAAGTTATCCCCTATAGAATCTGCCTTTGACTTATTCGACCAACTGGACAAAGCTTGCATGTTTTCGTGTTTAAACTAGTTTTGAGGTTGATGACGTTAAAGCACCCCATAACCAAGAGAGTGTGTTGAACCAAGTTGGTCGACTGCATAGAAACTAGTTAGACTTCAAAGCACCACTGATAAGTGCTGCACAAGCATTTAGGTTCGAGTGGAGTCGGTTAGAGGAGAGTAACTCGAAATTTTATTCTGAGTAGGTCGAGAGGGCTGCTCAAAGATAGGTAACGAGCGGGTAAGTGACTCAGACTTTTTATTTTAAGCCGTTTATACTTGATGACTCTTGGACATGTGTTACCGAGTAAGAGAAGTTGAGACTATGTAGTTTATGATTAGGATAATTATGTACTATAACAACTAAGACTCTAACTTCGTGTACTAAAGGTGTATGTAGACCGATGTGCTAGAGTTGATGGGTTATACTCATAATAACTTGCATCTGAGAAATTGATCGAAAGTAATCCATGTAGAGGACTAAAAGATTATTGGGGGCATGATGTTATAGGTATCCACTTGAATGGATTAAGCAAAGACGATCAGTTTTGATTAGTTAGGAAATTAGGATCAACGTTCATTTTATTTAACCATGATTGTTCCATTATTTGTTGAATGATTAGTTTGGTCATATCGTGTGCTTTGTTTGATCGACTTGTTTTGCCATTGTTCGTTGATTTGATTATGATGGTTGCTTTATATGCTTTGTGTGCTTATTATGTGGTGATTATCCTATATTGACATTTTAGAGTTGAACATCGAAGAATTAGTTCGAATACATTTCAAATCAAAAAGGTGTTGTAGTTAGGACATTCAGGAGAGGGTCGAATACATTGCTTGTCCCGATGAAGGAAAGTGGTTCGGTGCAGACGGTAATATTATTTCTTGATTGGTGGAGCATGTCACTTGAGTGAGACACTAAGGTATAGGACCAAGTGATCCCACTAGGTGGCAATAGACGAGCGAATGGAGAACCATCTAGAAATTGTTCTCTGAGCGAGTCACTCTACTACGAGTGACAATTGCATTTAGTAAGATGGTTTGTCTAGGTAATGAGGGTGGAGCTCAACTTTTGCCAAGGGGAGCTTATGCATGATTGGTAATGTAAGAGGTGTCCTAGGTAATATGTGACTGAGTGGTAAGGTTTGGCTAGCAACCTAAAGTGTGAATGGTTGAGTGGTCCCGAGCAAGCGATGTGTTGCTGAAAGACGTACTTGATCATCGACTATGATTGATTGAGTCGTGATTGTTGTGATTGGTTTGAACGTGATTACCTTCATCGTGGCAGTATATTCACACGGACATATACGTACATACACACATATACACATGCGCGCGCACACAAATGGATATACACACATACACGAATATAATGTATTCAATGATGACATGAGTCGACTAGAAAAGATAACATGGCAATGTCATCTTGAGTGATAACAATGAGGTAAACTCTTATGTGAGTAAAATAACAATCGAGAGATCTGTCTTCTAAGACCAGTTAGACGAGGGTACATTTTCCAAACATGGAGACGATGGATTAGACAACGAACGATGTGCAACGTTAGTAATTAGGAGAGTCTAAACAGTCATTCCAACTAAACAGACCATAAGGTCAATCCTTGCATCAGTGCTCATCGACCCACAATTAGAGACATGGGAACAACTAATGATGAAATGGAAGATGAACGATGTCGTTGTTAAGGATTTGAAAGGGGACACTCACCATATAGATATGGTGGCATGCTCTACCAGCAATGACTCACCTCTTGGTATAGGTTAAGGTCATGAAAATAAATGTAATAATGAGTGACATAATTGTTCTATAACACTTAAATGTGTAGGAATGGTTGGTATTAGAGATGCGATCAATAGATCTCAGTACATTAGATCCACACGATATTAGATCATGTACGTATACTTTCATGTTTTAGTAGAGTTGTTATAGCTGAGATTGGTAGATGTAAAGAGCACGCCTGCAACACCCTTTTGTTCCCTAGCACAAGAGACCAAAGGTGTCATTCCCAAACACGTTGGCAATGCCCTATTCAATAATCGCATAAACATAATATCTCAAAATATATTCAAAGTACTAAAAACTGAACATAAAACAAACATGTGTTGCTTTGATTTATCATATATATTGAAGGATAGAGCCGATTATTTTATTTTATTCTCTTTGTTTGCAGACGGAATTACAAAGAATCAAATATACAATGGAAATAACTAACTCTAAGTAAATTGCATTGGTATAAACTACATGCACAAGAATTCAACAAAATTTAATTAAACCAGATTAACAACGATGATTTATCAAAATTACATAGATTTATATAAATAATAAAAAATGCACGCCATACCAAAAAAATTAAAAATTAAAATTGATAAAATTTGATGAAATTACAATGATTCATGGGAATGTTTACTTCAACAAAAATAGCACAAATCATCACAATACATAAAACATTTTGCAACTGCAATAATTCAAAATTGTTAAAACTCGTAGTGCATTGGATACTAGTTATATTGCCTGATAACAGTAAATCAGTCATGTTTCAAATATTCTAAGATTCTGAAGATATATTTGCTATGCTAAAGTCCGCAAGAAAGATAAATTTGAAGTTCAACTAGCATACCTCCAAGATACAATTTTCTTTTATGATTTCCTAATGGAAAGGTCGATATTGAGATAAGCAATGCAAGCAACAAAAAATAAGAAGAATGCTGATACTAGCATCAAGGGCTCGGCAAGCATAAATACTGGGTTGAAGTCGTAATAAACCTAAAATAAAGACATGAAAATGAAATATCATGATACTGTTACTATAATTTTAGAAAATTGCTACCTTAAACAGTAAAAAATTATCAAATCCTTATATATGAAGAAAAATGACATGTTGCCATGTCAACTTATAAGAGATTTACCAAAATTTTAGTTAGTAAAAGTAGTACTTCTTGATTTATTTAACTCTGGTGATAAAGAAATTGACATGCTCATTGATAAAAATATGTTGTTGCAGATTGTTTATTCACCTGAAAAGGAATACTGTGCTCTGGTACAACATTTTTCTTTTTGATTACTACTGTAGGCCTTCCGATAACATCAAGATATGAATACCTAGTCTGCCAAATCCCAAAATATAAACTGAATATTAGTTATATAATAAAAATAAAGAATCATATAATCAATCTCTATTTTGACGTATATCTGCATAAAGAAAAGACCTTTTACAAGGAAAATAAAATAAAACTGGATACTTCATTAGAGTGATAGAACGATTAAGTCATTAAGACAACAATCAACATAATGGGAAGAAAAATAAATAAACAGTAGATTATACATACTCTGTTCCCTCTAATTTTCCAGTTTTACTTGTTAAATAGGGAAATATGGAGTGTGCTTTTAATTGTTATGCCATGATAACATTTTATTGTATTGAAGGCCTCAAAATGTCGTTGTCAAAATTAAATGTTACTGTTGAGAGAATTTGTCCTCTATCACTAGTATTCAAGCTAAACAGGAACAAAGGTTGCTTCCACATTACACGACGTCTCGAACTTACTTTCTTTTTTTTCAACTAATAAAGGCAATAATTGATTTTTCTGAAGTAATGTGGTAGCTTAACAAACTTTAAGCTTCCAGTCATGATCTTAGATGATGAAGACTAAGAATGATGTGCCGCAATAAGAAAAGAGTTCAAATTGGAAAGGATATCTTTAGATAATTATGGATAATTAACAAAAAGAATTAAACAATAGAGATACTGGTCACTGCTTATGTTTGAATCATGGTTGTTGTAACTGAAGAAGACTCAAATTGCAGCATTGTTAACAATTTCTTCATTGCTAAAATACAAGTTATGAGCACTCTAATCAAGCAATCAATGTGATTGTTGATTCATTTTTATGGTGTGTTACATTCAAATTTCAAGTATGATTGCAGAAGGTTTGCACAAACAAGCAGCCAAAAATACCAAGACGAATAAAAATGCAAGAATTTTAAAGAACTGAACTATCATATTACCTCATGCGTTTGGTCTGCAGAAAAAGGAATAGACATAACTGGGTTCTTAGACCCTTCTGGAAGAACAACCTGAATAAACAAATTATCTTTGTTAATACCAACAAGAAGTACATTATTGACTAAAATTAAAGATCTTATTTAACAAGATATATAAATTGAACAATGGCACTTTGTAGTCGGCATTAAATCAATGTGCATCCTTGGTGCAAGACAAACTCCCATCATTAGAAAATATCATTGGGTTATGCCAGTGCACAACTAATATCAAAAGCAATTCACCAATTTCCATTAAAACTCCCAAGTTAAAAATCAAATATTTCAGATAAGATATTTAAATTATTTTATCTATTTCACCGTTTGAGAAATCAATGATCTGTAAACTAATACTAGGATTGTCCCGCATGCATTGGAAAATTAAGTAGCGGTTGAAAATGTAATATTATCATATCGCAGTTGAAAATCGAAGTCTCACATCTCATTTGTACACTTAAACGAGATGAAACATCAAATCTCATTCATATCTGATTTAACAATAATCTCTCCTAAGATATTTTTGACAGAAATTTGGACCACGAACTCAATCGAGATCTTGCTCAAAATTGAATAATTGTTTTTTAAATTACTTGTTTATGATCCAAACAAGATCACGCTGCAAAATTTTATTCAAAAATTCCACTATTTCTTTCTTTTTTTTACTTTTTATGGAGGTAAGTCACAACAAATGATTTCATTTTTTTTTCTTTTTATCAATGTTAAAATTAGAATAAACAGTAGCTACTACAGAATTAATCGAGCTATTATGCTCATCTGAAATAATATTCTCTTTCTAATGCAACAACCATCTTTTTATTAGAACTAAGTTTGTTACAATTCTTTTTTTTTAATAACAATCATTAAAGAGAATTCTTTAGGCAATGTCGATTTCGAACTCATAAGTTACTCTGTGATAATTCCAAGATGTAGTTTGCGATTCGAGATAAACACCCGATATACACTATCTAGTTTGAAATCTCGCCTGATAAGGAATATCGTGTATGAAAATCCCAAGATGACATGATCAAAATCCGAGATTTGAGACCTTGTAATTGAATAGCATAAAGATGTGTTGCTTGATTCATGAGGGGAATTATTAATTATGTTGTAAAATTGTCATATATGTGAAAATTGAACTTCTAAACATAATAAAACAAAAGGAAAACATATTCTTAGCTCCATGGTGCAACATTATTTATATTAGTGCTTTGCTAATTTCTTATTTCGTCGTTCATAGTATAAAACTGATTTTGCAAATTTTACTATGAAGATGTGTTTATAATTTTCTATAATGACGACTAAAATCTCTTTTAACTGGTTAAAAGAAATCGACGCACTAAAACATAGAGGAAACTGTATTTTTTTGAAAAGATAGTAAATATATATTAGTTAATTCCAAATTATTTCTAGGCATCTAATTTCGTGAATACTTGATAAATTCTGATGGTAAAAATAACAAAGTTTTAATTCTCAAATATCTCAGAGATCTTGCTCAAGCACTCATCTAGGATTCCATTTTGAAAAAGGTTCACAAGATGAGACACAAAATCAAAAGTAGACCTCGTTTAAAATCAACCTTGGCCGAGATTTCGAGTTTTTACCAAATTCTAACCTGAAATCTCACTTGTGATAGACATTACAAAAAAGCATGTATATTTACCCGTTCGTTCTTTTACATTATCATCATCATATATCCAATGCACCAGGCTCTCTGGGATGAGCAAGTTATATCATGTCTTACCCTTATACAAAGAATCTATTGCTGGGATGAGCAAGTTATATACTGTGTTACCTTATACAAAGAATCTATTTCTTATAGATCATTAAACCAAACACCAACGAATATGGAATCAATGGTGTATCAGAAACAAAGATCACAGTCGGCTTATGTTTGAAGCAAACTGTGTTGCGTATAATGTTTATTTTACCAGCTACCCATAACCATAAAGTGAGACGCTCAAGTATTGACGTAGATTAGACATCAACCAATGAGGCACTCGTTCATTTTATTACATCCTTTTAAATTTACAAACTTAGCTTGAATTATTTTCTCAAGTAAAAAAATTTCTCAAAATAATTCAATGTCAACAATAATTATTTTGATTTTTATATGTAGTTATAAATACTAACAATTAACATGACATTTTCTTGATATTCTTTATATTTTGCCAACACTCATCTTTTCCAAGCTCTCATCCGGTACAAGACATCATTTGAGATCTCATCTGAAAATGCAAAAAACTTAGTACATGACAAAATTCGAGATCCATTAAATTAAATGGTTGCTTTAGTTTCTTTCTTCTTCTTTTTTTCTTCTTTTTTAAGCATGTCTGAAGTGCACTGGATAGAGTTTATTTTGTTGTATAAAATATTAGTTAGGTATGAACATTTATACATATTTTTATCTTTTGCTCATGGAAAATATTTCTTGCTTCGTTTATATTTAGTTTCGAAAAAAAATAGCATTTACTAGTGAAAATAATAATCATCAAACTAGAATTCCCACAGAATGTGTCAGCAATATCCAAATATTCTATTTCAAACCTTAACTATACAGAATTTGAAACAACAAAAGAGTAAAAGTAGAGCTCTAAGCATCCAAAGCATCATGAATTCATTCAATTGAAGATGCAAGATATATTAAAAAGTCGCAATTATTTTTCGACTTTTTTTTTCATGTCTACTTGAAAGTCTGGGTCCTTATTTTTATTTTTGAAATCACAACTAAAAATTTCAGTTTACTCTTTGTAGATCACGTTCAGATTTATGTCCTTTCATGCAACTTTGGTGAGTTTTATTATGGCTTGCAATGTTTATAATGCAAGCTACATTAAAAAATTGCTAAAATAACCTGCATTATGTAGTCAAAATAACATGTTATATGAAGATAAAAATAATAAATTCTGAAACGATCAAAATCATGTCTTTTGTACTTTTTTCCCCGATGCAATCTATCAATTTTTTTTAAAATTTATTTACTAAGCAACAAGGTTTGTTTAGACAAATGATACAAACTATCAAAAGTTCAATTTCATGTCAATTTGTAGTTTTTTTGTACCTTGCATTTTAAATAGTGCAAATATTCTTATATATTATAATCTTCTTCATTGCATTTGATTTAAAGGGTCTAGTTTCTGATGAATTTGTATTGGGATTTCATTATTTATTATGTTTAAGGACTAAATGTACTATTGTTAATATTTGAGGTACTGGATTTAAAATATAAAAAGCACGAGGTCAATTTCAACTAATATCATATATCATATGAACGTAAAACTAGAAAAACGTATTAAAAAGCTAAATAATGTTTGTGAAAATCAACTGAAACGATGAGCATTCATACTATATATAAGAAGAAGGAAGAGGTTAGTTGGATAAGGATGCAACTGAATCATCTTGATGAAATTGATTGAAACAATGTGCACTCATACTTTACATAAGGAGAAGGAAAACTTTGCTGGATAAGGATGTAACTAAATTATCTTGGTGAAAATGGATCGAAACAGTGTGCATTCACACTTCTTATAAGGAGAAGGATGAACTTGTAGTTGGATATTAGTAATAATATGCATTCAAACAATGTGCATACATTATTAAAATAATAAATGTAGTTTAACAAATCATTGCTTACTTTAATCGTGAGCTCATCAACAATTGTCTCAATTAAAGGACATCCAAAGCTGATGTTTAAATAACGTTGCCCATTTGAAGATTCAAAAAGAAAATCTTGTAAAGGAAGACCGTATCCAATCAAAAATGATGATTTCCATCCTCCAAACAATGGGTATCGAGGTTCGATTTCAAGTTCTGACTGCATATAAAACAAAATATGGCTACATGAAATTTCACAAAACAAAATCAATAGAAATATGCTTTAGGAAGAAAGAGAAAAGCTTGGAATAATAAAATTGACACACATGGTTATACAAACAAAATCTCATCTCAAAAGTCGTACAGCAACCTTCAGTTATAAGTCACATTACTGGTTATATAATAATATGGCAGAAAGAATTTCTTATTCTTAAAAAACAAACTAATGGGTACAATTTGGGAAGTGGACTCTAACTATCCTACTCAGTAAAAGGCTATGGTAAATAAACAAAAATTAACAATCATGTTATGTGTGTGTATACACATACATACATAAACACACATATGGGAAAGGATTAAGATCCCTCTCTTATATATGCTCTCTCATCCCCTTCATCCTTCTATGGAAAAAAAAAATCAGATTTAATATATACTCTCTCATCCCCTTCAAATTAAATTTACTTCGATCTGAATCTTTTCTGCATAAAAAGATGAAGGTAGGTGAGGGGGGATCTTGATCCTTCCCGCGTGCATGCGTGCGTGCGTGTCTGTGTGTGTGTGCGTGCGCGCGCAGATATGTGTGTGTGAGCGTGGGGTGTGTGTGTGAGCGTGTGTGGTAAAAAAGAAGACCTGTAAAGATCAATATAACAAAAGTGTCAATAGTTACATACTCCAACTCCTATACAAAATTTGTTAACAATGCACACTGACTCGCTACAATGCACACTATACTAAACTTTAAAAGAGTAATAATCTTCAAAAGTATACTCTGTTTCTCTAGAATTGAAGAATGAGTAAATTTCAACCACTTTTAATAAGTTAGAATGTACAACAAAAGCAAAATAAACCATGTTACTTCAAAAAGCCTAGCTAAAAGATAAGATTATGAGTACAATATTTCAGGTCCCCTTACTTTGAAGTGTACATTAACATGTAGTTTTAAAGAAGCTCTAGGTAATTCATGATATCATTGATTATTGTATTTATTTTCATAATAATGACTTTATGGTTATTTCATTGAAAGTTAAGAGTTGCCTTAAGGTTCCAGTGATCACACACACACACACACACTCACTTGTCGTTGTGTGTGTGTGTGTGTGTGTAACATATGGAAACATAAATACCAATATAAACTATTAAAGCGTAAACAACCGTGTAATGGTTTGAACCAAATTGGCAGTACCTAGTAAATAGTATAAAGACCACGACGGGTGTTAGTGTTACATAAGAATACAATTTTGGAAGTTAGATATTAAAATACTTTAAAAGGGAAAGTCCCCAATACCTTCTGGGAATTTGAACGCAAATGTGATGTCGAAATGTTCCCGATATCATCACGATAATACACAGAGTGAACTCGGGGAGGAAGACTTGCAAGAAGATTTTTAAAAGAAGCAGCACCTTCCACGGATGGTCTAGCTTGGTAATCAAGCCTATAAAAAATTTGAACAATAATGGTTGGTTGATCATGAATCAGACAAAGAGAGCACCACACACACACACACACACATCTCATACACAGTAAGGTATAATTGTTGTGTATCATTAAAGAAAAATGTTATAGGTGTGATCAAGATTCTAGTCTTACTGGAAAGTGCAAGCAATCATTTATAAACAAACATAAAGGATTGGAGAGCCAATTAAGCGGAGGTGGTAATCCTAAGATATGCATCAAAACACGCTCGTGTTCAATTTCAAAATTTTACTTCTTCGTAAAGTGGTACTCTTTATACTACAAAAGGTAAGTCAATTCGCAAGAAATAACTCAAAACATTGGTGTAACGTTTGACTTTAAACCAAAGAAAAGAAATGAGACTGTTAATCTAACAACTACTGACATTTTAAGGCACTAATCTTTTCAACCTTACAGCTCGTCGGTTAACCGTTAAATAATTTAAAACTATGATGCAAAAATACAATACATATATAAGGAGAGGAGCAAATTATTTGTGAAGTGGTTTTTTTTCCAACAGATTGTTACTTTCTGCTAGTGCTGGTAGTCCTACCAGCAGTTCATAAATATAGCTTTTTAAAGATTTTTTTCAGCTTATAAGCACCCATCAGCTAGCATAAATAATACACTCAATAAGAATTAGAAAAGGATATTACAGTTATATGCATCACATGAATAAACAAACTTCATAAGTAACTTAAGAGCATGATAATAGTAAAATTGAAGTAACCTTGAAAAGACTCCTTTATGCCTTGCACCAGCATGTACAAGCTTGTAACGCTCTGTAATCTGAAGACTTCCCCAATGAGAGATTTCGATGATGCGCTCAAATTCTTCAACAACCGCAAATGGATTATTATTCTCAAAATGCACTATTATTGGAGAATAGGAATACGGAGTTTGATCACGGTAGTGACCATATCTCAACTCTGCACCAGCACTATTGGTGGGTTCCACTCTTGTAAATGATTTCACTTTTTTATTTGGTGTTTTAATATAAGAAATCTGCTCCACAACATGATATGGAGACAGCAATACAGCACTATCACGATAGTAAACCAATTGGGGGTCTTTTTGGCTGATTTCGGCTGGAAAAGGCTCCAGTGAATGTGTTAGTACATAAAGTATTTCAAGAACTTCTTTCTCGCTACTTTTTAATGGCTTGGATAGAGATACAGAATATAGTTTAGCTCCATTACGTGCATGGGATGATTCAGTGGGGTTTACATCAAGCGGTATGTATTTCTTCCGTTTTTGTTTTCCTTCAGTTGAAGATGCTTTTAGTATTGCTAAATGTTTGGCTTCCGTAGGAGGAAAAGCAAGAAGAATTTCTTTAACATCAGGCGTACCTATATTTTCTACCTGAAAATCCAATATAAGAAAAATAAGGGTGAAATGACAAAATATGGGGGAATCAAATTCACTTTTAAAAAATAGGGTCATGAACAGCTACATAAAAAATGCTAATAATTCAATAAATGAAAAATTAGTTTGATTTCTTTATAAAAGAAAAGCTCATGAAGCAATATTTCAAACCTTGGAGTTCAGTCCCCTCCTGTATAGTATAAGAAAACTTACAGCATAAATTTTTATAAATGGTACAGAAACAGTATATGTATATGGCGAATGTGTGTGCACACACATATGCGCACCATGAACATTCTCTGCTAGAGTTAGACAGTAAGAGGAATAATCGTGGCTTTTTGACCGTATATTTCAAGCATCTGTTTGGATGTATTAGATCGAGGACGAGTCTGAATGGATTGGCTGGGTTGAAGGTATTTGTTGTAGGTTATGGGTTACACAATTTTATTTAAATGAGATAGCTTCCTAAGTTGTATTTCCTCTTCTTTTTTGTGTTTGTTGTAATATTGTGATAAATAGCAATAAAACACCTACTCTTTTCCTAATCAATTTCCATGCCGGGAGGTGGTTAGGTTTTTAACAAGACTGTATTACCCATTTTCACAAAGAAAAAAGAAGAAAAAGAAGAAGATTAGAAAAGGTAAAATGGCCAATGAATAATTTCACTTCCTAAACTTAACCTAAATATAATAATAATAATAATAATCAAACGACAGAGACATGATTTGGATCAAGAACAATGCTAAACAAGATTTCCTTGAGAATTTATAGACCCCTCAATATTATATCATGACTAGGGCCAACGAAAATTAAATACGGGTGTGTTCTCTGCCATTTCTTTCCCACTCACAGTGACCAAATACAGATGCCAAGGGTGCTACAAACATCAGTCGCCAATGACTATAACCAGCTGCATTTCCAAAATATTCTCCTCTACAAATCCCTCTTCTTCCCACTTTAAAATTCTTCAAAATTATATCATGACTGAGATCAACGAGAATTAAAACGGGTGTGTCCACCACCATTTCTTTCCCACTTCACAGCGATGGAAATCAGATGCCACGACGCGACTAACGTCAATCGCCAATGATTATAAGCCAGCTGCTACTTTTTAATAGATTCTCCTCCTCTAAATAAATCCTTCTTCTTTTTCACTTCAAAATTCACAAAAATCAATGAAATTCTTCAAAGGAATTATATTCGCTTCACAATTGGCTAGCTACATCCAATTCATGCAAAAGTTCTACAGCTTACAAAAAATAAAGCTATTTGTCTTCAGTGTGATATTGAGGCGTACATTACTTGTAAAAAGCAAACGAATGGCATACACAAGGCTATAATGGACAAATAAAACAAAATTATGTAAACCTTTCGATGGTCTTTAAATCATCGATAGCCAAGTCTGATACAAAACAACAGCCTTGTATATAATGAGCAAACTGTGAGAAATTGTAAGGCTAAATCGATACTGCTTAAAATAACATCAGAGGAATTGCGTCTGATGGAAAGGAATGGAGTGGTCATGTCAATGTATATGTCTAAACTTCAGCACTATTGATTTTAATTCGACATTAATATTTAAAATACTCTTTTATTCAGATGATTCATCATCTTCCACCCAATGCACAAAGCTCCTGCTTAAGTGGGGTCTGTGATGGGCTAGTTGTACAGTCTTATCCCCATTATTGGAAAGACCAACTTTTGAAACTTGGCCAACAAACTGAGCGTCCGCAAAAATTAAACCCAATGATGCGTGAATAAAAGCTTACAGTATGCTCACATATTCAGAGCAAAATGTGTTGCATATAACAAGTATTTTACGATATCTCTACTATTAATAAAGGGAATTCAATGAACATGATTTCCAGGGTGTCTTTTTAAAATTCTAAAAATACTCATATCCATCAACGGAATCACACCACCGATTTACAACCTTCACTACCATCCTCCTTCCGATTACCCATTAACGGAATTTTACTACTAATTTGCAGCCGATACCATGAACAAAACAACTTGAAATAAAAGTGGTGTGACTATCAAAACATTTGCACTTACAACACACATCTGTCCACTCATTTTTTTTAATTAATTAAAAAGTAAATATCTCTGAATATTAGATGCACATACATGCGTTTTTTTACTAGTGCTCATAGAGTGATCGTCCAACTAATTAATATACATTACACATCAAGCACCGAAGAAGCGTGATAGACTAAGGGTGAACATGCATATACGTATGTTGCAACCCAATAAGCAAAAGAGCGAAAAAGCAAACTCGTTATGATACATAAACTCTGTTTCTACAACCTAGAGCTTTGAAGAATCTTACAGTTTAATCACTTAAATGTTGACAATTAACGAATAAGAAGGAATACATAATCATATCAAGCCTTCATAGAGTAAGGTAGGTTCTGGTTTTAATGCCCACAAATTGGTAGTTACCACGAAGGCATTCACTAACAAGACCGTCGAGAAATTGAAAAAAATATCGACATGATGCATGAAGTCAAACAAAAAAACTTGTATGAATTCTCAATAAATCAATAGCCATGGAGCTTATGATAAATCATTGATTCAGACTAACTTTGCTCAACTTCAACAATCGGTTGGATTGAGATACACGATGGATAACAATTTAGCACGTAAATTGACAAAATTAAAGATTGAATATGTAAAATAAATGTGAATGTTCCAAGATTTCCAGATGCATAGACAGGAGTCAAATGTTTAAGTTGGGTAATTTGTTATGTAAATTGTTTTTGTACTTGTATATTATTCATTTTAGTCAATTAATCAATTTAATCTTTTTTACTATTATTGTTATATTAAACTAAGAAATATATCCATTACGATTAAATATACTACACAAATAGTTATAACACAATTAAATAGAAATTATCATTAAAAGCTAAACTTCTCACATCTAATTTTACCCGTCTCAAAGATAACAATCAGTAACACTACTCCGTTCCTACCTCTCCTGTTCCAATCCACTTTCCCAACTTTGCCCAAAATACATCATTCTCAACTCCATTCGCCTTAGCATCGTATTGCTCCATAAATAATAGTACACATTATATTGTATACATTTCTTCTTGTTATGTTGTTGCATCAAATTATATAAACAATAAAGATTTATACCTAACATTACCTTCAAAATTTATAGATTTTCAAGGAAAGTTTTAGGTTTTAGCTCATTTGTATAATTTCTTAACTATATACGGTTAGATGTTTTATAAATCCATTTTTTATAACAAAAATAAAAATTTTGAAAATATATTTAAGAGTTAAGACCTAACATTATAAATAGATCACTTTTGGATACATAGATGCCTAATCAAACAACTTTATACGAAAGAGTTTTGATTTATGACTTATATAACTTAATGGAAATTTATATATAATATGTGAGAGCAATAATTCATTTTTTTTCCTCTATACTATTAACATTATGTAGTACATACTGGAACTTGAACATAAGTAGGAAATTTAGGTTAACGGCATAGTTAATCTGATTAAACAACCAACACCCGCATATGATATATATCATTTCTAACTTAACCACATTTATCTCATTGACCAAGCCAAAGTCCATAATTGACGAAGGATTATTTTTGATCAATTTAGTTTCATGGCTTCAACCTTTGAAAATTTCTACATCTTTGTTGGCATGTACAATACTGGTATCATGTATTTAATCATGTCTAACACTAGTGTCATAGCTCATCAATCGAAGCTTACTCTACACTGACCACATATCGCTTATATGTGTTATATCCCATAAATTTGACTAGAAATCAATGTTTTAAAGATGATACTGAACCATAGTCGAACCGCAATTAATCGTGGGTGGAGCTTTGAACCGCTCACATACTAGAATCAAAGATCGGATCTATGGATCGTGAATTGAATAGTTGAGTCGGACCTTGTTGAACACGACTACCTCTACAAGGTTTTTTTAAAGCTTGTTTGACTTGCTGATGGAATCGAGAGTGAACGATGGAGGTTGTAAGATGAAGCAAAAATATTAAGGGCGAATTGCTTTTAGTTGAAGAGATTTATCTCGGTTTTAGTCATTATCTCATCTCAATGCAGTTTCCAATTTATGGATCTTTACTTTTTAAACTGAATCAAAGAGAGAATATAGGACTTTGAATTCATGGTATATGGATGGAATATGTAGGTATAATTATGTGTGAATTTTTTAAATCAAATTGTATGCTCAAATGGACATGGAATAAGACACGGTGAGATCACTGAAATGTGTTTTGTCCAATGTATTTTCTCAGGTTTCAAGAGTTTGATCTTCTTTATACTATTTTTTTTAATTAACTTAAGGAATAATATGGAAAATTTTACCCAACCAATAATTTGGATTGTGTAATATTTAAAGAATAAAATATACAATTTTAGATTATATTTTCAAGTGTGTTATTTGTAACGATAATTAAAAGTATTCTTCACCAAGGCAAAGTAGTTAAGTTTAATAATATCAATTAAAACAATAAAGAATATAATGTTTACTCGTAAAATATATAAATTAGCAGGAAAAAATGCACAGTTTCGATGGTCCGATCAATCTAACCATCGTAATCTTGAATCTTGAGTCATCACAGTTTAATTCATCGTTCGAAACTCAAAAGTATGCTAGAAACTGACTTTGAAACCATTTATAACAACTCATATGCGCTTACAATCAAAACTTGTTCTCGACTTAACCACCTCCATCTCATGGGTATGAAAATATATATTTTAAATGACATCGGTGTACTTTGAAATAATGTGGTGTGTGTGTATGGCACTTTTTTGGTCAAATGTAACACTCTAAGGATTGATGTATTCCGATTCTAATTTTTATATAGTCGTCGTGAGACTAATTTCAACCTATAAAGTGTTACATTTGATCAAAAGCGTTGTAATTTTCTTCATATCTTAAATTAATGATAAAAATGTTGTAATTTTCTTTACATCTTAAATTAACGATACGAAAAAAATAACTATTCATGGAGTCATAAGGCTGTTACACTAATTGTAATTTTACTATTATCAAGTATCAACTCATGGATAACCAAGAATAAATAAAATGGGTATACCGATACAATCGGTACGATAATAGTACATTTACCTAAATTTACCAGCATTATTGGCGAATAATGATAACAAAATATCAGAATCATCGATAACAGTAAATTTACCAAACATTCCTTATTTTTTTTATTAACTTAACCAATTTATATTTTACAAATAACACATGTTTTAGAATAATAATTGATTCAATTTATGATATTGTAATCTTTTTTATCTTTCCTCTTTTTTGAACTTCACTTTTTTATTAAATTTTGATGTATTTGCAAGCTATAAATGTTAAATCAATCAATAATCTGATAATATTTGAAAAATATGTCAATATAATGGAATATGTATTAGCAAAATTTAGCATTGATTAAAATATATACGAATCATTTGCCTGCTAAAGTGGAAATATACAACTAGTGTTTACTCACTCTTACTTAATAATTAATTTACCATTACCGCTTAATGGTAACTGATTTATCAAAATAGCGGGGTAACAATAACGATTTTAAGTTTATCTTTACCAGTTGAATATGTACGGTAATGGTTTATTCCTTTTGGTAATGATAACAATAACAGTCTATGGAGCCCATCACTTAACTACAATGTATTAAATAGATTTTAGAACAATGCTATTTAATATTAACATTGTACATAATTGTGTATTCTAGTGTTGTCAAGGCATGGCCAATAAGTTGTGTGCAACTGTGGAAGTATGGATTTCATCCTAACTGTCATGTTTCATAGTTCAAAGGATCTTAATGTCATTTACTATTTGTGTTTTTATTCCATGATGTCTCCGTGATCTATATTATAGAATGGTTTCTTCTTTTGTTTATTTATTTTAAAAAGAAGAAGTTATTTATACTGTAAGAATCAGGTCTTTCATATTATCAAATCCTTTGACCTGTTACTTCTAATATTAATATTGTATTACAACATACTCTTTTCAAGGGGCTTGTTAAAACAAGGCCATTTGTTATTAAGATGGTTAAACAAACCGGCGACCCTCCATTGTCTTTATCTTTGTATTTTTGACCAAATACTTTGCCTTTCTGCAGCGAAAATCAAAACCAAATATAAAAAAAAAACACACAATGTTCCCTTGGTGTTTCCACTGTCCTTTAATATCAGTTTCAAGATCGGCCTTTTCACTTGTGTTAATAAATCTAAATTCATCGAAAACAAAAAACAAAATTTAGATTTGCCAAATTTATAGCTAGGGCATGTTTGTTTTACTTATAATAAGCGGTTAATGCCACTAAGCACTTGTTACCATTGGTGGTTTTGATTGATTCTAACTATTCATTTGTTCAGTACTTATTATGCTTATTTAAGTCTGAATGCCTGTTACAACCAATGGTTTTGATTGATTAACTTTATTCATTTTTTGAGTGCTTATTGAAGTTTGAATGCTTATATTACATTACAAAAACACTTTAAGCATAATATTCTTGCTCAAAACATTACAAGCAAACTAAAACTAGACATGGAACTTTCTCTTCAAACTAAATAAGATGTAAAAATAACCTGAAGCATTTAATACTGAACACAACAAAATAAATAGTACCTTAAGAGTAAGATAAGTCCTAATAATCGGAGATGTCAAATCAACCTGCATCATCACAACAAATCCAAAACAATTACCAACAGATCTCACATATCCTCGTGTTAATCTAGTGATTTGAAGCTTGAGATTTAACTGTAATCCACAAAGAAAACTTACTCTTTTCTCCGCGCTAAGGATTCGAATATTCTGTAACGAAGAAGAATACACAGGAGCAGATAGAGTAAAAAGTACAATGAATAAGATGTTCATTAGGAATTGGATTTCTATTGTTTTCCCCATTATTTGTCAGTTTATATTCAATCGACTGAGATCGATTTTATTCCGAGATCGAACTGAGGACTGAAGGCTGCTTACAAAACTTGACTTTGGAGTTTAACTCCCCTGAACAAACTAACATTTTTCCCCCTTGAATTGTTTTTATTTGCATGCGAGCACTTTTAAGCATTGCCAAGGGGTAAATATTGTAAAGGAGGATGGTTAAAAGGAATAAGGAAATTTGCGTTCATTCTAGATTTTTATCCCCATCAAATTGAAACTAACCAGAAGAACAAGTTACTAGATCACAACTTTTATCCATCCAACCTTGCTTCAAATCATTCTCTTTATCGTTGTCGCTCCCTATAGCCACTCCTCATGGCGTCGGCACAACGAACCCACTACCCTCTAATGGTCGTTCTTTGTCACTGCTTCCATCCTAAAACCCTAAAACCTTGCAAATGGAATCATGTTGTGTCATTTCAACCGATGTTGCTCACCTCGTTTCACCACCTCACCATGATACGATTCCTCGCATCCTCTTCACTCTATTACTAATAGCCATTGATAGTAAAATGTTATAGTAAGTATGAAATGGCACTATTCAGTATCATTGAATGAAAAAAAAATTACAGCATGTACAAAATGTCATTGTACAGTAACATAGTAGGAAAAAAAACGTACATCTATAAAAACCCTAAAAGTATAAAACTTATCGGTGAGTGGAAAAAACAATTGTCCAGTAGCAACACAAGAATTATAGGCAACAAATAAAATTTGGTATAAGAACAAAAAAATTGACACCGAATGCTAAAGAAAAAAAATTGAAATGACACGCGGTAACAATGTAATAACCAATAAGAATGTAAAAAATGCCATTAAATGGTAGGAAAAGTAGCGTTAAATCATATAAAAAATAACATAAACATATAATGAAGAATAAAATATTATTACAAGATAGTATTATAAGGTTAACTTGCTTTATTTGATTTTCCAATTCACATAACTATAACACTAAATATAAAATGATATAAAGCAATGCACCATTATAACATAAATACCATATTCAATTTTTTCACATACATATAGTTGTAGCAAGTAACATTAAAACATGAAATGTATTACATCTAGCATTAAAACATAAAATGCTATATTTGATATTTCAATTCGTATAATGCTATTATGAGTAGCATAAAAACATGAAATGGTACATAATAATGATGCACATTGTTATTTTAAACAAAATGTTGATATTTACAATTAAAAAAATTATTTTGAAAACTACCATAACTATTAGAATGATATTAGCATTGAGACATGAAACGCTATATTTGGTATCTCAATTTGCATACTGATACCTATACACAATATAAAAAACATGAAATCGTACAAAACAATAAATCATAATTCCGCTTAAAATTAAATGCTGAAATGATACATAAATTAGCATTATGAATGCAATACAAAAAATTCTTTGGATTCTTTTTACATAATATTCGATCACATAAAATTCATCATATTAATCGACTAAAGTAAAATCAACAGAGATTAAATATTGACAAAAATGATTATACAACACAAATCCGTAAATAAAAATATAGAACAAAAACTATGCTTTAGGAAAATTCCAATAGTAGAATGATGTTATGTGGTATTATTAGGGGCCATTCTCTCCTTCTTCCCTAGTTTATTGTTAAAATCACTTCTACCCCTAATTCTGTTAAGGATATCCATTCATTTCTTTGTCACGTGTGATTTTATTGAAGGTTCATCAAAGACTTTTCAAAAATTTCATAACCTCACTCAAAATTGCTTACAAATTGTGTAAAATTTCAATTCTCCACTAAATGTGAAATAGATTTTGAAACTTAAATCGATTTTGACCATCCCACCTATCATCCAACCTCCGGATTGGACTCAAACTTTAAAACTTATGTGTGATGTTTTTTTATTATGCCATTGGAGCTATCTTAGGCCAACAAATCAGTGAACTTTCTTGAGTCGTTTATTATGCTAGCAAAACTCTAAATGATGCTCAATTGAATTATTCAACCACCAAGAAGTAGTTTTTAACAGTTGTCTTACTCTCGAGAAGTTTAGACCATATCTTGTAGGCTCTAAAGACATAATTTGTACTGATCATGTCGCATTGTGGTATTTACTCTCAAAAAAGGATGTTAAGGCCCACTTGATCGCTTGATCCATTGGATTCTTCTTCTTCAAGAATTTAACCTAGAAATAAGAGATTGAAAGGACTTTGAAAATGTCTTAACCGACTATTTCTCTCGCATTGTGTACAAAAACATTAATGACACTCAAATCAATGATTCTTTTTCTGATGAACAAATAATTTTGATTTCTAATGCACTATGGTACACTTACGTTGTCAATTTATCTTTCACAAACGATTCTAATTGGTCGAAACAAGATAAGTTTTCTCTCTGATGTTTGAAACTTTTATTGGGACGATCCTTATCTCTTCAAATATTATCTCGATCAAATAATTCATAGATATGTTCCATAACACAAATTTCACAGTGTTCTCTCATTTTCATATAATCAAGCATATGGTGGACATTTTGGACAAAGGAAAACAAATGCTAATGTAACACCCAATAAAATCAAGTATAAATAAATAAATTAGATAAATTAATTTAAATAAAACATGGTTAAAAAGGAAAATTTTGTAAAAGTCAGAATTTGAACACGAAAGTAATGTCATTACATTCGTGGCAATTTTCTAATCAATTTACATATATAATACGTTGAAAACGAAGCTCAAACGGGAAAGTTATGAACGTTTGAAGTTTCAAATTCAAATTAATTTAAATAGAATTCCAATTCAAATAAATATTCATTCTAAGATTTGAAATTCAAAAGCTAACAGTAATTATACATGGGGGTTAAGTAAACATTAAAATTAACGTTAATGTTAAATTATAATTAAGGAAGAAAAAAATCAACGACAATCAAAACGTTCCCAAAATAAGGGGATTGGTCGACCCCTGACCTACGACCAATCGACCGGTGAAGCTTAGTGACGGCAAGG
The DNA here is from genome assembly GCA_030737815.1 of Allium fistulosum. NCBI lineage: Eukaryota > Viridiplantae > Streptophyta > Magnoliopsida > Asparagales > Amaryllidaceae > Allium > Allium fistulosum. The sequence goes on along the minus strand of CM060901.1, from coordinate 84,927,879 downwards.
TTTGTGCAACAATTATTGTCTGGATTTTTATTATTTTAAACCGATTAAAATCCAACGGTTCTGGTGCATTCCAACCACTATAAATAAGAGCCTAGTCCCCTCATTTTTTATTCATAAAATATTTTGGAAACACTAACGAAGCTCTATCGATTTGTCTCTTCATAGATTCAGAAAACTCTATTAGGGTTTCAAGTAAAAAATCATATATATCCATTCTTGTTTATTGTTTATTTTCTGAACATTTGCTCCTTCAAACCTCTAATATTCTGAATCTAACATATATATACAAATCTCTTGTTGTATATATAAAAAAGAAGAGATTTGAAGGAAATTATTATAGGCGTGTCAAATCTAAGAAGGAGGCAAAGCTAAAGACCTACTGTGAGTGAAAATCTTAATTTTTCTATTTTAGTAATTGAATAGTGTAATTTGAATTTGATATATGTCTTGGGGAGTTTTGGATTACGAAAACATCACATTAAAAATCCGTAAAATTCCCTTAAAGCGGAAGTCAATTCTTAGGTTGGAATCTTAATTGTTTTGTATATTAAAATAATGGAGTTAGTGTGGATTTTGCAATTTATGTGTTTTACATTCTATTCCACTTCTTGTTCTTTTTCTTTGGATCTGATTAAGAGGTTTGACTAAGAAAGGGTGTGTAAGGTACGAATTCTTATTCGTAATTTGCACCGCTTATTTCTACAATTTGAATAGAAATTCTCTTGTCTAATTTCATGTAAAAGAAGTTGAATAGAGCATAAAGTTAATTAAACCGTAAGTTTCCATTATTATTGATTTCTTCCATTGTTTTAAATAAGATAAGTTAGACTTGGATTCTAAGTACAAGTCTATTGGTTTGATTTTTGAATATTGGATTTATGGTATATGTTATTGTGGAAATGAGACTTGTATAATTTCGAAAGATTTTACATCTAAAATGTTATTTTATGGCGTAATCTTCGCACGCATAGAAGTCAATATATGTGTATTTATATATGTATATAAACTAGCACAAATAACATACGATTATAACATATTAATGACGTAGTTAATTAGGTTAATAATTATCATTTAAATCCCTTAGGAAAGTAATTAATTGTAAAGTTGAAATAAGAAGGATTTTTTATAAGGCCTAAATAATTGATACAGTGAGATGTGTGATAATATATTTAGAGAGTGTTATAAAATATGACTAAGTTATATGGATACAAGGTCAATCAAAAGCATATAGAAGTTTGGCCAGCTAATCTGGCTACCGGCAGTGTGACTTTAAGGCTGATGTGAGACATTACCTATTATAACAACCCGTATTTTTGGTCGCCTAAATACTTAAAAGATTAATTTAAATATTAATAAGTTAATTTAATCAATGACCCAAAAAGCTAACTTTTGTATACGGTGGAATTGGTGCTTGAGACCACTTCCATTGTATTCGGAATGATGTTTCCGACCTTTTTGAGTATAAGCATCGATATGTTTGGGATATCGAATTTTTAGTAATATATTGGGAGTCGATTAATAAATGATCCAAAAAGCTAACTTTTGCATATGATAGAATTGGTGTTTGAAACCACTTCCATTATGTTCGGAATGATGTTCTTACCTTTTTGAGTATAAACATCAATATGTTTGGGACATCGAATTTCGAGTTATGAAGGAGATGAGTTGTTATTGATTAAAGAGGATGGAGTTAGGCCCAAGGCCTACTTGCTTTCCTTTAAAGAGCGCACCCTCCTCTGTAATTTGATTTTTACATTGCCTCCTTCCTTGCTCTCTTCAAAACCTAAAACTTCAAGCTCAAATCGAATCAAAACCCATGAAATAAATTCCCTAAAATCAAACTAAAATCACCTAAATTCTTCTCTTGCCTCCATCTACAATCTCTATTGATATTGGAGCATTTGGAGGAGGTTTGATTTTTGTTCATCAAGAGAAAGAGGGCTAGAGAATGGGTTTCATGTTGCTTTGGGAATGTTAATGGTTGTTAGGTGAGTGGATACTAAACTTGTAGCTTGTAGTTATATGAAGATGTGTGTTTTATTATGAAGTATTAAATAAAGCAAGTATGTTATATTTTATTGAAGTAAGACTTGATTGGGTCTTGGTTTGAGTTTGATATGAAGAGTGCATTACCAAATTTTGATTTATGATGAAAATGGTTGACATATGTTAGAGTTAATAACCATCAAATATAAATGGTTGCTTATTTATATATGATATAGTTTGTATTATCATAAATAAACATATATATGAATTTTATATGGAATAATAATGTTAAAAAATGTTATTTTAATGTGGTAGTAAGCATACGAGGATTGTAGTAATTTGGAATAAGAAGTGGAAATTGTTAGTAACTTGAGTGCATGATGTTAAGTTGTTATAATGACTGTTAAACAGATTATAAACTTACATATTTATTATAAAAGGAAATAAGTAAAATGTACGAAAGGTAGTAAAATTATAGTTATGATTTCTAAATGGTAGATACTTGTTTCAATAGCTTTTAAAAAGGGGGCATGAGCTTGAGCTCATGTTGATAAAAGTAACACAAGAAGGGTTTTGAAAGGAGTTAGTAAGCTATTAGAAATAGTAGCTTAATGGCTTAAGTAGCAATGAAGATTATCATTTATCAACGCATTAGTGATGATATAATAAATGAATATTGTTAAAAGTGATAAAATTATGATTTTTAATAAGTTATGTTAGTAACCTAGATATAGAGAGTTTGCTAATGATGTAAATCATGTTGAAATAATAGGCAAAAGTGTATATGTAGAATAATAACCACACTATAATGATTGGTAGAAATGTTTAATTGCAATAGTAATAAAGTTATGTTATTAATAGAAAGTGTTCGTTAACAATGGTAATCAAGTTTGAATGACTAATAAAAAGTTAGAAAATAAGAAACAAAAAGGCTACATCATTAATTAAAGTGGTCATAGATTAGCCGGAGTTGACAAAAAGAGAAAGTACCCAAAATTTGTTAGTCCGAAGGCTATAAATAGCCTAGACCCCCCCTCATTGGGAGCCGAGAGAACTCCCTCCCTCTCTATTTTAATTTGATGCTGAAGGCACTGCCTTCACAAGGCAGTGCTATGCACTGCCCTGAGAAAGGCAGTGATGTGCACTGCCTTGAGTTCAAGGCAATGCAACTGCCTTGAATCGGCAGTGCTGGTGCAATGCCTTGATTCAAGGCAGCGCTGATGCACTGCCTTGTACAAGGCAGTGCCAAGTGTTTCAGCACTGCCTTGTATGAGCAGTGCAAGTGGCATACCTTGAGGGTGGTGCCAAGCAGTACTACCGTGTTAGACACGGTGGCATTTTTTATCTAGGTTGGGGTCCGGTTTTAGGGTTCGACGAAAGTGATTGGACTCGAATAGCTTTAGTGTTTGTTTGGGAAAGCTATAGGAATGTTCTATCCAGAAGGGGGCTTCGCAGTTCTAATGAAGTTCAACAACATAGGGATAGATTGAATCTGGATTGTTTATTTATAGACAATCGGATGATGTCAGTTTTGTAAAAGCAATCCATTGTACCATTGAGACGACATGACTAGCAGACGTAGTCCCGGAGCCGGAGCGGAGAGGGACTGGAATGCCAGTCTAGAGTACATCATATACTGTTCCGTAGTACGATTGGATGCTACAATAGGACCTATAGTCTAACTTCTTTTGAGGCGTTGATTTTTCAAGGGGGTTCATAATATAGTTGTGGCTCTCGATAGGTCTCTTTGGTAGTTAATGGAAATTCGACATGGGTATCGATTCTATATATTCAATTAGCATTGACCTTGGTAATTTGTCGTATATGATTCGTACGGGGTCTTTGGGTATAGTAATGCTTGGTTATATAGCATCATTATGGTTGTATTTACTAATATTTCGGGGTTTGTGGTTTATATACATGCTTGGATATATGTAACAATCCCTATCTTGAGGCCCGAAGCTAAGCACTACAGATGCTGTAGTCATCTATAGTATTAACTTTCGGTGAAAAAATACGGTAATGTTAATGGTATTTATAATATCAAAAGCACATGAATATGAAACAAAATCATAGATTATAAAAACAACTTTTCACATTGCATTGCAAATCCATGTTTCATATTCCATCATACCCAAGTTTCGATCAAATATAATTATTACAATTTACGCCAAGAGCGACATATGAAGATGGCCCCTAGTATGATCAGAGTACTCAATAGACATATCATTCTTAAAACATCACAGCGGAAATAAAACTAATAACTCCTAAATAGCTAACTTTGCCTCCTGCACGTCTTCGAAAGCTTATTCGTCCACCTACTAAACCTGTAAAACCTTAACTCTCAATCTACTCAAATTAATTTTGAGCACTCGAGAGTTTAAAGGGGAAAACATAAACTTTGAGTTAGACATAAAGCCTGGTGTGAATAATACTTTTAACTATCTGTCCGAACAATATAGTTTTGTTTGGCTAACTACTAACCATTAGCTGACTTGGGCCTATCAGACAAAATAAATAATCTAACTTCTGTTAGACACACTTCTGGACGGTTTGTCCTTAACTTACTTCTCCCAGGGTCAACTGTCCTAATAGTTTTGCAGGCTCACTAATAACCTATCTTTCTCTCTATATTCCTTTCTATGTGTAACATCATTTAAGTCTTACCTGTGACTAAGCCCCTGCACACTGGAATTTTGGACTTATATTAGCTAGGGGCTATAGCTAAAGTATAGGGCGCGACCCTATACTAGTCCTATCTCGTATTCTACAATCTGAGTCATTTACTTAGGGTTAACTACCCCATCAAATTTTCCTTAAAAACATTTCTTTCAAATTGATTTAACCTTTAAATCACACTTAAACAAGGAAAATATACTTTTTGCTTTACTTAAATGTCTTTGCCATGATATATGCTTTACACAAAACAATGTCCATGAAACCCTTGTTTAAAAGCTTTAAACAGTCCCTTTTGAATCCATTAAAAGTAACCCTTTCAAAATAAGTTAACTACTTTACCTTGAAACACTAAGCCGAAAGGTCAAAACATATCTTTCGAAACCCTTGAAACAGACCTTTTGAAATAAATAAAGGAACCCCTTCAAAAGCTTTATAAAACCTCAGACATCCTCTTTTCAAAACACTTCAACTTGCTTTTCGAAAGCGTTGGAAATCTTCCATTTAAATATTCAAAATAAACCTTTCGAAAAATTGGGGAAACTCCCTTTCGAAACCTTCATTATATACCTTTCGAAAGCATTAAAGTCCTTTACTTAAAACAAACCTTTCGAAAGCACTGGGTTCAAGTAAAAGTTTGTGAAACATAGCTTCTAAACCATTTAAAACTATTCCTTTCGAAACCTTTGGATTTAACTTTCAATATATCTAAGGGTCTTAAAAGAACTAGGGCAAAAGCATTGCTTTCGAAAACTTTATTCCTATGTAAAAGAAAGCGAATGGTTTCAAAACCAACCCTTTCGAAAGTATGGATAAGCGGCTTCAAAGTTTATGGCAAAAGAACCTTTTCGAAGGCTTTGGTTCGAAAGGTTGAATGCGGCAGTTGGGGTTTCGACCCTTTCAAAAGCTAGTTTTAAAAACAAAAGGCGTCAACCCATTCGAAAGCCCTTTCTTTATATAAACAGAAGCAAGTTGGTTAAGTTGAAAGCTCCAACCCCTTCGAAAGCCTTATTTGTAACCAAAATAGTTCCAAGTTTAAAAGAGTTACTTCTACCCTTTTGAAAGCATGTTTTGACGTTATACCTTCCGCCTTTCTCCAATCCACTATGTACTAAGATATTGATACCATGTGTATTGGTTTCAACTTGGTCAGAGGTGGTAGTATAGTGTCGAAAGGTGGCTGCTATAAGTGGCGAAGTAGTAATCCTTTACAAAACTGATTTGTAACATTTTAAAGTAATATCTTTCCAACTAACTTGTCTTATTTGTCAACATATAATTGGTTTCCAATTCTTTTACAAAACCTTTTTCTAAAAGTGCTACCGAATTTAGTAATTAACAATTTTAAAATATATAACAATTTGCCACTTCTCCTTTTATAAACATATAAAACATTTAAGTCTCATATCTTAAATAATTTTATACCTTTAATAAAATGCTTAGGAAAATTCTCCAGAAATTCCCATAAATCACTTTTAATATGTTTTCTAACATATTTAAATTTCTGACCCAAAGCTAACATATAATAGCCGAAAATAATTTAAATTCAATTTAACCATTTTCTTAACTAGAAAATTCATAATAAATCCACAACAACTTAGAAAATTATGAAACTTGAAACTCATCTCTAAAATAACTTTTCTAACCTTATATCTAAAACGCAAGCCATTTGGATGTCATTTAATAGGTTTTTCAAATCAAATCTTATCGTAAAATCTATAGGAAGTAACATAAATCATCAACAGGCATATATATCCACTTAAACAATCAAAACATGGCACTTTTCTTGCAAAATAAATTCAGATCTTATCTAGAAACCGAAAGCAATAAAAATGAGATGTAATCTATTATTCACCTTAGCTTATTGTTAAGGAGTTTGAGATTTGCCCTTGAATTGATTTGATTAAGCTTCCTTCTTGAACTTTTGCTTATCTTCCCCTTATCTTCTTCTAATGGTGGCTGTCCAAGCTTAGGTTTAGTTTTGTTTGTGAACGTTGTAAATGAAAATGGAATGAGGTTTAGGGTATAAGGACTTAGTTTATTCCTATTTTGCCCTCATCTTATTCCTCTTACTTATTTCATTTTATTTCTCTTTGGCTTATAGATTATTTAGGCATGGCTATCGTATAATTATACAAATCCCAATCCCTTAACCATTTACATTATTTCGTTTAGTTTACCTAATTAAACGTCCTAAATAATTTTAGTCAAAATTAGGGTCGTTACAATATATTTGTATCTAATATCGTTATAGCTGAATCTACCATATATTTCAAATTTGACTGTGGATTGGGAGATGTATGGCACATTGATTATGGAGTGTAGTATTACCCCTGCACTCGACCATTCATATTGTTGATACTTAATATAGTTAGTACATGTAGTTTTAGCTTATGATATGTCACATAGACCCATTACATGCTAGGATGTATACCTGTATTTAATTACAATATTATGAGGCTAGTTCCCCTCACCAGATTTCTATCTGACCCTCGTTTCCTCTCTTTTATTTCCTATTTGGAACTTATAATTACTCCTAATAGAGTAGTCTGAGTGATAGGTTGATTTTAGGGATGGGCTAGCAGAAGAGCCGGACTTTTAGGTTATAGAAATATGCTTATATTTATGATCAATCCATGTACGGTTAAATGTATAGGACGTTCTATTTATGTAAGAGACTACGCATTGTATTGATGTATCTATTCAGTGTTCCATTTGTATGGAGTTTGTGTAGAGATTTATTCGGATTGTGGCCTTATCAGTTTTATGTATGCAGTTGTGTCTTTATATATATATTTATTTATATTTATATATATATTTATATATATATATACCATCAGTTGGGCCAGTGTGCATTGTTTGTGCCTCCGTGTGATTTTATATGTACTTGTTAAATTATATATTGTTGTTTTTCCGCTACGAATTACGCAAAGGTCATGTCAAAATTTAGAATTTAATCAAGTTTAAATTTATACGGCCATTTGTCTTTTACGATATTTTAAATATATGTGTTGATCAACATATATTTGGGGTATCATAAAAGGCAGGTCGTTACACCTATAATAAATAACTACGGATGATGCGAGGTTAGTCCTAATTCTATAGAGTAAATCTGCCCAGTTAATCCGGCTACCAATTCTTATGCATAGTTGGACTAATATGAGATGTCTCCGTGGGGTATAAGTCATAATACGAAGGACCTACTTCGAGGACTGAAGGTATTAAGTGATTGTTTGAGGGCCCGCCTCTTTCCTTTATATGAAGTATTAAATGGTCGGGATTGGGTTTAAGCACGGTTGCGGATATCTTGAAAAGCTCCACTTTAATGGAAGTATTAAGTGTCCGAAGAGTTTTCCATGCAATGTCAGCTAGATGGATATCTATGTGGAATCCATCTTGGGAATATATATTAAATAATGGGGTCCTAACTCAATTGAGATTTTAAATGGTCAGAGTCTGCCTATTTGCCATTAAAAAGTATTAAGTAGCTTGGGTACTATCTCTCACACTGGTATACATTAATAGCGATTGTTATGGGATTGGACAACACAAAGGACCTACTTTGGAGATTGAAAATAATAAGTGGGGCTTGCCTCTTTACCTTATATAAAGTATTAAATGGTTTTGAATATAGTTTAAATGCGAAAGACATATCCTAATTTGAATTATACTACCCAAGTACTGATATAGAAAGGCTCGAGATTTCTATTCACTAGACATTGTTGTTCAGACTCCCTCCTCATTACAATAAGGTTGGGGAAGGAGACGATGATCAAGATAGAGATGGCGACGAGAGAAGCTTATGGCAGTAGTCTATTTATCTATTTATATTATTTTCTGATGTACCCATTTGAAGATGACAGTGTATTTTTGAACATGGTTATGTAACAGTTATTGTTGACTTTATGTTAAGGTTTTGTGATACTTGAAATTTTAAATAAAATCGGTACTGTTTATTCTATTATATTTTATCCTTCTACTGTAATTTCTTAATGAATAGATAAATAGCTTTGTATTCTTCTTTTTACCAATCAACAGCCAGTTTTGGAATGTGTCTAAGTTTCGATGGGCCTTTTTTAGGTTGGGATTTAGGCCTGTTTTGGGGCGGGTTACATTTGGTATCAAAGTCTAGGTTACCCGATCAACGGGGAAAAGTATACGTATGAGTGGCGTATTTGTTATTTTTAAAAGCATTTTTCAAAACCCTACTGTACATATATATATATATGTGTGTGTGTGTGTGTGTGTGTGTGTGTACTTATTTTGAATATATGCCCAACTCTATAAATTCCAACTATAGAGGTAGCTGCGACCATATTCCGAAAGGATGGCTGAAGCGACTATGAGTTGGAAAAAAATAGAGTTAAATTTGTACTCCTGCTCAGATCACCCATGGGGCGGAGGTCATATCGTAATTGTGGACTAAAAAGAGCATAACCAAACATATGGATTCACCCTAGAAACTGAATTGTACTTGACTCTTTTATTAACCTAGACTTCCTTGTAATTGTGGACTCTATAGGCGTATTAAATAAATAGGGATAGAAAATGTAAATCCAAAAGGTTGTAACTCCAAGATTACTGAGGCAATATATAGAATAAATAGGGAGTTACAAGAATTTAATAGAGATATAAATGGACTAGTTAAAAAGATTATTAGGGAAATTATGGCAAAATAAGGAAGGCGTAATGGGTAAAATTAGAATGAATGAGTAAATGTCTTTAAGAATGGTTCGTTAGAATTATGACCATTTATTATGGACAATTGACATTTTTAGAAATAGCAAATGACATGTTAGGTAATAATTAAATATTATAAGGCAATATATTTGTTAACATTCGGAAGAAAGAGGTGAAGAAGGAGTGAAACAGGCTTCTATAAGAAGGTATACATTAATCACCACAAGAAGATAACCGGATTTTTAAAGGTTGAGTATAAAGTTCAAAAGAAGGAACAGTGAAAGTCAATTTTTAATTCAACCACATGAAAAAGAATTTGATAAAGCATTTTTAAAATATTTTGAAAAAGATTTTCAAAGGATTATTAAATGAAGATCTTATGTATCCTAAGGTGAAATATTCTTTTAAAAGGAAGTGATTTTAGTCGAGTTTGGAAATATGCTACCAATTATTTTGTGTAAAGTTTGGAAAGATGATATAATTTTAAAAGTGGTGGAACATTTTAAAACAAAACGGTGGATAAACTTTGAATTGTAAATCTGATGATTTGTGGAGTTGAAAAAAAAGGTTTTCATTTTTGAAATTTTTAGTTTAAAAGTAATCGAGTTAAATAGTTTTCAATTTTTGGATTCTTCATTTCTGAAATAAATGCAAAATAGGGCGTATGTTAGATCCAATGATTTTTCTTACTTTATAAATTTGGAAATTGTTAATTTGAAAGAGCAAGAAAATTTAGAGATTCATAATCTATAAATTAGTTGAGTTAAAAAATTCTAACTTAAAAGAATTTTGCATTCTTGATATTCTTAGTTAAAATTTATTGAGCCAAAAAGTTTTTGGTCTAAAGATTTTTGCTAAAGGGATTTTTCGTTTTTGTAGAACGTATGGTAGACTTGATAATTTTTCCGACTTCATAAAATTGGAAGTTCTTTTCTCTAAAATTCTTTTAAAGGAGTGTATAAATGGAAACAACTCTCGATTAAAATAGGATACGAATAATAAAAGGTTAAGAATGCTCGATAAGGTAGGTTGGAGGAACTTTCCCGTATAAGGAATTGGGGAGAATAATATAAGTGGAAAATAATAGGATGAAAGTTGTCATTGTCTACTCAACTTTTCATTGTTTAAGTTATACAAGATGTTTTGAAAAATTAAATTGAATGATTATTTTTTATAATAATTGAGTTTTTGAATGTTTTGGGTTAAAATCCTACTTTCAAAAGAAGAAAGCCTTTGTTATAGGAAGTAATTAAGAAGGAAATTTTTTCATAGTTTCTTTTTGAAAATCTATCAATGTTTGAATGTTATGAATGAAAAGTCCAACTTTTAAAAGAATATATCTTTGACGTAGAATGTATTTGAGAAGGATAATTATTTTACTCCTTTTTGGGACTAAGTAATTTTGAATTCTTGATAAATGTTTCAAAGTTTATATTTTCAAAGGTAAAGATTTTGGATTTGGCACTTCACTGTTGCAAAATTTAATTTTACAAGGTATGGTTAGAGCTAAACCAAAATTTTATGGAGTAGATGGGGATCACTACCTAGGTGATAGGTAAAATGTTTTAGGATATGAATAAAATAACAATACGATATACAACTTGATCTGAAAATTTGAAATCCGTCTCAAACCTTTATTTGTAGAAGTTGGTATAGTTGTAAAGATATTCCAGATCTATTATTGGGTTGTAAATTAGGCTACCCTGGACGAGTATGAATGTAAATTTCTATGTATTAGTTTATTTGAAGCGGTTCCCATATAATTTCCATAAATTATCATATTCTAAAATATGTATAAAATCGCGTTGTTTGAATCAACAAATGATATACCAAATAGAGAAAGAGATGTGTAAGATATGGATATCTTTTTTCGTAGCTTACACTATCTATCTCAATAAAAGGAAAGAAATAATTTTTTATAATCTCAAATAAAGCAAAATTTTCATTTGTGGTTAATTATGAGAAATTATAACGGTAATCTTTTTTAGAAGGATAACCCTAACAAATTAGAAATATGGAAATAAGTGTTCTAGTTTAGAAATTAGTATACATGTATAACCGCTCTTAATGATTGAAAATAAAAATATATAAATAACATAATTTGCAACTATTTACGTATTAATTAGTAACTAACGAATTAGGATTTATGGACATTGATTACCAATTTAACGGGCAGCAAATCTGTAATTAATAAGAGTTAAAAGGAATTAAAAAGGGGGACTGATTAGGAAAAGTTTAATATGGCATTATGGAAGAATTGAATCGGAGTAATAAATAGGTTTTGAAATTCTTAAAATATTAAATAAGGATTAAATAAAGACGATCCAATTTTGACATTAATAAATAGTTATTAAGGGTATACTAATTGAAATAATAGATGGACCATATTTATTAGAAACCAAGAAGGAAAAATTAAGGAAAGTGAGCGATAATGGAATGACATATTAGAAATGTCCATCTTAATTCAGTCAGGATTCTTAAGACCTAAGCACCACTTTCACCGGTTAATGATAAATGACAACTTCCAGCAAAATTTTCTTTTGGAGTTTTTGGGTAGTAATCGTTAGTTGTCTCCGTTAGTTACTGGAAAAACGTAGGATATAGTATAAGATATGTCCATGTTTTATCACTGTGTTGATTTTATGAATGGAATTGACAATGCTTGATAAATATATGTGTATTGAGAAGCAGAATAAATAAAGAAATTTTACAGGGGCACTTAACTAACGATGAACTGTAGATAAGACTAGAAGTTAATGTGAAAATTAGGTTAGCAACCAAAAATAAAAGAATGCTTTAATTCTAGTTTAAGATTTTGGGAAAAATAAATTTTAGCTTGTAGAATGTCATCATTCAAAAAAGAGATTGAATGTATAGGGATGTGAAGAGAATTTTCTATTGGACAAAGATGAAGAAGAAGGTAGCATAAATTTCATTAGGAGTAATAAAACCATGGCATCTCTAGCATATATTTATATCAAGGAGGTGATTCAACTTCATGGAATTCAGTTAGCCTCGTTAGTGATAGGAACCCATTATTTACTAGCGAATTTTGGAGGTGTTTGCAGATAGCTTTAGGACTTTCATTGAATCTTAGCACTACTTACCACCCGCAGACCAATGGTCAAATAGAAACAATGAATGGAATTTTGGAGGATTTGTTAAGAGCTTACATCTAGACATGTCAATGGATACTACCAGATGCGGATAGTGCCATATCTGTATCTGCATCCGAAATCATTTTCGGATATCGGATATTTGTATCCGTGGATACAGATGAATATTAGCGGTGATTTGATTTTAGGTAGCATCTTGTACGTTGGAGTTCCACACACGCGAGAATCTAATGAACGAGATGAGCTGTAGAAGAGGGTTTGGGATACGTGCCGATGGATCTGTACTTCAGAGTGGATGTCGGACATTTCCGTTTGGTCTGTACTTAACCATTCAGTTAAGTACAAGAGTAAGGTAGATGGTATTGACCATAGTAGAGTGGTCGATGTCCATCGTTGTTATTGATTGGCGATTTGGCCAATCAGTGGCTTTGACGTTGATGAGATATCGTGGTGCGTGACGTGACAGTTTGTCCGTGCGACAAGTTTAGGGATATGATGTTATTACCCTACGATAAATGATATTGATGACGACGCAGGGATGTGGTGCTTCGACCTTATGATTTTGATGGTGAGGCGGGGATGTGGTGCTTCGACCTGGTAGTTTGATACTGCGGATAGTAAGCACCGGGATGATAGTATAAGGACTATATGGATCATGCTGGACCTTGGACTTCAGATGGCAAGATAGTAGGATTATTCGATTAAGAGCTTAGGCAGTGAGCAAGATCGAGGATGGCAGCTGGAGTGATGCTGTAGATAATGGAATGGGGTGGGTATTAGGCTCGTGCCCAAAAACTATAGTGAACCAGTAGGGTCCAAATCCTTATCGAGTGAGTAGGGCTCGATGGATATGTTTGTGCCTAGGGATCGTTGATGACTCAGAGTGTTCTAGTTGTGTTCAAAGCAGGGGTACTATATGCGGGGGCACCCGAGGGATGGTAGTGCCAGTCTGTACCCTGGACAGGTAGGGTCTAGGTCATGTGGTACAGAGGACACAACCGTGCGGGGTTTTCTAACCGGTGAGTACGGTGAGCACAATCGAGAACCATGATTTCCACTAGTCCTTGGCAGTCTCCGGGGGTCATATGAGTCATCATATATCTGGCACATTGGGTGATAGTTAGTATTGTTTGATGGTTGCTATGCTTGTTATGGTTGCTCAATAGTCACCTGTCACCCTAGGGATGTCACACTAGGTAGGTATTGTGGTAGGGATACCTGGATACCCTGACTTGACTTAGTGTGGAGTAGGTATGGATGGAGATACCCAGATACCTGAAGTTTACTTAGTATGGAGTAGGGATTGTAGGTGGAGATACCTAGGCACCTTGACAGATACTGAATATGGTATACCCTTTTTACGAAGTTATAGAGTAGCATATTACTTATGTTTATGTGCTGACTCTGTGGTTGTAGGACAGGTCAGGTATGGTTTATATACCCTATATTCCGTATATTATCGAGTTTTATAGTATTTTGAGATTTGATATCGCTCACACCAGAATGTTGTCTGACTCGGGGTTTTATGCTTTTCTTTCTATTATCTTGGGTACTCTTAAATGAGTATATTGAGAGCAGGACGATGATTATGGAGTTCTACAGGTGGACCGACAGGAGGTGACAGTTATCTATACTTATGTGTGCATTTGTTATTATATTTCCGCTGTGTGACATTGTGGAGCCTTGACAGTGTTGATTTACTATTATGAGACAGTTTACCAGTTGAGTTTGTTTTCCCATTATATAAACTCTATTATGGTGTTGTATAACTATGTGGTTATTTATTCAGATGATTATTTCACATTGTTATTATTGTCTCTATTGTTTTATACATGTGTTGATTATTATATTTACTTTGATGCAATGTAAGATATGCGACGGGTAATTTGGTTATTGGATACCTCCTTTTTCTTCTTTTCCATTCTTTTCTCTTCTATTTCTTCATCTTATTTCTTTTTCTTTCCTTTGACTACCGTTCTGCACCGTAAGTGTAGAACGATCGTTACAGGATCCGAAAATGGAATTTAAGCAAATGTTGGGATTTGGTCACGAAACTCTACACCATTGCGTTCATGAAGATTTTCTAAGAAACTTTCATATCTAGAGTTTTACGATCGAAGCTTAAAAGAAAAAGTTATTAGCGTTTGAATTTTCCAGGATGAAAATAATTAAAAATGAATAAAGGAAATAAATTATAATAAATGTAAGACCTATGGTCGGCCTCCTTTATTGGGTCGGTCGACTGCCAGTAGTCCACCGGTTATAGAGGGGTCGTCGACCAGTCAGGATATAGTGGCTAGGGTTTGAATCTTGGCCAATGATCCAAATTTAATTATTTTAGTCTAACGATTAAGAATGATTTGTATGTCTATAAAAAAAAGGTCCAACCCCTTACTTCTCTTCTCGTATTTTTTTATCTAAGCAGCGAAGCTCTACCATTTTCTCTTCTTCACTACTTTTGAAAATTATAAAATATTATACATAAATATATAATCAGAGAAGTGTGAAAAATGAAAGAGCAAAAGAGAATAAGAGAAGGAGCAAATCAATACCGCGGAGAAAAGGTAATTGTTATTATTATAAATCTATTTTCCCCTAAACCCCAAATCTCTTCCCAGATTTATAATTCTAATAGTATATATACATCTTGTTAACATATTCATATGGATGAGAGAGAAAAAAGGAGTCAAGTAAAGGATTAGATTTATATTTGGAGATTTGGAAAGCTTAAAAGGTGAGTGGGAAATTATGTAATTTATTTATAACATTAAAATTTATTTCGTTGGATTTTTATCTAATTATTATGCCTATATAAAGATCTAAAGAGTTGTAGGTTCAAATTGAATGCATAAAACATTGCTTGCATATTCTGCGGTTGAGGAAAATTAAATAGGAAGATTATTTACACCAGATCTGGAAACCAGTCCCCAAATTATTAAAAGTTTGATAGTGATAAGATGTAGAATTTATTCCAGATCTATAATGGGGTTGTAAAGATGTTAGTATAATTTAGATTTGCCATAATTTTATCGGAATATGAATTTCTATGTTTTAATTTATTGGAAATATTATCCGTGTTACCTCTATAAATTTGTCTAATTTCTTAGCATAGAAAAAGTATAGCGTTTTAAATGACTAGGAATACACACAAAAAGGGAAAGAGATGCGTAAAATATGGATATTCTTTCCATAGTTTACATTATCTATTTCAATAAAAAAAAGGAAATAAATAACTCCTTGTAATTTCAAATGAAGGAAATCTCTTATTTTGGGTTAATTTATGGAAAGTTGTAATGGAAAACCCTTTTGGAAGGATAATTCTAATGGATTAAGACATGGAAAGGAATATTCTAGTTAGGGATTAATAATAGAAACACAAATAAAATTATTTATACACATATAAGCGCACTTAAAGTTCAAAAATAGTTAGATAAATAAATATATAAATAGCGTAATTTACGACTATATACATATTATTTATTTAAAGCATATTGATAATTAACGGATTAGGATTTGTGAACATTAATCGCAAATTTAATTTGCAATTATTTTGTAATTAGTGAGAGCTAAAAAGTAATTGAATATGGATTGATTGGAAAGATTAATATGACATTTATAAGGAAATTGAATAAGAGTGGACTTTGAAACTGGTAAATAGATGAAAGGAGTTAAACGAGGATTGATTAGAGATTGTCTAATTTAGACATTAGTGACTAATTAATATGGGTAACAGACATTTATTAAATATTAAAAGGAAACCAAAGCCTAAGCATATAAATTAGGGATAATAATATAGCTGTTGCTCAACATTTTCGCAAAAGTTTAATAGAGCATGGCGGCCTCCCGCGGTGAGATAAACGCATCGGCTAAGCTAATATGGGCTTACTTGGGAACCGACCGACCCAAGGTCCAGTTGATTTATACGCTCGGGTTCCTCTCACATAAGGATAGAAAAAACCGGCCGAAGTGGCTCTAAGGAGAAAGAACTGTCAGACTGGCAGAGAAAAGCATACCTACTAAAGTCCTGCCACCTAGGAAAAGCGCTAATATGGCTGCCCTGCAACCAACTGCTCCCATCCGATGTGGAAAGTAGCAACAAGCTCTAAGTTACACCGCCTGACATCCTACAAAAGAAGCAACCAGAGTACGAAAAGATAGTTTGTCACCATATATGCATGTATCGCTACCAACCCTCCAGCTGGCAACCATCCCACGGTCCGAACCATCCCATGGTCTAATCTACCGTACGGACTGCGAATATCCTCAGGCAATCTCAACCACAATCAAAGAAGGCTTGCTAATATAAATACCCCAAGCATTTCACCAAGCAAGGGGGATTTTGAAAATGTAAAAGGATAACACTTCCCACCATACTCTTATCATCTTCAAGCATTCTCCATCATCTCCATGTATTTATTGTAATAATACACACACACACATGTGTGCGTGTGCGTGTGTGTGTGTATAGTGGACGTAGGCATTCATTTTGGCCGAACCACTCTAAAACTCGTGTCTCCTTATTACTAGCATTCCATTATTAATTTGCGATCATATACTACAAAGCTAACAATATCATTAAAACCTCACTCTCTTACAATTTTCGAGGTTGATTAGTCATTCTGCCTCACTGATGAAATTTTTAGTCAACAGTAGCAAATAAGCAAGTATTAATAATACTAATTATTCATGGAAAGCAATATAATTTCCATAGTAGGAAATTATATAGCTTCAATTATACATTTAAAACAAACGTGAATTAGTGGGCTTAGCCCAACACTTAGGCTTTGGGTGCTAGGTTTGGTTTGGTGGGTTGGGATGCGAGGTCAGTGGAGTTATACAACAGAAGTCTACACTTCACTCAGAGGCTATCGACAATTGTGTGCACTTACTACCGTGTGGGACATCTCCAACTATAGGACCCGTGGGAAAGAGATATACATTGCAGGTAGGTGGGGGAAAATATACTGAGGGTTCACATAGGATTTGAAGTATTAAATGGCCCATTACCATTTGGGAAATGGGATCTGCTTCATATCCAATAAGAGGTAGTAAGTAATTGAAAGAGGCATTTTCCTTGACTTACTTAGGTTAGTCTAAATGGGACTTCGACTGTGCGAGGTCAACGGGCTATGTCAGTGTTGTTGTTGGACCGGTATTTAGTAGTATGGCTGGAATATAGGCTTTGACCACCAACGGTCATGCACGGTCATTAGCAAAGACTCGGGTTATGCCTTAACGGATTTTGCTTCCTACTAGTGTAGAATCCATATGGGATACGCAGAGACCTCAAAGTTTTATTTAATTGTTTGTTGTTTGTTTGGTGGAGGTGAATCCATTAGATGAGTCTTTGAATTGCGTTAGTAATTAGATTATACATTATATTATAAAGTCGTATATAGGAGTCATCGGTCTCTGTAGGTAGAATCGATTGACTAGCGTTGACGTTTTGAAGGGCCCGCTTCAGGGACTAGAGGTAGTAAATGATTGATGGGTCTAAATCTTCCCACTTGCCTCTGTACACTCCCATCTACAAAGGGAAGTACCTCATCCTGTGCCTGGGGGCGAACAAGCCTGATCATCACGCAGAAGATCTCTTTCCCCATGTCACTATCATGTACCGTATTCCCTTAACCAGCCGACATACCACCAGCAGCCTCCGCCTGTTGATGCAAGGTCGTTCCTACAATGAGTGGAAGCCAGCCTCAGAGACGAAATGATTCGATTGCACCAATAGATCAACCAAATACAGGCCTGTGGCATCGGTGGCGGCAGCCTGTCCGGAAACAAGGATGGAGAACCATTCTCCGTAGAAATCCTCGAAACCCACCTCTCAAGATGGTACACGCTTCCGCAAATAAACAAATACGAAGGGTGCACAGACCCGTTAGGATCACCTTACTACTTTCAACTCAATCACTAAAGCTGGGTAGCTAACCGATAATACGAAGTGTTTGCTATTCTCGTCCACACTTGTCGAGCTAGCATCTCGTTGGTTCTTACATTTAGTTCCCGGCAGCATCCAATCTTGGGCATAACTATGCTCAAATTCAAAACTAGATTTTTTGCATCAAGAACTCATGTCATGATGGCCAGCGAGCTTGGAAATATCAGGAAGGGCTCGTCGGAAAGTCTCCAGGCGTATGTCAACTGATTCAATCGGGAATCAACCCAAGCCCGCGGGGCTAACAAGAACAGTCTGATTGTTGCCCTGTACTCAGGCATACGATACAAATCCCGGATGTGGAAAGAACTCCAGAAGAGACCGGCCTTGTCTCTTGTTGATTTCTATCAACATGCAAATGGAATCATAAGGATGTAAGATTCAGATTTGTCGGATAGCGACAATGAGGGATGAAGCCCCCTCAAATTTCGCCAGAAAGGAAACCATGACCAAAGAGAATGGAATCGGCAAAATCATGCAAAGAGAAATGTGATGACAGCCTGAGGCACCGGGTTCGATATGCTAGCTATACTCCCTTAAACAAAGAAATGGAAATAGTCTTCCTCACAACCAGAAATCAAGTGCCCTTCCGAAGGCCACAGAATGGTTGGGCGATGGAACCGCCCCATAGCGACAGTCAATATTGTCTCTTTCATGAGATCTATAGACATTTTACTAATAATTGTCGTGTTCTAAAGGAAGAAATTGAGAGACTGATTAGGGAAGGATCGCTTGTGGAATATGTCAGACAATAAGTAGATCAAAGGATGGCCTGTAAAAACCATCTGATCCAGCCTTCCCCACAATCAGCCGGGGCACTTTAGCCATGACCGACATTCTTACCATATGTGGAGGGTCACACATAGCAGGGAGCAGTCAAAAGACTATCACCTGATATCAAAGGGAAGTCGCCACCTCCGGCCAAGTATATTCATTGGAACGATGGGCCGTTGAGGCTCCAAGAACGGAAGAGGAAGATCCTCCAATCACCTTTACAGCTCAGGATCAAGAAGCAATGGTGTACCCCACCACGACCCAATGCTTTTAATCGTGTCATTGGTTGGCACCAACATCCACTGGGCTTTCGTTGACGGGGGAAGCTCGATCAATGTCATGTTTAAAGAAGCCTATGGTGCACTTAGGCTGCCGACCTCCCACCTTGTGCCTTGTGTATCGCCTATTTATGGGCTCGGTGTAGTTGGGATAATCCCCATGGAGTAGCAACACTCATAACTACCTTTGGTATGGAACCTATCACAGCAAATATTCAAGTCACTTATGTGATCGTGGACTGCCTATCTGCTTACAACTTGCTCATAGGGCGACCGTCCCTGATCGAATTAGATGTTATCGTGTCGTACAGCCGCCTGATAATGAAATTCCCAATGCCAAACGAGATTGGCAAGGTTAAGGGAGACCAACAGAAAGCGAGGCAATGCTATGGGACTTCCCTCCGCTAGGTAGAGAAGGATGTCCTAATGATTCATGAGGAACCCACCACCGATGTCAATACCCCACTGGAACTAGAGAACGCGACTCCCTTAAGCGCAACCCCAGGGATGTGTGACCAAGTCATCAACATGGTAGGCGGTCCCTGGTCCATTGAAAGAAACTGAGGCTTTGGGGCCTATTTCCCTTGCGTCCCCTCAGAGGACACGGGAACTTATCTCCAGTTGGAACGAGCAGGCGACCCCTCGGTGGCTACTTGGGCCGATTGACAACACTCTAGAGGGAAAGTCCATCAAGGGCGGGCATGATGCAGCCATCCGACATAAAAATGTCTCACTATCCTGGCCGAAGAAATAATGGAATGCATGATCTACGCTTTTGATCAGTGTGACATAGAGAAAAACATAAGTCTTGAAGACGACCCGCTAAATCCGCGAATGAGGGACTAGGCGCCCGATGGGGGTCCTGCAACCCCACCGGAATACATATCCATCGACGAAAGTGATCCCACCAAAGTCGTCCGGATTGGGACTAAGCTTAGTTCGAAGGTCAGGTAAGATATGATAAAATTCTCAAACAAAACAAAGATGTCTTCGCTTGGGGGCACGCCGATATGACCGGCATCGATTCTCGCATAATCTGCCATGCGTTAAACATTGACCTGAAAGCAATCCCCATCTGACCGAAGCGAAGACCCTTAAACCCTGAAAGATACAAGGCACTAAAGGAAGAAGTTGAGAAGCTACTCACTAATGGCTTCATAAGGAAGGCAGACTACCCGGTTTGGGTCGTGAACCCAGTCTTAGTTCGCAAACCAAACGGTTCATAGAGGACATGCATTGAATTTTCGGATCTCAACAAAGCGTGTCCAAAGTACTGCTTTCTTCTACCCCGTATTGACCAACTCAAGGATGCAACTAGCTGGCATGAAATCATCACTTTCATGGATGCCTATTCGGGCTATAACCAGGTCGCCATGCATGGCTTTGATCAAGAACACACCTCTTACATCACCAACATCGGGCTGTATTATTACCGGGTCGTGCCTTTTGGTTTGAGAAATACGGGCCAGCGTTTAGTTAACCGGATGTTTTCAAAACAACCGGGTCATTTGATGGAAGTGTACGTCGACAACATGCTGGTAAAATCGGAGAGGGCCAACGACCATGTACCAGACCTCGCCGAAACTTTCGGCATCCTGAGAAGCGCTCATTTGCGGTCTGATCCGATCATTCTTGGGGTATATTGTGAGCGCTAAAGGAATCAAGGCTAACCTGGACAAGATTCGGGCTATTCAGGAAATGCATGTTCCCAAAACATTGAAGTATGTACAAAGCCTCAATGGGATGGTGGCTGCTCTAGGCCATTTTGTTTCAAAGGCTACAGATCAGTGCCTGCCCTTCTTCGACCTCATCAAAAAGGGGAAGACCTTCGCCTGGGATGACGAATGCACTAAGGCCTTCGATGACTTGAAGCAACACTTGGCCACCCCTCCAATTCTATCAAAACCTACGGATGGGGAAGATATTTTCCTGTACCTGGCAGTCACCAATCATGCAATCAGCATCGCACCCATTAGGGAAGAGGAAAAGGTGCAGCAGCCAATTTACTATGTAAGCAAACGATTGACCAGACCTGAGATAAGGTACATAAGGATCGAAAAATTAGCCTTCTGCCTCGTGATGGCGGCCTGGAAATTGCGACCGTATTTCCAAGCCCATCCTATCAATGTTCTAACCAACCAACCACTTAGATAGATCCTGAGTCGCCTCGACACAGTGAGGAGGCTCCTTAAATGGTCCGTCGAGCTGAGCCAACACCACCTCCATTTTCCCCCATGACCGTCAATCAAAGGACAAGCGGTGGCCGATTTCATAGCCAAATGTTTCGATCCAGGTGATGAAGGAGAGAAGGTGAACCCCCTCCACCCAAAATGAACTTGGCACTTGTATGTGGATGGTGGCTCCAACGAGAAGGAGGTAGGAGCAGGAATGGTCCTAGTTACTCCCAAGAGGAAAGAGCTATGCTTCGCCGTCCGGTTACCTTTAAGGCCATGAACAACGAGGTCGAATATGAAACCCTCTTGGCTGGCCTAAAGATGGCAAAAGAAATTAATGTGGAATCACTACATGCCTACAGTGACTCCGCCATCGTCGTCAATTAAATGAATGACCACTTTCAAACAAAGGGAAAGATTCTGGTACTTTATGTTATCGAAGTCCGGAAACCTACCAAAGCCTTTAGAGAATTCCGACTAGAAAAAATCCCAGGGAGCGAAACGGTAAGGCGGACCAATTAGCAAAAGTAGCAAGCGACCCAGGAGAAACTCTCCCATGGCTGCCATTGGACACCTGGAGCACTCCCAGCTTCGAATCGGGGGTAGCCATCATAGAAATTGATCAGCCTTCCGAAGGAAATTGGATGACGGCCATATACAAGTATATCATGAATAACGAGCTACCAATCGACCGTAAGGAGGCAAAAAAACTCTTGATCATTCACCACATTACATGATCATCAAAGGGAAGCTTTACAGGTGAGGATACTCAATCCCGTTGCAATGTTGTGTGTCCAAAGATGAAGCCGCATAGATTTTAGAGGAGTTGGACGAGGGCTTCTACGGAGATCACACCGGGGGGAAAAGTCTGGCAAAAAGGGCCGCTCGGTAGGGGTACTACTGGCCTACCATTGTAAAGGATTCTATGAACTATGTGAAGAAATGCGATTGGTACCGGCGATTCTCGAAGATCCCTTAGGCTTTCTCGTCCCCTTTGGTATCCATAACGTCCCCTTGGCCATTTGAAACATGGGGGATTGATCTGATCGGGAAGCTCACTAATGCCAAAGGCGGATACAACCACGCAATCGTAGCCATAGATTATTTCACCAAATGGGTTGAAGCAGATCTGATCGGTGTCACGGCTCCAAAGGTTCTCAACTTCGTTATCAAGAACATCGTCTGCCGCTTCGGCCTCTCAAAGAAAATTGTTACGGACAACGGGACCCAGTTTGAAAGCTCGATGTTCCAAGAGTTCTATGACAGAAATGGAATAGAAAAGAGCTTCTCCTCGGTCGCTCACCCACAGGCTAATGGACAGGTTGAGGCAGCCAATAAAACCATCAAGTCTACTCTCAAGAAAAGGCTTGCCAAAGCGAAAGGAAATTGGGCGGAGGAGCTGCCTCTTATACTATGGTCATATCGCACCTTCGCCCAAACTTCGATTGGCCACACACCCTTCTCCCTTTCATACGGTCATGAGGCCATGTGATGTGCACGTAAATGTGCATATTTTTACCACCATATTTAATCTATTTAAATTAAATAAACGATCATATTGGGTATTTTAACCTATTTCAACCAAAATTCAAATTATTTAAAATTGTCACATATTCATCTTCATCCAAGGGCAAAATGGTCATTTTTATGCATATATTAAATTGAGAAAATTTAATTGGAAATTTCTATATTATTTTGTAGGAATTTAAACTCAATTATAAGTGGTTTCATAAAGGAATATGCATGCATAAAGAAGATACAAAGGAATGAAGATGGAAATAATTCAAAGTGATGAACATGGAGGACCCCACCCACTTACCTTGATTTTCAATTAGGAGCTAATGCACATACTAAAAGGTCATTAAAGCTTCATGTACATTTAAGTGGGGGATTAAGAAATGCTAATGATTACTTGGTGGCCACACTACCTCAAGGGTATTTTGGGCATTCCCTACAAAATTGAATTAGGGTTTCTAACTTGTATAAATACCCCATATCTTCATATAACCCTCTCTTCCTTTTTAGTGAGTTTTAGGCTCAAAATAAAACACAAGCTCTCTTTACCTTTTCCATGGCTACTTAGCCATTTTTATTTTTATGTAACTTTCTTTTTTTATATGCAATGTTAATTAGTGTTCTCTTTTCTTTTACATGCTTCTTTTACTTTCTTGTTAGTAGTTAGTTTATTTTCATGCAAGTAGAGTAGATTTTATTTTATGCAAGTAGATTAGTTTTGCTTTTCATCTTGCTCTCTTTTTCCTCTTGTTTTATTTCATGTTGCAAACTACAAGTGTTGATATGATAACACAAATGAGAGGCTAATCCCTTCAATTTAGGGGTAATGAAGCTCTCTAGTATGTAGATGCAACATTTTGATGTTATGCTCTCTTTTGGTGCTTCATGGAAAAATGATGTTTATGTAATTTTGTGTTTAGTATTGAGTTTGATAGCTTATGTTGTTCAAAACAAATAGGCTATGCTTAGTCGTATGAATCACAAATTGCCTCTTCATCTATATATAATTATGGCAAAGAAGTGAATGTTTAAATCAAAATTTGAATTCACTTCAAAATTCAAATGACTTCGAGTATAGCCCATGCCAATTCAATTTTGAACTCCAAAATGAATTTCAAAATCAAAACAAAAATGTGATCCACTTTTCAAATAATTTTGGCAATGGGAATAATCTCGATTACAATACGAGTGAAAAATTTTGTTCTCAACAAATCCAAATTGAAAATTCTCAAGTCAATAATTATAAGTTGGATTTTGTTGAACAAATAAACCAAATTTACGACGATCACAGGGAATTGTTGATTGAAACATATATGAAACAACGTGAACAACAAAATTGTAACAACCCAGAATTTCTGTCATTTGAAATTCGTATATTTAATTAATTTTAAATATTAATAAGTAAGATTTGGAAGTTGAATTAATTTAATTTCGATATAGTGATTTAATTGGACGATTAAATTATTAATTTAATACTTGAAATCGGGTAAATAATTGAAATCTGAATTAAATGTGATTAAAAATGATTTATAAAGTTATATTAAATCATATTGGAGTTAGAATGATGTTATAGAACTTTTAAAATCGAATTAAAAGTTATTTTGTGAAAATTGAATATTTTAATATTTAATTAACGAGTGAAAATGACCATTTTTCAAACAGTCTCGGATTTCGACGAAACTAGTTTCATCGGATCTGTAATGTGAAATTATTATATGGTTTCAAATTTCGTGTCAATCGAATGTACGGTTTGTCCAGGGCAAGCTGAAACGCATCGAAATCGTTTTAATCGGTTTAATTTAAATTTGATCGTTTATTTCCGTAACTCTCACATACGATCGAATTAGCTCCCGAAACACGTTCCATTGTGTTCGGAACGTGGGTAAAACCTTAGAAACGCCAACCGGCACGCTTCGTTTGGAGTTTGGAAAATTTTCGATGAATAGTGTTTTGGCCATTTTCTATAAAAGGACATTATCTTTTCCATTTGCATTCAAAACCCTACTAGGGTTACAACAGCCGCCATTAACAATATCAATGACCAGAATTTAATCTCGTTCTTCCCTCAAAATCTCCAAATCTATAAACAATTAGCGAAAGTCTTCAACAACAACTTTGAAGAGCATTGCGATACCTTCGATTCCATACGGTGATGATCGAAAACGAAGCAACGAATCAACGGCAAATCGAGCTTGAATGCCTGATGTTCGCGCACGCTTTTCAACACCATGGGGCAGCCGAGCTTCAAGCTATTCGTGGTGAAGATGGAGTTCGTGTAGCACTACAAGATGGTAGCCTCCGATCGTCTTCAAGTCGTTCGATGTGGTCGCAAAAATTCAAAGGAGGAGGCGGCCAAAATGGGTTTAAGCATACAAAGGAGAACGTGTTTTTTCACGTTAGAGAAGATAGATGCTCACGGCCTGGATCTGAGATCTCAAAATGAATGGCCAGATTGGATGTAGGGTTTAAATTAAAAAAAAGTGTAAATTTCTATATATTTAATTCGTTTAAACTTTAAAAATGCATAACTTTTTGATGCGAGGTCCGTTTCGCACGAAACGAATTGCGTCGGGTTCGTTTTGACGAGCACTACGCAATGGAGTTGGTTTGGAATCAATTGGAGCTAGTGAAAATTTTGAGTAAAATTAAACGCGTTTAATTTTATTCGAAATAAAATACTGCAACCGTTACTGAAAGCAAGGTGAGAACTTCTCACTCGATCGAATATTTGTTTCGATTTAAATTTTAAATAGTTAGATTTAAAAATTTTGATAGTGCTGATTGTATGAATTGGATTGATGGTTGTTATCTATTGTGCTATAATAGACCCTATACGCCGTATATTAAGCGGAGGTTATTTATTAAAAACATATACCGCGATAATTCCACCGTGAAGTGGAATTGGTATTATATATGTATTTGGAGTTGATTTCCCGCATTATATAGCAGATGAGACCCTATTGCGCTGCATAATAGCGGATAGTATTTTATAAATCCCATATACCACGATATTTCACTTTAAAGTGGAATTGGTATTGTGCTAACATCTGTGGATGCAAGGAAACAGGTTGGAGGGATCCAACTGGATTCCTCAAACATTTGAATTTGTTTCATATGTTGTGTGTTGATTATTTATAATCTCCGTGTGATTATATTTGTGAATTGGAATTGTTGAAGGCTAAAATTTAGCCGAATATATTTTGGTATCATTGGATACCAGAAATAAATAAAATTGGATTTTTGAAATTCAAGTTGAAAATTTATTGTGAAAATTTATTTTTGAGAATTGGATAAATTTAAAAGGAGTTTTAAAAAGATAAAAGTCTTATTTTTGGACTATATTGAATTAAATTTCAATTTTGGAAAAAAGGGCATAATAAATGGATTTCGGAAATATTATTTGTAAGTTGAAAATTTTATTTAAAATTTGGATTTTTAAATAGATTTGAAGAGATAAAGAAATTTATTTTAAAAGGGAAATGATTTTGTAAATTCATTGGAAATTTATAAGGATATGTGATGCTTTGTGATATATCATGATTTGTGTGTGATCTGTAATTTGTTTATCTGTGATATATATATATCTATGATATATATATATATATCTGTGATCTGTGAATGATAGATAAGCGTTATAGTTTATACTGCTTATAAATTATATTGTTATATTTGATCTATGATGGTTGATTGTTGTTGCACTATTGTGTTAAACTGTGGACTACACAATACACACACAAATGTGGATTTCACGTGGAAATCGGTTAAGTCACAGATTTTTATCAATTTTGAAAATTGAATTTTTGAATCCAAAATAGTTTTGGAATTGGAATTGGAAGCGTTTGAAAATGAGTTTCAAAAATAAAAGTTATTTTAAATAACTTAATAAAAATTGGAATTTAAATCATTTGATTTAAATTTTGAATTCAATACTTAAAATTGAATTCGATGAATTGGGAATTTTGATTTAAAAGATTTTATAAGTATAAAAGGTGTTTATATGGGTTTTTAACCATTTAAATATGGTTTTGGAAATTTAAATTTAAATTCAAGTTTTGTACTTGAACGGCTTTAACCTGTGTAATTGTAACCAGTTTTTCCCAAAAACAAAAACTATCTGTTTTCAAATAATAATAGCTTTCATCAAGTGAAAAGGTTTCCAATTTGTATCGAAACATTTCAAGTTGAAATGAAATTGTAGATAGTTTGGGAAAACTATGAATTAACCTTTGTGAAGATGATTAAGCTTTATTTTGAAATCAAAGAAGATTTTAAAAGGTGTATCTTTTATATTATAAAAGACTTGAAATGTGAATAGTTTGAAGGCTATAAATTAAATCTTAATTTAAAGATTTAATGGGTTAATCCAATTGAAATGGAAATTGATTTGGAAATCTGTGAATGAATCTTTGTGAAATTGGGTGAACTTTGTGAAGTAAATCTTTTTGTTTAAAGATTTGAAATGGTAATTTGTTTAAACCATTTAAAGGAAAGGATTTGGGTAATAAGTTGTGACTTAATTGAAATCCCTATATCCACATGTTTTAAATATTGTGCTCACTATTCGGGTTAGCCGGGAAAAGACCTTTGTGTCATATAACCCATTCCGAATTAGTGATACGACGATATGGATCGTATTGAAGACCAGTGGTGAAGACCGGGTATTTTCGAAAATGAAAGTACAACCTATCGAATGTCTCTGCACCGAGTTGCTCCGGTATAGAGATTTATATCACTCTTCTTGTGATGGAAAGTCCGGACGTGATTAGTGAATACCCGGATTGCAAGGGCTTCTTTGGAAGTGCCTTCGGTCCCGTTCGATCCCGGAACGGACTTGTATGGATGTGTGTCTGACGTTACACTTTGAGATGTAAAGCTGGTTTCTATCAAATACATTTCTGTTGGTGGCGGAGAATTTATTCTCTTAGCTTAACACCCTTCTCTGAGACGTACGAGCTCAGAGGTTATGTAGTTGATGGTTACTAGTGATACATTCCCAATTTGGTAATATGGCATACGAAGTGCTGTTGATTATTTGTTGATCAAAGCGTGGCTTGGCTTTGTGGAAAAGCGTGGCTTTGTGGAAAAGCGTGGCTTTGTGAAAAAGCGTAGCTTTGTGGACGAGACTTCGTCGAGCCTCACAACCCAGTAATGGTCGAAACAAGAATGTTGCGGCAAGGTTGTTAGGGGTCGCTCCCCTAGGGTATGTCATTTCCTTCTGGATAAAAGGTGATATCATGGTATGGAGCCCAGATATTTTACCTATGTTGATGCTGCAAATTTATTATACTTTGTGGTTGAGGATCCTCGGATAAAGGTCGGTAACGACCGGGGGATGGCATAGCTCGTGTGTTAGCTACCTAGTTACAGCTGTACAGCGTGAGGTAGCGTCGGCCTTGTGTTTGCAGAGATCCGGTTAGGTTCTCAGGGCGTCTTTACAGAGGCGTTTCTATTTCGGTGTAAGGAAGTTACTTTGCTTGACTATTTGTTGGAAATCCAAAGAAACAATACGAACCCTGTACGGTTTTAGTTGTATAACCTGCTATGGAATGTGGCAGTAACCTACTATTGAACGTAGTAGCTATAGTAGGCATACAATAATGGTTGTATGTTGGCTAAGATTGATAGTATACTTTCGAAATGTTTTCTACACTAGACATTAATAATAATATCAACTGATCTTTCGTAGTAAGCATTTTTGACTATCATAAGAAGAAATCTCCTCCAATTCTGCATTTGCATTGTGTGTGTGGCGGGAGGTCTTATGGTAGTTTTATTTTCCAAAAGCATTGCGAATCTGTTTTATTTTCTTTGTGAAAATAATTGTTTTACGA
Organism: Allium fistulosum; assembly: GCA_030737815.1. Lineage (NCBI taxonomy): Eukaryota > Viridiplantae > Streptophyta > Magnoliopsida > Asparagales > Amaryllidaceae > Allium > Allium fistulosum. The sequence continues at coordinate 84,898,908 of CM060901.1, read as the reverse complement.
TCTAACACCAGTCACCATGACTGGCCTGGAGTTTATTGTTCCCTTTCTAAACTCTGGGTGACCATAATTTTCCACACGGGCAGCCTAGAGTTATGTTATCAGGATATTCTAGATATTCTGGAGCTTTGGAGATGAGCTGGATGGCGAGGCGTACTACCGTACTTGTTTATTTATTCCGCCGTGTATTCTGTATGAGGAAAAGTTTATATAACTGTCCATTGTTGTATTGAGTTGTATATTGACTCTGATTGATGTATGTATAAACTGATATAGTTCTTTGTTTAAAAGACTAGTGATTATCTATTATATATTGTTCCGCTGCGAATGTGAGATTCTGATATTGTTTCTGTTTCTGTTTTTCTGTTCTTTCTTTTCTTCTGTCTTCTTCTACCCCTTCTTTTTAACCCTAATGGTTCGGTTTTCTGGCATTCGATTGCGCGACATTTGATACAGTGGACGTATTAATGTCGACTTTCGAGCGTCAAAAAGTCGAAACGTTACAAGTGGTATCAGAGCTGTTGGTTAAGCGACAACCCTGGCTCTGTTGGGTGTTACTCATTAGAGATAGAGTCAGTAGTACTCTAGAATGAGTGTGAGTGTAATAATAGATATGAGCGCGTATTTGTTAGTGAATATAAAGATTGTTTTGTATTGTGTTGACTTATCGGTTGATTGTTTATAGATTCTGGTCGGTGCAGTCTGGCCAACTGTAATCGATAGGGGTTTCTAAACTCTTAAACAAGATAAACTGACACAGTATTGTTTTAAATGGGGTAAATGAAATAATTTTGCCCAAAACTATTTTTGTATAGAAAAGAAATGGTTTTCTATGAATTATTATAGTATATGGATGCTTGGATGTTAGGTAGTGATAATATTAAGTTATTATCATCGATTATTGAATAAGAAATAATGGTATAACTAAAGATTTGGAGATAAATTCATTTAACAAATGAAATTTATAAATATGAATTGAAAGTATATGGAAATAAAATTCATATACGAATGGGATTTGTAAATATAAATTGTAAATGTGATTTATAATTGGAAATAGAATTCCAGGAAAGTATTTGAGAATAAATTCATTTAAGGAATGAAATGGTGAATGAACAAATGAGTTTACATTCGTAAATAAATAAATTGATTTTTGAATCAATTGAAATAGAATGAGATTGGATTTGAATCAAGTTGAATAAGGTTCCAAACTTGGAAAAATAAAATAAAATGGATTGAATTCAAGTAAACTAACTTGATAATGTATTAATTCATGAAATAATGAATTGGAGTTGAATTAGTTAAATGAAAATTGAATTGTGAGTTGAATAAAAATGGTTAGAATTTGCATATAAAATTCAAGTAGTAGAAATAAATTGAAATTTCCTTGTTATTGATAAATTAAATTCAGGATGGATTGAATATGGAAATGTGAAATTTAAAATGGATAAGTGGATATACTAATTGAATTAAATTAGTAAATGAAATAGATTTGATGAATGAAAATAAATCAAATCAAAGAATTTAAATTAGAAATTGTTTATAAGGAAATTTGTTTGATTAATGAAATGCAAATTGAATTGAATGGAATCAATTGGAAATGAAATGGAATTAAAATAAATTGCATTGTTATCAATTTAAAATTAGTTATAAACTAGAATGGATATTCTATTAAGTGAATATCGTTGAATTTGCATAGAAATGGTTGTCGTTTGACGCAAACGAGATTGTATAAATTCTATAAGTTAATGAAAGCGAATAAAATTGATTTGGGATCAATTGAAAGGGATATGAGTTAGATTCATTTAGAAATGAATTGAATATGAGGAATTGCATTGTAAACCATTGAATTGAATATAAATTAGATGAAAGTGATTAAAATTGTATCGAAACCATATAAATTGCTTATGGGAATTATTTTAAGTGCATTGCTTATGAAATCTATGTATTTGCTATTGAAATAAGTGAAATCTAAATGAATTTCCTATATATGTTACTTACATATTTAAATTGAGTAAGTACAGGTACCGGGACTACCGTTCGGTTGGTTGGGTTGCGTTAAAATGCTAAATAAATAACTGCTTTGCTTAAAAATGCTAAAAAGGTACGCCTACGCAATAAAAATAGGAAATATGAACTGTTTTTCTGCTTTTCCGACCGTGTGGGTCGATGTATATATATTTATGTCTATTGTGATCCTACTACGATCGAACCGCGCAAAGGAGGCTATGGAGAATTTTTCTGAAAATTTAAGGCGTTAGAAAATTTTTCGGGAAAATTTGGAAAATTTGTGAAAACTAAATTTTGGATTTGGAGTTAAAAGTTAAACGATATAGTTTGTTTTGAAAAGTATAACTAAATATAGATTTGAAAAACTTAGTAAAGTTTTTGAAAGAGTTTAACTATTGGATTTTGGGGAAGTTGTACACTTAAGTGATTTTGGAATCTAATTTGAACGAATTGTTTGAAAAGTTAATGGATTCTGTAAATTTTCTTACTTTGCAATTTCGAGGACGAAATTCTTTTAAGGAGGGAAGATTGTAACGACCCAGAATTTCTGTCATTTGAAATTCATATATTTAATTAATTTTAAATATTAATAAGTAAGATTTGGAAGTCGAATTAATTTAATTTCGATATAGTGATTTAATTGGACGATTAAATTATTAATTTAATACTTGAAATCGGGTAAATAATTGAAATCTGAATTAAATGTGATTAAAAATGATTTATAAAGTTATATTAAATCATATTGGAGTTAGAATGATGTTATAGAACTTTTAAAATCGAATTAAAAGTTAATTTGTGAAAATTGAATATTTTAATATTTAATTAACGAGTGAAAATGACCATTTTTCAAACAGTCTCGGATTTCGACGAAACTAGTTGCATCGGATCCGTAATGTGAAATTATTGTATGTTTTCAAATTTCGTATCAATCGGATATACGGTTTGTCCGGGGCAAGCTGAAACGCATCGAAATCGTTTTAATCGGTTTAATTTAAATTTGATCGTTTATTTCCATAACTCTCACATACGATCGAATTAGCTCCCGATACACGTTCCATTGTGTCCGGAACGTGGGTAAAACCTTAGAAACGCCAGCCGGCATGCTTCGTTTGGAGTTTGGAAAATTTTCGATGAATAGTGTTTTGGCCATTTTCTATAAAAGGACATTATCTTTTCCATTTGCATTCAAAACCCTACTAGGGTTACAGCAGCCGCCATTAACAATATCAATGGCCAGAATTTAATCTCGTTCTTCCCTCAAAATCTCCGATTCTAGCGAAAGTCTTCAACTACAACTTTGAATAGCATTGCGATACCTTCGATTCCATACGGTGATGATCGAAAAAGAAGCAACGAATCAACGGCAAATCGAGCTTGAATGCCTGATGTTCGCGCACGCTTTTCAACACCATGGGACAGCCGGGCTTCAAGCTATTCGTGGTGAAGATGGAGTTCGTGTAGCACTACAAGATGGTAGCCTCCGATCGTCTTCAAGTCGTTCGATGTGGTCGCAAAAATTCAAAGGAGGAGGCGGCCAAAATGGGTTTAAGCATACAAAGGAGAACGTGTTTTTTCACATTGGAGAAGATAGATGCTCATGGCCTGGATCTGAGATCTCAAAATGAACGGCCAGATTGGATGTAGGGTTTAAATTAAAAAGAAAATGTGTAAATTTGTATATATTTAATTCGTTTAAACTTTAAAAATGCATAACTTTTTTATGCGAGGTCCGTTTCGCACGAAACGAATTGCATCGGGTTTGTTTTGACGAGCACTACGCAATGGAGCTAGTTTGAAATCAATTGGAGCTAGTGAAAATTTTGATTAAAATTAAACGCGTGTTTAATTTTATTCGAAATAAAATACTGCAACCGTTACTGAAAGCAAGGTGAGAACTTCTCACTCAATCGAATATTTGTTTCGATTTAAATTTTAAATAGTTAGATTTAAAATTTTTGATAGTGCTGATAGTGTGAATTGGATTGATGGTTGTTATCTATTGTGATGTAATAGACCCTATACGCCGTATATTAAGCGGAGGTTATTTATTAAAAACATATACCGCGATAATTCCACCGTGAAGTGGAATTGGTATTATATATGCATTTGGAGTTGATTTCCCGCATTATATAGCGGATGAGACCCTATCACCACATAATAGCAGATAGTATTTTATAAATCCCATATACCGCGATATTTCACTTTGAAGTGGAATTGGTATTGTGCTAACATCTATGGATGCAGGGAAACAGGTTGGAGGGATCCAACTGGATTCCTCAAACATTTGAATTTGTTTCATATGTTGTGTGTTGATTATTTATAATCTCCGTGTGATTATATTTGTGAATTGGAATTGTTGAAGGCTAAAATTTAGTCGAATATATTTTGGTATCGTTGGATACCAGAAATAAATAAAATTGGATTTTTGAAATTCAAGTTGAAAATTTATTTTTGAGAATTGGATAAATTTAAAAGGAGTTTTAAAAAGATAAAAGTCTTATTTTTGGACTATATTGAATTAAATTTCAATTTTGGAAAAAAGGGCTTAATAAATGGATTTCGGAAATATTGTTTGTAAGTTGAAAATTTTATTTAAAATTTGGATTTTTAAATAGATTTGAAGAGATAAAGAAATTTATTTTAAAAGGGAAATGATTTTGTAAATTCATTGGAAATTTATAAGGATATGTGATGCTTTGTGATATATCCTGATTTGTGTGTGATCTGTAATTTGTTTATCTGTGATATATATATATATATATATATATCTGTGATCTGTGAATGATAGATAAGCGTTATAGTTTATACCGCTTATAAATTATATTGTTATATTTGATCTGTGATGGTTGAATGTTGTTGCACTATTGTGTTAAACCGTGGACTACACAATACACACACAAATGTGGATTTCACGTGGAAATCGGTTAAGTCACAGATTTTTATCAATTTTGAAAATTGAATTTTTGAATCCAAAATAGTTTTGGAATTGGAATTGGAAGCTTTTGAAAATGAGTTTCAAAAATAAAATTTATTTTAAATAACTTAATAAAAATTGGAATTTAAATCATTTGATTTAAATTTTGAATTCAATACTTAAAATTGAATTCGATGAATTGGGAATTTCGGTTTAAAAGATTTTATAAGTATAAAAGGTGTTTATATGGGTTTTTAACCATTTAAAATATGGTTTTGGAAATTTAAATTTAAATTCAAGGTTTGTACTCGAACGGCTTTAACCTGTGTAATTGTAACCAGTTTTTCCCAAAAACGAAAACTATCTGTTTTCAAATAATAATAGCTTTCATAAAGTGAAAAGATTTCCAATTTGTATCGAAACATTTCAAGTTGAAATGAAATTGTAAATAGTTTGGGAAAACTATGAATTAACCTTTTTGAAGATGATTAAGCTTTATTTTGAAATCAAAGAAGATTTTAAAAGGTGTATCTTTTATATTATAAAAGACTTGAAATGTGAATAGTTTTGAAGGCTATAAATTAAATCTTAATTTAAAGATTTAATGGGTTAATCCAATTGAAATGGAAATTGATTTGGAAATCTGTGAATGAATCTTTGTGAAATTGGGTGAACTTTGTGAAGTAAATCTTTTTGTTTAAAGATTTGAAATGGTAATTTGTTTAAACCATTTAAAGGAAAGGATTTGGTAATAAGTTATGACTTAATTGAAATCCCTATATCCATATGTTTTAAATATTGTACTCACTATTCGGGTTAGTCGAGAAAAGACCTTTGTGTCATATAACCCATTCCGAATTAATGATACAATGATATGGATCGTATTGAAGACCGGTGGTGAAGACCAGGTATTTTCGAAAATGAAAGGACAACCTATCGAATGTCTCTACACCGAGTTGCTTCGGTATACAGATTTATATCACTCTTATTGTGATGGGAAGTCCGGACGTGATTAGTGAATACCCAAATTGCAAGGACTTCTTTGGAAGTGCCTTCGGTCCCGTTCGATCCCGGAACGGACTTGTATGGATGTGTGTCTGACGTTACACTTTGAGATGTAAAGCTGGTTTCTATCAAATACATTTCTGTTGGTGGCGGAGAATTTATTCTCTTAGCTTAACACCCTTCTCTGAGACGTACGAGCTCAGAGGTTATGCAGTTGATGGTTACTAGTGATACATTCCCAATTTGGTAATGTGGCATACGAAGTGCTGTTGATCATTTGTTGATCAAAGCGTGGCTTTGTGAAAAAGCATGGCTTTGTGAAAAAGTGTAGCTTTGTGGACAAGACTTCGTCGAGCCTCACAACCCGGTAATGGTCGAAACAGGAATGTTGCGGCAAGGTTGTTAGGGGTCGCGCCCCTAGGGTATGTCATTTCCTTCTGGATAAAAGGTGATATCATGGTATGGAGCCCAAATATTTTACCTATGTTGATGCTGCAAATTTATTATACTTTGTGGTTGTTGCTTTGTGGTTAAGGATCCTCGGATAAAGGTCGGTAACGACCGGGGGATGGCATAGCTCATGTGGTAGCTACCTAGTAACAGCTGTTTAGCGTGAGGTAGCATTGGCCTTGTGTTTGCAGAGATCCGGTTAGGTTCTCGGGGCGACTTTCCAGAGGCGTTTCTATTTCGGTGTAAGGAAGTTCCTTTGCCTGACCATTTGTTGGAAATCCAAAGAAACAATACGAACCCTGTACGGTTTTAGTTGTATAACCTGCTATGGAATGTGGCGGTAACCTGCTATTGAACGTAGTAGCTATAGTAGGCATACAATAATGGTTGTATGTTGGCTAAGATTGATATTATACTTTCGAAATGTTTTCTACACTAGGCATTAATAATAATATCAACTGATCTTTCGTAGTAAGCATTTTTGACTATCATAAGAAGAAATCTCCTCCAATTCTGCGTTTGCATTGTGTGTGTGGCGGGAGGTCTTATGGTAGTTTCATTTTCCAAAAGCATTGCGAATCTGTTTTATTTTCTTTATGAAAATAACTGTTTTACGATCTCACACTAGTCACCATGACTGACTTGGAGTTTATTGTTCCCTTTCTAAACTCTGGGTGCCCATAATTTTCCACACGGGCAGCCTAGAGTTATGTTATCAGGATATTCTGGAGTTTTGGAGATGAGCTGGATGGCGAGGCGTACTACCGTACTTGTTTATTTATTCCGCTGTGTATTCTGTATGAGGACAAGTTTATATAACTGTCCATTGTTGTATTGAGTTGTATATTGACTCTGATTGATGTATGTATAAACTGATATAGTTCTTTGTTTAAAAGACTAATGATTATCTATTATATATTGTTCCGCTGCGAATGTGAGATTCTGATATTGTTTCTGTTTCTTTTTTTCTGTTCTTTCTTTTCTTCTATCTTCTTCTACCCCTTCTTTTTAACCCTAATGGTTCGGTTTTCCGGCATTCGATAGCGCGGCATTTGATATAGTGGACGTATTAATGTCGACTTCCGAGCATCGAAAAGTCGAAACGTTACAAAAATCAAATCCCAACATGTGATGAGTCAAATAGTAATACATCTTTTACCACAATTGACGATTTTCAAACAACAACTTTTGAAACTGAAAATGATGATCTTAATGAAGTTGTTGAAAACACGGTAATTGAGTTGGATTTCAATTCTTTTGAGGGTGTGGAATTTGATTTGAAATTCGATCTTCCTTTTTCCGATTTCGAAAATTTAAATACAACAACTTTGGATTTTGAAAACGATATACGCAATGAAGTTGTTGATAATCCAATAAAGGAAGACGAATTCAATGAACATGATTTTTTTGGACTTTTCGAAAATGAGTTGTTAAATTCTGATAAATTTGAATTTGAAATCAATAATTTTGAAGAAGTTTTCAATGATAAATTTGAATTTCAATTTGGTGATAATAAACTTGAATTTCAATCAATTAATCTATCAACCCCAAAAATTATCGAAAATAAAACAACTCGAACAACTTTTAATAAAACGACATTCGTTTTTCCAAATCCACATTCAACTTCAAAATCTTTTATGGTTTGGTTTTCTGCGCTTGAGCTGTGTCTCATATACTTGACGAGACAAATGAATCGGTCTTTGGAAGACCGTTTCATTTACTTTTTGATGATATACTTTCTGAACTCTTGTAAATAATAAACTTTTCGTTTTCATGTAAATATAGGTCATCCTTTTATTTTTGTTTTAATTTTCTCCTTCCACTTCGGTTGACTGTGGAGACACAGTCAAAATCAAGTGTGGGGGGGGGGGAGACTCATCGTTATTTTTAAGTTTTTCATGGTTTATTTTTGCGTTTTCATTTAAAAAAAACTCAAAAAAAATTCCCAAAAACAAATTTTCTTTTGATTTATTTTTAAAGAAACACTATAAGATAAATATATGGTTTTGGTTTATTAAATTGAAATTTTCGAAAATTCATTCATCTTAACAAAAATAAAATTGAAGTTTGATTACAAATAACAATGGTTTAACTAGTATATAGGAAGATTCATACGTGTTAATTATGAAATACATCCTAATTGAAAATCTTTGTTTTAAAAAGTGGTGAATTTAAAATAAAGATATAACATTTTTTTTGTCTTCTAAGTTAAATGGTGCTGAGATGATAATGCGAAACTCTCTCTTCTAAAAAAACAAAAAAACAAAAAAACATTTCTTGTATATATGTAATTTTTTTTAATAAACACCTAGAGTCATGTGTTCACACTCGTGTGTTCACTCGCCATGCTCTATACCCTTCTCACGTAAGCCCGAAAGGCAGTTCACAATCGGTATATTTGGCCTCAGTTCATCTGAGTTAGGTGTGTGTGTATAAAAAAATTCTTTTATTAATAACGCCTACAGTCGATAAGTGTTCACACTTGTGTGTTTACTCGCCACGCTTTGTATTCCCCTCACATTAGTCTGCAAGGTTGTGCATGGGTAATATATCTGACCTCAGTTTATCTAAATTAGGCATATGTAAATATTGTAAATATCAAGAAAAAATTTCAAAAAAAATAATAATAAGAGAGAGAGTAAGCAATTGAAATCAAAGCACTATTTTAACTTATTTGATTTGACTTGTTATTTAAAAGAAATGAAAATACCACTTTGATAAACTTTGATAATCAACTAAGGATCCATTTCATAGTTACATTGTGTTATCGACCGAAACAACGAGTTAAACTATAGTATATTTGCTTTGATAACTTCGTTTTTATTGGAAATTTTGAAGAGTAAAAGGTCTTAAATTTCTTGATAATAACCAAAACTTATATCTAACTTATTTGTGTCGATTTAAAAGTGAATCCTTCATTTGTAAATATTTTCAAAAACTCGCATTCATCTCTTTGTAAATAAATCTTGCATTTTGTAAATATTTTCATCCTGCATTTGGATTTTGTGGGTAGTATCCGCTGAAAACTCTCACAAGACAACACTCGTCCAACTGGGGACACCCAGAGGTTTAATGGCTTGTTGCATATGCTCAATGCCATCGTGCTCCCTATGAAAACGGATTTATCTTAGTTTTTCTTTATTCGAGGACGAATAAAAAGATAAGTGTGGGGGTATTTGATGTGCACGTAAATGTGCATATTTTTACCACCATATTTAATCTATTTAAATTAAATAAATGATCATGTTGGGTATTTCAACTTGTTTCAACCAAAATTCAAATTATTTAAAATTGTCACATATTCATCTTCATCCAAGGGCAAAATGGTCATTTTATGCATATATTAAATTGAGAAAATTTAATTGGAAATTTCTATATTATTTTGTAGGAATTTAAACTCAATTATAAGTGGTTTCATGAAGGAATATGCATGCACAAAGAAGATACAAAGGAATGAAGATGGAAATAATTCAAAGTGATGAACATGGAGGACCCCACCCACTTACCTTGATTTTCAATTAGGAGCTAATGCACATGCTAAAAGGTCATTGAAGCTTCATGTACATTTAAGTGGGGGATTAAGACATGCAAATGATTACTTGGTGGCCACACTACCTCAAGGGTATTTTGGGCATTCCCCACAAAAATGAATTAGGGTTTCTAACTTGTATAAAGTTATATGAATCACAAATAGGGTTTCTAACTTTTGTTTTTCAAAACAAATAGGCTATGCTTAGTCATATGAATCACAAATTGCCTCTTCATGTATATATGATTATGGCAAAGAAGTGAATGTTTAAATCAAAATTTGATGGCCTATATTTCTAAACAATAGTTAATATGCCTTGCTTAAAATAGATTTTCATTTTCAACTTTGTTGTCATTTTCATGAGAATTAAAAGTGGTTTAAAGGTTGCGTTATAGTTTGATGGCTTATGTTGAGCTAATTAATAGCACAAATGATCCATACTTATGATAAACACATAATTTAAATTCACTAATGACCAAAAAAAGAGATCATAATTTCATGTGTGTTGAACTATGTGATCTAGAGAGTGGATTTATCTCTAAATTGTCTTAACACTCTCATATTTTTATCAATTTTCTTTTGTTAGTTTTCTACATTTTTAGCTAATCACATTTTCAACTTTAGTTAATTTGATTGAATAGAGATTTAAAATCTAACAATTCCCCGTGGATCGACCCGTACTCGCCACGTACTACGGTAGTACGTCGTGCGCTTGTCGTATAAATTTAATTCAAAATTTATCAACGATTTTCTAATTCGATAGAAATTTTGTCATTAAACACCATGCTGCCTATCGAGGTGGATGTCACGTCGCCTCATAGGGTGACCTACAATTGCAAGCAAAATGATGAGCTCCTTAGGATTGGCCTGGATGCACTCCACGAGCGGAGAATGGGTGCGGAAATTCGCTCCAAGGCTTATAAGAGAAAAGTCGCAAAACATTACAATGCACGGGTAAAGCTCCGACAGTTCACCATCGATGACTTGGTTTTATGTCGTGTGTTTGCGAACACCAAGGACACGGTCGATGGGGTGCTCGGCCTGAATTGGGAAGGACCATATGTTATCAATTCTGTGCTGGTTAACGGTGCATACCGTCTATCTCGCCCCGATAGGACCCATGTGTCTCGTACTTGGAGCCCAGAACACCTACATGTTTACTTTATATAACGAAAGTACTCCATAAATAATAGCTTGGAACATAATCATTTCTTTTTGCAGGGATCAATGGAAGGTCATCTCTCTTTGCCAAGACAATGTTAGCCACGCAAGTTCGAGATACCAGGGATGAGTTCTTACATGCTCATTCACCAGGTCTAGCGACATCCCATATCCTGTCAAGGGACCGCGTAAGCTGCCGCTCACCCCCCTGATAGAAGGACGCACTCGGAAAGGGTGGATTACCATTCATCCACTCCGCCTAGGCACGTCAGGGATGCCCAACGACCTACCGATGCTACCCGACCCGCTCCGGCAGGCAAACACAAGATATAACTCTTGCCTCCTGGGGTGCATCGACGAGCTGGATGACGACCGCACTGGTCTGATTCCCCTTACTGGTGATGCTCCTTATCCCGATGGGATGAGACACTATTGGCGCATGATAACTTAACGCAATGCCATGATAGTATCTCCGAGGTCCAACATCCGTAGTGTGCCCGCAAGCAAATAAGCTAGGCTTCATTACAACCCCTGGGTGTTGGAAAGGGCACTCGCAATCAAATAAGCTGGGTTCTTCCGTGCAAACCCCACGGGCTTAACTCCAACCCCTAGGTGTCGGAAAGGGCGCCTGCAAGCAAATAAGTCGGGTTATTCTGTGCAAACCCCACGAGCCTCAACTCTAACCCCTGGGTGTCGAAAAGGGCTCCCGCAAGAAAATAAGCTAGGTCCTTCCATGCAAACCCCACGGGCCTCAACTCTAACCCCTAGGTGTTAGAAAGAGCGCCCGCAAGCAAATAAGCCGGGTCCTTCAGTGTAAACCCCACAAGTCTCGCTAAGACCTCAATTCCCCAAGGCAAAACATACTCGCCACAACATACCTTGTGCTTTTCTTTTATTTGTAGGTACAATAACAGATATAAGTATCTCAAACACCACATGATGCAAAAAAAGAGTTCATAACAAATAGGGGTCGCAGCACACAGCCCGTCGTGTTAGGCGCAATCAACCTATAACAACCATAAAAAGAGAAAAAAAAGGGAAGGGAAAAGAAACAACAAAGACAAACAGGATACAATCAACAACATGCGACAACCTCCTTACTTATTTGGTTGGGTCATAGAGTCAATCCACTCCGCTCTTAAGATGGCCGACATAGGTTTACCTTTATGGTCAGTTTTGTGGCGGCCTCATCCCGGTACCTCTGTGCCAAAGCGGGCGTCACACCCGGGATAACAATAGGAAGGTGGAAGTTGTTCATGAAAGCACCCACCGCCATGTTAGTCAAACGAGCCGACCAGTGAGTGTCCCTTTCCTAATGGACTCTCTCTTTCAACTCCTTAACGTCGCTCGGGGGCAAGCATGTTTGATGGGCATCCAAAAGCCCTCAAAGATGCCCTCCTCCTGCTCAAATCTCTCCTCCACCCCCATCAACCGTGTAACCTCTTCCTTAAGCGATCTCTGGTCGGCAACAGCCTCGTCTCTGACAGGTTCGGCGTCGGCCCTACGGTGGTTGGCTTCCGCGACTTCTTTCTCAGCCAACTCCCTGACACTTGCATCTGCTCGAAGCACGATCTCTGACTCGCGGTCCTTCTCGGCTAAACCTTTGGTCGCAATAGCCGCCCCACGCTCATTAGTGGCCAGCTCAGCTACCACCCAGGCCGCTTCAACCTCCTCCCTCGCATCTCTCAACTCTTCCTTCAATTGGGCTACTACATCATCTCCACCCAACAAACTGGCTCTGACTGCTTCCATCTCAACCATCTCATCCACTGCGCCTACCTTATTCTCCTCCAACTCCTCCCTCAAGAGAGTTAACCTGTCATGACCTCCCCCCAGTTCGTTCGTAGTTCTCACCATCCGCTGAGGACTACCATGAGAAGACTCCCCTACATCTTTTACGGCCTGCCCTTAGTAGGTCTCGCCTACAAATTAACAAGCTCATCACAGACCTGCATAGCGCACACGCCTGCTTGAAAGTAAGGCAGTCCAAGTTATTGGCAAAAGGAGGTGGAATACAAATGAGAAGGTAAACAAGCCTTACCACAGGCAGTTCCTCGCACAAGCTATCAATAGCAGCCTGTAATCCGTGACCTGGCCATCTAGAGTGTGGCCGGTGGGAAATCCCTAAAGAATGAGAGTAGCCACTTGGAAGGTTCGTAGGAGTCTGTCCAAGGCCTTCCTGCAATTTCTGGGACTGATCCACATGGAAATCGTCCCAACTTTCTTTTAATCCTCTGCATTAGGCCCACGATACACAAAAACATCAACATTGTCTTTATTAGCTTACCATGAGCCACCCCCATTTCATCCACCGTGGGCTCCTCTCCTCCTACACCCCACATCGGTCCCTCCTCCTTAGCCACTCCGGTCCTCGCCCATTTTCTATTTGGGGACTCCTCAGCACCGGACTCTTCATCAATATGAATCACGAAACAAGAAGCGTCAGCTGCCACTTCGGGGGGTGGCAAAGGAGAGACCATCACGGCTTTACCCTGGCATCCTACACTGGAAGATCCGTGGGGGGATCATTCACGTCATCCAGCTCCTCAAAATTGATCTGGCCTACTGAAACAAGGAAACATAACAAGTTAGAAAACAAGGAGCTATCCACGGTAAAGATAAACATAATTAACTACTATGCGGAGCACCCTGGTTCCGGTTCCTAATCAGAGGTGCACAAGGTTCAGAATCATCCCCTTCAGAGTCTATAGGTCCTGCTCTTCCTACGCCCAATGGTCCAGCATCACGACCCCTATTTTCAGTAGAACCATCACCTAAGGAAGACCAAGTCACACTTTCCCCAAGGGCCGGGGGAAGAGGCTAGCTAGAAGTTCCATAATATTTCACCGGATCATACTTCTGCCATTCCGATGGCACATCAGAAATGGCGTTTGCTAACTATAGGCCAGCCCTTGGCATCCCTCGGGCTAGTGTAATCGTCCATACCAATGCACCTCTGGCCGGCCCTGGGCGAAAGTTTGGATTCGTGTAAAAGAGATAAAACGAGGTGACTACCTACGGCTTCTTCGAAACCCTCTCCTTGTTTTTTCTCTTCCGGCTGGTTTCTGCGCCTTTATCCGTTTTTGTGGGAGCATGAATGGACTGACCCTCAAATAATAGCCCGACTTTTCGGAGCTTCACGTCGGTCACTAAGTTGTCCAAATCTTGAAGGGTATCATCGGCCCTCGAAAGCCCAACACTTGCCTCTCTACTAACGTTGCCTCGACCCAGCTCAACATTGGGGACCCTGCAATGAGCAAATTGTATGAATGTCAGAAAGGAAAAAGAAAGAGAGGAGGGATAAAAAATCACAAAGGCAGTCTTACCAAAAGGTTGAAACGACCAGAAACGCAACCCCTCATTCACAGCCCAAGGGACAAAGAAATACTGAGATTTCCAGCCGGAGACACCTTTCTTTGTAACCTCGGTAAAGATCACTTCTCTCTTCTTCTTTATGTGTATGTGGTAGTAGGTCCTGGAGCAATGACCAGGCTCTTTGTTAATATTAAAGAGGTGGGCGACAAAGCTCGTGAAAGGTGTCCCTAACTCTAAGCGATGGCACGCTACACAAAGGCCCATCAGATAACGATAGTTGTTTGGAGTAAGTTGACCCGGAGCAAGGCCGAACCAGTTCAAAAGGGATACGATGGTTGGATGAATGGGCAAGGCCACTCTGGCTTTTAAGTAACTCAATGAGAATGTGTAGTAGTTTGGTGGGGCCATGTCATCTCGTTCGTGCGCTTTCGAAAATTGGATCAAGCCAAAGGTACAACCAAATAGGTTCAGCTCTCTAACCACGCTGTTTGGTCCACCCATGAAGTCAGAAGGGACCATGGGAGCGAAGCTCGAAGGACTATCAGGAGTAGCCATCCTGTGACAAGATCATAGCAAACATTAGAAAACAAGCATGATGGATGCCTTCCCCTTAGGGACTAACCGGCCTTAAAGCATGATCAAATGAGGAGAGGCACCGTCAAAAAGAGAAGAAAACCGCCGGAAGGGACACTGCCAAGGGGCACCCCATGGTGGAGAACTGAGCCATTGACGACTTGATGACAATGACAAACGATAATGGAGAGAGGGACGTACCTGTTAATGGAGAATTTTGAAAAGTGTTAAAAGATTTACAACAATGGTAGAAGAAATGGGGAAACGGTAAAGGAGAAGAAGAGGTAGCTGCGTCTATTTATAGACCCTCACTAGCCAAATCGTGACCCTTCATCTCAAAAAGACAACTAAATCCGGACCGTGCGAAGAGATGTGACGTTAGGGTCGATTTGAATCATTTGGCTCAGAAGTTACAAGAAAAACGGACAGCCAAAGACTCCCATAGAAAGACACGTGATAGCTGCATTAATTACACCACATGCATCCATCAAATCACGTCATTTCGTATCTGCAAGCCCGCCCGCGAGGTCAGGCTTAGGGGGCAAAATGTTGCTTAAAATTTTCGCAAAAATTTAATAGGGCATGGCGGCCGTCCGTAGGGAGATAAACGCATCAGCCAAGCAAATTCGGGCTTCCTTGGGAACCAACCAACCCAAGGACCGATCGATTATACATCCGGGTTCTTCTTACATAAGGACAAAAAACCAGCCAAAGTGGCTCTAAAGAGAGAGAATAATCAGACCGGTAGAGAAAAACATACCTACTAAAGTCCTACTACCTTGAAAAAACGCTAATACAGCCACCTTGCCACCAACTGCTCCCATTCGACGTGGAAAGTAGCAACAAGCTTTGAGTTACGCCGCCTGACATCCTGCAAAAGAGAAGCAACCAAAGTACGGAAAGGTAGTTTGTCACTATATATGCATGTATCACTACTAACCATCCAACTGGCAACCATCCTACGGTCCGAACCATCCCACAGTCCGATCTGCCGTACAGACCGTGAATATCCTCACGCAATCTCAACCGTAGATCAAAGAAGGCTTGCTCATATAAATACCCCAAACATTTCATTAGGTACGGGGGATTCAGAGAACTTAGAAGGATAACACTTCCCAGCATACTCTTATCATCTTCAAGCATTCTCCATCATCTCCATTTATCCATTGTAATAATGTGTGTGTGTGTGTGTATATATACAGTGAGAATAATATATACAGTGTACGTAAGCACTCATTTTGGTTGAACCACTCTAAAATCCATGTCTCTTTATTACTAGCATTTCATCATAAATGTGCGATCATATACTACAAAGCTAACAACATCATTAAAACCTCACTCTCTTATAATTTTCGAGGTTGAATAGGCATTCTGTCTCACTGATGGAATTTTTAGTCAATAGTAGCAAATAAGCAAGTATTAATACTATTAATTATTCATAGAAAGTAATATAATTTCCATAGTAGGAAATTATATAGCTTCAATTATACATTTAAAACAAACGTGAATTAGTAAGCTTAGCCCAATACTTAGGCTTTTGGTGGTAGGTTTAGTTTAGTGAGTTAGGATACAATACAAGGTCAATGAAGTTATACAACAAAAGTTTGCCCTTCAATCAGAGGCTACCGACAATTTTGTGCACCTACTACCGTGTGGGACATCTCCAGCCATAGGACCCATGGAAAAGGGATATACGTTGCGGGTAGGGGAGGGAAAATATACCGAGGGTTCGCATAGGATTTGAAGTATTAAATGGCCCGGTAGCATTTGGAAAATGAGATCTGCTTCATATCTAATAAGAGGTAGTAAGTAATTGGAAGCGACATTTTCCTTGACTTATTTACGTTATTCTAAATGGGATTTCGACTGTGGGAGGTCAACGGGCTATGTCAATGTTGTTATTGGACCGATATTTAGTAGTAAGGGGACTAGAGGTAGTAAATGACCGATGGGTCTGAATCCTCTATATTTAATAAGTATTAAGTGGCCTGGGTATTGGGTAAATAGGGTTAGATATATATGTGATAGGTATATATATAAATATATGATACCTTGGAGAAGGTTAAGCATATCGTATGCGCACATAGGATTTAATGGATTAGCCGTAAGCAATATACATGGTATTTAATTGGAAATCAATCATCATAAATTAGTGGGATGATTAAAGATTTTAACTTTCCAATCACCAGAACGTTGTTTTGACCCCCTTGTCATAACAACCCATAGGTTAAATTTAGAAGGACTGGATACTGGAGGAAGACGGAAATGGTAGATGACGAAGTCTTCTTATTCATGCTCGACATTGACAAGACAATTAAATATCCAAGGAATAATATTCTGAGGTAGTAGCCTTAGTCAATACGTATGTCATACTATATTTTTCAATTCCGTTGTGAGTTTAAATTTATTGCACTCTGATATACTTGTGTTTATTATAGATTACCAAAACCAACGATCTGTGTCCTAATGGACTTGGGTTTCGATTTAGTCGAAATTCGGGCCCGTTAAGGTATGGGTTTGTAATTAACTTTGCAGAAATATAGAAATCAGATTTAAAACATATGGAATCACCATTGATTATTTTCATATCAGAAAAGGGAGAACATAATGAATACAAGTTTTAAAGAAAAAGAAGACCATGTCCAAGCAAAACAGATACGCTTATATGTATGCACGCTACAGTAAGACGCAAAGAAATCAGATGAGTTATCTGAGTTAATGGGCCGATAACCAAATGGGCTGAGCATCATGGAATAAATATTATTTGTGTTATTTCATAATACTCCTCCTCAAATTGGGTACATATCAAACAAATCCAAATTATTACTTAAGCACTTAATTCGTTCTCCATTCACAGCTTTAGTGAGCAAATCCGCTGGTTGATCCTTCGTTTGAACATACTGAGTTATAATTTCACCATCTTGGATTTTATCCTAAATGAAATGACAATCTACTTCTATATGCTTCGTTCTTTCGTGGAAAACTGGGTTTGAAGCAATATGAATAGCTGCTTTGTTATCACACCACAATCTAGCAGGTTGCTCAAACTCTAAATTGCATTCTTTCAACAAATGTTTAATCCACATGACTTCACACACTGCTTTAGACATAGCACGATATTCAGATTCTGCACTAGATCGTGATACTATACTTTGCTTCTTGCTTTTCCAGGATACCAAGTTTCCTCCAAGAAACACACAAAATCCGGTGGTAGATCTCCTGTCTTCTTTTGATCCAGCCCAATCTGCATCAGCAAAGCTTTCCAACTTCATATGACCATGATTAGCATATAAGATACCATGTCCAGAGGTTCCCTTCAAATATCCGAGAATATGTTCAAGAAGTAACCAATGTTGCTTGCTTGGTGAAGACATATATTGACTAACTATACTCACTGCAAATGATACATCAGGTCTCGTTATGGTTAAGTAGTTCAATTTGCCCACCAATCTTCTATATCTTTCTAGATTATTAAATAATTCTTCATCAGTCATAAGTTTGGGATTAGGTATGACTGGAGTAGTTTGAGGTTTGACACCAAGTTTCCCTGTCTCTGTTAATAGATCCAGTATAAATTTTATTTGACACAGAAAGATACCATTGTTGCTTCTAATAACTTCTACACCTAAGAAGTATTTCAACTCTCCTAGATCCTTAGTTTGAAAATGAGTATGAATAAACTGTTTGAGACTGGCTATTCCCTCTTCATCATTTCCAGTTATTACTATGTCATCCATATACACCACTAACAAAATTATACCTTGTTTAGATGTTTTGTGAAATACTGAATGATCACTCTTGCATTTGCTTATTCCAAATCTTTCAAGTGTTTGACTAAATTTCCCAAACCAGGCTCTTGGGCTTTGCTTTAAACCATAGAGCGTCTTTCTGAGTTTACACACCATATTATCTTCTCCTTGAGCTATAAATCCAGGGGGTTGAACCATGTATATTTCCTCATTAAGATCACCATGAAGAAATGCATTCTTTATATCTAACTGGTGAAGTTTCCAATTAAATCTAGCAGCTAAAGCAATGCACAGCCTAATGGAAGTAATCTTTGCAACATGAGAGAAAGTTTCTGAATAGTCCATGCCATATATTTGAGCATAACCTTTAGCCACAAGCCGAGCTTTATATCTAGCTACTGTCCCATTTGGATTCATTTTAACTGTGTATATCCATCTACATCCAATAGCCTTCTTTGAGTCTGGCAAGGTAACTAGATCCCAAGTATTATTCAGTTCTAAAGCATTCATTTCTTCTATCATAGCTTTCTTCCATTCTAGTTTGGATAGTGCTTCAGTAACAGTTTTGGGAATACTAATAGAATCCAACGAGGTAATAAATGAATATGAATGAT
This sequence comes from Allium fistulosum, assembly GCA_030737815.1. Taxonomy (NCBI): domain Eukaryota; kingdom Viridiplantae; phylum Streptophyta; class Magnoliopsida; order Asparagales; family Amaryllidaceae; genus Allium; species Allium fistulosum. The sequence continues at coordinate 84,879,594 of CM060901.1, read as the reverse complement.
CGGGGATATGTTTATATGATATAAATTCAGCTATAGGATAGGTACATTGCCTTCTTCCTTTTCTAAGAGCAATAGGAAGATCAAGATTAGGATCAAATGTGGGTCTGATTTCTGCTGTATTAAGTGGTTCGGGTTCTTGTTATGGTTTAGAATAAACTAAGAAGTCGTCATTCTCCTCCTGGCTTTGTGAACTTGATGATATATCATCCTCCTCCTGGCTTGATGAATTGGATGACTGATAATATGGCAAATCCTCCATGAAATTTACATCTATTGATATTAGGTACTTGTTTAAACTAGGGCAAAAGCATTTGTATCCTTTCTGTAGTCTTGAGTATCCAACAAAGATACATTTTAAGGAATTTGGATCAAGTTTACCAAGCTGAGGATTCACATCTCTGACAAAACAGGTGCATCCAAATACCCTTGGTTTAATGGGATGTAATTCTTTATTAGGGAATAAAACTCTGTATGGAATCTCAAAGTCAAGAACTGTAGATGGAATTCTATTAATAAGATAGCATGTTGTTAACACAACATCTTCCCAAAATGGTTTTGGCACCTTCATATGAAAGAGCAATGCACGAGTGGTTTCAAGTAGATGACGATTCTTTCTCTCAGCAACCCCATTCTGAGATGCAGTGTCAACACATGAAGTCTCATGCAAAATACCATGTTGAGTTAAATATGTGCTAAAAGTATGAGATGTGTACTCTCTAGCATTATCACTCCTTAGGGTTTGAATATTTGTCTTAAACTGATTTTGAATCTCAGTATGAAAATCACAGACAATAGAAAACACTTCAGATCTCTGCTTCATTAGAAATAACCATGTAACACGAGAATAATCGTCTACAAAAGTTACAAAGTATTTAAAACCAGATTTAGATACAGTAGATGATGGTCCTCAAATATCTGAATGTACAAATTCAAATGGTGCACTTGCACGTTTATTTATTCTAGGTTTAGAACTACTACGATGAAGTTTAGCGTATTGACATGGTTCACAATTAAGAGTAGAAATGTAATTGTATTGAGGGCACAAGTGTTTGAATAGAGTAAGAGAGAGATGACCAAGTTGCTGATGAATTTTGATAGCTGAATCTACACTAGAACATGCTACTGGTAAAGTGTCCAGAATGTAGAGACCACCAGATTCATATCCTTTACCAATAGTTTGCCTCGTCATAAGATCTTGAAAGACACATTTTTCAGGGAAGAAAGATATGCTACAATTCATACTCTTGGTTAGTTGACTGACTGACAACAAGTTATAAGATAGTGATGGTATGAATAACGCAGATTTTAATGGTGGTGAAATGTTTATATTACCAGTACCTTGGACATTAGACTGAGATCCATCTGCCAAAATAACAGCTTGACCATGTTCATACATTTTAAGATCTGTAAATAATCTAGAGTTACCTGACATATGATCAGTTGCTCCAGAATCGATAACCCATTTAGATGTCTGCTTATCTGTATTAGCTAGAGTAGATACTGATACAGATGATGAAGAGGTACTAGATGACTTTTGCAATGATTCTTGATACTTTGAGTATTTATCAAATTCCTCAGCAGTCATGAGCACTGTTTTATTAGCATTAGAAGCTCCTTGATTTCTTTGATTATTGTATTGAAGTTTTCTACATTCAAAAATTAAGTGGCCTGGCTTCTTGCAATATGAGCAGATTTTATTAATTGGTCTCCACGTATTTCTTTGAGGTCTCCATGATTGTGTTGGTGGGGGTCTCCATGATTCTGGTCATTGTGAGGAGTTCCATGGTGGTCTCCATGAATTGTGATAAGCAGTAGGATTATTACTTGAACTAATCAAGGCACTATTACTAACATTGTTATTAGATGAAGTAAATGAGTTTTCGGTTTGAAGTATGCGGCTAAAAACTTCTTGAAGTGAAGAGATTGAAGATCCAGACAAGATTTGTGATTTAGCTGAATCGAATTCTGATGGTAATCCAGCAAGAAAACTCATTATAGCCATTTGTTCCCTTTGTTGTTGTTGAATTTTGATTTCAGTACTCATAGGTAACAACTCATTCAATTCTTCATAGGTTTGTTTAAAACTCATGAAATAGTTGGTGAGAGTTTGATCTCTTTTCTCTGCTCTGTAAAAAACTCTACATACATCAAACATCCGAGTTAAATTTCCTTTACCAGAGTAGAGAAATTCAACATACTTCATCAACTCCTTTACAAATTCACAATGGTTAATCAAATTGATCACTTCATTATCAATTGAATTTCGTATTTGTAAGAATAATCTTGCATCTTCTCTTAACCAAATCAGATCATTAGGTTCCTGTGTTGTTGGAGGATCATTAGTCAGATGATCATCCTTATCTATACTGCGGAGATAAAGCCGAATAGTTTTACTCCACTCCAGATAATTTGAGTTAGTTAGCTTCCGATCTGTTATTTTTGACATGATTAGTAATACATCGATCATCGCTGAGCTTTTATTTTCGGTCATGGTGAAACTTGAGAAACCCTAGATCTGAATCGAGATATGAAATCTGAAAAACCGAAATCCTAGATTGATAAACTCTGCTCTGATACCATGTAATTAACTTTGCAGAAATATAGAAATCAGATTGAAAACATATGAAATCACCATTGATTATTTTTCATATCAGAAAAGGGAGAACATAATGAATACAAGTTTTAAAGAAAAAGAAGACCATGTCCAAGCAAAACAGATACGCTTATATGTATGCACGCTATAGTAAGACGCAAAGAAATCAGATGAGTTATCTGAGTTAATGGGCCAATAACCAAATGGGCCGAGCATCCTGGAATAAATATTATTTGTGTTATTTCATAATAGGGTTGTTACACTATCCAGGCCTGAACCGGGTCCGACCTGGTTACTATTAGGGTCGAGTTTCAGTTTTATCAAAATCCGATCCAGTTTGGACCCGTCTCTAGTTTTCTGTAGTACTGAAACACAAGTATTTATGTATTTGTTTACCCATTTTGTTTGTTTGGATGTAGATGTTTTTGCTTAATTTTATCGTGAACTTGGCTACTTCACTATCCAATTTGTAAGTTAACATTGTTTATGTGTAAATTTTACAAAAATAGCAAGTTTAAAGTGTTAGTCCATGAGATGATGGTTTTGATGACAACAACCTTAGAATAGATTATAAAATATAAATACTAACATTACAAGTTTAGATATATATGTATATGCAGGATCTAACCATGCAGGTATCAAGAATGAAGACTGTACAGTATAGAGATTCAAGATATAGAGATAGAAGACTCATGAGTATCAAGATTATCAAGAGTTCAAGGTTAAGTTTGTTTTATTAGGAATATTTGTTAAAACTCGTAGAAAAGCACTGGCATCTTAATATCCAATTTATTCGTGGAATGGAATCCACTTCGAGCCCATTAAAGGGATGGAACCCTAAGTAGGATGGAACCTACGAAAATCTAGTGGGACATTGTTTTGTATCCACTAATTTTAATTCAAATGATTTTACAAAATTATCTTGTTTTCAAAATGATTTCAAAACTTTCCTTTTAAAAGATTCAAAACTCTCTATCCTGATTTTAAATAATTTTAGCCTCAAAACATCTTTAATTTCAAAGTCAAATTACTCCTGATTTTAAATGTCTTTTCAAATAATATATTTAACTTTTAATATTTATACTTAGATTTAAATATAAAATTATAGTTAAATTATGTATATATTGTTCTTTATATCTACTTATGAATTTCAACTATATTCAAGTATATTTATAAAGTTTTAAATAGTATTTATATAAGATAAATATTATTTTTATAGAAATTCAAAATATCAACTTTGGCTAAGGGATGTCGACATGCCCCTAGGCACTATGTCGACATAGTGACAGTTGAAGTTCAAAATTCAAAAGAAGTGTCTATTCGCCATAACTCTTCATGAATGGTCATGGCTGTTGATTTTCTATAAATAGGGGCCAGTTTCAACGAATTTTTAATCACTTTTTTATGGGTTTCACTCCTCTTCTTCTTCCACATTTCTTAATACAAAATCATACCATTACTCTGCCGAAATCAACATCGAATCATACTCGATTACTTCTAGTTTGATTCTCCATCACTATCTCTACAAGGTTCTCAGTGCTATTCAGAGTTATAGACTTCTTTGTAATATATTAGCGAGAAAAGGTGTGATTGTAGCCTTGGAAATCAATTAAGCGAGAAAAGGTGTGATTGTAGCCCTGGAAATCAATTGGGTGAACTTGTTGCCCTGGAAATCAAGTATCTCTACCCAAAGGATTGTCATTCTGGAGGGTGTACATCGTAGCCTTGAAACCGAGGGTTGTAATTGTTGAATTATTGTTGAAAGGAAATCCGTACTTGTGTTGCGGGACTGGATGTAGGGTAACTCCGAACCAGTATAAAATCCGGTGTGTTCTTTCCTTTACTGCTTTTACTTTATATTTGCATCTGTGTTTGATTCTATGTTCATATCTGTGTCTGATTAGTGTATACACTGTTAACAAGTCAAGATAAAACTCAAAAATATTAACAAATTTCGTAAAACACTATTCACCTCCCTTTAGTGTTAATTCTAGCCTTAAGATCCTTAATTCGCATTTCTCACATTTGGTATCAGAGCGAGGTTTTCAAAAGTTTCATTATCTGAATTTTGAAAAATTTCAAAATGGCTACTAACATTAGTACTGCTATTACCACCAACACTAGTTCATTTGTAGAAGGTCAGTCTACTGCCAGACCACCACTTTTTAATGGCAGTAACTATGCATATTGGGCATGTAGGATGAAAATATATTTACAATCTGTAGGATTAGATACTTGGAATATCACACAAACTGAATATTCTAAACCCACAACTAATTTTGCACAATGGACCACTGAGCAAAAGACTGTTGCACAAAATAATTCTAAAGCAATGAATATTCTGTTTTGTTCACTTGAAAGAAATGAATTTAATAGAGTGTCAGTTTGTAAGTCTGCATATGAAATCTGGAAAACTTTGCAAGTAACTCACGAAGGAACAAGCAAAGTTAAACAGACCAAAATTTCCATGCTCACAAATCAGTTTCAGTTATTTAAAATGAATACTAATGAGTCTATTTCAGATATGTATAGTCGATTTCAAGATATTGTGCATTCTTTAATATCTTTGGGAAAGGAATTTTCGAAAGAAGATCAAGTCAGAATTTTTTTAAATTCTCTCACTCTAGAATGGGATCAAAAGACACTTGCAATTGAAGAGGCAAATGACATCAGTACTTTAAAGATAGAAGAATTTATTGGAAATCTAATGTCGTTTGAAGTTCAAATGATCGGGAGAAGAGAAAGTAAAGCATCTGAAAAGAAATCAATGGCATTCAATGCATTGACCGATGGATCAGACTCAAACAGTGATAATGATGAAGAGATAACATTTATGACCAGGAATTTTAGGAAATTCCTGAAGTACAGAAAATTGAATAGTTCCAAGAGAAACAACTTTAAGAATTCCGATAATCAGACTACAGTACCAAACTTTATCAAATGCTTCAATTGTGACGAACCAGGTCATATCAAAAGAGACTGTCCGTATCCAGATAGGCAGAATCCTCCTATGAACAATGAACCAGCAAAGAAACGGAAGCATGCATTTACTGCTACTCTAGATGACTCAGACTCGTCCTCAAGTGATGATGATCAGAAGACGGATAATTCGAATTTGTGTTTCACTGCAGTTCACGACTCCGACGAATTCAAAGAAATGGATTCAGAAAAAGGTACACGTTTACAATACAATTGGTTGAAATTGCTTGCATAGAATTAATTACTTGATTGTTTGATTGATTGATTTTGAATTGATATGTTGTTTGAATTTTAAAATTTATTTTCTATTTTTACTATTATTTTATTATTATTTTTATTATTTTTGACACATTCTGAAATATATTATAAGTACAATAATATTTCAAAAATATAGACATTAATAATAATATTTATATATATATGTATTAGATAACTTAGGAAAAATCATGTCATGAAAATTCAAAGGCACATGTCGACATGGCCCCTACCACGATGTCGACATACCTACCTGAATTTGAATTTCAAATTTTGAATTCAAATGTTTGAATTTCCCTCCACCTTTTCACTTCATTTATTTCTCTGAAAAGATACATTTTGACCAGAGAATATGTCCTTTGAAAGTCCTTTTATTCACTATCTTTTATCATATCTTTTTACTTTCATTTTCAAATTCAAACTCTCTCTTCATATCTTCAAGTTCTCTACTCTCTACTTTAATGGCTTCTTCAAGCAACCCCTCAACCATGAGAATTTCCATAAAAATCAAAGAGCAATTATTCAATGATCCGGAGGCAATTAAAGCATACATCAATTATGCTAATTATGCTAATTATGCCAAAGTCCATCCCGGAAAATTTGCTATTTTTCAAGATTTTTCTTCTTATGAAATTGATTCTCTTTTTGCAAACAATGGTGTTTTAAGTCTTATTGACTCTTCTCAAAATGATTTTGTTTGCTATCCTAATCTTGTCAAAATCTTCTATGCTAATTTAAACCGTGGTTTTTATAATGGAAACGAGAATGAAATTTGGAGTAGTGTCAAAGGCACTCAAATTGTTTTGAATTGTGATCTTTTGGGTACCATTCTTAATTGCAAAAGCACGGGAATGGATCTTTCTAGTTTTAAAATCGATGAACATGATCGTGAGACATTTCATCATATTTTTGAAGGAGATGAAAACTTTGAATTTAAAAACCGAAACTTTCGTCCTAAAGCAAGAATTGTCAATCTTCTCTTACAACATACTTTGACCCCAAGATCGGGAAATTTTAACAATCCTACCTCAAAAGTGTGCAAAGCACTTTTTGCTATTTTCGGAAATTATGATATCAATTGGGCGCAAGTTATTTTGGATGAACTTCGTCATAAAAATTTTGAAATGGGAGAAAACACTTTATATCATAGAATTTACCTTACTCGGATTTTCAACTATTTTCACTACGCCATAAATGACCTTCTGCAACATTTTTGCAAGGTGTTGCCAGCTAAAATGTTGCGATAGCTATAAAATTTTGGTCCTACTGCAACGTTGTATTTTTAGTGTTACCTTAGCCATAAAAATGTGTTGCTCTAGCTAAACAAGTGTAACACGATGCAACATTTTTATATAGTGTTGCTATAGATGTTTTCAAATTAAAAAATTAATAAAATTAGCAATCCGCGTGAATACGATCCAACGGTCTACATTTAATCTGATTGTTAACATGGATCACCGCTACATTTTACCCTAAATTTTCGTTTTCCCGCTTTACTGTTCATACCATTTCGTTCTCACCCCCAATTTCCAAATCCAAATCCCCAATTTCCAAATCCCTAATTTCCAAATCATATTTTCGTTCCCATTTCGTTCTCACCCCCAATTTCGCTGCTGTTGCCTACATGTCGATACGCAACCTCTCCCAAATCCTACCAACCGCAGCCCCCAACAAAACTCCACTACCCCACCGCCGTTTCTACAGCCTGATTCCGATGGTCATCGAGCACACATCCCGTGGCCAGCGTGCCTGCGATATCTTTTCCCGGCTTCTCAAAGAGCGCGTCATCTGCCTTAACGGACCCATCGAGGAGGATACGTCGGCGATAGTTGTGGCTCAGCCGCTGTTCCTCGAATCTGGTTGTTTCGTGACGGTAGGGTTGGCAATTTATGATACTTCGACCAGATCTGATGCTTGAATCTTTCTCGCCAATGTTCAGAAGAAGTTCGATTCTGATGAAGCTTTGCTCGATTGCTTCAAAAAGTACCATTTTCGGATTCAAGGAAGATGTCAAACGCAGATTTCTTGTTTGAGAGAATGCCGCTTAAATTTTCAAATTGGCCAGCAATCATAAAACCAGTTTCAATTCCTTGATTGATTGCTCGAATTGCTTTGACTTCGTCGTCGGGTGCGATGTGATATTATTTGGTATGTTTTATGCCTTCTGGTTTACTTGATTATTCTTGATTTTGGTTACACTCGCATGCTTTTGCCGATGATGAATTGGGATTTATTTATAGGCTTTATTTCCTATAATCTCGGGTTTAATCTTTCTGTTGGACTTTGATAAATCTGGTATGTTGGATTGCGATGATGTATTGGTATGTTGGATTGCGATGATGTATGGTCTGAGCTTGTTAGCTCCTTTCTGCTGCATTTGTTAAACCAGAACATGAACTGGTGCTCCAAGTCCTCTGTATATCATATTACTGCCTATGTTTCTCTTGTACATGCCTGATGCATTCACTGTTTTTGCTTGATGGGCTGCCTATGTGTACTGCTGTGTTCTTGCACTGGCTTGTCTATATTTTGCTGAACCTGGTTCTTGTTTGTTTTGTTGGTTGCTTGGCCTTGAGTTGAATCCAGTCGATGACTCGGGTTTGACCTTGTTCCGTGTCCTTGTATCCATGTGTTGCATTCATGTTTGGCTTATGCACTTATGAAAAGAAACAACCCCAATACCTGAGGCAAATATTATAACAAAAATATTTTCATTTTCTGTTTGAGTTAAATATTATTTTCCAGATTACTGCTTTTGAATTATATGTGACAGGTATTGAAGACTGGATACAAGCTTGAAGACAGAGTCAAATCAAATGTGCATGAGTGTATGAATGCATGAGCTGAAGACAGGTTTCAAAGAAGGTCGATCCCCGCCGGGACTGCGGTGCCCCGGACCCCCGCCGGCGCTGCGCCCGGACCCGCTTCTCGGCTCGCCTTCGGCTCGGCACTCGGCTCGTCATATATTTGTCAGTGTCGGTGTATGTATAAATTGAAACTGCATATGTAATGAGTGAACTGAGTGATGTAGTGAGGAATATCTGTATATGTGAATATCGGTGTTATATATCATTGAATTGTAAAATAGTGGAGTCAGGAATTTGTACTATTTCAAATGTTGAAATAAAATATTTATTTAAATAAATTACTGTTTAAATATCAAATTCTGTGTAATAGCATTTTATTAAATAAATATTTATTTTTATTAAAAAATCAAATATGCTCTACATTGTGGGCCCCACAAATTCAAAAAGTTCATATCTATAGCAACATTTTGGAATGTTGCTACAGAGATCTATGGGTGTTGCCATAGACCCAAATAAGGTTCTATTGCAACAATATTACTTATGTTGCCTTAGATAGTCAAAATGTTGCCTTTGAGGTCTAAGGCAACGGCAAAAATTGCATCACCCTAAAAGTGTTGCCATAGACCTATGGCAACATTTTTCGGGCCTGAGCCAACATTTTTGTGTTGCAGTAGGCCATTTATCTCTAACATTTCAAAGGTGAAGAATTTGTCTCTAGAAAAGTTTTTAATATCTCAAACATTTCTGTCATGAAAATCCCATATGTTTTTCAACCTTATGAGACTCTTACCGAAAAGGAAGAGCGTTTGGCTCATGAAGAAATGGAAGAGGAAGAGGAAGAAGAAAGGGATGAAATGGAAATAGAAGAAGAAGAAGGTGAAACATCCTTAGAAAGTATTGAATATCCTTCCAATCCATCCAAAAAAACCCTTCTCAAAAACCAAAAGATAATTACGGAGAATCAACGGATTTTAAAACGATCCGTTAGTAAGAAGTTGGATAACATGTCTTCGAAGATGAACAAGTTCTTTTCAAAAGTCAGCAAGAAACTTGGACTATCTTCATCATCTTCATCTTCTAACTAGTTTTATCTTTTAGTATCTTATTGTATTTGTCTTAGTTTGTTTTATTTCGAATGTTCGTGTAGTTCTTTATGTTTAATCATTGTATTATCCTATTATGCAATGAAATTGAATTTCCTTCCTGTCATCTAGCTTATTTTATATCTTGAATAAATGTTAGTATATTATAGAAATATATATACATCATTATTCACAAAATAAAATTATCATCAAAATTCACTATAGTATGTCGACATACCCCCCTTGACCATGTCGACATGTACTGGTCAGAAGTGATTATTGATTTTGAATTTGAAATTTGAATAACTACCAAATGTCTATTCATTTCAAACGAATTTCTACACCTATATATACCTTTTTTTCCAGAAATCTTCACTGAAATTTATTTTTCATTCTCTATATCCTTCATTTCTTTCTCTAATTCAATTATGGCCAATCCTATTCACAATCTATCTGAAAATCTTGAAGAAACACTCAATTCATTCAAGAATATTCTCTCCATCATCCTCCGTAATCAACGTCACTTAGGATTGAGTCAAATGCAGATGATCAAGGAACAAGAGAGACACTTCGATGCAATTCGTTGGATGATCTCCTCCCTGCACAAGGATGATAATGAAGCACATCCTCCCATTTCTCTATCTGTTGATAATGAGAATTGGGATGCCATCAAACAAGACCCTACCTTTGGAGAAGAAGGATGGGTTGATGTTCCTCGTAAAGTTTAATTTTCTTTCTTTGTTTGATTTGTCTGAATTAATTTGTTTGATTTAATTTAGTTTGAATTGATATTTTGTGTGGATTGATTTTATTTGGTTTGAAGATTGGTGTGTGAAACATATATATATATACACACTGAAATGAATATAGTATTTAATTAAGTTATTATGCTCATAAGTATCATTATTTCTTAATCTATATATTATATATTCCGTTGTATAGTTTATCAATGCAGGTACTAAAGTCCAAGAGTAAGGGGGAGTAAATTTTTTGTTGATGACAAAGGGGGAGAAATATAAAATAGGGTAGTTAGGCATAGATAAGGGGGAGTTGTTAGTTTTAGGGGGAGTTATTAGGATAGAAGGAATATTTTATAAACAAAGGTTGTCATCATCAAAAAGGGGGAGATTGTTAGTCCATGAGATGATGATTTTGATGACAACAACCTTAGAATAGATTATAAAATATAAATACTAACATTACAAGTTTAGATATATATGTATATGTAGGATCTAACCATGCAGGTATCAAGAATGAAGACTGTACAGTATAGAGATTCAAGATATAGAGATAGAAGACTCATGAGTATCAAGATTATCAAGAGTTCAAGAGTTCAAGGTTAAGTTTGTTTTATTAGGAATATTTGTTAAAACTCGTAGAAAAGCACTGGCATCTTAATATTCAATTTATTCGTGGAATGGAATCCACTTCGAGCCCATTAAAGGGATGGAACCCTAAGTAGGATGGAACCTACGAAAATCTAGTGTGACATTGTTTTGTATCCACTAATTTTAATTCAAATGATTTTACAAAATTATCTTGTTTTCAAAATGATTTCAAAACTTTCCTTTTAAAAGATTCAAAACTCTCTATCCTGATTTTAAATAATTTTAGCCTCAAAACATCTTTAATTTCAAAGTAAAATTACTCCTGATTTTAAATGTCTTTTCAAATAATATATTTAACTTTTAATATTTATACTTAGATTTAAATATAAAATTATAGTTAAATTATGTATATATTGTTCTTTATATCTACTTATGAATTTCAACTATATTCAAGTATATTTATAAAGTTTTAAATAGTATTTATATAAGATAAATATTATTTTTATAGAAATTCAAAATATCAACTTTGGCTGAGGGATGTCGACATGCCCTTAGGCACTATGTCGACATAGTGACAGTTAAAGTTCAAAATTCAAATTTCAAAAGAAGTGTCTATTCGCCATAACTCTTCATGAATGGTCATGGCTGTTGATCTTCTATAAATAGGGGTCAATTTCAACGAATTTTTAATCACTTTTTTATGGGTTTCACTCCTCTTCTTCTTCCACATTTCTTAATACAAAATCATACCATTACTCTGCCGAAATCAACATCGAATCATACTCGATTACTTCTAGTTTGATTCTCCATCACTATCTCTACAAGGTTCTCAGTGCTATTCAGAGTTATAGACTTCTTTGTAATATATTAGCGAGAAAAGGTGTGATTGTAGCCTTGGAAATCAATTAAGCGAGAAAAGGTGTGATTGTAGCCCTGGAAATCAATTGGTTGAACTTGTTGCCCCGGAAATCAAGTATCTCTACCCAGAGGATTGTCATGCTGTAGGGTGTACCTCGTAGCCTTGAAACCGAGGGTTGTAATTGTTGAATTGTTGTTGAAAGGAAATCCATACTTGTGTTGCGGGACTGGATGTAGGGTAACTCCGAACCAGTATAAAATCCGGTGTGTTCTTTCCTTTACTGCTTTTACTTTATATTTGCATCTGTGTTTGATTCTATGTTCATATCTGTGTCTAATTAGTGTATACACTGTTAACAAGTTAAGATAAAACTCAAAAAGATTAACAAATTTCTTAAAACACTATTCACCCCCCCTCTAGTGTTAATTCTAGCCTTAATATCCTTAATCCGCATTTCTCACATAAAGTATCATTTTAACATAAATATTATGAGTACAATACACGGGTATTACCCAACAAGCTTGAAAACCCCGATGGGCCGGGCTCGGGTATTGGGTTTGAAATACCCTATGAGTTTTGATCCGTCTTAGGTTTTTATTATTGTAATCGAGCTCGGGTCCGTGTTTTGAGATCCCAGGACCGAACTCGGCCCGTTAACATGTCTACACATAAGTATGAAAAACTTATAGTGGAAAACCCAAGGTATGAAAAATAGAACATTGGTTCATACAAAAAATTACTACATATATTTTACTAAATTTTGAGTTGGCAAATTCATGAGTTTCTTAGAGTCGACAGTTAGTCGAAGAATAATATATTTTGTGAATAATGATACTAAATACCACAAGAGTTGGAGCATGAAAAATATAGTTAAAAACTTAGGGTAATAAATTACCTCGAATATATGCTCCCGCTACTCTCATCATAAAATCAAGCTCCTGCTACTCCCGTTCACACTGCCGCTGTAAATTTTAATGCCGCTTCAACGCTCATCATATACAGATCTTACTTCATCTCATGCATAGCCTGTGCACTATCTTGTACAGCAGTGTGCTTAGGCTTCCCAAGCTCATCCCTGAGTAAACACTTCAACTTTTCAGGTCTACGCCGGAGATAATGTTGTTCCCCGTTTGTCCCCTATCTCCGATGAGGCACATACTTCACCGCTTCATGCAATTGCTGTCACTTTATAGCCTAAAACGCAAGCTCAGGCCGATGATCAAGCACCATCAGATGTTCCAGCTCAATCACGCCGACGGAATCTCCTTAATACTACTGCTGCCTCCTCAATGCAGTTTTTCGAGTCAATCCTCAAGTAATCTTTTCAATTCCCCGTGCTTTCCCCAGAGATCATGCTATAATGCCAAATAAACAAGTGTGTGTCTCTCATTCTCATGCACAATCCCCTATGCATGTCTCTCCGGAGACACTTCATGTACATGGTCACTGTTTCCATTTTAAGTTCAAGAAAGCATGCTCCTGCTATCCCTATTCAGGTGCAACATGATGCGCATGCTCAAGCTGTATCTCCCACTATCCTGCCACAACTGTCCCATGATGCCTTTCATTCACCGTCTGAATCTGTCCAGCTGCTTGCAATTCAACCTACTGCTGCTATCTCTGTAGATTCTTATGGTAGCTAGACCATCGAACTGCTCTTATCCTTCATCATGCACAGCCTGTGCATTTTCCTCGTGCATATGTGCTCAACAAGTCTGATCACTTTGTTTCACACTCATCATCATCTCATCATGCAGTATCCCACTATGGTGCAGCATTGTCTCATATTCACTCTCAAGCTCCTGCTAGCAATTCATCCCCTGAAGTGCATGCTTCTCCTTATCAAGCCATTCAACCAGTCTTCAGATGCCAATAGCGTCATATTGCTGCCATAGTTCTCACTAAAACTCAAAGTTCACATGATCAAAAGCCAAGATGTTCACAAGATTGTTGACAGAGGATAAAGTAAGATTGTACACCCTGATAAAACTAAAAATCACAAGAGTAGAAAAAAGGTTGGAATATGCTGATAGATTTTACAAATCAATCTTAAGCTATCCTCATGCTCAAATTTCATAATGCTACCAGTCATTGAAACATGTTTGAAGCAAAAGCAATGTATAATTAATGAAACTTATTTAATTACACAACTTGGTTAACTTAGTTAATTTTTAAAAACTCGGTTAACTTAGTTAATTTTTTGTAAAAATTAATAGATTATATTTAACTTATTTGATTCTCATAGTTAATATTTTCATCTCAACTTCATTAATATGACTGATTAAATATAGCATTTTATTTTATTTAGTAGGAAAGCTTTTTTTGATTATTTAATGGTCGGACAAACAGTTTAAAACTATGAAATATGGTGAAATTGTTCAGGGATTGGAAAGGTGATTTACTATTGTGCGTAAAACAATGAAATTTAATATAATTGCGTATTTTTCAGGTCATGAGCCCTATGTGTCTCTGCACCGGAATGGTAAGGGCAAGCGAGCATGACCCGCAGATATATCTTTTTGATTAGGTAAAAATATGGCCGAGGAGTATTTTCAAAAGGGTACTTATTAAATTTAACATAACTACTTATCAAATCTCTATAATAGCTATTGCTTATTTTGAAAATTATATACTAATACATTTCTAATTAAAATCATATTTTCATAAGTGGAAACTAAGCACATAATTATCCCCTTTAACAAAGAGGAATTCAGTCTTTCATGGAATTATTATCTTTATCTACTGCGATAAATGGAGTTGATACTCCTTGGGGTGGGTGGAGTTTATATTGTTTTACTGTATGTTTTGTAGATATTATTTATTACATCTACATAACATACTGTTGAAATATATAAAGCTAGAAAAGGCATGCATTATTCACTACATCACACATATATACTTTGAACCTGAGAGCCACGTACCTTTGGATGAAACTATGGAGATTCCATAGCGCTGTTGCGGTAACGGTAAATTTACCATTACCATACCATTACCAGTCAACCGGATACCATTTTAAAGTAAAGTCGGTATACCAGTATAATCGGTATGGTAACGGTAAATTTATCATTTTCTATGATAAAACATCGGTAATATTTTTTCAAAACCAACGGTAACAGTAATTTACCAGTCCGTTCAAAATACATTAATATTCATGTAAGATGTTTTATTACGGGCATTTAATAGCAAGAAAATAATTCAATTTATTTCAGTAATTCAACTCAAATAATAATAAATACACTTCTTTTCTATATCCTTTATTAAGTGACCCAACGAGACATATAATGAAGCATCGTTCGGTGTAAAAATATATCAAATTATTATTGTTCTAAATAAACAGTAATTTACCATTATCGGTGTAACAGTTACTAGTTTATCGGTATACCAGTCATCGGTATACTAGTCAATCGATAACAGTAATGGTAAACAATTTTAGTTTAACAGTAAAAACGATACG
Organism: Allium fistulosum; assembly: GCA_030737815.1. Taxonomy (NCBI): domain Eukaryota; kingdom Viridiplantae; phylum Streptophyta; class Magnoliopsida; order Asparagales; family Amaryllidaceae; genus Allium; species Allium fistulosum. Next base: position 84,864,237 of record CM060901.1, on the reverse strand, counting down.
GTAATGGTATTTACAAAATGGTAACGGTAACCATTACTATAACAGCCCTAAGATTCCAAAAGATGAACATACTACACTAGTTTTGTCAGGAATTCTTTATTGTTCGATCTTTCATGATTAATGATGAACAATTCAAGTAATAGCCCACTGATCACCAATACCGAATATTTCACAAACAAAACTTAATATGATTTATTGTTTAAGATGACGTAGCTTGATTAACAGCGGAAGATGTAATGGTTGTCATCTTCTTCTTCTGACTTCTAATAATTACTCTTCTTCTCAGAATTCAGTTTCTCTCTCTAACCCTATTTCTTTATGTGTTTCTTGATGGAGAAGAATACATCTGTTTGCTAGGAGAGAGAGGACTTAATCCTTTATATAACATTTAACTCTAAATCTGGTACGTCCATCATATACCAATTCAACGCTTAAGATTAATCACAGACCTAATGTTCTAATTATAGAACGGTCTATTTATGACTTAATTAATCGGATCACATTAAGATTAGAAACTGCATAACGTTAAAGGTAAATGAAACGTTCTATTTATGACCTAATTAATAGGATCACATTAAGATTAGAAACTGCATAACTTTAAAGGTAAATGAAACGTTCTATTTATGACCTAATTAATAGGGTCACATTAAGATTAGAAACTGCATAACGTTAAAAGTAAATGAAACGATTGCAGTTCCTAATAGCAGATTTCTAACATTCTCCCACTTGACCCGATTATTCATAATATCAAGTGTTGAACATCATATTATGATAAATTGCTAAGAGTTATGGCGGTTGTGCATTATTAATTCAATGCATTCCCTTCCATATACTACAATACCAGCAATCCATCATTTTATACTCATAATTTATATAAAACAACATAATGGTCCACATATTATCTTATATCATAATGATTAAACATAATATCTTTATAAGACTCTTTCTTGTTTAAAATTACATAAAGTACGTACTACCACATTAAAACAAGAGACACATAATTGTATATCAGAAACACACAAATGAGCTCAGAATGTCACACATCAATTATTATTAATACAACCAAGTCCCATTCTTTGAACATGTTCCTTAAATTGTCTTGGCTGTAACCCTTTCGTCAAAGGGTCTGCAATCATAAGTTCTGTCCTGATGTGCATGATTGACACTCTTTGTTTTTGAACCTCATTTTTCAAAACAAGATACTTCAGTTCCATATGTTTGGCACCTTTAGAGTACTTGTCGTTTTTTTGAGAAAAACACTGTTGCAGAGTTATCACAATAAATTTCCAGCGGCTTGCTAATGGTGTCGACAACCGCAAGTCCTGAAATAAAGTTCCGCAACCATAATGCATGAATTGTGGCTTCATAACATGCCACAAATTCTGCCTCCATAGTAGATGAAGCAACGATAGTTTGTTTCGCACTTTTCCATGATATGGCTCCTTGAGCAAACATAAACAGGTAACCAAAAGTCGATTTTCTAGTATCGATGCATCCAGCAAAATCTGAATCGCTATATCCAATCACCTCCAATTCATTGGATCTACTATACATGAGCATGTAATCTTTCGTGCCTTGTAAGTACCTCAACACTTTCTTTGCAGCTTGCCAATGTTCCCTTCCTAGATTACTTTGATACCTCCCTAACATACCGACCGCAAAACTGATATCTGGTCTAGTACAGGTTTGAGCATACATTAGGCTACCAACTACAGATGCATATGGAATTGATTCCATTTTCTTTCGTCCAACATCATTCTTAGGACATTGCATGAGATTGAATTTATCACCTTTCTGTACAGGAACTTTCCCAAGTGAACACTTACTCATTCCAAATCTCTCTAGAATCCTTTCGGTATATCCTTTCTGAGACAATCCCAATATTCCTTGTGATCGATCATGAAATATTTCTATTCCAATCACATAGGATGCCTCTCCCATATCTTTCATTTCAAAGTTCGTTGAGAGAAATTCTTTAGTCTCATGCAATATGCTTAAATTATTTGCAGCAAGCAAGATGTCATCAACATAAAAGACTAGATAAATAAACTTGCTCCCACTGATCTTTTGGTATAAACAGTGATCAACTGTATTTTCCTTAAAACCAAAAGATGTAATAATGGTATTGAACTTAATATACCATTGCTGGGATGCTTGTTTAAGCCCATATATTGACTTCTTAAGTTTACACACCAATTGTTCTTTACCTTTTACAGAAAAAACCCTCAGGTTGATCCATATAAACATCATCTTCAAGATTTCCATTCAGAAAGGCTGTTTTCACATCCATTTGATGCAATTCCAAATCATAATGTGCTACTAATGCCATTATTATTCTTAGTGAGTCCTTTTTAGAAACAGGAGAAAATGTCTCCTTGTAATCAACACCATCTTTCTGAGTGTAACCCTTAGCAACAAGTCTAGCTTTATACCGTTCGATATTACCACTAGAGTCGTGTTTGGTTTTAAAAACCCATTTGCATCCGACTCTTTTACAGCCATGTGGTAACTCAACGAGATCCCAAACTTCATTCTGTTGCATGGATTTTAGTTCTTCGTTCATGGCATTAATCCATTCCTTTGACTCTTTACTTTCTACAGCATGTGAAAACGAAACTGGGTCCTTATTGATTCCTATATCATAATCTGTTTCTTGCATATAAACCATATAATCATTAGAAATAGCTGACCTACGAACTCTTTGAGATCTTCTTAATGCTACTTGTTGTGGTTCATGCATATCAGCATTATGTAAGTAATTTCCTTCAGGAAGTACTTCTTCATTTATATGTTGTTCATCATCATGCCGTTCTCCAACAGCTGGAACAACATTTGGAGTAATAGTAGATGGAGGAACTATTCTAGGCAATGTAACATTTACCCTTGTTTCCTTTATTTCCACTATTTCTCTTCTAGTACTCACACTGACTTCACCAATCTCAATGAATCTTGCATTACCAGTTTCTACAATTCTTGGACTATGATTAGGACAGTAAAACACATATCCTTTAGATTTTTCAAGGTAACCTAAAAAATACCCACTAATCGTTCGAGAATCTAATTTCTTTTCATGTGGATTATAAATTCTCGCTTCCACTGGACAACCCCAAACATGCAGGTGTCTTAAGCTAGGTTTTCTGTTAGTCCATAATTCAAAAGGAGTATTTTGAACGGCTTTACTAGGAACCCTATTTAACAAATAATTAGCGGTTTTGAGAGCATACGACCACAAATTCGTAGGTAGTGTAGAATCTGACATCATACTCCTAATCATATCTATTAACGTCCTACTGCGCCTTTCTGCTACACCATTTTGCTGTGGTGTACCTGGCATTGTGTATTGCGCACATATGCCATGACTTTCGAGGAATTTTGCAAATGGACCTGGACACTGGCCTGACTCATTATATTTGCCATAATATTCACCACCTCTATCAGACCTTATGATTTTCACCTTTTTATCTAATTGCCTCTCAACTTCCTTTACAAACGTCTCAAGGACATTCACATATTGAGATTTTTCATGAAGCAAATAGACATAACCATAGCGGGAAAAATCGTCAATAAAAGTGATGAAATACTTTTCTCCATTAAAGGCTGGAGTGTCCATAGGTCCACAAATATCAGTGTGTATTATTTCAAGAAGCTGGCTGCTTCTAGTGGCTCCTTTCTTATTATGTTTGGTTTGTTTACCTTTAATACAATCCACACATAATTCTAGATCACTAAAGTTCAAATTTGACAAAATTTCATTACTTACTAATCTCATCATTCTTTCTTTGGATATGTGACCTAGTCTTTTATGCCATAAGAAAGCAGAATTTTCATTCAACATGCTACGTTTGCATCCAACATTATTTATTACATTCAGCAAGGAATTCGCATAAGTGTCATTCAGTTTCAATTTATATAAACCATCAATTAGAATACCAGAACCAACATTATCAGTATTCTTATATAAATCAAAACAACAAGATCTAAACGTACATCTAAAACCAGAAATATCCAACTTACTTACGGAAATAAGGTTTCTAGATAATGAAGGTACATAAAGGGTACTATATAAGTCTAATACATATCCACTTTCTAGAATTAGACGATAAGTCCCAATGCCTTCTATTGTGGATTTCATTCTGTTTCCCATAAAGAGAAAACGATCTTCATTTGGATTTATGGTTTGGATCATAAAAGTCCCTTTCTTTTCGAACCAAGCTATCCTTTTCGGACAGTCATTTTGATAATGTCCTTTCCTTTTACAGAAATGACATCGAACATCCTTTAGTTCCTTCTTTTCCTTATCCTGCCCATTCTTAACAGGTGCCTTTTTCTTCTTGAAATGACTTGATTTTCCATTCTTTTCTTTACCAGCTTTATTACTCACAAAACTTACTGAGTGATTCACTTGATTTTTCAAACGTCCTTCTTCCTGAACAAGTCTACTGGCCAATTCATTAACATTCCACTTATCCTTTATAGTGTTATAGTTAATTTGAAATGGTCCATATTCATAAGGTAGCGAGTTCAGGATAAACTGGACAAGAAAAGAATCCTCTACTGTAAGTCTAAGGGAGTTTAACCTTGCTGCAAGATTAGTCATCTCTATAATGTACTCTTGCATAGTTCGCGACCCATCAAACTTCATGGTCGTGAGTTCTGCCATAAGAGTACCAGCGAGTGACTTATCAGCTGAACGAAAACCCTCTTCCACAAACTGCATATATTCATTAGCACTTTCTGTTTGCGGAATTGTTGACTTGATGTTGTTAGCTACAGTCATCTTAATAAACATAAGGCTCAATCTGTTACTGCGTTCCCATGATTTATGGTGTGATTTTTCTGTCTGAGTACTAGCTGTTGTAAGAGCAACAGGTTTATCCTCAAGGAGTGCCAAGTCAAGATCCTGAACACCTAAATGGAAATTGACTTGTTCTCTCCATTTTGAAAAATTAACACCAGTGAACAATGTAACAGATGAAGCATGTGTATTCATGGGAACTACTGCAAATTAAATTAAAAAAAAATTGAAATAACTATAAGCTCATAGCTAACGCGATTCAGATATGTACATAATAGTATAATATAGCACTCCTTTGGGTAGATACTATCTTATACTTAACATAATTAAATACCAAAACATAAGTAAGTAATAAATATATTCAATTAATAGAACTGACATCATCGGATGATCAATATTTATTTAATCAAGATATCTATTAAACCTCATCATGTCAACTAGTTATAGAACAAGACTTTCCTTTGGGTAAGTTCTCAGGTTCTATCATTAGTGACGCCAGTTTTTTTAATTGGTATTATTATAACTGGCAATTTCTATCAATAATCATTATGTCACTTATGCACTAAATGATTATTCTGATTTTGACCACTTTGGTGATTAACAAAATCATAAATCTCATGTGCATAAATGACTTATAACACATACTTGATTAAACATCATGAGTAAAGCATAAAACAGATCAATTGCAATCATAGGAAATATTCAGTTATTGATTGGTGGCTCCGATACCAAATGTCAGAAATTCTTTACTGTTCGATCTTTCATGCTTAATGATGAACAATTCAAGTAATAGCCCAAGGATCACCAATACCGAATATTTCACAAACAAAACTTAATATGATTTATTGTTTAAGATGACATACCTTGATTAACAGCGGAAGATGTAATGGTTGTCATCTTCTTCTTCTGACTTCTTATAATTACTCTTCTTCTCAGAATTCGGTTTCTCCCTCTAACCCTATTTCTTTATGTGTTTCTTGATGGAGAAGAATACATCTGCTTGCTGGGAGAGAGAGGACCCAATCCTTTATATAACATTTAACTCTAAATCTGGTACGTCCATCATATACCAATTCAATGCTTAAGATTAATCACAGACCTAATGTTCTAATTATAGAACGGTCTATTTATGACTTAATTAATTGGGTCACATTAAGGTTAGAAACTGCATAATGTTAAAGGTAAATGAAATGTTCTATTTATGACCTAATTAATAGGGTCACATTAAGATTAGAAACTGCATAACGTTAAAGATAAATGAAACATTCTATTTATGACCTAATTAATAGGGTCACATTAAGATTAGAAACTGCATAACGTTAAAAGTAAATGAAACGATTGCAGTTTCTAATAGCAGATTTCTAACAAATTTTCTTCCTTTGAATGCCCTCCACTTCTTGTCACCTTCCATGAACATATTAAACAAAATAAATGATCATCTTTTAAACATATCAATAATAGGCATACACTAGATGGCTACAAGGATTGCATATATAGAATGTCTAACCTAAAGCTCTAACCATTTTCTTGTTTTGTTTATATAAAGAAACTAAACAAGTATACCCTTAAATTGTTTTCAACAAGTAAAACAAGAGGACTTTAAATTTTTTTCCATAATAATAAAAATAAATGTTGTCTGCTAATATCAAAAGCATGCATATGCTTATTACCCTTAAATCAACTATTGGCGTTTAGCACTATGAATTTAACATGACTTATAACATAAACCAACAAGATGAGATAATATTGTAAAAACATTAAATCCACTCTTAGATCCTCAAAACTCAAGAAGAAAAACTATACAAGCTTTAGGGAAAAAACAAAATTATTATCACGATTCAGCAAATATTCCTTCCTTCATTTCTTTATCTTTCTTTTCTTTTTCTATTTTTGTTTATTTTAGAAAATTAATACGTGGTTCAAGCTTGTATTCCGTAGCTTATATTTATTTTAGAACATTTTAGATATGGAAATTTATCATACGCTAAATGATGCCACCATACATATAATTTTACTTATATAAATTTTATTATATAAGAGATATTTTACAACATTGGTAAACTGAGTTTGCAACTCAGTTTGCAAACTGGGTTGTAGTTTGCAACATTTCAAACTCAGTTTGTAATTCTACAAACTGTGTTTGAAACTTGCAAATTCATTTTGTAGACTGAGTTTGCAACTTGCAAATTGAGTTGTGCTTGCAACTCAGTTTTGAAACTTAGTTGCAATAGTTTGCACAAGCTTTCATTTTTTTAACTATAAGTAGGTTTTTCTTTCATTTTTTTACTAAATCACGTAAATAATTATGTTGGGGTGTCTCGTATTGTACGTGAGTAATGAACACACATTGAAAATAAAGAATAGTCCCACATCGTGAAAAATGATGAAGGTGGAGTGATATATATACGATTTAGAGGTGAAGTATTGTATGTAAATGAATCCAAGATAATTGTTTCTCTCCAATACTCAAAGCATGAGTGTTACTAAATAATGATATATAACCAAAACTCCAACCTAACAAATAACATGTGTTCGAATTCGTATCGATCGGACGAGATGAATGCTCACTGTGACGAGAGAGGCAGAAGACGTATTATTTACATTACATAGCCTTCTTTATATAAAGGCTTCAGAGCTAATAATTTAACTTATTCCACGATGTGGGACTAAAAGCATATTCACTCCCCCTTGAATCGTCTTTAAAATCTTGAATGTGTAATCTTATTTTCTCATTTCTCCAAATGAAGTTTGATACTTCTAGATCAAACTAATGCCTCGTTTAAACCTTATTAAGAAAAACCCTATGGGAAAAATCTTAGTAAAGGAAAAAGAGTACAATATAGTATGACATATTTCAAAAATTTACAGGATCAAATAAAGTTTGATACTTCTGGATCAATATAATACTTCATTAAAAACTTTACAAAGGAAAACCCGATGGAAAAAACCTTAGTCAAGGATAATAATACAATTTAACTTAAATAACATATTTGAGATGTTATTTCTTGAAAAGACGTTTGATTCTTCTAGATCAAGATAATGTCTCGTTAAAACCTTAGTAAGAAAAACCCAGTGGAAAAAATCTTAAATAAGGAAAAAGAGTACATTGTAACTTATTTTCAATTGTTACTGGGGAGTCGATACCTCTGGATCAAGATAATGCCTCATTAAAACCTTACTAATAAAAACCCAGTGGGAAAAATCTTAGTTAAGGAAAAAGAGTGCATTATAAAATACTTATGGATGCTCCTCCTGATTTAAAAGTTTCCTCTGAATTCGTATTCGTCTTTCGACAACTTAAATTGGTTATAGATACTTCTGGATCCATAAATATGTATCTCATTAATAATACAATTTATTAATAGTTCCTTCGATACAATCAAAATTTCCTAGATTGTTTCTTCCAAATATGATTTGCATTTTGTTTGCTACGTTTATGAAAAACACATCATGTGTTTTCATTTTTATGCTTCAAATTAGTTGCATATTACAACTACATCTTTAATGAATATTAAAAGTTTCATTACGATAATACTTAAAACCAGAAAGTAATCTACTCATCTTGAAGTGCATCAAGATTTTCATTACAACAATACTTAGAAGAAGGTTGTAATCTACATTCCATGTTCTTTGCATTCTTTATAATCATCAAAGTTATTTATATTCTTTAGGAACTTGTATATTTTAATAAGTTTTGCATATCGCAACTAACACTTCAATGGATATTAAGAGTTTCATTACAACAATACTAAAAAATAGGAAGTAATATACTCATCATGGATTATATCAAGATTTTCATTACAACAATACTTAAAAGTAGGTTGTAATCTACGCTCCTTGTTCATTGCATTCTTTATAACCACGAAATTTATTTATATTCTTCAGGAATTTGTATACTTTCATCATTTAATATGATCTAAACCATATTTATACCTTCGGGGTATATTAAGCATTTCAAGTACTTTTGCTACTTTGCGGACTACATGTCTATATTTCTCTATTAGTAAAGTATTCATGATGGCCAGTCATGTTTTACCCTAATTCAAGATCCTTAATCTATTTATAAACATAAGTGTTTTATTATTTACAAATTTATGATCGATGATTATTTCTTATCAATTCTAGACATGATTTATTGAGATCTCTTTAATTATCATGTTTTAGGTACCAAAACCACTTCTAGGGTAATTTGACAATCGTGTCATTAGTCTCTTCAAGAGCACCCTTAAGTGTTTCTTCAAGAACACTCACCTCTTTTATTTGGCATCTTTATTACTTACTCCAAATGTATTTCAAACTGACTTTTGTACCATATTTTAGATGTGGTTTACACATTTTGATCCTTCAGGGATTCAAATCTATATTAGAGAAAGTCTACTAGGGATATTATTAATAATTTATTCAAGTTACTTAATATTTTGCATCATTATACATGTTAACAAATATTTGACACTGATGATCAAAATTAACTTGTATCCCTTTATCCTCCCCCTCAATGTTGACAAACATTATCACATTAAATAATAATCATTTTTTGATTCTCATTTTGATCCATTATCATATTGTTACTAGCAAATACACCATACATATTAATAATAGGAGGATAATTGTTTTATCAATTGATAAGATGCATTCAAGTGATATTTGTGAGCTTCTAGCTCATGTTTAAATATGGGATTCAACTATGCCAAATTTCATGAAATATAATCCAGTTGAAATTGTACCAAATTTTTCTAAAATAAGCTTCTGGCTTTCAATTTTAGAAATAACGCAAAGATATTCTTTGACGTTTTCATTATAGTTCCAATATGGTAGCCATTCATTTATATATCCTCAAAACTCAACAAATTTCTTTTAAATTTGCTTGAGTATAATGTATTTTGAATTAAGATATATGTACCACTTGGTAATCCTATATAGACTCTTCCGGACCCTTTACTTATATTAGCAGATTTGCTACGGTTGAAATTTTTAGCTAAATTATTTTCAGATAGTTCAGAGAAAAACTTCTTATTTTTCAAAATCATATGAGTAGTTGCACTATCTAGTAGGCATATATTATCACTCAAATATTGATGGTCCATATCTTAAGAATTAAAGACAATATAGTTAGTCAACTATTAAAATTTGTAGGCATTAAATAAATGCTAATACTTTCCAAAAAAAATTAAAATGGACTACTAATTAAAACACAACGTTCATCGGTACATTATTTCAATTAGTTCTGAAAGGAAAACATACAAGCACCAACTTCCAACTGGTTGAAACTTCAGGTTCAACCACTCTTGTCTAGTGTTTGGAAGTGTGACCATCTTCTAGTGGTCATAACACTCCTTCAGGAAGTTCCATAAGTAAAGATGATCTTTTTCAGTTAAATGTCTTATTTTAAGATTGCCGTGGATATGACACCTTAAAAATATAAACAAGAAAAGAGTCACAGGTTCCTGTTTTTGATGTTGTTATAGGAAAAGTCCTTGCATAAATGAATATGTTAATTTGATCCCTATTTTTGAAAAATAAAAAACGCAAGGTGCCTTGCACTTATCTGACAGAAAATGCAAGGTAACTTGCACTTCTCTGTTTCTGAAATCTTTTTCAAAATTTTGAAATTTTTGAAAAGCACAAGTTATCTTGCACTTTCTATCAGGAAAGCGCAAGCTAGTTTGCGCTTTCTGATTTTGATTTTTTTTTAAATTTTTTGAAAATTTTAAAATTTTTGAAAAGCGCAAGATAACTTGCGCTTTCTACCAGGAAAGCGCAAGCTAGTTTGCGCTTTCTGATTTTGAAATTTTTCTAAAATTTTTGAAATTTTTAAAAAGCGCAAGCTAATTTGCACTTTCTGATTTAGAAAAAACAGGGACCTAATTTACATACTTATTTTTACAGGGACTTTTCTTGTAACAACATCAGAAATAGGGACCTTTCGTGCAAAGCCCCAAATATAAAAGCATTTGTTTTATCCTACTTGGACATATTATTATCATTTATAATGGCATTTTCTAAGCATTGAGATTGTAATTGAATGTCAGCATCCAATATCTATGACAAAAAGTTATCTTTTAATAAGTCCAAAGTTTTAAATTCAAGCTTGGCTATGTTTATCATATTACCAACTATAAGTGGAAATAAAAATGTATAAGCATCAAAACATTGTTCATGGGTATATAATCAATGCATTTCATAAAATAAGAACCCATATCTGATAGTAGTTACAGTGAAAGAAAAAAAACATTTTTGCAAAATAGTAAAAGACAACCAAATATAATCTATAAAAGAGACTATAATTTCTAATTTGCATCCTTTTGATTTCTCTAGATCCAATCTCATTAATTGCATTCATAAATTTCCTTGAAAATGCAAAACTACCCTTGAAAATATGGAAAGGCCTTTATATGGATTGATTGGTGGAGAAAGGATGAATTATAATCAAAGATTGTGATGACTTTATTATGTTTACTTTCATAATATAGGTAGATTTAAGAATATGAGTAGGTAGTATTAAATACCATTTATTAATTCATAACAACTGCAATAGTGAGAAACATAAATATATACCATGTATATACGTTATGATCCTTGTCATCAATAAGAGATATAAAAGAAGAATAAATGTATGAAGTATTCATACACATCTTTGTTGGACCATTCTCATTAATCAATTAATTTTATTTAATAATTTATTAATTGCTACCGATTAATATATGAATTAATATATGCGGCTATTTACATATTGTAAGCTAAACAAAGAGAGGAAATTTGTACATCACATAGTGTATGAATAATATCATGAAAAACAAAGTAGTTTGACTTGGCAACTAAAAAGTATGTTGTATGAGTTACAGCTATTGATAACAATCAATAAGTATATTCTTGTGACATGACAATAATAGGTAAAAGATTAAGCATATAAAATAGTAAACACTGGAATACCTCATTGCTGAAAGAGGAAAGATGAATGAGTTTTATATGTAATATAACAAAATTGATGGGTGTATAAATATTAACATTCATTTTATGAAGAATCCAAAATACTTACTTGATGAGCCAATGGAAGGAAACTTGATCTATTATATATTTTACCTTTTGAAAGGCATGATTGGATGCATGGAAGAAGGAAAAAAATTTAGGAAATAAACTTCCTGTTAGAATACCCTGTTTTCTATTAAAAAGAAGGAAGGTAGGAGAGTAGATATATTTCTATGTATTTATTTAGTGTAGTAAAAGCACCAAATATATCAACAAATCTCTTCTAGAGATTTTTTTTATTTTAATCGCCACTTCTGGAGTGAACAAATTTCTATACATTTATTTGGTTTAGTAGTTAATACTATTGGCAAATATTTTTAGAACTTCAGGTTCCAGTTTTACTTTAAAATAAAGTCTTTGTTTTGTACTTTAGATCCTAAATATTACAACTTGATTTTCATTATCAAACTTCAGGTTTGATTGCAAACATGGTTGGAATTTACCATAATCTGAATTAGCTTTTCTAATAATTCAAAGCTTCACGTCTCAAATTTATATATTTGAGTTTTGATATATAATCCCTTTTTTTTTCTTTTTTAGGAATGCAAACTTATATGCGTAATTTTTATTTGAGAACTTCAGGTCTCCAATATTAAATAAACACAATGAAACAAGAGGACTCTTCGTAATTGTATTCGAACATGAGAATCATAATACTATTTCTCTTCGAGGAAATAGTATTTACCACATTTGTAATGTTATTCCAGCATATTGTTTTTATGTTATGTCTTCTGGACATATCAAAATCTTCTTTTGGAATTGCTCGCTTATTTTCTTTAAGGCTTTATTTTAGCTTATGAAAACTTTAATCTTTCACCTTCGCACATGAACTTCAGGTTCCTATTCTTTCATATAAACTTAATACGATCTTCTAGATACGTATTGTCCTTATATTTGTTTCTCTAAGAAACAATGAAATATTTATTCTAGAAATATAAATCATGTGGCAAAATCATTTCTACAATTCTCATTCAAACTGAAATCCAAACAAAAAAAATTTCAAAATGAAAACCTTTTTTTTCACCAAACAATGGAATGAGATCTAAAAGTTTAGATCTACGATAAAATGAGATCTAAAATGATAAGATTAATAGAGCAAGATCCATGAGATAAGACATATATATATATATATAATGAAATCTGGAAAATTAGATCTATGATAGATAAGATCTAAAAAGAAAACTAACAGAATAAGGTCTGAAATTACATTTTAGTCTATGAAACAAATTTAGTTTCAGATCAAATTCAAAATTATCATAAAAAATGGATATACATGAATAAAAATTAAATAAGAGATCCGATGATTAAAATCTACAGATCTAAAAAATATATCATTTGAACATGATAGTAAAATCTACGGGAGATCTGAAAAATTAGAATTAAAAAAAATAAGATCTACAACTAAACAAGATCTGAAATACATGGACAAAAAAATAAGATGTACAAATAGAATCAGATCTGAATAATTAGATCAATGATACAATGAGATCTGATAGAAATAAAATTAATAGAATGAGGTCTAAAAGATTCGATCAATCATATCAGAAAGATAGCTTACCATTTTGAAGATTTATAAGAGCTTCATGCTGATAACATGTTATAAAATGAAGAAGTAGAAGCCATTAGAAAGAGAGGCAGAAGATATATTATTCATTTCTGAAAATAGACATATATTTACATTACATAGCCTCCTTTATATAAAGGCTTCAGAGCTAAGGATTTAACTTATTCCACGATGTGGGACTAAACAAAGCAACATAAAAACATATTCATTTCATGATTTACATATATTGTAACATTACTCTTTATTAATAATTTGTTTGAAAGCACAAACTTCTGGTCCGACTGCGAACTTCCAAAATTGCCCTTTATATGTAAGTCTTTATTAATAGTTGTGATATATTTGCTGTCACACTTTTTTGATATCAACATGAAATACCAAAAATGCATCTATGAAGATATTAATAAAATTCAGAATCGCTTAATATTAGGATCTGACAATTAAGCTTCTTTTACAAATTCAAAATTTCCTCTACAAATATTTATTGAGTCTTAATATCACTTAAAAATAGGATCTAGCAAATAAACTACTCTACAAGTTTGTTTTTTATTAGTTAATAATATAAATAAAAATTTAAACTCACAAGAAATTAGATATTGCAACTTAAAAATAAAAATTCAAATCATTCACGCATGATTCAACACAAAAATATGACTAAATATATGTGAAATCATTTTCTTTTGAACATATTAAATAAATACAATTTGTAGAAAAACAATTCAGCCTTCTTCATCACGCGCGAAGCGCGTGTTGTAACGCTCGTTATTAATAAAATCTTTGAGGAGCCTAAATAAATTTCAAACAATAAACTGATAATAAATAAACCAACGTTAAAAGAACAAATTTCTCAAAATAAAAAAATTCTCAAAAAACTAATATGGCTGAGATATCGCAAAATCGTATCGGCCGAGATATCGATCGATATATTCAAAACTATATTTCCTCTGATTTATGTTTTTCCGTTTCGTGAGGACAACAAACTGAAATCTCGACCGAGATTTCCAAGATTTAAAACAATGCATGTGTTGTGTAAATATTCTTCCTTTTAAGTTTGTAAATATTCCAATAACTAAGTTAAATCGTAAATTACTTTAAGAATATTTGGTTTTATATCAACCCATAAATTAAATTACTATGAAAATGGAAACAACTTGAATTAAAAATGGATATTATTTTCTTGGCAAACTCATTTAATTAACATGATATTCATCAAACCATAAGCGAAGATAAAATCTCTTTCATTGCATCTTGAAGCAAAGCAAAAAATATATAAAAAGCATAGCTTTAAATCAAAATTAGTCAAGCATTTGATATTTGTCAGCCAAACATGCAAACATAAGGGGGATTTTTAGAAAAGGCGTTATGGTTTTATGTTTATTCCCAAAATATTTGTAGCTTGTTATTAGTTAAATCTAGAAGGTAGACAATAAAGATGCAATACCTTAAAATTGGATGATTTAACATCAACAAAGAGGAAAGGTGCAACATTGCATCTTGTAGGACATAACGTCATCATTGAAGTCTTGAAATAAGGTATATGATCTGCACCATAAGGAGGGCATACGTTACCAGGAGAAGAGGAAAGAGAGGAGAGGAATTAATGGTCGTGCATTGGAGCAGATTAGAGAAGGTGAAGGTAGTGTTAAAGGGGTTGGAAGTGAAAGATAAAAAAGGGGAAATGAATTTAGGGTTTTCGGAGTGAAAAATGAAAACAAGGGTTTAGTGGTAAACTGTAGAATAGGAATGTGAGAGGGAGACGAAAATTTTTACCATCAACTTTTCATAACTATAGTTTTGACGTAGAATAGCGTGAATGACGCGCTATATTTAACTCCACATAAGTAATAAACGACTAATAATAGCAAGTTGTATTTTATTGCCATCACTCCTACTACGAATAAACCATTTTCTTATATTGAAACACATACGTATAGTACATATACTGTAATTTCAGATGTTTCTAATACTTGAATCATGTGGGTAGTTCATCAGAAATATATTATTCCATAAGTCGATACCACTCAATTAAATATATTAAAGATTATGAATCTTTAATATAATTTTTATCGTCTACCGTTTGTATATTAATAAATTACTTGCATACTCTCTAGTTGTTGAGCAAGCTCGGGTAAGAGAAATTATGTGTAGTATTGTTAATATATTGACTAGATGAGATAAGATAACTATATGTATTTGTTGAGCAAACTCACGGTACATATACTATACCTAGGTCGTTGCAAAATGATAGGTATGAGTGAATAATCGCTTTTGATTTGTTGAGCAAACTCAAGGTCAAAATAAGATTAGGATAAATACAACATGTTAGAAGTTGTATATGATACAACTGATAAAGTGTTATCCATCGTTTGTGGGCTTATGATTTGTTGAGCAAACTCGATGTCAGAATCCTAAAGCAAGCGAGTTATAACACTCATAATAGAAGTCAAAAGGTTTATATGTTTTTTCTTAGGGTTTTGAGAAACATAAATGTCTAGTGGGAGCCTTATTAGGAAAATGAAATGGTAACATTTAACTTTTGTAACATTGTAAGAACATCTACTGCAACGACCCATCTTATCGACCTTTAGTAATCGACACTAACACATCCACATTATTCACGTGTTGAATATCCAAGTGCCGGAAAGATAGATTGTTGAGGTGAAAGAAATAGAAGATAAAACAGAATCTCACATCATGACGAGAAATATATATAATATACGCATGATCTTTACCAAAAAGAAATCATTTTTATTATACACAACACAAATTAGAGTACACTAACATTTCATCAATCCTAGACAGTTATAACAACCTGTCCATACAATTGCTGATGAAACATACAGAAAAGTAAGAACAACAAAATAGCAGAAAATATAAGATACATGAATACGTCTTGGAAAATCCAGCTTGTCTCCTGAAAGCTCCAAAGTATCCAGTTAAAGCTGGAAAATATGCTCGGGTTGATCCAAGCATTATCGGAAAACAACGCTCGGGTCAGTCTGGTAAAACCATCATGAGAAACAAAATCAAATGGATTCTTAATATTCAATAAACTTTTCAAGATAAAGGTGTCCTATAAGACCACACCGCACATAAACACGAATAGGTTTTTACCTTACGGATAACCAAAACATTATATCAGAAAATCCACTAATATTATAATAATGTATAAGGGTGAAAATAATAATAATCAAGTAGCTGTGATGCTCATGAGTGTACATCACAACAATATTAGGTATATAATCAAAAACCGATAAGGCGCGTTCGCTAATTGTGTAGGATTCCATGGAGGTGCTCTTAGTACTTTGAGAAACGGTCCTCATGCACAAGGATTAGAGGTATCCTTCCGAAGCAGCATACATCCCTAGTGATGTACCATACGAAGAACATAGCTGGTCTTGCTAAGATCGAATGCATCACTCCATACATGCACAAACAATTGTAGGTAACGTCTAGGTGGAGTCGATTGCACCCTATGGGTTTTCCAACCCTACTGGCCATGCCTCATATATCTGGTTCTATTCATTACCGCTGATGAGGCTATGTCCGGCATTCCATCTCATGCATCGCCATCAAAACAGATCATAGAATCCCACATGGATTCCAATACCCCAACAGGTCTCACAATCGCACATGAATTCCCACATCTAAAATAGATCATGGAATCACACATGGATTCCCATACCCCAATGGGTCTCGGAACCACACATCGATTCCAACATCTCAATATATTACGAAACTCCTCCATAGAACCGTATATTTTGGAGTGGTTACAGTATGAGTCATCTCTTATGAGTACACTCTCCCGCTTACCGGGCTCCCCAAAAACCAATCGTTAATTTCCGGAATGCTCAATACCGGTTCTTTAGGAAATAATCAGACAATACATAAGAGCGGGGATCACCCCCTAATTGTTTAAGTGGACGGGTCTCCTTATCATTTATCCTAGAAGAACAAAATGAGTTTATACATACAGTATAGCACTACTGACAGTAACTGTACTATATAATCCCCGTGTTTCTCCTAGATATTTCCAAAGTTAAAATCCTTCGGTGTTAAGTAGGGAATATTTCCGTACCATCAAAATTAAAAAGCATTACATATTTAGGCCAAGATTTTATTGTCGGTTATTTAACTATCAAATAATCATACATTTAAATAGAGATTACATTTCCCATAAAAACCACCAAGCCTCTTAAATTAATCTTTCATTAATTTAAAATCACCTTTCAAATATTTATGAAAATATTCATACACTTATCTCAACGTTATAAGTATATTCACAAAACCGTTCACTTTCAAAACTTGGGAAGCTTTTCCATGTACTTATAAAATGTTATAAGTATTATTTACAAAACATTCAAGAAAGATTTCTTATTTCAAAATAATATTCAGTGGATCAAAAAAATGTCATTTCAAATACAAACAACGATAACCCAAAACACCATTCCCTTTTATAAATCTCTTTATTTTATGAATATCTTCTTTATACATCTCCGAATCCTTTTACATAACTTATTTTATAAATCTTCAAGTTATTTTATAAAACCCTTTTTATAAATCTTTAAAACTATATATAAAACTTCTTTACAAATATCTAAAATCATTTATAAAACTCTTTTATAAATAACGAAAAATCATTTATTAAACTTTTTAAGTCACTACAATTCCATTAATAAACCATAAATTATTTAAATAACTTTAGATAACAAATTATTATTAAACACCCTTCTATATAATAATCTTTAAACCTCATTCCAAATAATAACTTTAGGATCTCATTAATAATATAATAAATTAATTTTAAACATTATTATTATATATATAAGTTAACTTCAAACAATATCAATATAATAATTAATTAATTTTAAAACATTATTAATACAATAATCAATTAACTTTTAAATAATATGAATATGATAATTAATTAACCTATAAATAAAATTAAATAACTTAAATCAATATAATTAAATAACTTTAATTAAAATTTAAAGTATAGGTAAATCACTTTGAATAAATAATTAAAACATTCTAAGACAATAATTAAATAACTTTAAAATAATAATTAAATAACTTTTAATAATCATATTAATAAAGTAATTTACTTTAAATCATTATTAAAACAATTATTAATTATCTTTAAACCATTATCAATAAATAGTTATTACCTTTTAAATCGTATTACTAAATAATAATTATCTTTAAAACCTTATAATATATAATAATTATTTTCAATTTAACTTTCAAATCAATAATTAACTTTTCAAATTTAAAAGAGGCCTAACGATAACAATGGTATTTAAACAAGCTATTGTATCATTCAATTTAACTTTCCAAGTTAATTACTGACATTTACGTAATCAACAACTTCGTAAACAATTAACCATCACTGTAACGACCCTGAATTTTTGAACATTTGAAATAGAATATTTTATTGAATTTAAATATTTGAATGTTGATTTAACCTGAATTTCAAATGTCTCTGTTTATTTGGCGATTAAATTATTGAATTTAATTATTAAATCTGGGTAAAAATTTGAATCTTCAGTTTTAAGCTGATTAAAAATATTTTCAAGGCTTTGAAAATTTATATTGAAAATTCTGAAGGTAATCGAACTTTCAGAATTGAATTTGAAACTGTTTTTTTTCAGTTTTGAATTTTATCGTTTAAATCGATATTTAAAAATAGCGTTCTGGGGCACATTCTCGGAATTCGACGAAACCTGTTCCATTGGATTCGTAATATTGTATTATTATCGGATTTCAATTTTCGTGGTGATCGGAGTTGTTGTGTGAGCATACGATATATAAACGCGCTGAAATTTATATCGAATTCAATATAATAACTGGTCCAAAATGTTATCTTTCCTAGACGATCGAATTAGGACTCGAGACCTTTTCCATTGTGTTCGTAATAGGGGTATAACATTATAAATGCCTGGCGGCATGCCTTGATAGGAAGTCAAAATTTTAGATGGTGATTTCGAGACGATTTGATTTGAAAATTTAATTTTAAATAAATAAATAATATAATTGCTTTGGTACTGTTGCAAATCTATGCAGACACGTAAAGGAATTTTTAAAACACGTGTTCAACTGGGTTAACACGCGTCCTCTAAAAATCACTTCTTTCTCGTTCTAGTTAAAACCGAGACAATCTCGTTTTCTATCTCCATTCCTTTAATTTCCTTCAGAGATAATAAGAATAAAAATAAACTGTGGTTTAAAATTTTTATGGCCGAACATAAGAAATTTCTTAGCAGCTGGGATAACGAAATCATTTCGATTTCGAAAATCGCGAGATCCTCTCCTATCTTCACCCTTTTCAGTTCGCAAACCATTAAATCACGGCCCCTTGTTCGTAAACCAAATCAACGAAGAGAAATTGAAGTGCCTAAACAGCGAACGCAATCACTTCCATACCTTACAAGCTTCCTCGATTTCGCCAGGAAGTCGTCGTCGAGTCACCTTATAACTTCAGAAATCCCGATGTCGTACAAGCGCAGTTCGAGGCAATCGAGGGTAGGATGGCAGTCGCGATTTGCTGCAGGGCTGGATCGCGGTCGGAATCGTGAGGCGACGTGAGCTCGAGCACGTGGAAGTGGACTCGCGTGAGAAGCTGGGGGGTTCGAGGTTACTGTGCCTTCGGGCTTTGCTCGTGACCGTGATGACGAAGGTGGTGGGGTACTTGGCGATGACTACGTGCGCGTGAATGTGAGGGTAGGCCGAGATGCTCAATAGTTTGGGTTCTGAGTCAACCAATTTGGGAAACTTTTAAGGTATATTTTTCTTTTTTAATGTATATGTTTATATATTCACAGAGAAGAAAAATTTATATGATAAAATAATAATAGTAAAATATACATAAAACTCTTTATCTTCAAAGATATGTATTTTAATTATACAGTGAAAGGAATAATAATTTAAATATCAATATGTATATATAAAAAAGTAAAGTTTATTTTGTAAATTCATGTATATAGATATTAGAGAGAAGTTGTATGCAGTAAAATTTTATACATACAATGACTTATAATATGCAGATTTCTGGCAATATATATATATATATATATATATATATATATATATATATGAAGCAGCTAGGGTTTTGAAAATTATATGTTAAGTTTAAAACAGGAAATAAATCAGTAGTTAATGAAAATATAAAATGGAAATTTAGTTTTAAATTTAAATTTTTAGTTAAACAAATTTATTAAAAGAAACTGGTTTAAAATAAAATATTGGGATAATTACAATTACCAAATGAAAATTTATAGTTAGATTTAATTCGAATATTAATACAGTGTATAATTGTTTATACAAGGTTTAACAATCAAGAAAAACAATCTGGATTGGAAATGGATTGCGAATAAAAGTAAAGGTGAGATCTTCTCACTCGAATGTAAAGTTGATTTTACAGTTATTGATTGATTGCTTGATGTTTGGATGTGATATTAGATATAGTAGGATATATCTATATATATAGCAATATATATATATATATATATTGGCATATGTATATATTGCATTTGTTGATTTCCCGCATTGTATAGCGGATGAGACCCTATTGCGTCGTTAGTAAGCGGATGATATTTTATAAAATCCCATATACCGCGATATTCCACCTCGAAGTGGAATTGGTATTGTGCTAACATCAGTGGATGCAGGGAAACAAGTTGGAGGGATCCAACTGGATTCCTCAAAATGGTTAGAATATTATTTCATATGTGAATGATGTGATTTATTGATAATCTGTGGATGATTTATTGATAATTGAAATTGCTGAAGGCTAAAAATTTAGCCGAATGTATTTTTGGTATCGTTGGATACCAGAAATGAATATAAATTGGATTTTGAAATTTAAGTGGAAAATTTTAAGTGAATCTATTTTTAAGAATTGAAATTATTGAAAGAAGGAATTTTAAAGTATTAAAATTTGATTTTCGAAATCTTACCGAATAAATTCAAAAATATGGAAAAAATGAGTTTTGAATAATATTGTTTCAAAAGTTGAAGAATTCATTTAGAAATGGAATTTTGAATAATTTGGAAAGAACAAAGGAATTTATTTAAAAGTGATAAACTTTTAGAAATCAATTTGAAATTGATTTGGTATTGGAAAATGAATTTGGAAATTTATTTGGAGTTGAAAATAAATTTAGAAATCAAATTTATAATTAATTTGGTAATGGAAAATAAATCATTGGAAAATTTATTTGAAATTGATTTAGTGTTTGAAAAAAAATGAATTTGGAAGTCGATTTGCAAATGATTTGTTATTTGGAATTAAACTTATAAATAAATTGGCAATGTTTTGTTCTATTGGAATAAAACTTACGTTTGCATTTGTAATCGATTTGATATTGAAATAAAAATTTAGAAATCAATTTGAAAATTGATTTGATGTTAAAAATGAATATTTTGAAATGTAAATTCAAAATGGAATTTATGAAATGAAAAGGGGAATTTGTTTTAAAAATAAACACTGATTTATTTTTAAGTGTGAAAGTAAATTTACGAATTTTGAACGTAAATTTGAAATAAATCGATAAGGATTTATTTAATTGGTTTAAATGGACCGTTTTGAAGTGAAAGTGTATTTTCACTATAAAGCCGAGTATATTTTCCAAAGTGGCTTTTGAAATATAAATTAAAAGTTCTAAGTGGGTTTTTAAAAGATATATTTGGAAATATATTCCGTGTGAGGAAATTGATTTGAAATTTATTTTCAAAAGTTGAAAGGTGAAAAGTAATTTGAAATTGATTTTCAAATATGAAGCGTGGGAAAGAAAAATATATATCTCATGAAGATATTTTGAAAATAAATAATTTGGAAGAATTATTTAAATCTGATGATTGTTGTGAATATTGTTGATAGTTAAATCACCGACTATCAATATTGCCTTTGAAATGACACTTGATTTGTTTTTCAAAACAAACGCTTATTATTCGGTTTAGCCGGGAATGGACCTTTGTGTCAGATAACCCATTCTGAATAATGATACGACAATATGGATCGTATTGGAGACAGATGATGAAGACCGGGTATTTGTGAAAACGATAGGATGACCTATCGATTGTCTCTGCACCGTTAGCTACGGTATAGAGATTTCCTTTGTGATGGGAAGTTTTATCGGGATTGTGAATATCCGGATTGCAAGGGCTTCTTCGGAAGTGCCTTCGGTTCTGTTCGAACCCGGAACAGACTTGTATGGTTACGTGTCTGACATTACGTTTTGAGGTATAAAGCCGATTTATTTCAAATACATTTCTATTGGTGGCGGAGAAATTATTCTCTTAGCTTAACACCCTTCTCTGAGACGTACGAGCTCAGAGGTTATGTAGTTGAAGGTTATCAGCGATATATTCCCAATTTGGTAATGTGGCATGTTGAGTGTTGCTGTAATGATGATCATTTATTTGATCATTCGTGATCAAAGCGTGGCTTTGTGAAAAAGCGTAGCTTTGTGGACGAGACTTCGTCAGGGCCTCAACAACCCGGAAATGGTCGAAACAGGAATGTTGCGGCAAGGTTATGAGGGTCGCGCCCTTTAGGGTATGTCATTTCCTTCTGGAAAGGGGTGGTATCATGGTATGGAGCCCAGATACTTACTCATGTGGACACACTTTATTTATTATGTGTGATGTGGTTATCGAACGCTCGGATAAAGGTCCCAAGGACCGGGTGATGACATATTCGTGAGTCACCTAGTTACAGGTGTAACCCGGCCTTGTTTGGCAGAGAGCAGTTTATCTCTCTGAACGTCTAGCCATAGGCGATCCCATTCGGTAGTAGGAAAGGAAGTTCCTTAGCCTGACCATTTGTTGGAAATCCATTTCCCAATACGAAATTGTACGGTTTTAGTTGTAGAACCTGCCATTTACTTATGGTGGTCACCACTGTTTAGATGGTAGCTATAGTAGGCATATGATACTGGTCGTATGCTGGCTAAGATTAATATTATACTTTCGAAATGTTTTCTACACTAGACATTAATAATAATATCCAATGATTGGCGTAGTATGCATCTTTGACTATCATAAGAAGAAATCTCCTCCAATTCTGCGTTTGCATTGTGTGTGTGGCGGGAGGTCTTATGGTAGTTTCATTTTACAAAAGCATTGCGAATCTCTTTTATTCTGTTTGTGAAAATAACTGTTTTACGATCTCACACCAGTCACCATGACTGACTCGGAGTTTATTGTTCCCTTCTAAACTCTGGGTGCCCATAATTTTCCACACGGGCAGCCTAGAGTTATTTTTATCAGGATATTCTGGATATTCTGGAGCTTTGGGGATAAGTTGAATGGCGAGACGTACTTCCGTACTTGTTATTTATTTCCGTTGTGTATTCTGTATGAGGACAAGTTTATATAACTGTCCATTGTTGTATTGAGTTGTATATTGACTCTGATGTGATGTAATGTATAAACTGATATAGTTCTTTGTTTAAAAGACTAGTGATTATTTATTATATATTGTTCCGCTGCGAATGTGAGATTCTAATATTGTCTCTGTTTCTATTTTTCTATTCTTTCTTTTCTTCTGTCTTCTTCTACCTCTTCTTTTTAACCCTAATGGTTCGGTT
This sequence comes from Allium fistulosum, assembly GCA_030737815.1. Classification (NCBI taxonomy): domain Eukaryota; kingdom Viridiplantae; phylum Streptophyta; class Magnoliopsida; order Asparagales; family Amaryllidaceae; genus Allium; species Allium fistulosum. The sequence goes on along the minus strand of CM060901.1, from coordinate 84,840,266 downwards.
TTCCGGCATTCGATTGCGCAGCATTTGATACAGTGGACGTATTAATGTCGACTTTCGAGCGTCGAAAAATCGCATCGTTACATGTGGTATCAGAGCATCCGGTTAAGCGACAACCCTTGGCTCTGTTGGGTGTTACTCATTAGAGATAGAGTCAGTAGTACTCTAGAATGAGTTGAGTGTAATAATAGATATGAGCGCGTATTTGTTAGTGAATATAAAATTTGTTTTATATTGTGTTGACTTATCGGTTGATTGTTTATAGATTCTGGTCGGTGCAGTCTGGCCAACTATAATCGATAGGGGTTTCTAAACTCTTAAACAAGATAAACTGACACGGTATTGTTTTAAAATAGGGTAAATAAAATAATTTTGCCCAAAACTATTTTTGTATAGAAAAGAAATGATTTTCTATGAATTATCATAGTATATGGATGTTTGGTTGTTAGGAAAAGATAATATTGAATTATTATCACTGTTATATGGAAATTGAATAAGAAATTAAAATAATAACCAAAGATTTGAAGATAAATTCATTTAACGAATGAAAATTATAAATATGAATTGCAAATATAAGGAAATAGAATTCCAGAGAGTATTTGAAATAAAATTCATCAATGGAATGTAAATAAGTTGATAACTTATAAAATATATGAAATCTGATTGGAATGATATTCAAATTGAAAATGAATGAATTTGTGAATGAATGAATAAATTTGCAATTGCAAGTGCAAGAAAATGAAATTGAATGTTAAAAATTCGTTTTGAATATTGTTAGTAAATGAAATTCAAGATGAATATTGGAAATTTAATTTGATTTGTGATAAATAAAATGAAGAATGAAATTGATAATGCAAGATTGAATGAAAACGGAAATGAAACTGATATGAATTGAGTTAGAATTAGTTTAAAATGGTTATGAGTTCAAGTGATATTTTATTTACATAAATTTCGTCGAATAGCATAAAATTTTGTTTGTCGCTTGATGTAAACAAGATATATAAATTCTATGGCTTAATAAAAACAAATAGAATTGATTTTGGAATCGATTGAAATGAACATAAGTTGTTTGGAAATAGAAATGAATTGAATTGAATGGAAGGAAATAAATTGAACTGTGGGAGATGGGCTGTATGGTATTGGGTTCTGGTTGGGGATAGTTGTAGAACTTGCATTGTAGGTTGTAGATGAAGTTCGAATTCTATAAATTTTTAATGAAATTTGTTTCTTAAGTTGAAAATTTCTACACTACAAAGTACCATAGAAATGCACAGTAAATCTTCATTGGTAATTATTGACTGAAATAAACACAGAGAAAAATAAATACTGAAAACAGTGAGGAAATAATGTATAAGTTCAAAACAATGTAAAACAACCAAAGTTACAATGTAAAATAGACAAATGCAATGGTTGCTAATGGTATGGAATGTAGTAGTAAGCAATTTAAATTATATTGAAACTTTATGAATTGCAAATGGAAATGATTTTTTGATCTATGGCTAATGAAATCTATATAATTGTTATTGAAATAAGTGAACTGTTAAATAGATTTCTTATATTTGTCACTTACCTGTTTAAATTAGTAAGTGCAGGTTTTTGAAGCCGTTTGGCTGCATTTTTGGTTGCGCAATAAGCTAATAAATAAACCGCTTTGCTTGAAATGCTAAAAAGGTACGCCTACGCAATAAAAATTAGGAAATATGAAATATTTTTATGCTTTTCCGACCGAGTGGGTCGATGTATATATATTTATATCTTTTGTCAAATTGCAAAAGCTCCTCCGTACAAAGGAGACTCCGCCAAAATTTTCCGAAAATTTTGAGAGTTAGAAAAATTTGGAATTTTTGAAAATTTTTCACTTAACGACAAGTGATTTCAAATTGAATTTGAGATAAAGGTAAATGAAACTCAATATTCAGAAATAGAAGATGAATCGAATTCAAGTAAAATTTGAAATGGAAATCTGAATGAATTTTTTTGGAAATAAGAGTATTGGAATTTGAATAAATTCCAAATAGAATTGAAATTGTCAATTGAATTCAAATGAAATAGAAAATGCAAAGTTGAATGAATGTATAACTTTGTTTGTAAAGTGAAAATAAATAATTATATTGAACTTAAGAAATAAAATGGAGAAAATTCTTAAGTAAAATATGTATTTGGAATCCAATAAGAAATTTGGACATTATTGTTCAGTAAAGTATACAGGGATTGTAAAGGCTAAGAAAATGGAATTGGATTTTGATTTCGAAGATAAATTTGAATTTGCTCGGTAAAGGTATGTATTTGAATTTCAATATGCAATTTGATGAGATTCTGATTTTGCCATTTGGTATTTTGTTTTCTTTTGAGATCTGAGAGTCCGTAGGGACGTTTTGTAGTTGTACCGAGCTAGCCGCGCAAAGGAGACGCTGGCGAAATTTTTCGAAAATTTCGAGAGTTAGAAAATTTTTGAGAAATTTTGGATAATTCAAAATTTGAATTTAAATTTGAATTTGAATTGTGAAGTAAAATGAAGTTGTTTGAAACTATGAAAATGTTTGGGAATTTAGTTGAAGTGATAATGAATCTTTTGTGATAAAAGATTTGGGTTGATAAGTTAATAAAATTATTTGGTTTGGGAAAATAGTAAACGGGGATTAGGGAATTCTTCTTAACTTGTAATTTCGGGACGAAATTCTTTTAAGGGGGGAAGATTGTAACGACCCTGAATTTTTGAACATTTGAAATAGAATATTTAATTGAATTTAAATATTTGAATGTTGATTTAACCTGAATTTCAAATGTCTCTGTTTATTTGGCGATTAAATTATTGAATTTAATTATTAAATCTGGGTAAAAATTTGAATCTTCAGTTTTAAGCTGATTAAAAATATTTTCAAGGCTTTGAAAATTTATATTGAAAATTCTGAAGGTAATCGAACTTTCAGAATTGAATTTGAAACTGTTTTTTTTTTTCAGTTTTGAATTTTATCGTTTAAATCGATATTTAAAAATAGCGTTCCGGGGCACAGTCTCGGAATTCGACGAAACCAGTTCCATTGGATCCGTAATATTGTATTATTATCGGATTTCAATTTTCGTGGTGATCGGAGTTGTTGTATGAGCATACGATATATAAACGCGCTGAAATTTATATCGAATTCAATATAATAACTGGTCCAAAATGTTATTTTTCCCAGACGATCGAATTAGGACTCGAGACCTTTTCCATTGTGTTCGTAATAGGGGTATAACATTATAAATGCCTGGCGGCACGCCTTGATAGGAAGTCAAAATTTTAGATGGTGATTTCGAGACGATTTGATTTGAAAATTTAATTTTAAATAAATAAATAATATAATTGCTTTGGTACTGTTGCAAATCTATGCGGACACGTAAAGGAATTTTTAAAACACGTGTTCAAATGGGTTAACACGTGTCCTCTAAAAATCACTTCTTTCTCGTTCTAGTTAAAACCGAGACAATCTCGTTTTCTATCCCCATTCCTTTAATTTCCTTCAGAGATAATAAGAATAAAAATAAACTGTGGTTTAAAATTTTTATGGCCGAACATAAGAAATTTCTTAGCAGCTGGGATAACGAAATCATTTCGATTTCGAAAATCGCGAGATCCTTTCCTATCTTCACCCTTTTCAGTTCGCAAACCATTAAATCACGGCCCCTTGTTCGTAAACCAAATCAACGAAGAGAAATTGAAGTGCCCTAAACAGCGAACGCAATCACTTCCATACCCTACAAGCTTCCTCGATTTCGCCAGGAAGTCGTCGTCGAGTCACCTTATAACTTCAGAAATCCCAATGTCGTACAAGCGCAGTTTGAGGCAATCGAGGGTAGGACGGCAGTCGCGATTTGCGACAGGGCTGGATCGCGGTCGGAATCGTGAGGCGACGTGAGCTCGAGCACGTGGAAGTGGACTCGCATGAGAAGCTGGGAGGTTCGAGGTTACTATGCCTTCGGGCTTTTCTCGTGGCCGTGATGACGAAGGTGGTGGGGTACTTGGCGATGACTACGTGCGCGTGAATGTGAGGGTAGGCCGAGATGCTCAATAGTTTGGGTTCTGAGTCGACCAATTTGGGAAACTTTTAAGGTATATTTTTCTTTTTTAATGTATATGTTTATATATTCACAGAGAAGAAAAATTTATATGATAAAATAATAACAGTAAAATATACATAAAACTCTTTATCTTCAAAGATATGTATTTTAATTATACAGTGAAAGGAATAATAATTTAAATATCAATAGGTATATATAAAAAAGTAAAGTTTATTTTGTAAATTCATGTATATAGATATTAGAGAGAAGTTGTATGCAGTAAAATTTTATACATACAATGACTTATAATATGCAGATTTCTGGCAATATATATATATATATATATATATATATATATATATGAAGCAGCTAGGGTTTTGAAAATTATATGTTAAGTTTAAAACAGGAAATAAATCAGTAGTTAATGAAAATATAAAATGGAAATTTAGTTTTAAATTTAAATTTTTAGTTAAACAAATTTTTTAAAAGAAACTGGTTTAAAATAAAATATTGGGATAATTACAATTACCAAACGAAAATTTATAGTCAGATTTAATTCGAATATTAATACAGTGTATAATTGTTTATACAAGGTTTAACAATCAAGAAAAACAATCTGGATTGGAAATGGATTGCGAATAAAAGTAAAGGAGAGATCTTCTCACTCGAATGTAAAGTTGATTTTACAGTTATTAATTGATTGCTTGATGTTTGGATGTGATATTAGATATAGTAGGATATATCTATAAATATAGCAATATATATATATATATATTGGCATATGTATATATTGCATTTGTTGATTTCCCGCATTGTATAGCGGATGAGACCCTATTGCGCCACTAGTAAGCGGATGATATTTTATAAAATCCCATATACCGCGATATTCCACCTCGAAGTGGTATTGGTATTGTGCTAACATCTGTGGATGCAGGGAAACAGGTTGGAGGGATCCAACTGGATTCCTCAAAATGGTTTGAATATTATTTCATATGTGAATGATGTGATTTATTGATAATCTGTGGATGATTTATTGATAATTGAAATTGTTGAAGGCTAAAAATTTAGCCGAATGTATTTTTGGTATCGTTGGATACCAGAAATGAATAAAAATTGGATTTTGAAATTTAAGTGGAAAATTTTAAGTGAATCTATTTTTAAGAATTGAAATTATTGAAAGAAGGAATTTTAAAGTATTAAAATTTGATTTTCGAAATCTTACCGAATAAATTCAAAAATATGGAAAAAATGAGTTTTGAATAATATTGTTTCAAAAGTTGAAGAATTCATTTAGAAATGGAATTTTGAATAATTTGGAAAGAACAAAGGAATTTATTTAAAAGTGATAAACTTTTAGAAATCAATTTGAAATTGATTTGGTATTGGAAAATGAATTTGGAAATTTATTTGGAGTTGAAAATAAATTTAGAAATCAAATTTATAATTAATTTGGTAATGGAAAATAAATCATTGGAAAATTTATTTGAAATTGATTTAGTGTTTGAAAAAAAAATGAATTTGGAAGTCGATTTGCAAATGATTTGTTATTTGGAATTAAACTTAGAAATAAATTGGCAATGTTTTGTTCTATTGGAATAAAACTTACGTTTGCATTTGTAATCGATTTGATATTGAAATAAAAATTTAGGAATCAATTTGAAAATTGATTTGATGTTAAAAATGAATATTTTGAAATGTAAATTCAAAATGGAATTTATGAAATGAAAAGGGGAATTTGTTTTAAAAATAAACACTGATTTATTTTTAAGTGTGAAAGTAAATTTACGAATTTTGAACGTAAATTTGAAATAAATCGATAAAGATTTATTTAATTGGTTTAAATGGACCGTTTTGAAGTGAAAGTGTATTTTCACTATAAAGCCGAGTATATTTTCCAAAGTGGCTTTTGAAATATAAATTAAAAGTTCCAAGTGGGTTTTTAAAAGATATATTTGGAAATATATTCCGTGTAAGGAAATTGATTTGAAATTGATTTTCAAAAGTTGAAAGGTGTAAAGTAATTTGAAATTGATTTTCAAATATGAAGTGTGGGAAAGAAAAATATATATCTCGTGAAGATATTTTGAAAATAAATAATTTGGGAGAATTAATTAAATCTGATGATTGTTGTGAATATTGTTGATAGTTAAATCACCGACTATCAATATTGCCTTTGAAATGACACTTGATTTGTTTTTCAAAACAAACGCTTATTATTCGGTTTAGCCGGGAATGGACCTTTGTGTCAGATAACCCATTCTGAATAATGATACGACGATATGGATCGTATTGGAGACTGATGATGAAGACCGGGTATTTGTGAAAATGATAGGATGACCTATCGATTGTCTCTGCACCGTTAGCTACGGTATAGAGATTTCCTTTGTGATGGGAAGTTTTATCGGGATTGTGAATATCCGGATTGCAAGGGCTTCTTCGGAAGTGCCTTCGGTTCTGTTCGAACCCGGAACAGACTTGTATGGTTACGTGTCTGACATTACGTTTTGAGGTATAAAGCTGATTTCTTTCAAATACATTTCTGTTGGTGGCGGAGAAATTATTCTCTTAGCTTAACACCCTTCTTTGAGACGTACGAGCTCAGAGGTTATGTAGTTGAAGGTTATCAGCGATATATTCCCAATTTGGTAATGTGGCATGCTGAGTGTTGCTGTAATGATGATCATTTATTTGATCATTCGTGATCACAGCGTGGCTTTGTGAAAAAGCGTAGCTTTGTGGACGAGACTTCGTCAGGGCCTCAACAACCCGGAAATGGTCGAAACAGGAATGTTGCGGTAAGGTTATGAGGGTCGCGTCCTTTAGGGTATGTCATTTCCTTCTGGAAAGGGGTGGTATCATGGTATGGAGCCCAGATACTTACTCATGTGGACACACTTTATTTATTATGTGTGATGTGGTTATCGAGCGCTCGGATAAAGGTCCCAAAGGACCGGGTGATGACATATTCGTGAGTTACCTAGTTACAAGGGTAACCCGGCCTTGTTTGGCAGAGAGCAGTTTGTCTCTCGGGACATCCAGCCAGAGGCGATCCCATTCGGCAGTAGGAAAGGAAGTTCCTTAGCCTGACCATTCGTTGGAAATCCATTTCCCAATACAAAATTGTATGGTTTTAGTTGTAGAACCTGCCATTTACTTATGGTGGTCACCACTATTTAGATGATAGCTATAGTAGGCATACAATACTGGTCGTATGCTGGCTAAGATTAATATTATACTTTCAAAATGTTTTCTACACTAGACATTAATAATGATATCCAATGATTGGCGTAGTAAGCATCTTTGACTATCATAAGAAGAAATCTCCTCCAATTCTGCGTTTGCATTGTGTGTGTGGCGGGAGGTCTTATGGTAGTTTCATTTTCCAAAAGCATTGCGAATCTCTTTTATTCTCTTTGTGAAAATAATTGTTTTACGATCTCACACCAGTCACCATGACTGACTCGGAGTTTATTGTTCCCTTCTAAACTCTGGGTGCCCATAATTTTCCACACGGGCAGCCTAGAGTTATTTTTATCAGGATATTCTGGAGCTTTGGGGATAAGCTGGATAGCGAGACGTACTTCCGTACTTGTTATTTATTTCCGCTGTGTATTCTGTATAAGGACAAGTTTATATAACTGTCCATTGTTGTATTGAGTTGTATATTGACTCTGATGTGATGTAATGTATAAACTGATATAGTTCTTTGTTTAAAAGACTAGTGATTATTTATTATATATTGTTCCGCTGCGAATGTGAGATTCTGATATTGTCTCTGTTTCTATTTTTCTGTTCTTTCTTTTCTTCTGTCTTCTTCTACCTCTTCTTTTTAACCCTAATGGTTCGGTTTTCCGGCATTCGATTGCGCGGCATTTGATACAGTGGACGTATTAATGTCGACTTTCGAGCGTCGAAAAATCGCATCGTTACATGTGGTATCAGAGCATCCGGTTAAGCGACAACCCTTGGCTCTGTTGGGTGTTACTCATTAGAGATAGAGTCAGTAGTACTCTAGAATGAGTTGAGTGTAATAATAGATATGAGCGCGTATTTGTTAGTGAATATAAAATTTGTTTTATATTGTGTTGACTTATCGGTTGATTGTTTATAGATTCTGGTCGGTGCAGTCTGGCCAACTATAATCGATAGGGGTTTCTAAACTCTTAAACAAGATAAAATGACACGGTATTGTTTTAAAATAGGGTAAATAAAATAATTTTGCCCAAAACTATTTTTGTATAGAAAAGAAATGATTTTCTATGAATTATCATAGTATATGGATGTTTGGTTGTTAGGAAAAGATAATATTGAATTATTATCACTGTTATATGGAAATTGAATAAGAAATTAAAATAATAACCAAAGATTTGAAGATAAATTCATTTAACGAATGAAAATTATAAATATGAATTGCAAATATAAGGAAATAGAATTCCAGAGAGTATTTGAAATAAAATTCATCAATGGAATGTAAATAAGTTGATAGCTTATAAAATATATGAAATCTGATTGGAATGATATTCAAATTGAAAATGAATGAATTTGTGAATGAATGAATAAATTTGCAATTGCAAGTGCAAGAAAATGAAATTGAATGTTAAAAATTCATTTTGAACATTGTTAGTAAATGAAATTCAAGCTGAATATTGGAAATTTAATTTGATTTGTGATAAATAAAATGAAGAATGAAATTGATAATGCAAGATTGAATGAAAACGGAAATGAAACTGATATGAATTGAGTTAGAATTAGTTTAAAATGGTTATGAGTTCAAGTGATAGTTTATTTACATAAATTTCGTCGAATTGCATAAAAATTTGTTTGTCGCTTGATGTAAACAAGATATATAAATTCTATGGCTTAATAAAAATAAATAGAATTGATTTTGGAATCGATTGAAATGAACATAAGTTGTTTGGAAATAGAAATGAATTGAATTGAATGGAAGGAAATAAATTGAACTGTAGGAGATGGGCTGTATGGTATTGGGTTCTGGTTGAGGATAGTTGTAGAACTTGCATTGTAGGTTGTAGATGAAGTTCGAATTCTATAAATTTTTAATGAAATTTGTTCCTTAAGTTGAAAATTTCTACACTACAAAGTACCATAGAAATGCACAGTAAATCTTCATTGGTAATTATTGACTAATCACAACACTACAGTACACCGAAGAACAGATGACTACGGTCATCACCTCCTCCTTATCTCCAAGCTTGCTCTAGCCACTGTCGCCACCCTCATAGCCACCTGGATCACCAAAATTTAATTTTGAAACAAAAATTGGTCATCTTCTCCTCCACGACGAAACGAGCCACTAAAAATCACGCGAGAGCCACCAAAAATCATGGTTTTCCAAGGCGGTCATGTCCATGCCCTTTGCTCGACGATTTATGCCAGGCGAAAATTCGACAAAACTTGACTATTTACTGTTATTTACAGATATCTCTCGAATACTTAACGAAAACTCATGAAACTATTTTTAAAATAAACTATAGATCCAAACAAACATTTTCGTGTTGGAACTATATGATAATTATGGATAGATTTGGAGGAAATGATTTTTGAAGTAGAGGATGTGGTTTGTTTTCATTGTTTGAATGTTTATAGTAAGCTAGATGAAGAAAATGCTAACAAATCAATGGCAAGAAGACCAAATGAAGGAGAATGCTCTTCATATATATATATATATATATATATTGCTGCCTACTTCAAAAACATGGGGACCTAGATTCAAATCGAGGTCAAAATCAAGGGGGCAAGATTGTACAAAGGAAAACAATGGTAGATGTGGTGCAGAGGAACAAGGGAGGCATAGGTAGTGTACTGTGTGTACATATGGGTTTATATTGATTTTTAAAAGATTTTGAGTACCCCACTACACAATATCGCGTCCGCGTATGAACCACGAATGACATGAAATAAAAATACGATTGCGCACAATAATGTGACACGATCATGAACAAGAATAAAACACACTGGTTATCAAGTTCCGTTAAATTTTAAAAATACCAACGTTTGTCGTAAAATACGTCAAATAGAAATTCAAATTATTTTCAGATTAAAAATTATGAAAAAATTCTATAAATTAAATTAAAAATACGTTAGCGAAAATCGAACAATTATTTAAAACTCAGATTTTAATATAAAAACCCCAAATCGAATATTTAAAACTAATTAAATATTCTAAAAATTAAAGCGATAAAATTCCAAGTCATTACATCTACTATGCATAAATTAAACCGATCCAATTCAATAAATTTATGCATTTAGTATAATTTTTAAAATATTTATTAATTAGAATATACAAATGGATTAAATAAATATTGGCAAATACAAATACAACATATACTTACCAATAAATTTTGCATGTTGTCAATCCAAGATCCATGCTATAGCTTAATTATATGACTACTAAATATGTTCGTAACTTGGTCACTTATGTGTTCATTTACCTGACACTACTTATTGTCTTCAATGAGTATCGAACTCTAAAAGCAATTTAAGGATATGGATATTTAATCCATATGCAATCACATATAAATGTTATATGGAGAGCAATCATTATTCGTAATGTATGAAACTTTGATAAAATTAGTTCAATTGAAATGAGCAAATAAACTATAGTGCGAGAACGTGAATTCAATATGATTGATTACAATAAGGATCTTGTTGTGTTAGATGTAACAATAGACCAAGAGTACAGGAAAGATCTAAGAATTCAATCGCTGAAATGTCGTTTGACTGGTTTATGTAAATTGCAACTTATTTGATATCCTTAAACGCGAAGGATGATCAAATGCACTTTTGTAAAGAGTTCGTTACAATCTTGTGACGACCCACAATTCCATACCCTCTGAATCGATAATAAACCACACATGTCGACCCAAAGCGAACAGAATTGCAGATGATCATGAGAAAGAAAAGAGAGGGTGAGAAGAAAGAGAGAAGAAAGAGAGAAGAAAGAAGAAGAGAAGAAGAAGAGAGAAGCAGAACCAAAACAATATAGAATCTCACATCGCAGCGGAATAACATATAATATAGATCAATAATCTTTACAAAGAGAAACTGTAATATACATAAATCAATATCAGAGTACACAATAAGTAATCATCAGCTTGGACAGTTATAATAACCTGTCCTCACAAATGCTGATAATTGACAATATCAATGCAATGCATTGGAAAAATAAACAGATACGTGACATAAAGACCTCCAGCTCGCCTGTTGAAGCTCCAAAAGCACCAAATCTAAACTTGTAAATATACTCGGTCTGACCAGAGCATTGAAAGAAAAGAACGCTGATCAGTCTGGTAAACCAGCGTGAGAAAAACACACCTCAACTGAATTTATAAAGTTATCAAAACTTTCCCTTTATCAAAACAAAAGGTATCTTGTAAGACCACGTCCACACATAAACACAGACGGCTTTTCCCTTACGATAACCAAAACATTTTCATATCAAATCATGTTATATTATAATAGTGTCTATTATACAAATAATAATCAACATAGCTGAAATTGTTACGTTTATTAAATTCCAGCAATACTAGGCTATACAAACAAAATGGCAGGCACGTAGTAGATTTTGGATTTCCATACAAATGACTAGGTGAAGTGACTACCTTTCCAAAACTCAGTACACCTCCAGAGGGATGTACCTAGGGTCCAGATACTGGGCGCCTAAATCAATACAAGACCGGCCTACCCCTCGCTGGATAGTACTGAATATGTCATCACTCCGGTCGTTACCGACCTAAAATCCATGGCCACAAGCATACATCAATAATAATCAGATACACGACATCATATCGTGTAAAGATATATCTAGAAGAGTGATGACATCTCCTAATGGGAGCGACCTATTTTAGCCTTGCTGCTTCTATCCCTGTTTCAGTCATTTTCTGGGGAGTGAGGCCAAAAGAGGTATCGATTACCTTTCACATATCACATATCACATCATCATCTTTGAATGCCACATTGCCATTTCCGTTGACTACTAATTGCCTTCCACAAAAATACAACTCTTGAACTCGTATGTCTCAAGGAGGGTGTTAAGCTAAGAGAAGTTGCCTTCTCCGCCACCACATGATGTACGTTTGTAAAACCAATGTATGTAATCTTAGAAATGCAATGTCAGACACTCGTCCATACAAGTTGTCCAGGAACAGAACAAACCAAAGGTACTCTCCTACCACATCCTATAAGATTAGTAGTGACAGCCCTTGCAATGGATATTTCATAATGAAGAGAATATTGTTACTATATGTATATTAGGATTTTAACCTCAAATGATCAACAAGCAGTCCTTCACTATGAAAATCCTAAATATCAATATCATCCACCAACCTGCACAATCGTCGCATATATGTTGGTCCGAAGTGGTTCTCAGATAAATCTGATCCCGGTCTCTTCGCACCATCAACACAAAAGCGTTTCTCAATTTCATACAGAAACCAATTCTCGTAGACTTATCATGTTTCCAACTTTCAACTTGCTATACTTCGGCCAAGAAGGAAACTCGATAGATTGGAGTAATCACTCCGCACTACACGAATCAACATTCTCAACAAAAACGATAATCAAGCCTACACAGTCAGTTACGTACTAAGTGTACGACTAATTAGTTTCTACATCAAGTTGAGAAACTAAAATGACCAAATTTGATAGTCGGTTATTTAACTATCAAAGCAACAAACAAAATCTAGCACATAAGTAGTCACTGGGCCTGATTTTATTAATCGTTTATAAATCAAATCACATTCCAATTATTCACTTCAAAATATCTTTAAAAAGATAATATTCAAAACCATTTCACTTATTGGATATTTGGAAAACATTTCATAACTTATTTTAATAATAAGTGAATTAACAAATCATTTCATTTCAACACTTAAAATATATTTCATATACATAATTCAACTATTAAGCATATATGCAAATCTTTAAGGAAAACATTCTTCAAAACATATGTTATTTGGATCAAAACGAATGTTGCGTAAAATATCGTTACGACAACCCAAAAAAAATACTAGTATAGGGATTCAACTAACTATATTTAATATTTCCTTTTGATAATCATTTACTATAACAATAGTGTTATAGTACATGCCTTCCTTACTTTTCACGAAAACGTCTATTTCAACAATAAATGTTGAAATCTATGTTTTCGATATTCAACACAATTTATTTCACTTTTCAAAACCATTTAAACACCATTTATAAATATCACTTGCAAAAAATTTTCTTAATAGATTATTCACTTTGAAAACGTGAATATAATTCTTTTATAAACTTCCATATTTAACCTATCAAATTAAGTTGATTTCACCTTTATGAAACAATGTTATATATCTTGTTTCTATTTTATAAAAACTCCCGTTTTGTATTCACTTATATTTATAAAATTCTATTTTGTAAATCCATTCTTTTCTAAATTTCATTTGTTATAAAAATCCAATTATAAACTCTTTTCACAAAAATCTAATTTAATTATAAAAATACATTTATAAAATATTGACTTCAAATCCAATATAAAATATTGGTTCCAAATCCAATTATAAAACTATTCATCACATTACAATTTCAAATCCAATAATATATATATATATATATATATATATATATATGTTTGCACCAAAATTGGTCACAAACACCATATTGCCAATGAAAGCACCCGTTCACGATCACAGATCACAAAGAGCAAGTATGTAGAGAGTATAAATATGAAGAACACTCAAAATTTAAAAGGAAAGTAGTAGAAATACAAGATTTATAGTGGTTCGGCGTTGAAGCCTACGACCACTTTGAAGAGTTGCTGTTTTATTGATTATAACTCACTGATTATAGAGGCTTACAACAGTACAACCAAATTACAACAATGATTCTGGCAGAGTATCAGCGTAGAAGCACCAAAAGATCCCTTTTCTGAAGCTCATGGACTGCTATTTATAGGTGTAGGCTGCAAATATCTCACCCAGATTTCGGAAGACTCCTTCTCTCACGTGGGTGGGCCCACGTGATCGATCCCCTGACATTTTGACTCGATCCATGATCGATATGTACCCAATTCGTATCGATCCAAAATTGCTCTTTTTTGGTTGGGATCGATCATGGACATTCTTGAGGTTGTACACAAGCTCCTATGAAAATTTGGTGGCATTTGGACTTGTAGATTGTGAGATATGATCGATGCAAGTTTGGGTTTGTTGTATGCTGCTGAACTCGTATCGATACGCTCGTGTCGATCTCGTTCGTGTCGTTTCTAAGCATGTGATGGCCAATGACGTGGCGCTATCTCCCATGATGGATCCACTTTTCATGCTGAGTGACCGAGTCTTCCACTTGAACGTGTTTCCTTCATATCGTTCTCATGAAGTTGCTTTTTATCGATCATCTAGTTAGCTGTTCGTATCGATCCATCACGTATTATCACATCGATCACTGGCCGATCGATACGAATAATCTACATGGGTGGGTCGATACGAAATGATAATTTTTTTATGGATACAAAGCGGCCTGATTTCGATTTTTAGTGGCATGCTTCGTATCGATTTATGGTTATTCTCTTCGTATCGATCCGTGGCCATCGTTTCATATTGATCATTTGACTTATCGATACGAAGTGCACAGAGACGGAATCGATATGAATCAAACAATTCAGTGTACTTCGTATCAATGCCTGGATTCATATCGATTACAGTGGGCCACTTCGCATCGATGGGAAGTATTAGTCTCGTATCGATCTATTGGATGATCGATACGAACTAGTTAGGTGGAGAGATCGATATGAATCGCGTACAAATGGAATCGATACGAAACGTTAACTGTCAATGGATACGAAGAGGACCGAACATGATGGACACGAAATAGAGCAAACATTCATGGGTAGGAACTAGAGTAAACACTGATGGATACGAAACGATGGCTTTTCTCTTGATTTTGATCGATCCATATCTTGAGCATACGAACTCTGATTGACTTGAAATTTGGAACGTTGACTTTTATAGTTTTGCTTGTCATACCATATCGATTGTAGCCCAATCCGGACTCGGGTAAATTTTGTCAGTATCCATAGCGAACTCGTGTATAACCGATCTTCGGGACCGATTGTCTTCGGTTTCCAGTCAATTCTTTGTTGTCACGACCTTGCAAAAAGGCGGGATAACAATATATATATATATATATATAAAACATCGTTTTAAAAGCTATTATTCTTTTTAAAATATACTTTTATAAAACCATGCTAAATCTCTATTTCAAGTATTTCACAAACTATAAATTTAATAACTTCAAAAATCCCACTTTTATTTATTTCTCTAAAAACCTTCCTTTTAAATCCATTCAAATTATTAAAACGTATATATTTCCAAAATCACTTTGAAATCCATTTTTAAACAAAAACATCATTTTATTATTTTGAAATTCCAAAATATGTCCCAATGCTACAACGACACTAAATAAGGTGATTCACATCAATAACATCAATCATGGCATCCATCACATCAAACATCATGTAATACAGCATATATAACAATATGTGTAAATAAAATCGACAATAGTAAGGAATCCTGTGGGATCCCTCCAACTTGTAACCTGCAACAAATATGCATATGAAAATATGTACAATGTCTGCTTCGAGACGGACGCACATACAAAGGGTCATCCGCTCATACATGGGAACGTATAGGGTCACATCTGCTCCAATAGGCAAGAGTATATCAGACTACTATAATATAACATCCAATACATATACATATACATATACATATACATATACATATACATATACATATACATATATATACATATAACATCCAACAGTCATCAAAACAGCATAATAAAAATATTCCTACATATATAAAAATATAAGCGGGACAGAGAGAGTGAGTTTTACTCACTTTGCTTGCAGTCACCGCTGCAGCGTTTACTCCAATAAAAAATTAAACGAGCGTTTAATTTTAACCAAAAATTTCAACAGCTCCAAATCCATCCAAACCAGCTCCATAGTGTAGTATTTTCAGATATGAACCAACACAACTCGTTTTACTCAAATCCGACCTCGTATGAAGAAGTTACGCTGTTTTAAACATTTGAATTATATAATATAATTAACGTTTAAACTAATTACAGTTATTAACTAAAATTAATCACCCTCTAATTACCTTCCCTCATGCACGCACCCAGATCGACATCGAACCCATTCACGCGACCACGTTCATTTGGTTGCCGTGGCCTCCATCGTCAACCGGAAGTCGATCAACTATCTCCACCGAACACGCCCACCTTACCTCCACCTACGGCCGTTGACCGGCCTCGTCTAGCGCTGCCTCCAGTGCGCGAAACCCCATAGAATGCAGCTCGTTCGGAGAGACATTGTCATCGATTGACTTTGTTTTAGATGATCATGACCGTTGGATCGAAATATCGTGCTGAGCTCTACAACTTTCTAGTTGGGAGTTTTAGGTAATAATCGACGGATTTGCCAAAAATTGAGAAGGAAGGTTGGTGATTTCTGGCCTTTAATTTGATGGTGGTGGCTGGCTATTTCTCTAGGGTTAGGGTTCTAAAGTGAAGGGTATGGGTCCTCTATTTATAGGCAATCTTAAAACACTGTCACTCGAAAAAAATCCCGAACTCCAATCGAGGCATGCCGCCTACGTTCATAATGTTTTACCCCTATTCCGAACACAATGGAATATATATTGGGAGCCAATTCCATCATATTTGGAAGGTAAGTTTTTTAATATTTTATTTAAATTTCCTTTAATTAATTTCTATGCGTTTCAGCTTTGCACGACCAAAACGTAAGTCTGATTGACACGAAATTTGAAATCCTATAATAACTCACTATTACGGATCCAATGAAACTAGTTTCGTCAAAATCCAAGATAGTGTCAAAAATGACTATTTTTACACGTTAATTTAATTATAAAATTTCCAATTTCTGTTCATTCACTTTTAATTCAATTTTAAAAGCTCACTAACTCCATTTTAATTCAAATAAAATTTAAATCAACTTTAGAAATCATTTTCATTCACTTTAGATTCCAGATTCAATTATTTAATCTGTTTAACTTATAAATCTTACTTTTAAATATTTAAAATCAATTAAATATTCTAATTTCAAATGACTGAAAAACTGGGTCGTTACATTCTTCCCCCTTTAAAATAATTTCCTCCCCGAAATTACTAAGTAAGAAAGATGCTAAAACTCCATTAACTTTCAAAACCAATTAGTTGAAATAGATTATCAAATTCTTTTAAGTGTTTAACCTTACCTCACAAATGCAAATTTTTATAAAAACTTTCCTAAGTCTTCAAATCCATTCATAGTTATTAAGTAATATTATTTCAAATTATAACTCAAAATCAAATTTTAGTTATAAAAAATTTTCCAAAATTTTCAAAAAAATTCGCTAGTCTCCTTTGCGCGGTTCGATCGTAGTAAAATCAATATATATATATATATATATATCACAAATATAAATCTCATCTTCGAGGATGAGGCATCCCGTAGGGAAAAAATATAAAAGTATGATATGTAATCCGAGATATGCACCTTATATATTATTAGTGAGCATATATATGCAATATAGCACGAAAGCGAGCTCCAAATGCAAAGCAACACCATCCGCACCTACTAAACACTCAATAAACAATAAGTACATGTATATATGGAAAGTAATATCAATATACAACATATACAACACATACTATACAACAATTATATGCAAATGAAACACCAGCAAACAATGAAACCATTAATAACTAACATTCAACTAATATTACCAAATCATTGTACATTCATTTCTCATTATTATTCATAGAATTGGTTTTTTAATCTATTCACATTCGATTCATTAATACTGGATTTTACTAACATCCATTTATTCATATTCAATTAGTTTACATTCACTAATTTACATCCAAGTTAGTTCACTTTCAATTCAAATCAAATTCAATTCTATTTAGATTCACTTTACTTCCAATTTGAATTCAGTTATTTAGCTTTCAAGTTCATTGATTCAATTTCATTAACATTTAATGAATTTCTATTCAATTAACTAACATCCAACTAACAACCAATGCATATCCAACATAACAAAATTTGGTTAATTTTTACTCAAACATTCATATTTACTTCGTTTACATTCAATTTGGTTTAACATATTTAATTCTAATTGGTTTATATCTAATTTACTTTCATTCAATCAATTTCCAATTTCATTAGCTTTTAATGAATTAACACTTACATCCATTATTCCAAATCAATTCATTTATATTCGATTGATTAACATTCAATCCATATTTTATTTACTAATCTATTTCATTAGTTCAATTCAACTTATTCATTGATTCATTACTTCCTCCTCATTATACAAATTTACTTAACTAATTTTATTTGATATCTAATTCATTAACATCACTTAAGTTAAATTCCTTTTCAAAGTTCATTTTATACTACTTAAGTTTAATCTCAACTTACAATTCAAATTCAGATTTCATTTCTTAACATTTATATTCAACGTATTAAAATTTTGTTTTGACTTACTATTTCAAATTTATAAGTTATAAAACTTATTTACTTAAGATTTCATAAATATTTACTTAAGTATATTCACATTCTAAAATTTCAACTCATGGTTATATATTCACTTTACAACTTAGGTTTATATTCACTTTTATTTGATTCATCAATACACTTAATTCAATTCATCAACTCCAATTTATTTAACTTTACCGAAGTTAAATTCAAATTTCATATTCTAATTTTAAAATTTTCTAATTACAAGTTCAAAACTCTTGTTTTTAACTTGTTATTACTAAATGTATAAGTTATATAACTTAGTTATTTAAACTTTCAAATTCATATTATATAATCACTTACCACTTAAGTTTGTATTCATTTTTATTTGATTCATTTCAAAAATAAATCTAATTCATTTCAAATTCAATTACATTTATTTAACTTTTCTTTAGTTAAACTTCAAATCATATATTTTATTATGCTAACTCAAATTTATTTAACTTTACTAAAGTTAAATTTTAATTTCTATTATAAGTCCAAAACTCATTTCACTTATATTTATCGATTTCAAACTTGAATTTTAAATTCAAATTTGTTTATCACAACAAAACTTAAATTTTCAATTTACTAATGGTAGCAAATCCATCATCCAGAAACTCAAAAATGATATTGATGATGTTGCAGTCATCACCCTTATTATTTTCCAGCAACTTTAGTGAATTCAGTGCTTTAAATTCTTTAAAATCCTTTTTATTTATAATTCACATTTATAAATTTATACTTATATAATTTCACTATTTTACTTTACTTATATAAGATTCATTCCAAATTTATTTATCTTATTTAGATTTATAATAATAACAACTTTATATTAAACACAACAAATAACAAATGATAATAATTAAATATTACCATTCATTAACAACCAACAATCAATATATATAATTATATATAAAATATAATCGAGGTAAAATTGTTTCATTTACCATTTCAAAAAAATATTATGTCGGTTTACCTTGTTTAAGAGTTTAGAAATCTCTATCGATATAGTGGCGTCCCACATGCAGACCAGAATTTATAAAACACTCAACAGATCAATCAACACAATACAAAACATTTTTATATAACTAACAAATAAGCACTCATACACACACACACACTCAACTCATTCTATGGTATTACTAACCATATCTATAATGAGTACAGATCAAAGCCTAGGAGTATACTAAACCTAAGCTCTGATACCACGCTATGACGACCCATAAATCCGTACCCTCTGAACCGACAATAAACCACACATGTCGACCCAAAGCGAACAGAATTGCAGATGATCATGAGAAAGAAAAGAGAGGGTGAGAAGAAAGAGTGAAGAAAGAAGAAGAGAAGAGAAGAAGAAGAGAGAAGCAGAACCAAAACAGTACAGAATCTCACATCGTAGCGGAATAACATATAATATAGATCAATAATCTTTACAAAGAGAAACTGTAATATACATAAATTAATATCAGAGTACACAATAAGTAATCATCATCTTGGACAGTTATAATAACTCATCCTCACAAATGCCGATAATTTACAACAACAACAATGCAATGCAGTGGAAAAATAAACAGATACGTGTATACGACATGAAGACCTCCAGCTCGCCTGCTAAAGCTCCAAAAGCACCAAATCTGAACCTGTAAATATACTCGGTCTGACCCGAGCATTGAAAGGGAAGAACGCCCGGATCATTCTGGTAAACCAGCGTGAGAAAAACACACCTCAACTGAATTTATAAAGTTATCAAAAGTTTCCCTTTATCAAAACAAAAGGTATCTTGTAAGACCACGTCCACACATAAACACGGATGGGTTTTTCCCTTACGATAACCAAAACCTTTTCATATTAATTCATGTTATATTATAATAGTGTCTATTATACAAATAGTAATCAACATAGCTAAAATTGTTACCACTATTAAATTCCAGCAATACTAGGCTCTACAAACTAAATGGCAGGCGCGTAGTGGATTTTGGATCTCCATACAAATGACTAGGTGAAGGGACTACCTTTTTCGAAACTCGATGTTAAATACTGGAGTGTCTACAACACAATGTTGGATCTTAAGGCTATTCAGACACTAGAAGTGGTGAAATGTGTATTAACTACTTATTTATGAATATAAAACTGTATTTACTCAAATTGCAAATAGAAAGAAGTAACCAGAGAATAAGTAAGTAATAAAGTAAAATGCAGTAATGTAAATAACACTCGGATTTTTATACTGGTTCGGATTAACCAATCCTACATCCAGTCCTGCACTCTATCGTGCAGAAATCCACTATAATCGCTTGCTTTCCACGGGTGGCAAGAACACCTTTACAGTCTTGGTTTCACGGGCTACAAGACACACCCTCTTGATTTTACAGACTACAAGAACACCTTCTCCTTACCACCAACAACAAACTATGGCAAGTAGTTGTATCTTAAATACAGATTCTTGCAGATTCGGTACAACTATCCTATGGACCTCCAATGGCAATATATCTTTGAATTCTTTGAGGAATAGGATGAAATCAGAGAGAGAATGATGTGAATTCAAGTACAACTCTCTGATATTGTGTGGTTTGCAAATCGGTGAAGAATTGGAGTGAAATAGTATCGATTTGCAAGGAGATTAAAAGAGTATGCAATGGATTTCTTTTGAAAATGTTTGGAGAAGAAGGAGTAAGAGAAAATGAGAATTCTTGATGTTAAAATTCATTTTCAGAGGCCTTTATATAGTGGTTGAAGAGACGTGTCTTTTGGTGAAGAGGTGGAGGGAAATGTCTCTTCATTTAAAATTTGAAATTCTGAAAAACGGCTAGCATGTCGACATCCCCCTACCCCCCATGTCGACATGGGTGTGTTGCAAAATGAATAGCAACACTAATAAGTGTTGCAAATTTTCAGCATTTCAAATTACTTTATATTGGTGGATTTTTGTGATTCGGTTGAGGTCAATGGTTCATGATCTTCAAGTATAATTGCCATGAGATCTTTAACAAGATATTCTAAGGTTCAACCAACTCCTCATCACTTCAAACACCTTTATCCTTCAGCATTCTTCTCTAATTTGGTTTTGTTCTTCAATTGCTCTGATTAACCTTCTTCTATAATTATTTTGCTTCCACTGTATTCTTGATTTTCTCTGTAAATGTCTCCATAATATATCTAATATGACTGCATAACTCGGAGATACGTTAGTAGTAATATTTATGTGGTTGTTGTCATCAAAATCAATACCTAGGGTATTAACACTCAGTACACCTCTAGAGGGATTACCTAGGGTTTAGATACTGGGCACCTAAACCAACATGTCAAACCTCTAGGTAGGTTTTCGAATCAAATTATTTTAATTAAATTTCCTTTAATTAATTTCTATGCATTTCAGCTTCGCACGACCAAACCGTAAGTCCGTTTGACATGAAATTTGAAATCCTATAATAACTCACTATTACGGATCCAATGAAACTGGTTTCGTCGAAATCCGAGACAATGTCAAAAATGACTATTTTTACTCGATAATTTAATTATAAAATTCCCAATTTCTGTTCATTCACTTTTAATTCAATTTTAAAAGTTCACTAACTCCATTCTAATTCAAATAGAATTTAATTCAACTTTAGAAATCATTTTCATTCACTTTAGATTCCAGATTCAATTATTTAATCCGTTTAACTTTTAAATCTTACTTTTAAATATTTAAAATCAATTAAATATTCTAATTTCGAACGACTGACAAATTGGTTCGTTACAAATCTTGTAATAAGGATTTTCTTTTGAGTGGTTCGACTACGGAAAGGAAAGAAAATATTCATGAGTAATGTAACTTAAGGCACGATTGGGTTAAAGAGAATGAATGATCATTTCTGCTTCATGAAGAGACATCGGAACTGGGAGTTGTATAAAATAATGATAGATACTTAACAAGGAATTGGAAATAAGATTTCTACCCAAAAATGTATGAAAATATTTCTCTACAACTGTTAAAGCCGTAGAACTCATTGAGAGCTTTTTTTTGACTGGTTATGGCTCCCATAACTCTAAACGAGGCAACAATTATGGCCGTCCGAAGAATCGATATCCACAGGGTGCAACATCTGCGGTGCAAGGGTAACATTCGTCCAAAAATACGAAACAGCGTCGTGCGACTTTTAGAAATGGGTGCAGGGATTTGAAATGGACCAGTACCATGGTGCACCACTCTCCAGGGACGGTAAATTGAAGACCAGCCATGGTGTTCCCTTTTTAACGTAAAAATTCACGTGACGGAAAAACGAAGGCCAAAAAACTTCAGAGACCCGATTGAGGTTCGGATAGCCTTTTTTTGGGTATGAAACTATCCATTGATGGCTTACAGCGGTCAAAGCCGTAGAACTCACTGAGAACTTCATTTTGACTGGTTATGGCTCCCGTAACTCTAAACGAGGCAACAGTTATGGCCGTCCGAAGAATCGATATTCACAAGGTGCAACATCTACGGTGCAAGGTGCAACATTCGTCCAAAAAGACGAAACAGCGCCGTGCGACTTTTAGAAATGGGTGCAGGGATTTGAAATAGACCAGTACCATGGTGCACCACTCTCCAGGGATGGTAAATCGAAGACCAGCCACGGTGTTCCCTTTTTAACGTAAAAATTCAAGTGACGGAAAAACGAAGGCCAAAAAATTTCAGAGACCCGATTGAGGTTCGGATAGCCTTCTTTTGGGTATGAAACTATCCATTGATGGCTTATAGTGGTTAAAGCCGTAGAACTCACTGAGAGCTTCGTTTTGACTGGTTATGGCTCCCGTAACTCTAAACGAGGCAACAGTTATGGCCGTCCGAAGAATCGATATCCACATGGTGCAACATCTGCGGTGCAAGGTGCAACATTCGTCCAAAAAGACGAAACAAAATGAATACAGCTATGTAAACAGCAATTGAAATTTATTTCAATTTTCATATTTTGATTTTTAAATCAAAGAGGTTATCAGTTGTACTCAGCGAAGACAGTTTCACTGTTTCCGCTGCACACTCTGATAAACAGAACACAAATCAATCAAATCATCAGAACACCGTTTCACTATTATTTTTAAATAAAGATATTTAAAAACCTTCATCAAAATTTCAAAACTTTAGTTTTGACTCAAAGCACAAATAAAACATCGACCAATAGTCGTAACATATGTTCCATCTAAGTTATGTTTTATATTATGTCCATAAACCCCAAGCTCTGATACCAACTGTGACGCCCCACCTTTATGCTCACAATAAAAAAGAGTATTAAAGGAAAATACTGTCTGTTATCACGAAGAATAAGGCTGGATAGGAGCGGTCATCCGTAGTTGGCCTTACACTAGTATTGGTTACCTCGATAGGAGTGGTATATATTTTTCATTTTACATTGCTTATTTATTTACTCCCATCGACATACCCAATTCTAGTATAAAACGAACTACGACGGTTCATAATAGTTTAGGACAATATATATAATAATAACATAGATAATAAAATGCGGAACACAGATAACAAAAATCTCAGATATATATATATAACTGATGTTAGTTACAATACATTTGACACAATACATATGATACAACTACAACTGTCGACTCTGGAAGTTATATACACAAGTACATTATCAACTAATATACATGAGTACATATCATCCTATACAATGACACGACTACTACAAAAAGACGCAGACCACTTCAAAAGATGTGAAAAGACTTCATAGCCCAGCAGCAACTCAAAGTAGGAAATCTACAACCTGAAATAACTCGGGTCTGACTCGAGTATTACATTCAAAAGAAAATAATACATGGGTCAGTCTAATTCAAACTCAGTTATTAATGCACCGAAACAATAATAATCAATATCAAAATAGACGATAGTCACAGAAATCTCGTATATCCGACTCCTCGATAAGAAAATCGGATAACGACAGATATAACACTAAACAGTGTTAAACAACAAATCAGCAGATTTAAATCATCAACAAAGATAAGTGAAAAGAATATCAATGAAGATAATCTTAAAAACATCAGAATTGCCTAGACGGCAATTAACAACAAAATCTAATTATTAAATAAATAATTAGAAACTCATAATCTAATTATCTAAAAGATAATTAGACACCAATAAAATAATCAGTTTAAAATATCACTTCTGGTAGGGCTGCAGTATACGCACGCGTATACTGCCTCGCCACTACAACCCGAAATACCCAAAAGATCAACGAACCAGAACCAAATGGCATCAACTCGATCAAAATGAAACTCAAGTGCAATAGAAATGCATAGTGACATGCACAAGTGATTCGAACCAGTGAGTCAAGTACAAGTCAAGACCGTGGACCCATATCTAGTGCAACATAGCAACAAGGATCAGGCAGCAAGCATACATGAACAAAAGTGCTCACTGACTCAAATATTTCAAAATACAGCAATAAGGATCAAGGGACAAAGGCTACAGGTTGACAACACGCAACCTGAACCAACAGAGCACAAAGGCTCAAATGACCGAATGCACCTGGCAATGGTCCAACATGAAGATAAAAGTAAACAAAGATGACAACATGAAATGAATAAGAGGAAGTCCAACCATAATGCAACCGCACTCTCAAAACAATACCAAAGTTCTCAAATTCAACATGACAATCAAAAGCCCAAAGATAAGGTAATACAACTGTGGCATAGCAACAAAAAGAAAACTGCATATACAACTAAGCAGTGTACAGTATTGAAACTGTAATTTCCAAAGTGAAGCAAGAAAACTCAATGTGCAGAGAAACTGCAATTTCCAAAATGAAGCAAGAACTAATGTTCATGAACATGAAGGCAACATATACAAGTCACCAGTAACAACTATATGAACCAGAAAACAAATCCACCAATATATGCATACATACATATATATGTATATATGCACATATATACAAAACTTATAAACCAAATGGCACAGACATATGCAAATGTACCAGATTACGAGATGAACGAACTAAACATTATAAGACAGCAGCTACAACACAAATGTAACAGTGAAAATATACATAGGCAGTGCCACTATAAACAGGTATAACTACACATTGTATACTGACACAGGAACGAGCAGTCGACAAGTACAAACTGCATATGAGACCCCAAACTACTAGGAAGGTTTAGGGTGAAGTAAACATGGGTTTCAAGGTAAATACAACTATCAAATGAGGACTCAAAGGTCAATGGCACTGCTGTCTCCTAAAACAATATAAGTCATAGCAGTTTCAAACCAAGACAGGGGGATTTCGAACTAGCAATGGAAATGCCGAAGTCAACTAGAGCAAGTTCGAACAATTCAAAGTCCATATTATCACAAAATACCAATCAAAGCCGTAAGTAATTGAACAGAATCGATGTCGAGTTGCTGTTCTAAAACACAGTAGCAGTTTCATGTCAAAGCAGAAGTCAGGGATAAGCACAACTGGCCAGAGACGAACTCAAAGTATAAATCAAGTCAAAATAATATGCAGTTCACAATCAAAATCGAAGCCAAAGTTCATAAACAAAGTCAGATGGCATAAGTCACAAACGAAATCACAGTGTTCAAATAAAATCAATTCAAAATAAACAACACGGTGGATGTTGCAACAACATGTAAAAGTTTCGAGTCAAGGCCAAAGCCAAATAAAAAAAACAACACGAGTCAGAAAGTCCTCAACACCGAAATGAAAATCAAATGGTCGAAGCACAATTTTTATTTTGAGGATGAACTACGATGTGAGTGAAAAACCACTCACCTTAATTGAAGCAAAGCCGAGCTCGGCGGCCACGAATCTTTGAACGAGATACTCAAATCGACTGCCCCTATTTCGAAGCCCTAATTCTAGAGACGAACGGAGACAAGAACGAACGAGCGAGCACCATCTATCCTCTTCGATTTTTATGCCTTAGTTTCGCGAAGGAATGAAGGAGAGACGAGCCGCCATTATTCTTTCGTTCGATTTATTTTGATTAGGGTTGCGAAGAATGAAAAAAAAGGAAAAGAGGGACGGGTTATTTGCTTTGCAAATTTTCACGGTCGCAATTAAAACATGGGCCACTATTTAATTTCAAAGCCCACTATTCTTTTTAACAATTTATAAAAGAATTTTCACTCAATTTGAAAAAAAAAACAAAACTTCAATTAGCAATTAGCAATCAATTAATCGTTTAATGACGATAACCAATAGATGCAAAATATTGGGTTGTTACAGACTCCCTTCCTTATAGAAATTGCGTCCCCACAATTTTCATAATGAAGGTCGTCATTAACAATAAATTTTCTAACATAAACTGGTTAAGCTAGAAAAATAAAGGTAGAGAATTCAAACATCAAAGAACTCTTTTAATTTCATAAAATAAATTCACAATTCTCAACAAAAATCTAACTATCAAATAGATTATCAAAAAACAACAAAACTGAATGAATGCAATTATCAGCAATATTCAATTATCAATTAGATATACAGAAATACAGAAATCACAAAACAACAATATCTAATTGTCGATACGATAATTAGAAAACAACAAAATCTAATTATCAACAAAGATGATTAGAAAGCACAAATCTCAATTCACAAAACTGCAAATATCTAGTTATCCAACAATTAACTAGCACTACAACAAAATCAACATTTTACAACGGTGGAAAACCGTTGTAAATGACCTATTACAACGGTGAGTGCACCGTCGTATTATAAGAAGTTGTAATAGACTAAAATCTTTTACAACTGGGTTTCGATGTTGCAATTAACCGTTGTAGTAATCTCTACTATAACTGTTATCCACCCTTGTGATTTCTTATGTTTTACAACTTTTTCTGACAGTTGTAATATTCTTTATTACAATTATAATTGACAGTTGCGATTTAAATCCAAAAAAATATTTACATGCAGCAATTATTCACATATTAATAATCATAGAATTCATTCATATATTAATAATCATAGAATTCATATATTGATGCAGCAACTATAACTGAATCAGATTCATTCATATATTAATGATCATAGTATTCCAACAAAGTACAATGCATATCCAACAAAACAATCTAAAGTAGTCATTCACATCACCAACTAAAACGTTACCAAAACAACATTCTAACATAACCATTCCAAAATACAATGATACAGCACAAAATACATAAGAAAGATAAAGTTTTGTATCACAAAACAATACATACCCTAAGGATGTACACTAGTCGAAGGCAATGAAGTCATTATGCCAAGCCACGGTTGATCCAACAGCTTCTCCAATGATACACATCTCGGAATTCGGCCTCCACAAGAAAGCTTCTGGATCCACCGCCACATCAATCCAAACTTTACAACCATCCGGTCCTAGTTTTTTAAAGTGCACCAAACAATTAGGATTAGTGGATACCACCGTTCCTTCTGCAACAACTTACTTTTGCCATGTACCAGTTTAAAATTGGAACCGAATAACTAAAAACTGCAAGTATAAAAATGCTTTAGCAATATTTTCTTACCATTTCTTCTTCCAATCTTGCATAACCTTTTCTGCTCATGGTATGTGGGAGTTTATTCTTTGCTCTCATAGTTTTGCATAACCAATATTTATTGAAATAAGATTCGAAATCAAGATTTAGTTTCTAAAATTGCAGTTTCTAAATATGATTGCAGTGCAGTTTGTATGGAGATTATTGTGGTGGAGGAGAAGTTGTTGATGAAGTGTGAAGGGTGAGGAACGAAGTGTGATATGCAGGAAACAGAAGTCCACTTACTGGCTAGGGATGGATGTATTGTGTAGTCTTGAAATAGGGACGGTAAAGCAAGTACATTTTGTAATAGAGAAAACAGAGAAAACAAAAAATGCAATTGGAATGTATTGTTTGTAACAGAGAAAACAGAGATGTAAAAATGATAGTGAATAGTATCTGAGTTACTGAAAATGTTTATCTTTTTTCATAAACTGAAACAAACAAAACAAATGCAGTTGCACAAAAATAGAAATTTACTAAATAGAAAAGCCACAAAACAAAGAAGCAAAATATCAAAGTGTCAATGCAAGATGTAAATGTAAATGCATAGGTGAACACAAAACAGAAAACAAAAATGCAAAACAGTAGGCATAATATAACCATTAAAAATATGCAAGCAGTTATACTGAAAAGTCATAATCTAGG
Organism: Allium fistulosum; assembly: GCA_030737815.1. Lineage (NCBI taxonomy): Eukaryota > Viridiplantae > Streptophyta > Magnoliopsida > Asparagales > Amaryllidaceae > Allium > Allium fistulosum. Next base: position 84,811,533 of record CM060901.1, on the reverse strand, counting down.
ACTTGTATACAAGTCCATAGATCATCCCTCAATTCGTCATCGACTTTCTTCCATCCGCTAATTGTTATAGGCACAATCTCCCTTGCTAGAGTGATATCACCTGTATTACCACCACCAGATGAAGCATTGTGTGCAAGTATTGAAAAGAAAACAATGAGAAAAGCTAAAGTGATATCACCTGTATTACCACCACCAGATGAAGCTGAAGTACCCGCACCACAATTATTGCATCACAGGTCAGATATCATTCCACCACTCAAACTGAAATGAAATTTTTCTCATATAAATTAAAAAACATTGCAGATAGGTATAAATATTAAACTAAACATTTCATCAACCATTCGCGATAACACTTTAGACTAGAAAAGGTAAAATAAAGATATGCATGCGACTTGAAAAAAATGATATAGGGATACGTGTCAGCCAATTATAACGTGAAAAAATAATTTCATACAAAGGCGCCTAAAACTAGTGTATATACGGTATGAACAGGACATTATATTACAGGCGAACAGTCAAAAATACAAAGATAATCATTCTCACCCTTTGAGATTGAATTTATGCACCTGTAAGTGACATGTAAGTAACTGTAAGTAAAACCTGCTAGCAATTGCAAGAATACAAAGATAATTATGCTAATGTAGAAGTAAAATATGAACTTTTACATGGTAGAAGTCAAGTACCTGTAGGTGACTCTTGACATGGTATATAGTTAAGCTTTGTACACCCATGACTCCGAGAACACCCTCTGGTATAGCCCCTATTTCAAAATTTTAGTATAAATGAATATGCATATTTAAGCAATATGTATTATTTGGCACTTTGCTCTAACAGTTTATGTTCAACAAATGAACTGCAAACAAGAAACTAATAACTAAATATACGATACATTATAGGCAACAGTAACAAATCTACTTCTAGACTAAATTAATTTTATTAAGAAAACAACTACTTAAAATTACAATAACAAAATAACATTATTAAAATATGGAATGGGCAGCAAATCACTCACGTTCAGTGCATTCGAATAAGTAAGCTGCCTTCATAAAGTAGTCCACTCTTTTCAAAGGCTTTCTATTAACCAACAATTGACACAACATATAGTTAAAGCATAGCTATGTATCCTAGTTTACGAGTATGCATTCATATATTTATATAATTATAACAAAGTAATATCCATTAATTAATTATGATTGTTTTGTATAAATTATTCAATAAAAAAAATTCAATTGGTAGCGCAAATTTAGTTCTTGTGCCAGACGTTTTTCATTTGATTCATGCCTACTGTACATCAATTTGATTTTTCCTTGCTTATCTTATTATGAACTGAGAGAACTATGGATAAATTTCTTTAAGATTAGTGAGCAGTATCCTCTAAGTTTAGAAATATTAAAAAAAAAAATCCTCTTAATAATGTTTAAACCTTTTTTTTAGATTGGCTAGGCTAGGCTCATGGCCCAGCCCAATTATGGTTGTGCACCACCCTTTGGCTGGACTCTGGTCCAGCCAGGTGGACAAGTTAATGGCTTGGCTCCTATATCATACACCAGCATGTGCAGCAGTGCATGGTTGTTGCTATGCAACAGCCAACAGGGGTTGCTGCCCTACGCCATGGCCTATATTTTGTTAAACCCATTTTTCTCTCCATTATTTACTTAATTGATACCAAAATATAATATGATGTAAAATCAAATAATACGCTCAACTGCTAAATGAAACTTAAGTAGGGACATATTGTTGTTGTATACTTTACTTTATAGACAATGACTTGCTGTTAGTTGTATTGTAACGATAAACAAAGGGTGATTACTATTTATTTAACATACACACACAAGGGCATCAAATTATCTAAGCAAGTTACTATAATTACTCTTAGACTCTTAATAAACAAATGAAAACATTTTTTGAGTGGAAGCTGTCAGGTTGTCTGGAATACAAATTAGCCAATAGAAAAGAATGGTGCATTAAAGCTGATAGACCACACACATAAAACCTTAGCTAAGCTTACCTTAATTGCAGCTTGTTTGGAATCTAATGATTCAAACTCAATGAATGCAAAGCAAATATTTCTCAGCCGCAAGAGTAAAAACAGTTTAAAAAAAATTAAACTAAACATTAAGATGCAATACATCTGAAACGAACTAATTAAGATTCACAAACATAAACAACCTTGTGGCTTCTGACTTGGAGCCCTCCTTGTTTAATTGGCCCAAATTTTTTTAGAGCTACTTCCACTTCAACAACACTGAAAGTGGATGTAAATTGTGAAGGCACAGTAATTATCTGCTATCAGGAAAATGCATATTAGAAACAAAATTGGATTTTCCTACTGTTGGGATGTAACCTTTTTTGTGATCATTTTTCTCTGAGGATCTTTCCATTTTATTTACAGGGGTAACCTCCTCAGTGCTAAAGTTGTTTGCAGACTATATCAAAGATAATTACACTTGATGAAATAAAATAATGATACACCGAAATAACTGTACGTTTTTTAGCAGCAAAAGATGCACCAGTAACAAACGCAGAAAAGGAGGAACGTGCAACATAGAAAATGAAATGAAAATTATTAGTATAAATTTGGAACTTTAGAAATATAAGCCCATAACAATATGCAATTATTGAAATGAATGATACATTGTAGAGATGTTTACTTATCTGCTTATCTTTGTGCAGTAGCAGCACCTTGCTGTTGTAGGCAACAGTACCCACTGCTACCACTTGCAGCAGGGCTGTTGCCTCGCTACTGAGACCGAGGCTCGCTGTTAGCAAAGACCGACATCTCCCCTCCCCTCCGGCACCTCCTACTCGCTCTTGATTTATCTCAAGTTTTCAATATCTATCTCATTTTAAAAAAATAGCTTTAATACTCCTTTTGATGTACTTCAACCTTATCTTGTAATATAAAGTCTACATTCAATATATATAACATGTTTAAAACAACACAATATGTAAATCAAGCCATTAAAGGAAAAAAACAAAGTTCTGGAGCAAGATTGTTTAAAATTGGAAATTCGAAAACTTACTTACAATAAACCCTTTTCTTTAAATTTCATAAATATGGTATGAAATAATCAAATGAAGTATGATCTTGCAAAAAGAAACCACTGTCAATTCTCAAGGAAAACAAAAGCGTGTTACAGTAATTTTTTCTTCATCAAATCTTAGATTTATGCTTTAATTTTTTGATTTGGAAATGATAGTAAAGCTTTATATTCATCAATAATGCAAAAGATCAAGATTCAAGGATTGAATAAGAGGTGAAATAAAAATATAATCTCATTAACCGTGTATCATGTTACATATACCAAAACAAGTCATTGCAAATATAAAAAATAAATTCAAGTTCATTTATAGTAAAGTGATCTTTTATACATACATATATATATATATATACACATATATACATATATATATATATACATATATACATATATATATATATATATATATATATATGAAAATGAATTACATATCTCAACTTATAACATTTTCAAAATTGAAACACAACCCAGTTAAATCTCAGTTAAATAGAAACAAAAAACATTGCTCCTTGCCTACTTAATCAAAACATGCAAGCCTTAACCCGCATAATCTATAAAGCATGCAGCATACAAAGGATAAAGTACCAACTCAGAACAGAACAAACACTGCATAAAAATTCTAAATAACCTAGGATAAGATCTATGAACATGATATACGTCTGACCACCCACTCCATCAGTCAAATCCATGAAACTACAAGTATACATAAGACCCACCAGTCAAACCGAAAATTGAATTAAGAATCACACACATAGATACATAATTCCTGATTCGTAATTTGACACTCAAAACCTATAAAATTCCGAAAACTGCAAAACCCAAAACCCAAAACCCAAATCATGAACCTTGATACTCATTGAACACACACACACTAATACAATTAGAACACTCAATTAGAACAAATAGAACGAAATGAATATACCTTAAGTATACGATATTAGCAGCAGTTTTGAGGACCGAGCACGTTAACGTGAGGAAGAAGATGGAAATAGTGTACACTATCAGCAGCAATTTTGAGGAGTAGATTAGGTTTTTTTTGAAATTATGGGTTTGCGAATTGAATCGGTAGTGAGTTTAGTTCTGGGAACTTTTGCCCTAATTAATGAATTGAGCGGCCAATGAAAATAAGGGAGGGAAGTTATAATTTTTGGGGGTAGGAAAGTAATGTTGGAGGACAACTAACAAAAACAGTTGTTATAAATAATTTTTTACAACTGGCGTAGATAAGCAGTTGTTAAAGAGGCAGATTACAACTGCTATACAAATAGAGTTGTTAAAAATATCTTTTCTACAACTGTTAAAAATGAACAGTTGTTACAAACTACTTATTACAACTGTTAAAAATGAACAGTTGTAAAGAGAAGGTTGTAATATGATTGCTTTGTTGTAGTGTAGAAAACACGAACTTCATAATCAACAAACTCTAACTATCAACAGAGATAGAGATAGATAGAAAACAACAATTCAGCATACTCTAGAATCAATTGGAGACTAGAAAATCTCTTATCAATAAAATCAGCAAAAATCCAATTATCCAAACGATAGTCAGAAAACAAATCGACAAATATCTAATTATCAAAAACGATAATCAGAAACATCAAATATCCAATTATCATAAATGATAATCAGAAAACATCAATTCATCAAATATCTACTTATTAAAAACGACAATCAGATTTCAAATCAACAAATATTCGATTATCAAAAACGATAATCAAATTTCAAATCAATAATTATTCGGTTATCAAAAACGATAATCAAATTTCAAATCAATAAATATTCGATTATCAAAAACGATAATCAAATTTCAAATCAATAAATATTCGATTATCAAAAACGATAATCAAATTTCAAATTAACAAATATTTAATTATCACAAATGATAATCAAATCTCAAATCAGCAAATATTCAATTATCACTAACGATAATCAAGTTTCAAATCAGCAAATATTTAATTATCAAAAGCGATAATTAAATCTCAAATCAGCAAATATTTAATTATCAAAACCGATAATTAAATCTCACATCAGCAAATATTTAATTATCAAAAGCGATAATTAAATCTCAAATCAACAAATATTTAATTATCAAAAGCGATAATTAAATCTCAAATCAGCAAATATTTAATTATCAAAAGCGATAATTAAATCTCAAATCAACTAATATTCGATTATCAAAAACGATAATCAAATTTCAAATCAACAAATATTCGATTATCAAAAACGATAATCAAATTTCAAATAAATAAATATTCGATTATCAAAAACGATAATCAAATTCCAAATTAAAAAATATTTAATTATCACAAATGATAATCAAATCTCAAATCAGCAAATATTTAATTATCAAAAGCGATAATTAAATCTCAAATCAGCAAATATTTAATTATCAAAAGCGATAATTAAATCTCAAATATCTAATTATCACAAGCGATAATTAGAAACAACAAATATCCGATTATCAAAACGAAATCAGAATCAACAAATATCTAATTATCACAAGCGATAATTAGAAACAACAAATATCCGATTATCAAAAACGATAATCAGATACAACAAATATTTAATTATCACAAGCGATAATTAAATCTCATAACAGCAAATATTTAATTATCGATACGATAATTAAATCTCATAACATCAGATATCTAATTACCTGCAGATAATTAGAAACAACAAATATCTAGAAATCAGTTAAGAAGACTAGAAAATCAACATAAAAGCTTGGATCGATCCCATCAGATGGCGAGTTTTTAATTCGTCGCACGTGCATCAACAAATGGCCGAAGCCTACCAAGTACTCAACATAATTTTTGGCACCCATCAGATTGACCCGAAGGTCCGCAGAGTGACCCGAAGGTCTAGTACTGGTATTTGACCCGAAGGTCCAACAAATGACCCGAAGGTCCTCATAGTGGCTCGAAAGCACACGAAATCATCAAATATTTCAATTAACGAGTCCGGAATTAACCAAAATAGTAAACGCACATGTCCCATAACCACGAGTTTTACTAAATCGTTTAATTCTCTTCATCGTTTCCTTGAAAGTGCAAAATCATCGAAATCATCAAAACAGCAAATATTTCAATTAACGAGTCCGGAATTAACCAAAATAGCAAACGCACATGTCCCATACCACGTGTTTTACTAAATCGTTTGATTCTCTTCATCGTTTCCTTGAAAGTGCAAAATTGTGTATTTTGTAAAAATACACTTTACATTCTCAAATGGACAAGTCCGGAATTAAGCGAATCAGTAAAAGAAAGGGGTCATAGTCCTCGATTTTGCTCGTTTAAATCGCTTCCTCATTCTTTTGAAAGCGCAAACTGTAAAATTTCTGAAAACAATTTTATTTATTTTATAAAAATAACAATTCACATTCTCAACTGAACAAGTCCGGAGTTAAGCGAATCAGTAAAAGAAAGGGGTCATAGTCCTCGATTTTGCTGAAACGTTTAAGTCGCTTCCTCATTCTTTTGAAATCGCAAACTTTTAAAATTTTTATAAAACAATTTTCATTTTAAAACGATTTTCCAATCACGTGATTAAAGCAACAACATCAGTAGCAATTTCGAAAAGGAAATTGTCCTTCTCAAAACATCGTAAAACGAATCTCAAAATCAGCATTGCGGAATAACCGCTTAAAAATCCATATTTAAAATTTGACGGTTACTGAAGCCAAAGCGACAGTAATTTTTAAACGTCAAAATCTCATCAAAACAATTTACATCAAAATGTAATATCAGTGAATTTTCATTCATCAAAAATGCCACAAAACACCGTGCTTCAAAAATTTAGCATTGGTGCAAAAATCCCGTTATAAAAATAACGGCAACAAAATACGTTTCATAACCAAGCATCGGTTCAACGTAAAATTAATGCAGTAACGTGCAATTCATATTTGCATGCACACTACAATATAAACAAAGAAATTACTCTATTATCTTCAATGAAGATAATTTAAACCAGCAAAAATCTAATCAACATGTGATTAGCATAAAAGAAAATCAGCAAAAATCTCAACAAGAATCACATGACTGCAATCGTTTCGAATCCTCAATTCGGATTCGAAATTCTCAAAGAAACAAAATGAATACAGCTATGTAAACAGCAATTGAAATTTATTTCAATTTTCATATTTTGATTTTTAAATCAAAGAGGTTATCAGTTGTACTCAGCGAAGACAGTTTCACTGTTTCCGCTGCACACTCTGATAAACAGAACACAAATCAATCAAATCATCAGAACACCGTTTCACTATTATTTTTAAATAAAGATATTTAAAAACCTTCATCAAAATTTCAAAACTTTAGTTTTGACTCAAAGCACAAATAAAACATCGACCAATAGTTGTAACATATGTTCCATCTAAGTTATGTTTTATATTATGTCCATAAACCCCAAGCTCTGATACCAACTGTGACGCCCCACCTTTATGCTCACAATAACAAAGAGTATTAAAGGAAAATACTGTCTGTTATCACGAAGAATAAGGCTGGATAGGAGCGGTCATCCGTAGTTGGCCTTACACTAGTATTGGTTACCTCGATAGGAGTGGTATATATTTTTCATTTTACATTGCTTATTTATTTACTCCCATCGACATACCCAATTCTAGTATAAAACGAACTACGACGGTTCATAATAGTTTAAGACAATATATATGATAATAACACAGATAATAAAATGCGGAACACAGATAACAAAAATCTCAGATATATATATATATAACTGATGTTAGTTACAATACATTTGACACAATACATATGATACAACTACAACTGTCGACTCTGGAAGTTATATACACAAGTACATTATCAACTAATATACATGAGTACATATCATCCTATACAATGACACGACTACTACAAAAAGACGCAGACCACTTCAAAAGATGTGAAAAGACTTCATAGCCCAGCAGCAACTCAAAGTAGGAAATCTACAACCTGAAATAACTCGGGTCTGACCCGAGTATTACATTCAAAAGAAAATAATACATGGGTCAGTCTAATTCAAACTCAGTTATTAATGCACCGAAACAATAATAATCAATATCAAATAGACGATAGTCACAGAAATCTCGTATATCCGACTCCTCGATAAGAAAATCGGATAACGGCAGATATAACACTAAACAGTGTTAAACAACAAATCAGCAGATTTAAATCATCAACAAAGATAAGTGAAAAGAATATCAATGAAGATAATCTTAAAAACATCAGAATTGCCTAGACGACAATTAACAACAAAATCTAATTATTAAATAAATAATTAGAAACTCATAATCTAATTATCTAAAAGATAATTAGACACCAATAAAATAATCAGTTTAAAATATCACTTCTGGTAGGGCTGCAGTATACGCACGCGTATACTGCCTCGCCACTACAACCCGAAATACCCAAAAGATCAACGAACCAGAACCAAATGGCATCAACTCGATCAAAATGAAACTCAAGTGCAATAGAAATGCATAGTGACATGCACAAGTGATTCGAACCAGTGAGTCAAGTACAAGTCAAGACCGTGGACCCAAATCTAGTGCAACATAGCAACAAGGATCAGGCAGCAAGCATATATGAACAAAAGTGCTCACTGACTCAAATATTTCAAAATACAGCAATAAGGATCAAGGGACAAAGGCTACAGGTTGACAACACGCAACCTGAACCAACAGAGCACAAAGGCTCAAATGACCGAATGCACCTGGCAATGGTCCAACATGAAGATAAAAGTAAACAAAGATGACAACATGAAATGAATAAGAGGAAGTCCAACCATAATGCAACAGCACTCTCAAAACAATACCAAAGTTCTCAAATTCAACATGACAATCAAAAGCCCAAAGATAAGGTAATACAACTATGGCATAGCAACAAAAAGAAAACTGCATATACAACTAAGCAGTGTACAGTATTGAAACTGTAATTTCCAAAGTGAAGCAAGAAAACTCAATGTGCAGAGAAACTGCAATTTCGAAAATGAAGCAAGAACTAATGTTCATGAACATGAAGGAAACATATACAAGTCACCAGTAACAACTATATGAACCAGAAAACAAATCCACCAATATATGCATACATACATATATATGTATATATGCACATATATACAAAACTTATAAACCAAATGGCACAGACATATGCAAATGTACCAGATTATGAGATGAACGAACTAAACATTATAAGACAGCAGCTACAACACAAATGTAACAGTGAAAATATACATAGGCAGTGCCACTATAAACAGGTATAACTACACATTGTATACTGACACAGGAACGAGCAGTCGACAAGTACAAACTGCATATGAGACCCCAAACTACTAGAAAGGTTCTGGGTGAAGTCAACATGGGTTTCAAGGTAAATACAACTATCAAATGAAGACTCAAAGGTCAATGGCACTACTGTCTCCTAAAACAATATAAGTCATAGCAGTTTCGAACCAAGACAGGGGGATTTCAAACTAGCAATGGAAATGCCGAAGTCAACTAGAGCAAGTTCGCACAATTCAAAGTCCATATTATCACAAAATACCAATCAAAGCCGTAAGTAATTGAACAGAATCGATGTCGAGTTGCTGTTCTAAAACACAGTAGCAGTTTCATGTCAAAGCAGAAGTCAGGGATAAGCACAACTGGCCAGAGACGAACTCAAAGTATAAATCAAGTCAAAATAATATGCAGTTCACAATCAAAATCGAAGCCAGGGTTCATAAACAAAGTCAGATGGCATAAGTCACAAATGAAATCACAGTGTTCAAATAAAATCAATTCAAAACGAACAACACGGTGGATGTTGCAACAACATGTAAAAGTTCCGAGTCAAGGCCGAAGCCAAATAAAAAAAAACAACCCGAGTCAGAAAGTCCTCAACACTGAAATGAAAATCAAATGGTCGAAGCATAATTTTTCTTTTGAAGAATTAGTGCAGGGATTTGAAATGGACCAGTACCATGGTGTACAACTCTCCAGGGATGGTAAATTGAAGACCAGCCAGGGTGTTCTCTTTTTAACGTAAAAATTCACGTGACGGAAAAACGAATGCCAAAAAACTTCAGAGAACCGATTGAGGTTCGGATAGCCTTTTTTGGGTAAGAAGCTATCCATTGATGGCGTACAGCTGTCAAAGCCGTAGAACTCACTGAGAGCATTGTTTTGACTAGTTATGGCTCCCGTAACTCTAAACGAGGCAACAGTTATGGCCGTCCGAAGAATCGATATCCACAGGGTGCAACATCTGCGGTGCAAGGTGCAACATTCGTCCAAAAATACGAAACAGCGCCGTGCGACTTTCAGAAATGGGTGCAGGGATTTGAAATGGACCAGTACCATGGTGCACCACTCTCCAGGGATGGTAAATCGAAGACCAGCCACGGGGTTCCCTTTTTAATGTAAAAATTCACGTGACGGAAAAACGAAGGCCTAAAAACTTCAGAGACCCGATTGAGGTTCGGATAGCCTTTTTTGGGTATGAAACTATCCATTGACGGCGTACAGCTGTCAAAGCCGTAGAACTCACTGATAGCTTCGTTTTGACTGGTTATGGCTCCCGTAACTCTAAACGAGGCAACAGTTATGGCCGTCCGAAGAATCGATATCCACAAGGTGCAACATCTGCGGTGCAAGGTGCAACATTCGTCCAAAAAGACGAAACAGCGTCGTGCGATTTTTAGAAATGGGTGCGGGGATTTGAAATGGACCAGTACCATGTTGCACCACTCTCCAGGGATGGTAAATCGAAGACCAGCCACGGTGTTCCCTTTTTAACGTAAAAATTCACGTGACGGAAAAACGAAGGCCAAAAAACTTCGGAGACCCGATTGAGGTTCGGATAGCCTTTTTTTGGTTATGAAACTATCCATTGATGGCTTACAGCGGTCAAAGCCGTAGAACTCACTGAGAGCTTCGTTTTGACTGGTTATGGCTCCCGTAACTCTAAACGAGGCAACAGTTATGGCCGTCCGAAGAATCAATATCCATAGGGTGCAACATCTACGATGCAAGTTGCAACATTCGTCCAAAAAGACGAAACAGCGCCGTGCGACTTTCAGAAATGGGTGCAGGGATTTGAAATGGACCAGTACCATGGTGCACCACTCTCCAGGGATGGTAAATTGAAGACCAGCCATGGTGTTCCCTTTTTAACGTAAAAATTCACGTGACGGAAAAACGAAGGCCAAAAAACTTCAGAGACCCGATTGAGGTTCGGATAGCCTTTTTTGGGTATGAAACTATCCATTGACGACGTACAGCTGTCAAAGCCGTAGAACTCACTGAGAGCTTCGTTTTGACTAGTTATGGCTCCCGTAACTTTAAACGAGGCAACAGTTATGGCCGTCCGAAGAATCGATATCCACAGGGTGCAACATCTGCACTGCAAGGTGCAACATTCGTCCAAAAAGACGAAACAGCGCCGTGCGACTTTTAGAAATGGGTGCAGGGATTTGAAATGGACCAGCACCATGTTGCACCACTCTCCAGGGATGGTAAATCGAAGACCAGCCACGGTGTTCCCTTTTTAACGTAAAAATTCACTTGACGGAAAAACGAAGGCCAAAAAACTTCATAGACCCGATTGAGGTTCTGATAGCCTTTTTTGGGTATGAAACTATCCATTGACGGCTTACAGTGGTCAAAGCCATAGAACTCACTGAGAGCTTCGTTTTGACTGGCTATGCTCCAGTAACTCTAAACGAGGCAACAGTTATGGTCGTCCGAAGAATCGATATCCACAAGGTGCAACATCTGCGGTGCAAGGTGCAATATTCATCCAGAAAGACGAAACAGCGCCGTGCGACTTTTAGAAATGGGTGCAGGGATTTGAAATGGAGCAGTACCATGGTGCACCACTCTCGAGGGATGGTAAATCGAAGACCAGCCACGGTGTTCCCTTTTTAACGTAAAAATTCACGTGATGGAAAAACGAAGGCCAAAAAACTTAAGAGACCCGATTGAGGTTCGGATAGTCTTTTTTGGGTATGAAACTATCCATTGACGACTTACAACTGTCAAAGCCGTAGAATTCACTGTCGTTTTGACTGGTTATGGCTCTCGTAACTCTAAACGAGGCAACAGTTATGGCCGTCCGAAGAATCGATATCCACAGGGTGCAACATCTGCGGTGCAAGGTGCAACATTCGTCCAAAAATACGAAACAGCGCCGTGCGACTTTCAGAAATGGGCGCAGGGATTTGAAATGGACCAGTACCATGGTGCACCACTCTCCAGGGATGGTAAATTGAAGACCAGCCACTGTGTTCCCTTTTTAACGTAAAAATTCACGTGACGGAAAAACGAAGGCCAAAAAACTTCAGAGACCCGATTGAGGTTCAGATAGCCTTTTTTGGATATGAAACTATCCACTGACGGCGTACAGCTGTCAAAGCCGTAGAACTCACTGTGAGCTTCGTTTTGACTGCTTATGGCTCCCGTAACTCTAAACGAGGCAACAGTTATGGCCGTCCGAAGAATCGATATCCATAGGGTGCAACATCTACGGTGCAAGATGCAACATTCGTCCAAAAAGACGAAACAGCGCCGTGCGACTTTTAGAAATGGGTGCAGGGATTTGAAATGGACCAGTACCATGGTGCACCACTCTCCAGGGATGGTAAATCGAAGACCAGCCACGGTGTTCCCTTTTTACCGTAAAAATTCACTTGACGGAAAAACGAAGGCGAAAAAACTTCATAGGCCCGATTGAGGTTCGGATAGCCTTTTTTGGGTATGAAACTTTCCATTGACGGCTTACAGCGGTCAAAGCCGTAGAACTCACAGAGAGCTTCATTTCGACTGGCTATGGCTCCAGTAACTCTAAACGATGCAACAGTTATGGCCGTCCGAAGAATCGATATCCACAGGGTGCAATATCTGCGGTGCAAGGTGCAACATTCGTCCAAAAAGACGAAACAACGCCGTGCGACTTTTAGAAATGGGTGCAGGGATTTGAAATGGAGCAGTACCATGGTGCACCACTCTCCAGGGATGGTAAATCGAAGACCAGCCACGGTGTTCCCTTTTTAACGTAAAAATTCACGTGACGGAAAAATGAAGGCCAAAAAACTTCAGAGACCCGATTGAGGTTCGGATAGTCTTTTTTGGGTATGAAACTATCCATTGACGACTTACAGCTGTCAAAGCCGTAGAACTCACTGAGAGCTTCGTTTTGACTGGTTATGGCTCCCGTAACCCTAAACGAGGCAACAGTTATGGCCGTTAGAAGAATCGATATCCACAGGGTGCAACATCTGCAGTGCAAGGTGCAACATTCGTCCAAAAAGATGAAACAGCGCCGTGCGACTTTTAGAAATGGGTGCAGGGATTTGAATTGGACCATTACCATGGTGCACCACTCTCCAGGGATGGTAAATCGAAGGCCAGCCATAATGTTCCCTTTTAACCTAAAAATTCACGTGACGGAAAAACGAAGGCCAAAAAACTTCAGAGACCCGATTGAGGTTCGGATAGCCTTTTTTTTGGGTATGAAACTATCCATTGACAGCTAATAGCTGTCAAAGCCGTAGAACTCACTGAGAGCTTCATTTTGACTAGTTATGGCTCCCGTAACTCTAAACGAGGCAACCGTTATGGCCGTCCGAAGAATCGATATCCACAGGGTGCAACATCTGCGGTGCAAGGTGCAACATTCGTCCAAAAAGATGAAACAGCGCCGTGCAACTTTTAGAAATGGGTGCAGGGATTTAAAATGGACCAGTACCATGGTTCACCACTCTCTAGGGATGGTAAATCAAAAACCAGCCACGGTGTTCCCTTTTTAACGTAAAAATTCCCTTGATGGAAAAACGAAGGCCAAAAAACTTCAGAGACCCGATTGAGGTTCGAATAGCATTTTGTTGGGTATGAAACTATCCATTGACGGCTTACAGCTATCAAAGTCGTAGAACTCACTAAGAGCTTTGTTTTGACTAGTTATGGCTCCCATAACTCTAAACGAGACAACAGTTATGGCCGTCCGAAGAATCGATATCCACAGGGTGCAACATCTGCGGTGCAAGGTGCAACATTCGTCCAAAAAGACGAAACAGCGCCGTGCGACTTTTAGAAATGGGTGCAGGGATTTGAAATGGACTAGTTCCATGGTGCACCACTCTCCAGGGATGGTAAATCAAAGACCAGCCACGGTGTTCCCTTTTTAACGTAAAAATTCACGTGACGGAAAAACGAAGGCCAAAAAACTTCAAAGACCCGATTGAGGTTAGGATAGCCTTTTTTTGGATATCAAACTATCCATTGGCGGCTTACGGCTGTCAAAGCCGTAGAACTCACTAAGAGCTTCGTTTTGACAGGTTATGGCTCCCGTAACTCTAAACGAGGCAATAGTTATGGCCGTTCGAATAATCGATATCCACAGGGTGCAACTTCTACGGTGCAAGGTGCAACATTCGTCCAAAAAGACGAAACAACGCCGTGCGACTTTTAGAAATGGGTGTAGGGATTTGAAATGGACCAGTACCATGGTGCACCACTCTCCAGGGATGGTAAATCGAAGACCAGCCACGGTGTTCCCTTTTTAACGTAAAAATTCAAGTGATGGAGAAACGAAGGCCAAAAAACTTCAAAGACCCGATTGAGGTTCGGATAGCCTTTTTTGGGTATGAAACTATCCATTGACGGCGTACAGCTGTCAAAGACGTAGAACCCACTGAGAGCTTCGTTTTGACTAGTTATGGCTCCCGTAACTCTAAACGAGGCAACAATTATGGCGTCCGAAGAATCGATATCCACAGGGTGCAACATCTGCGGTGCAAGGTGCAACATTCGTCCAAAAAGACGAAACAAAGCCGTGCGATTTTGGAAATGGGTTCAGGGATTTGAAATGGACTAGTACCATGTGGCACCACTCTCCAGGGATGGTAAATCGAAGACCATCCACGGTGTTCCCTTTTTAATGTAAAAATTCACGTGACGGAAAAACGAAGGCCAAAAAACTTCATAGACCCGATTGAGGTTCGGATAGACTTTTTTTGGGTATGAAACTATCCATTGACGGCTTACAGCGATCAAAGCCGTAGAACTCACTGAGATCTTCATTTTCATTGGCTATGGCTCCCGTAACTCTAAACAAGGCAACAGTTATGGTCGTCCGAAGAATCGATATCCACAGGGTGCAACTTCTGCGGTGCAAGGTGCAACATTCGTCCAAAAAGAAGAAACAACGCCGTGCGACTTTTAGAAATGGGTGCAGGGATTTGAAATGGAGCAGTACCATGGTGCACCACTCTCCAGGGATGGTAAATCGTAGACCGGCCATGGTGTTCCCTTTTTAACGCAAAAATTCACGTGACGGAAAAACGAAGGCCAAAAAACTTCAGAGACCCGATTGAGGTTCGGATAGCCTTTTTTTGGGTATGAAACTATCCATTGACGACATACAGCTGTCAAAGCCGTAGAACTCACTAAGAGCTTCGTTTTGACTGGTTATAGCTCCCGTAACTCTAAACGAGGCAACAGTTATGGCTGTTCGAAGAATCGATATCCACAGGGTGCAACTTCTACGGTGCAAGGTGCAACATTCGTCCAAAAAGACGAAACAACATCGTGCGACTTTTAGAAATGGGTGCAGGGATTTGAAATGGACCAGTACCATGGTGCACCACTCTCCAGGGATGGTAAATCGAAGACCAGCCACGGTGTTCGCTTTTTAACGTAAAAATTCACGTGACGGAAAAACGAAGGCCAAAAAACTTCAGAGACCCGATTGAGGTTCGGATAGCTTTTTTTTGGTATGAAACTATCCATTGACGACTTACAGCTGTCAAAGCCGTAGAACTCACTGAGAGCTTCGTTTTGACTGGTTATGGCTCCCGTAACTATAAACGAGGCAACAGTTATGGCCTTTCGAAGAATCGATATCCATAGGATGCAACATCTGCGGTGGAAGGTGCAACATTCGTCCAAAAAGAGGAAACAGCGCCGTGCGACTTTTAGAAATGGGTGCAGGGATTTGAAATGGACCAGTACCATGGTGCACCACTCTCCAGGGATGGTAAATCGAAGGCCAGCCACGGTGTTCCCTTTTAACGTAAAAATTCACGTGACGGAAAAACGAAGGCCAAAAAACTTCAAAGACCCGATTGAAGTTCGGATAGCCTTTTTTTGGGTATGAAACTATCCATTGACGGCTTATAGCTGTCAAAGCCGTAGAACTCACTGAGAGCTTCGTTTTGACTTGTTATGGCTCCCGTAACTCTAAACGAGGCAAAAGTTATGGCGGTCCGAAGAATCGATATCCACAGGGTGCAACATCTGCGGTGCAAGGTGCAACATTCGGCCAAAAATACGAAACAGCGCCGTGCGACTTTTAGAAATGGGTGCAGGGATTTTAAATGGACCAGTACCATGGTTCACCAATCTCCAGGGATGGTAAATCGAAGACCAGCCACGGTGTTCCCTTTTTAACGTAAAAATTCACGTGATGGAAAAACGAAGGCCAAAAAACTTCAGAGACCCGATTGAGGTTCGGATAGTCTTTTTGGGTATGAAACTATCCATTGACGGCGTATAGCTGTCAAAGCCGTAGAACTCACTGAGAGCTTCGTTTTGACTGGTTATGGCTCCCGTAACTCTAAACGAGGCAACAGTTATGGCCGTCCGAAGAATCGATATACACAGGGTGCAACATCTGCGGTGTAAGGTGCAACATTCGTCCAAAAAGACGAAACAGCGCCGTGCGACTTTTAGAAATGGGTGCAGGGATTTGAAATGGACCAGTACCATGTTGCACCACTTTCCAGGGATGGTAAATCGAAGACCAGCCACGGTGTTCCCTTTTTAACATAAAAATTCACTTGACGGAAAAACGAAGGCCAAAAAACTTCAGAGACCCGATTGAGGTTCGGATAGCCTTTTTTGGGTATGAAACTATCCATTGACGGCGTACAGCTGTCAAAGCCGTAGAACTCACTGATAGCTTCGTTTTGACTGGTTATGGCTCCCGTAACTCTAAACGAGGCAACAATTATGGCCGTCCGAAGAATCGATATCCACAGGGTGCAACATCTGCGGTGCAAGGTGCAACATTAGTCCAAAAAGACGAAACAGCACCGTGCGACTTTTAGAAATGGGTGCAGAGATTTGAAATGGACCAGTACCATGTTGCACCACTCTCCAGGGATGGTAAATCGAAGACCAGCCACGGTGTTCCCATTTTAACGTAAAAATTCACTTGACGGAAAAACGAAGGCCAAAAAACTTCAAAGACCCGATTGTGGTTCGGATAGCCTTTTTTTGGGTATGAAACTATCCATTGATGGCTTACAGCGGTCAAAGCCGTAGAACTCGCTGAGAGCTTCGTTTTGACTGGTTATGGCTCCCGTAACTCTAAACGAGGCAACAGTTATGGCCGTCCGAAGAATCAATATCCACAGGGTGCAACATCTGCGGTGCAAGGTGCAACATTCGTCCAAAAATACGAAACAGCGCCGTGCGACTTTCAGAAATGGGTGCAGGGATTTGAAATGGACCAGTACCATGGTGCACCACTCTTCAGGGATGGAAAATTGAAGACCAGCCACGGTGTTCCCTTTTTAACGTAAAAATTCACGTGACGGAAAAACGAAGGCCAAAAAACTTCAAAGACCCGATTGAGGTTCGGATAGCCTTTTTTGGGTATGAAACTATCCATTGACGGCGTACAGCTGTCATAGCCGTAGAACTCACTGGGAGCTTCGTTTTGATTGGTTATGGCTCCCGTAACTCTAAACAAGGCAACAGTTATGGCCGTCCGAAGAATCGATATCCATAGGGTGCAACATCTGCGGTGCAAAGTGCAACATTCGTCCAAAAAGACGAAACAGCGCCGTGCGACTTTTAGAAATGGGAGCAGGGATTTGAAATGGACCAGTACCATGTTGCACCACTCTCCAGGGATGGTAAATCGAAGACCAGCCACGGCGTTCCCTTTTTAACGTAAAAATTCACTTGACGGAAAAACGAAGGCAAAAAAACTTCATAGACCCGATTGAGGTTCGGATAGCATTTTTTGGGTATGAAACTATCCATTGACGGCTTACAGTGGTCAAAGCCGTAGAACTCACTGAGAGCTTCGTTTTGACTGGCTATGGCTCCAGTAACTCTAAACGAGGCAACAGTTATGGCCGTCCGAAGAATCGATATCCACAGGGTGCAACATCTGCGGTGCAAGGTGCAACATTCGTCCAAAAAGACGAAACAGCGCCGTGCGACTTTTAGAAATGGGTGCAGGGATTTGAAATGGAGCAGTACCATGGTGCACCACTCTCGAGGGTTGGTAAATCGAAGACCAGCCACGGTGTTCCCTTTTTAACGTAAAAATTCACGTGACGGAAAAACGAAGGCCAAAAAACTACAGAGACCCGATTGAGGTTCGGATAGCCTTTTTTTGGGTATGAAACTATCCATTGATGGCTTACAGTGGTCAAAGCCGTAGAACTCACTGAGAGATTCGTTTTGACTGGTTATGGCTCCCGTAACTCTAAACGAGGCAACAGTTATGGCCGTCCGAATAATCGATATCCACAGGGTGCAACATCTGCGGTGCAAGGTGCAACATTCGTTCAAAAAGACGAAACAACGCCTTGCGACTTTTAGAAATGGGTGCAGGGATTTGAATTGGACCAGTACCATGGTGCACCACTCTCCAGGGATGGTAAATCGAAGGCCAGCCACGATGTTCCCTTTTAACGTAAAAATTCACGTGACGGAAAAACGAAGGCCAAAAAACTTCAGAGACCAGATTGAGGTTCAGATAGCATTTTTTTCGGTATGAAACTATCCATTGATGGCTTACAGTAGTCAAAGCCGTAGAACTCACTAAGAGCTTCGTTTTGACTGGTTATGGCTCCCGTAACTCTAACGAGGCAACAGTTATGGCCGTCCGAAGAATCGATATCCACAGGGTGCAACATCTGCGGTGCAAGGTGCAACATTCGTCCAAAAATACGAAACAGCGCCGTGCGACTTTCAGAAATGGGTGCAGGGATTTGAAATGGACTAGTACCATGGTGCACCACTCTCCAGGGATGGTAAATTGAAGACCAGCCATGGTGTTCCCTTTTTAACGTAAAAATTCACGTGACGGAAAAACGAAGGCCAAAAAACTTCAGAGACCCGATTGAGGTTCAGATAGCCTTTTTTGGGTATGAAACTATCCATTGATGGCGTATAGCTGTCAACGCCGTAGAACTCACTGAGAGCTTCGTTTTGACTGGTTATGGCTCCCGTAACTCTAAACGAGGCAACAGTTATGGCCGTCCAAAGAATCGATATCCATAGGGTGCAACATCTGCGGTGCAAGGTGCAACATTCGTCCAAAAAGACGAAACAGCGCCGTGCGATTTTAAGAAATGGGTGCAGGGATATGAAATGGACCAGTACCATGTTGCACCACTCTCCAGGGATGGTAAATCGAAGACCAGCCACGGTGTTCCCTTTTTAACGTAAAAATTCACTTGACGAAAAAACGAAGGCCAAAAAACTTCATAGACCCGATTGAGGTTCGGATAGCCTTTTTTGGGTATGAAACTATCCATTGATGGCTTACAGCGGTCAAAGCCGTAGAACTCACTGAGAGCTTCGTTTTGACTGGCTATGGCTCCAGTAACTCTAAACGATGCAACAGCTATAGCCGTCCGAAGAATCGATATCCACAGGGTGCAATATCTACGGTGCAAGGTGCAACATTCGTCCAAAAAGACGAAACAACGCCGTGCGACTTTTAGAAATGGGTGCAGGGATTTGAAATGGAGCAGTACCATGGTGCACCACTCTCCAGGGATGGTAAATCGAAGACCAGCCACGGTGTTCCCTTTTTAACGTAAAAATTCACTTGACGGAAAAACGATGGCCAAAAAACTTCATAGACCCGATTGAGGTTCGGATAGCCTTTTTTGGGTATGAAACTATCCATTGACGGCTTACAGCGCTCAAAGCCATAGAACTCACTGAGAGCTTCGTTTTGACTGGCTATGGCTCCAGTAACTCTAAACGATGCAACAGTTATGGCCGTCCGAAGAATCGATATCCACAGGGTGCAATATCTACGGTGCAAGGTGCAACATTCGTCCAAAAAGACGAAACAACGCCGTGCGACTTTTAGAAATGGGTGCAGGGATTTGAAATGGAGCAGTACCATGGTGCACCACTCTCCAGGGATGGTAAATCGAAGACCAGCCACGGTGTTCCCTTTTTAACGTAAAAATTCACGTGACGGAAAAACGAAGGCCAAAAAACTTGAGAGACCCGATTGAGGTTCGGATAGTCTTTTTTGGGTATGGAACTATCCATTGACGACTTACAGCTGTCAAAGCCGTAGAACTCACTGAGAGCTTCGTTTTGACTGGTTATGGCTCTCGTAACTCTAAACGAGGCAACAGTTATGGCCGTTCGAAGAATCGATATCCACAGGGTGCAACATCTGCGGTGCAAGGTGCAACATTCGTCCAAAAAGACGAAACAGCGCCGTGCGACTTTTAGAAATGGGTGCAGGGATTTGAATTGGACCAGTACCATGGTGCACCACTCTCCAGGGATGGTAAATCGAAGGCCAGCCACGATGTTCCCTTTTAAGGTAAAAATTCACGTGACGGAAAAACGAAGGCCAAAAAACTTCAGAGACCCGATTGAGGTTCGGATAGCCTTTTTTTGGGTATGAAACTATCCATTGACGGCTTACAGCGGACAAAGCCGTAGAACTCACTGAGAGCTTCGTTTTGACTGGCTATGGCTCCCGTAACTCTAAACGAGGCAACAGTTATGGCCGTCCGAAGAATCGATATCCATAGGGTGCAACATCTGCGGTGCAAGGTGCAACATTCGTCCAAAAAGACGAAACAGCGCCGTGCGACTTTTAGAAATGGGTGCAAGGATTTGAAATGGACCAGTACCATGGTTCACCACTCTCCAGGGATGGTAAATCGAAAACCAGCCACGGTGTTCCCTTTTAACGTAAAAATTCCCTTGATGGAAAAACGAAGGCAAAAAAACTTCAGAGACCCGATTGAGTTTCGAATAGCCTTTTGTTGGGTATCAAACTATCCATTGACCGCTTACAGCCGTCAATGCCGTAGAACTCACTAAGTGCTTTGTTTTGACTAGTTATGGCTCCCATAACTCTAAACGAGGCAATAGTTATGGCCGTCCGAAGAATCGATATCCACAGGGTGCAACATCTGCGGTGCAAGGTGCAACATTCGTCCAAAAAGACGAAACAGCGCCGTGCGACTTTTAGAAATGGGTGCAGGGATTTGAAATGGACTAGTACCATGGTGCACCACTCCCCAGGGATGGTAAATCGAAGACCAGCCACGGTGTTCCCTTTTTAACGTAAAAATTCACGTGACGGAAAAACGAAGGCCAAAAAACTTCAGAGACCCGATAGAGGTTCGGATAACCTTTTTTTGGGTATCAAACTATCCATTGGCGGCTTACAGCTGTCAAAGCCGTAGAACTCACTGAGAGCTTCGTTTTGACTGGTTATGGCTCCCGTAACTCTAAACGAGGCAACAGTTATGGCCGTTCGAAGAATCGATATCCACAGGGTGCAACTTCTACGGTGCAAGGTGCAACATTCGTCCAAAAAGACGAAACAACGCCGTGCGACTTTTAGAAATGGGTGTAGGGATTTGAAATGGACCAGTACCATGGTGCATCACTCTCCATGGATGGTAAATCGAAGACCAGCCACGGTGTTCCCTTTTTAACGTAAAAATTCAAGTGATGGAAAAACGAAGGCCAAAAAACTTCAAAGACCCGATTGAGGTTCGGATAGCCTTTTTTGGGTATGAAACTATCCATTGACGGCGTACAGCTGTCAATGCCGTAGAACCCACTGAGAGCTTCGTTTTGACTGGTTATGGCTCCCGTAACTCTAAATGAGGCGACAGTTATGTCGTCCGAAGAATCGATATCCACACGGTGCAACATCTGCGGTGCAAGGTGCAACATTCGTCCAAAAAGACGAAACAACGCCGTGCGACTTTTAGAAATGGGTTCAGGGATTTGAAATGGACCAGTACCATGTTGCACCACTCTCCAGGGATGGTAAATCGAAGACCATCCACGGTGTTCCCTTTTTAATGTAAAAATTCACGTGATGGAAAAACGAAGGCCAAAAAACTTCATAGACCCGATTGAGGTTCGGATAGCCTGTTTTTAGGTATGAAACTATCCATTGACGGCTTACAGCGGGCAAAGCTGTAGAACTCACTGAGAGCTTCATTTTGACTGGCTATGACTCCCGTAACTCTAAACGAGGCAACAGTTATGGCCGTCCGAATAATCGATATCCACAGGGTGCAACATCTGCGGTGCAAGGTGCAACATTCGTTCAAAAAGACGAAACAACGCCTTGCGACTTTTAGAAATGGGTGCAGGGATTTGAAATGGACCGGTACCATGGTGCACCACTCTCCAGGGATGGTAAATCGAAGACCAGCCACGGTGTTCCCTTTTTAACGTAAAAATTCACGTGACAAAAAAACGAAGGCCAAAAAACTTCAGAGACCCGATTGAGGTTCAGATAGTCTTTTTTGGGTATGAAACTATCCATTGACGACTTACAACTGTCAAAGCCGTAGAACTCACTGAGAGCTTCGTTTTGACTGGTTATGGCTCCTGTAACTATAAACGAGGCAACAGCTATGACCTTTCGCAGAATCGATATCCATAGGATGCAACATCTGCGGTGGAAGGTGCAACATTCGTCCAAAAAGACGAAACAGCGCCGTGCGACTTTTAGAAATTGGTGCAGGGATTTGAAATGGACCGTACCATGGTGCACCACTCTCTAGGGATGGTAAATCGAAGGCCAGCCACGGTGTTCCCTTTTAACGTAAAAATTCACGTGACGGAAAAACGAAGGCCAAAAAACTTCAGAGACCCGATTGAGGTTCGGATAGCCTTTTTTTGGGTATGAAACTATCCATTGACGACTTATAGCTGTCAAAGCCGTAGAACTCACTGAGAGCTTCGTTTTGACTGGTTATGGCTCCCGTAACTCTAAACGAGGCAACAGTTATGGCCGTTCGAAGAATCGATATCCACAGGGTGCAACATCTGCGGTGCAAGGTGCAACATTCGGCAAAAAATACGAAACAGCACCGTGCGACTTTTAGAAATGGGTGCAGGGATTTGAAATGGACCAGTACCATGGTTCACCAATCTCCAGGGATGGTAAATCGAAGACCAGCCACGGTGTTCCCTTTTTAACGTAAAAATTCACGTGATGGAAAAACGAAGGCCAGAAAACTTCAGAGACCCGATTGAGGTTCGGATAGCCTTTTTTGGGTATGAAACTATCCATTGACGGCGTATAGCTGTCAAAGCCGTATAACTCACTGAGAGCTTCGTTTTGACTGGTTATGGCTCCCGTAACTCTAAACGAGGCAACAGTTGTGGCCGTCCGAAGAATCGATATACACAGGGAGCAACGTCTGCGGTGCAAGGTGCAACATTCGTCCAAAAAGACGAAACAGCGCCGTGGGACTTTTAGAAATGGGTGCAGGGATTTGAAATGGACCAGTACCACGTTGCACCACTCTCCAGGGATGGTAAATCGAAGACCAGCCACGGTGTTCCCTTTTTAATGTAAAAATTCACGTGATGGAAAAACGAAGGCCAAAAAACTTCATAGACCCGATTGAGGTTCGGTTAGCCTTTTTTGGGTATGAAACTATCCATTGACGGCTTACAGCGGTCAAAGCCGTAGAACTCACTGAGAGCTTTGTTTTGACTGGCTATGGCTCCCGTAACTCTAAACGAGGCAACAGTTATGGCCGTCCGAAGAATCGATATCCACAGGGTGCAACTTCTGCGGTGCAAGGTGCAACATTCGTCCAAAAAGACAAAACAACGCCGTGCGACTTTTAGAAATGGGTGCAGGGATTTGAAATGGACGAGTACCATGGTGCACCACTCTCCAGGGATGGTAAATCGAAGACCAGCCACGGTGTTCCCTTTTTAACGTAAAAATTCACGTGACGAAAAAACGAAGGCAAAAAAACTTCAGAGACCCGACTGAGGTTCGGATAGTCTTTTTTGGGTATGAAACTATCCATTGACGAATTACAGCTGTCAAAGCCGTAGAACTCACTAAGAGCTTTGTTTTGACTGGTTATGGCTCCCGTAACTCTAAACGAGACAACAGTTATGGCCGTTCGAAGAATCGATATCCACAGGGTGCAACATCTGCGGTGGAAGGTGCAACATTCGTCCAAAAAGACGAAACAGCGCCGTGCGACTTTTAGAAATGGGTGCAGGGATTTGAAATGGACCAGTACCATGGTGCACCACTCTCCAGGGATGGTAAATCGAAGGCCAGCCACGGTGTTCCCTTTTAACGTAAAAATTCACGTGACGGAAAAACGAAGGCCAAAAAACTTCAGAGACCAGATTGAGGTTCGGATAGCCTTTATTTGGGTATGTAACTATCCATTGACGGCTTATAGCGGTCAAAGCCGTAGAACTCACTGAGAGCTTCGTTTTGACTGGTTATGGCTCTCGTAACTCTAAACGAGGCAACAATTATGGTCGTCCGAAGAATCGATATCCACAGGGTGCAACATCTGCGTTGCAAGGTGCGACATTCGGCAAAAAATACGAAACAACACCGTGCGACTTTTAAAAATGGGTGCAGGGATTTGAAATGGACCAGTACCATGGTTCACCAATCTCCAGGGATGGTAAATCGAAGACCAGCCACAGTGTTCCCTTTTTAACGTAAAAATTCACGTGATGGAAAAACGAAGGCCAAAAAACTTCAAAGACCCGATTGAAGTTCGGATAGCCTTTTTTGGGTATGAAACTATCCATTGACGGCGTATAGCTATCAAAGCCGTAGAACTCACTGAGAGCTTCGTTTTGACTGGTTATTGCTCCCGTAACTCTAAACGAGGCAACAGTTATGGCCATCCGAAGAATCGATATACAGAGGGTGCAACGTCTGCGGTGCAAGGTGCAACATTCGCCCAAAAAGACGAAACAGCGCCGTGGGACTTTTAGAAATGGGTGCAGGGATTTGAAATGGACCAGTACCATGTTGCACCACTCTCCAGGGATGGTAAATCGAAGACCAGCCACGGTGTTCCCTTTTTAATGTAAAAATTCACGTGATGGAAAAACGAAGGCCAAAAAACTTCATAGACCCGATTGAGGTTCGGTTAGCCTTTTTTGGGTATGAAACAATCCATTGACGGCTTACAGCGGTCAAAGCCGTAGAACTCACTGAGAGCTTCGTTTTGACTGGCTATGGCTCCCGTAACTCTAAACGAGGCAACAGTTATGGCCGTCCGAAGAATCGATATCCACAGGGTGCAACTTCTGCGGTGCAAGGTGCAACATTCGTCCAAAAAGACGAAACAACGCCGTGCGACTTTTAGAAATGGGTGCAGGGATTTGAAATGGACCAGTACCATGGTGCACCACTCTCCAGGGATGGTAAATCGAAGACCAGCCACGGTGTTCCCTTTTTAACGTAAAAATTCACGTGACGGAAAAACGAAGGCCAAAAAATTTCAGAGACCCGACTGAGGTTCGGATAGTCTTTTTTGGGTATGAGTCTATCCATTGACGACTTACAGCTGTCAAAGCCGTAGAACTCACTGAGAGCTTTGTTTTGGCTGGTTATGGCTCCCGTAACTCTAAACGAGGCAACAGTTATGGCCGTTCGAAGAATCGATATCCACAGGGTGCAACATCTGCGGTGCAAGGTGAAACATTCGTCCAAAAAGACGAAACAGCGTCGTGCGACTTTTAGAAATGGGTGCAGGGATTTGAAATGGACCAGTACCATGGTGCACCACTCTCCAGGGATGGTAAATCGAAGGCCAGCCACGGTGTTCCCTTTTAACGTAAAAATTCACGTGACAGAAAAACGAAGGCCAAAAAACTTCAGAGACCCGATTGAGGTTCGGATAGCCTTTTTTTGGGTATGAAACTATCCATTGACGGCTTACAGCCGTCAAAGCCGTAGAACTCACTGAGAGCTTCGTTTCGACTGGTTATGGCTCCTGTAACTCTAAACGAGGCAACAGTTATGGCCGTCCGAAGAATCGATATCCACAGGGTGCAACATTCGTCCAAAAAGACGAAACAACGCCGTGCGACATTTAGAAATGGGTGCAGGGATTTGAAATGGACCAGTACCATGGTGCACCACTCTCCAGGGATGGTAAATCGAAGACCATCCATGGTGTTCCCTTTTTAACGTAAAAATTCACGTGATGGAAAAACGAAGGCCAAAAAACTTCATAGACCCGATTGAGGTTCGGTTAGCCTTTTTTGGGTATGAAACTATCCATTGATGGCTTACAGCGGTCAAAGCCGTAGAACTCACTGAGAGCTTTGTTTTGACTGGCTATGGCTCCCGTAACTCTAAACAAGGCAACAGTTATGGCCGTCCGAAGAATCGATATCCACAGGGTGCAACTTCTGCGGTGCAAGGTGCAACATTCGTCCAAAAAGACAAAACAACGCCGTACGACTTTTAGAAATGGGTGCAGGGATTTGAAATGGACCAGTACCATGGTGCACCACTCTCCAGGGATGGTAAATCGAAGACCAGCCACGGTGTTCCCTTTTTAACGTAAAAATTCACGTGACGAAAAAACGAAGGCAAAAAAACTTCAGAGACCCGACTGAGGTTCGGATAGTCTTTTTTGGGTATGAAACTATCCATTGACGACTTACAGCTGTCAAAGCCGTAGAACTCACTGAGAGATTTGTTTTGACTGGTTATGGCTCCCGTAACTCTAAACGAGACAACAGTTATGGCCGTTCGAAGAATCGATATCCACAGGGTGCAACATCTGCGGTGGAAGGTGCAACATTCGTCCAAAAAGACGAAACAGCGCCGTGCGACTTTTAGAAATGGGTGCAGGGATTTGAAATGGACCAGTACCATGGTGCACCACTCTCCAGGGATGGTAAATCGAAGGCCAGCCACGGTGTTCCCTTTTAACGTAAAAATTCACATGACGGAAAAACGAAGGCCAAAAAACTTCAGAGACCAGATTGAGGTTCGGATAGCCTTTATTTGGGTATGTAACTATCCATTGACGGCTTATAGCGGTCAAAGCCGTAGAACTCACTGAGAGCTTCGTTTTGACTGGTTATGGCTCTCGTAACTCTAAACGAGGCAACAGTTATGGTCGTCCGAAGAATCGATATCCACAGGGTGCAACATCTGCGTTGCAAGGTGCGACATTCGGCAAAAAATACGAAACAACACCGTGCGACTTTTAAAAATGGGTGCAGGGATTTGAAATGGACCAGTACCATGGTTCACCAATCTCCAGGGATGGTAAATCGAAGACCAGCCACAGTGTTCCCTTTTTAACGTAAAAATTCACGTGATGGAAAAACGAAGGCCAAAAAACTTCAAAGACCCGATTGAAGTTCGGATAGCCTTTTTTGGGTATGAAACTATCCATTGACGGCGTATAGCTATCAAAGCCGTAGAACTCACTGAGAGCTTCGTTTTGACTGGTTATTGCTCCCGTAACTCTAAACGAGGCAACAGTTATGGCCATCCGAAGAATCGATATACAGAGGGTGCAACGTCTGCGGTGCAAGGTGCAACATTCGTCCAAAAAGACGAAACAGCGCCGTGGGACTTTTAGAAATGGGTGTAGGGATTTGAAATGGACCAGTACCATGTTGCACCACTCTCCAGGGATGGTAAATCGAAGACCAACCACGGTGTTCCCTTTTTAATGTAAAAATTCACGTGATGGAAAAACGAAGGCCAAAAAACTTCATAGACCCGATTGAGGTTCGGTTAGCCTTTTTTGGGTATGAAACAATCCATTGACGGCTTACAGCGGTCAAAGCCGTAGAACTCACTGAGACTTCGTTTTGACTGGCTATGGCTCCCGTAACTCTAAACGAGGCAACAGTTATGGCCGTCCGAAGAATCGATATCCACAGGGTGCAACTTCTGCGGTGCAAGGTGCAACATTCGTCCAAAAAGACGAAACAACGCCGTGCGACTTTTAGAAATGGGTGCAGGGATTTGAAATGGACCAGTACCATGGTGCACCACTCTCCAGGGATGGTAAATCGAAGACCAGCCACGGTGTTCCCTTTTTAACGTAAAAATTCACGTGACGGAAAAACGAAGGCCAAAAAATTTCAGAGACCCGACTGAGGTTCGGATAGTCTTTTTTGGGTATGAGTCTATCCATTGACGACTTACAGCTGTCAAAGCCGTAGAACTCACTGAGAGCTTTGTTTTGGCTGGTTATGGCTCCCGTAACTCTAAACGAGGCAACAGTTATGGCCGTTCGAAGAATCGATATCCACAGGGTGCAACATATGCGGTGCAAGGTGAAACATTCATCCAAAAAGACGAAACAGCGCCGTGCGACTTTTAGAAATGGGTGCAGGGATTTGAAATGGACCAGTACCATGGTGCACCACTCTCCAGGGATGGTAAATCGAAGGCCAGCCACGGTGTTCCCTTTTAACGTAAAAATTCACGTGACAGAAAAACGAAGGCTAAAAAACTTCAGAGACCCGATTGAGGTTCGGATAGCCTTTTTTTGGGTATGAAACTATCCATTGACGGCTTACAGCCGTCAAAGCCGTAGAACTCACTGAGAGCTTTGTTTCGACTGGTTATGGCTCCTGTAACTCTAAACGAGGCAACAGTTATGGCCGTCCGAAGAATCGATATCCACAGGGTGCAACATTCGTCCTAAAAGACGAAACAACGCCGTGCGACATTTAGAAATGGGTGCAGGGATTTGAAATGGACCAGTACCATGGTGCACCACTCTCCAGGGATGGTAAATCGAAGACCATCCACGGTGTTCCCTTTTTAACGTAAAAATTCACGTGATGGAAAAACGAAGGCCAAAAAACTTCAGAGACCCGATTGAGGTTCAGATAGATTTTTTGGGTATGAAACTATCCATTGACGACTTACAGCTGTCAAAGCCGTAGAACTCACTGAGGGCTTTGTTTTGACTGGTTATGGCTCCCGTAACTCTAAACAAGGCAACAGTTATGGCCGTTCGAAGAATCGATATCCACAGGGTGCAACATCTGCGGTGCAAGGTGCAACATTCGTCCAAAAAGACGAAACTGCGCCGTGCGACTTTTAGAAATGGGTGCAGGGATTTGAAATGGACCAGTACCATGGTGCATCACTCTCCAGGGATGGTAAATCGAAGGCCAGCCACGGTGTTCCCTTTTAACGTAAAAATTCACGTGACGGAAAAACGAAGGCCAAAAAACTTCAGAGACCCGATTGAGGTTCGGATAGCCTATTTTGGGTATGAAACTATCCATTGACGGCTTACAGCTATCAAAGCCGTAGAACTCACTGAGAGCTTCGTTTTGACTGGTTATGTCTCCCGTAACTCTAAACGAGGCAACAGTTATCGCCGTCCGAAAAATCGATATCCATAGGGTGCAACATCTGCGGTGCAAGGTGCAACATTCGTCCAAAAGGACGAAACAGCGCCGTGCGACTTTTAGAAATGGATGCAGGGATTTGAAATGGACCAATACCATGGTGCACCACTCTGCGGGGATGGTAAATCGAAGACCAGCCCCGGTGTTCCCTTTTTAACATAAAAATTCACGTGACGGAAAAACGAAGGCCAAAAAACTTCGAAGACCCAATTGGGGTTCAGATAGCCTTTTTTTTGGGTATGAAACTGTCCATTGACGACTTACAGCCGTCAAAGCCGTAGAACTAACTGAGAGCTTCGTTTTGACTGGTTATGGCTCCCGTAACTCAAAACGAGGCAATAGTTATGGCCGTCCGAAGAATCGATATCCACAGGGTGCAACATCTGCGGTGCAAGGTGCAACATTCGTCCAAAAAGACGAAACAGCACTGTGCGACTTTTAGAAATGGGTGCAGGGATTTGAAATGGACCATTACCATGGTGCACCACTCTCTAGGGATGGTAAATCGAAGACCAGCCACGGTGTTCCCTTTTTAACGTAAAAATTCACGTGACGGAAAAACGAAGGCCAAAAAACTTCAAAGACCCGATTGAGGTTCGGATAGCCTTTTTTGGGTATGAAACTATCCATTGACGGCTTATAGCGGTCAAAGCCGTAGAACTCACTGAGAGCTTCGTTTTGACTGGTTATGGCTCCCGTAACTCTAAACGATGCAATAGTTATGGCCGTCCGAAGAATCGATATCCACAGGGTGCAACATCTGCGGTGCAAGGTGCAACATTCGTCCAAAAAGACGAAACTGTGCCGTGCGACTTTTAGAAATGGGTGCAGGGATTTGAAATGGACCAGTACCATGGTTCACCACTCTCCAGGGATGGTAAATCGAAGACCAGCCACGGTGTTCCCTTTTTAACGTTAAAATTCACTTGACGGAAAAACGAAGGCCAAAAAACTTCAAAGACCCGATTGAGGTTCGAATAGCCTTTTGACGTAGCGGATTAATCAAAAACTATGTCGATCGTTGAGAGTAGCAATCGATGGATTGGAAAATACTGAAATGCCCGAATTCGTTGATCCGAAGATACCGAATTCTAGCTATCCCGAACTCGTTGATCGCGCATGATACCGGGTTCAAAGATCTGCGATTCTTCACACGTTGATCTAGCGCACTAGATTCCGTGAATCGGCTTCTGCAGTCGTTGAATCGAGCGCACTCGATTAACCGAAAGAGGAGATAGGAGATTACACTCAACTACCAATTTGGCGAAAGCACAAAGCTAACAAAACAAGAGTTTTATTTCAAATTAACTAAACTATTACAAATGGCACCACCGGCCTATTTATAGAAGTTACAACTCACACAAAACAAAAAATGTTCAACACTTAAGTCGGTACCGACTTACGACTCACCATAAGTCGTACGCGACTTAACAGAATACAACACGACTCAACTTATTTACAAAGTACACGAGTCAAGACAATCATCACGACTTACGACTTACGAGACAACGACTTATCAATGCCACGAGTTAACAGATGACGACTTAACAAAGCAACATATACGACTCAACACTCATTCCATCAGTATCTTCATGCGACCTAACTCTTCAACGACTTAAGACAGCAGCGACTTATCGAGTTATCTCTTGAACGACTTAAGAAAAGCGCCCAGTGTAAGTTAGGTCGTTGCCATCTTGAAGTTCTGGACGACTTAAGACCTTGCGACCTAGGTAGTTAGGTCGGAACTCGTTAACTATGAGTCGTGGCCGACTTAAAGTTCTGGGACGACTTAAGAGATTGGAGGCGCTAGGTCGTTTGGATGCTTTAGACTCCCCTTCGTTAGGTCGTGAACAACCTAAAGCTTCTTTGTTAAGTCATGGACGACTTAGAACTTCTACTTCAGCTTCGTTAACTTGCTGACCTAAAACTTCTTCCTTAAGTCGTATAACTTCTTCCTTAAGTCGGTGGCGACTTATGCCTTGTAACTTTGTAGCTCGTGCTGCATCTTCATTTGCTCGCACTGCACCCTTTATGTCTATAGGTCGTAAACGACCTAAGTTAACTTGCGAATCTTTGATATGTCGTATATATACTAACTCGTTGGAGTTAGGTTGGTCCATTTGGGTTGCTAGGTCGTTGCGCGACTTATCATAAGTCGCTGGTTTTATTTCCACCACGTGCTTCCTATCCCTTGTTAGGTCTCTCGAGCGATTCAAGACCTGGGGTGTTGCTTCCTTCAACTTAACAAGACAACGATTTAAGGAAATAGCTTGCGAACGATTTAAAATGAATGGCTCAAGAATCCGGGCTGCATCATCCTCCCCTGGTCGGAATAAATTCGTCCTCGAATTTAAAAAATTTCTTCTTCGAGACGCTGTCTTCCATTCATTATCTGGTATGATGTGGCTCTGGTGATAACCATCTTGGGGTTGACATTGTCTTGACTTTTTGACAATACAGTTCGAAATAGAAAACGTATGGAATAGTACAGACGTGGCATTAGGCAGGCGACATAAGGAAGTGACCTGAGAGATATGGCAAGTGGAAAAATACGGACTAAACTCAGCACTAGATGCCAGATCCACTTCAGATAGCATAGAACTTCATATGAATAGTGTCGTATACCAAATTGTTTGTGCCAATAGGAAGACTTGATATAGAACCAAAACATGTCTAAAATGTGTGACGATATAAGGAAATTTGCAATCATGGAATGACTTGGGAAACCTCGACCGAAAAATTGTGATGACTCATGCTCAGATTCTTGTCTTTCCTCTTCCCGTTTAGATGTATCATCATCTTGAATCTTTCCTTGATGTGTTGCCTTAAATTCCTCTGACTGAAATGAACTCCCACTTGCTTCTCCTTCAACATATTTATGTTCATAATATGGTTCCAAGCAATCGACATTGGCACTGTTAGTAGTGTGGACATCATCAGACAACTTCAACTGACAATCATTCACTTCTTCCTGTCGTATCAACCCCTTTTGTTCCTCCATACTCATAAGATCATACGATCCTGGCAGTAAAGCAGCATCTGGTACGAGTTCAGTTTGAGGTTGAATGTTTTGTAGAGATGGTAACTCTTCGGGTATCTCTTCAGCGTATTCGACTTCAGACTTATCGAATTCTAATCCAACTTCCTCATAAACATCAAGATCTTCACTCGTTCCTTGCCGAGATAATACAAACAAGTCAGTACTAATTTCCACCTTTTCGTCAGGCTCTTCCAAGCATACAAGACTAGATTCTTCAAGCAGTTCCTCAGACATCTCATCTTCGCATTCTTCAAATACTTCATCTTCTTCAGGATTATCAAAATCAGAATCTTCTCCAGGTTCAATCATCATTGATAACTCATCATCATCTTCCATTTCATTTATGAACTCTTTCAAAAATAACAAACCATCTGATTCTGCCTTCTTTTCTGTTTCACTCTCGCTTTGTTCATGCTCCTCGGAAACTAAGGAATTTATACTTGGCTGACTCTCATCCATAAGCTCAGGTGTCGAATAATAATCCTCCATTGTCAAATGAGTTTCCTCAACTACGAACATAGCTCCTTCCTCTATACTGTCAACATCAAACGTTGGCAATGAAAAGTAATCAACTTCTACTTCCACATATTTTGACTCACTTTCTTCTTCCTCATCAAATTTCGGCGGTTGATAAAAGTCTATTTCGTCATTCTTCCACAACAAATTACCTTCTTCGTTCTCCAACTCGACCTCTTCATCTTCGTTGTCAAACTTTAGTGGTAAGGTTGTGAATGATTCTGTAAGACCAACCTCTTCAAGCTCTTCCAACATTGGTTTAACCTCCTCAGGAGTTTTAAGCTCTTTACTTGCCTCATACCTAATCAATGTTTCAGCACTACCTTCCGATTCGTCAACACTTTCGCTGGAAGGTAATGGACTAGTTGGTTTCTCCTCCTCTTCTGTCTCGCTTTCCGTAGAATCATCCACCTCCTCGCTTTCACATTCTTCTACAATAAAGGGTTCCTTCTGGGACTTTGTATATTAAAAACTTCGATGGTCAAACTCCTGATAATGATAGCGCTTAACTCGGTCATCAACACTTGCCTTCGTGATTCCATATACAACTGGTTCGTTGACTCTCTTAAATACACCTTTACTCTGATTGTTGGAGCTTGTAACCACACCCTGTCCTTGACTCCTTTGACTCAACTTCTGCAACTGTTGATCCATACGAGCTTGATAATTGTAGGGTAAGAAATTTTCTTTCATCATCCTTTTCATCTTATCCCACTTGACAACTTTAGACTTCTTCATCCTCTCTCTGGTTGATTTAGTTTGTTCCCACCAGTCCATAGCTTTTCCTCTTAGTCTTGTAGCAACCAACTTAACTTGGCGATCCTCAAATACGTTGTCGAGTTTAAAAAACTTTTCAACCTTTGATAACCAATCCATGAATTCCTCTGCTTGTAGACCACCTCAAAATTCTGGAATCTCCATATTCTTCCTTGATTCTTGTGTATGACTATTCTCTTCAACATTTCTATATCGATTTTGCCCCTGACCTGAATATCGAAAGTGAACACTATCACCATAACTATCTTCTTCAAACTTAGATGAGCTTCGATGTCTATTCTGAACATTGACTCTTCTATGACCATGCACGTCCTCTCTACTTCTTCTTTCCTCTACTCGACATCTTTCATAATCACAATATGGTTCATGCTCGTAACTACGATAAGCTCTTCTTTCTCCATTCTGACAATCACGATTGTCTCGAACTCCACGATCTCGATTTATCGACAAAGATGATTCTCTTCTTTCTCTATCATAATGTGGCGACACTCTCCTTTGATTTTGATTCATTTCAGACTTCATTTTCTCCACTCTCTCGAAACCCTTACTGAACCTTTCACCGATGCGTTGTTCCATATGTTCAGCATCTTCTCTCCCATACAAATTTGCAACATTATGATAATGGTTAACACTTCTCGGAGGCATGATCAAATCTTCAACAGATCCAAACACCAACTTCACTTTGATCCAAAAATTCTCGAATCAAACTTCCCCACTTGTTTGAAATCTCACGACCACCCAAATAAACAAACAACTTAATTTGAACTCCAAAACTTCAAATCTCAAAATTGACGCCCAACGAACTTGGATAAGTTTGACTCCTAGCTCACGACTTGAACAAAATCTCGCACAAACTTGAACAAGCTCGCTTCTAGCTCCAACACTTTAACTCTCGGCCTTGAACAAACCTGAACTTGAACACTTCACTTTTCTCGGCTTTGAACAACAAAGTGATGCACGACCTTGACTCTTCTCCTTGGCTCGGCTGAAATTGAACAAACACTTCTCCTTGATCCAACAGGCTCATCTTAGCTATGATTGGCTAAGTCTCGCTCCGATACCAAAACTGACGCAGCGGATTAATCAAAAATAATGTCGATCGTTGAGAGTAGCAATCGATGGATTGGAAAATACTGAAATGCCCGAATTCGTTGATCCGAAGATACCGAATTCTAGCTATCCCGAACTCGTTGATCGCGCACGATACCGGGTTCAAAGATCTGCGATTCTTCACACGTTGATCTAGCGCACTAGATTCCGTGAATCGGCTTCTGTAGTCGTTGAATCGAGCGCACTCGATTAACCGGAAGAGGAGATAGGAGATTACACTCAACTACCAATTTGGAGAAAGCACAAAGCTAACAAAACAAGAGTTTTATTTCAAATCAACTAAACTATTACAAATGGCACCACCGGCCTATTTATAGAAGTTACAACTCACACAAAACAAAAAATGTTCAACACTTAAGTCGGTACCGACTTACGACTCACCATAAGTCGTACGCGACTTAACAGAATACAACACGACTCAACTTATTTACAAAGTACACAACTCAAGACAATCATCACGACTTACGACTTACGAGACAATGACTTATCAATGCCACGAGTTAATAGATGACGACTTAACAAAGCAACATATACGACTCAACACTCATTCCAGCAGTATCTTCATGCGACCTAACTCTTCAATGACTTAAGACAGTAGCGACTTATCGAGTTATCTCTTGAACGACTTAAGTAAAGCGCCCAGTGTAAGTTAGGTCATTGCCATCTTGAAGTTCTGGACGACTTAAGACCTTGCGACCTAGGCAGTTAGGTCGGAACTCGTTAACTATGAGTCGTGGCCGACTTAAAGTTCTGGGACGACTTAAGAGATTGGAGGCGCTAGGTCGTTTGGATGCTTTAGACTCCCCCTCGTTAGGTCCTGAACAACCTAAAGCTTCTTTGTTAAGTCGTGGACGACTTAGAACTTCTACTTCAGCTTCGTTAACTTGCTGACCTAAAACTTCTTCCTTAAGTCGTATAACTTCTTCCTTAAGTCGGTGGCGACTTATGCCTTGTAACTTTGTAGCTCGTGCTGCATCTTCATTTGCTCGCACTGCACCCTTTATGTCTATAGGTCGTAAACGACCTAAGTTAACTCGCGAATCTTTGATATGTCGTATATATACTAACTCGTTGGAGTTAGGTTGGTCCGTTTGGGTTGCTAGGTCGTTGCGCGACTTATCATAAGTCGCTGGTTTTATTTCCACCACGTGCTTCCTATCCCTTGTTAGGTCTCTCGAGCGATTCAAGACCTGGGGTGTTGCTTCCTTCGACTTAACAAGACAACGATTTAAGGAAATAGCTTGCGAACGATTTAAAATGAATGGCTCAAGAATCCGGGCTGCATCACCTTTTGTTGGGAATTAAACTATCTATTGACGGCTTACAGCCGTCAAAGCCGTAGAACTCACTAAGAGCTTTGTTTTGACTAGTTATGGCTCCCATAACTCTAAACGAGGCAACAATTATGGCCGTATGAAGAATCTATATCCACAAGGTGCAACATCTGCGGTGCAAGGAGCAAAATTCGTCCAAAAAGACGAAACAGCGCCGTGCGACTTTTAGAAATGGGTGCAGGGATTTGAAATGGACCAGTACCATGGTGCACCACTCTCCAGGGATGGTAAATCGAAGACCAGCCACGGTGTTCCCTTTTTAACGTAAAAATTCACGTGAATGAAAAACGAAGGCCAAAAAACTTCAGAGATCCGATTGAGGTTCGGATAGCCTTTTTTTGGGTATCAAACTATCCATTGACGGCTTACAGCCGTCAAAGCCGTAGAACTCATTGAGAGCTTTGTTTTGACTGGTTATGGCTCTCGTAACTCTAAACGAGGCAACAGTTATGCCCGTCCGAAGAATCGATATCCACAGGGTGCAACATCTGCGGTGCAAGGTGCAACATTCGTCCAAAAAGACGAAACAGCGCCGTGCGACTTTTAGAAATGGATGCAGGGATTTGAAATGGACCAGTACCATGGTGCACCACTCTGCGGGGATGGTAAATCGAAGACCAGCCCCGGTGTTCCCTTTTTAATGTAAAAATTCACGTGACGGAAAAACGAAGGCCAAAAAACTTCAAAGACCCAATTGGGGTTCAGATAGCCTTTTTTTAGGTATGATACTGTCCATTGACTGCTTATAGCCGTCAAAGCCGTAGAACTCACTGAGAGCTTCGTTTTGACTGGTTATGGCTCTCGTAACTCTAAACGAGGCAACAGTTATGGCCGTCCGAAGAATTGATATCCACAGGGTGCAACATCTGCGGTGCAAGGTGCAACATTCATCCAAAAATACGAAACAGCGCCGTGCGACTTTTAGAAATGGGTGCAGGGATTTGAAATGGACCAGTACCATGGTGCACCACTCTCCAGGGATGGTAAATCGTAACCAGCCACGG
Source organism: Allium fistulosum (assembly GCA_030737815.1). Taxonomy (NCBI): domain Eukaryota; kingdom Viridiplantae; phylum Streptophyta; class Magnoliopsida; order Asparagales; family Amaryllidaceae; genus Allium; species Allium fistulosum. The sequence continues at coordinate 84,774,298 of CM060901.1, read as the reverse complement.
TGTTCCCTTTTTAACGTAAAAATTCACGTGACGGAAAAATGAAGGCCAAAAAACTTCAGAGACCCGATTGAGGTTCTGATAGCCTTTTTTGGGTATGAAACTATCCATTGACGGCTTACAGCTGTCAATGCCGTAGAACTCATTGAGAGCTTTGTTTTGACTGGTTATGGCTCCCGTAACTCTAAACGAGGCAACAGTTATGGCCGTCCGAAGAATTGATATCCATAGGGTGCAACATCTGCGGTGCAAGGTGCAACATTCGTCCAAAAAGATGAAACAACACCGTGTGACTTTTAGAAATGGATGCAGGGATTTGAAATGGACCAGTACCATGGTGCACCACTCTGCGGGGATGGTAAATCGAAGACCAGCCCCGGTGTTCCCTTTTTAACGTAAAAATTCACGTGACGGAAAAACGAAGGCCAAAAAACTTCAAAGACCCAATTGGGGTTCGGATAGCCTTTTTTTGGGTATGAAACTGTCCATTGACGGCTTACAGCGGTCAAAGCCGTAGAACTTACTGAGAGCTTCGTTTTGACTGGCTATGGCTCCCGTAACTCTAAACGAGGCAACAGTTATGACCGTCCGAAGAATCGATATCCACAGGGTGCAACATCTGCGGTCCAGGGTGCAACATTCGTCCAAAAAGGCGAAACAACGCCGTGCAACTTTTAGAAATGGGTGCAGGGATTTGAAATGGACCAGTAACATGATGCACCACTCTACAGGGATGGTAAATTGAAGACCAGCCACGGTGTTCCATTTTTAACGTAAAAATTCACGTGACGGAAAAACGAAGGCCAAAAAACTTCAGAGACCCGATTGAGGTTCGGATAGCCTATTTTGGGTATGAAACTATCTATTGACGGCTTACAGCTATCAAAGCCGTAGAACTCACTGAGAGCTTCGTTTTGACTGGTTATGTCTCCCGTAACTCTAAACGAGGCAACAGTTATGGCCGTCCGAAGAATCGATATCCATAGGGTGCAACATCTGCGGTGCAAGGTGCAACATTCGTCCAAAAAGACGAAACAGCGCCGTGCGACTTTTAGAAATGGATGCAGGGATTTGAAATGGACCAGTACCATGGTGCACCACTCTGCGGGGATGGTAAATCGAAGACCAGCCCCGGTGTTCCCTTTTTAACGTAAAAATTCACGTGACGGAAAAACGAAGGCCAAAAAACATCACTACACCAAAACAGGTGATTCTCAACGAGTATAACTGTCGCAAACAGTTTCAGCAACGCTTATTAGCGTCGCTGTAGGGGCGTCGCAATTTATTGCCAACGCTTATAAGCGTTGGCGAGTTTAGTTTCCCAACGCTTATAAGCGTTGGAAGGTTGTATTCGCCAACGCTTATAAACGTTGGTGTATATTATTTAACAACGCTTATAAACGTTGGCAAATTAACCATCCAACATTGTTTAATTTTCTATGCTGACGCTTATAAGCGTTGGTATATTTTAATTGCCAACGCTTATAACGCTTTAACAGCATTATTATACTACATTCAATAGGAACCCAAAATTTACAATATTCATGATCAAATAACAACATAAATTTCATAGTCAACTACTTCATAACAATGTCAACTACTTCATAATAAGTACAATACATAATTAAGTTGGTTAATTCAATACATAATCAACTACTTCATAACAATGTCAAATTGGAATACAAAAGACAACGTAAATTTCATAGTGAAATTCTACAAATACCGAATACGTAACTCCGGCCATATAACGAAACCTCCATCTGAAAAATCACATAACTTGTACATTCCATTTTGAGGACCATCATAAATTGGTGCATCCAGTTCAAGAACATCATCCACCCAAATTACTTTCTCTACATTCGGTATCACCTTCCTAAAAAGACGGTACAAACTCTATCGAAACTGCTTCTGTATGGCAAATAACATGTCTAATCGTCATTCGACTCCAGCTGGAAGTAAGAAATGTACTCATGTCAGAAAGTTGAAGAAATCAGTTCATTTATGTGTACAATAAAGATAAAAAAAACTTTGTAAACTGAAATTTATATATAGGCCAAATGCAGTATGAATTTAAATGTTATAAATATTATATAACAGTAACCTAGTTTGACTGTAACTGGAATATTACAGGCATAGGGCAGAAGGAAGCAACAGTCCTTACCATGTTATATTAAAACAATGTTGGAATCAGACAGATGTCCAAATGCATCCATTGCAATTGATGAATTTAAAGGTTTACTTTGATCACGTAATATACTATTTGACTAATATACTATTTCCTTTTGTCATTTAAACAATCAAAAGGAAATACATGAAAGTGATCCAGAAAAAGAATAAGTGGGATTTCAGCAAACAAATATTATGATTGAAACTTGTTGGCAGCATTCGTTGTATAAATTCAAAGAAAATTATTTTCTCAACGATACCAAAAAGCTGAAACTAAACCATCTTTTATCGATGTAGAAATAATATAAACTTAAAACAATATTCAGGAAGTTGTGCATGCAAAGCTTTGGCAAACAGTATAAGATCAGTTATGCAGGAATACAGTTATCACCCCAGGTAAAAGGCAAATGGTTTGACAACCATACTATAAAAAACAATTCGTTAGATAGGATTTGAAGGAAGCGCATTGTATTGAAATTAAAAATTGTTCCAGTTAAGGCAAGCTAGGCAGGCAGTGAGGAGTACTTACAGTGTCTTCATCTTAGATCCTGTCATCCACCACAGATAAGAGTTAAATACCAATATATCAGCTCCTTTCCAGTATCGTACATGCTTATTGATGGATTGAAGTCGAACAATTCTATCTGTAATCCTATGTATAACTGCATTATCAGCGTTTGACTCCACAAGAAAAGGAGCCCAGTAGAACTCGATTGAAGCATTATAATCCTGTGTTACATAAAAACAATTTAATTTCCATTTCAACGTGTGAAAAAAACAAGACAAGTAGAGTAATTTTCGAATAGAGCTAAATGAACCTGTCTCAAATGTACAGAGAGTTTTAGGACAAAAATACCATGATTTAATTGGGAATGGATGAAAATCAAGGGACAATTTAGTTACTTTGTGTAATATAGTACGATTAAGACAGGGCATAGATGTGCAGACTCCTTTCCCTCTTCTAAATATTAGTGTACTTGTTTTTTGATCATTTTGTGATAACATAAGTTTCTACTTATATACTTCACTCTTGCCTTATCTTCTTTCAACAAGGGCACAATGCATTCAATTAGTCTTCTACATTCTCAGATTTTGGAAAGTCACCCTTGGAAGTTTAGTTAAAATGTTATCATTTAGGATCTGATCCAAATTTAATTACCTAGACCACTATTAGGTTATTAGTTGATTCACGTCTGATATATAGTATATACAGCATTCCCTTTAAAATAAGCTAGCATACATGCTATTCTACGTGTGTGTGTGTCAGTTAACATGATGTTAGCTTATATTGATTGATTCCAATTGGTATTTTTTTTATATGTAAAACTACACAAAAATGAACTAGTTGTTCATTATATCTTGTTTTTTCAAAAAATATGAACTAGTTGTTCATTATATGGGCTTGTGTACCTTGGCTCTGAACACTGTAAGTGAATCAATTGTTTCCATTGATTTTGAGCTCTCAGGGATGACTTGGTGAATGAGGCACACAAATGATACATATTGACCTCGATTTAAAGAATCGCCAACAAACATTATTCGTTTACCACGAAGGCTTTCCATCATTTGTGTTGCATTGAAGCTGCATAAGTCAAAAAAATATTGGATACTGTCAGAACATAGTAAAAAGTTTATTAACTTAATTTTTTATTTTTTATAATTTCTTTTGGTTGATACAAATAAACACGTGCGGATGGTTCAACTATGAAGAAGAAATAAAATCACCATGGTTACAAAATGTTTTGATGAGTAAAATTCATATTATATTTTTACTTCAGCAGAAAGACATATTTACAATGCATGGATTGAGATTGCAACAAATGTATGATAATCACATGCCAGTCTATAATATTCAATAAAAGCTATATCGGTGCGCTATTTACTAATTCAACTAATTGCAGGTTTAGTATAAGTCTGGAAGGGTAAGTAGATTACTGATTCACCCACTCTGGTTCAAATACAAAGTAGGGATGTTATGGTTGCTTTGCACCATTAGATCGTAAATGTACTGGCTCTATAAATTCTGATGCATTTCAACTGTATTAGTGCATTTTAATAAATTTAACCCTGCTAAAATGCACTAATTTTTAGAGAACTATTAGACCTAGATCGAATAGCTCAAAAGCAATCCGAGCACCAATACTCTGGTTTGAACCAGAGTATAAGATTTGTTTCAGAAGGTCCCGCCCTGTGCACTAATTCCACTAATTGCAAGCTTGATATATCCCTGGTAACACTCAATGTATGCCTCAAATCGTTGTTCTTAGCATTGAGGTTGATTGGTTGACATGTATAATGCAACGCTCCTCCTAAAAGTAGTGCTATACAGCCTACACAACCCACAAATTATACTGTTTTTTCATAAAATTTTATGGTAGCTATTATGCAGAATCAGTTTGAAAACATCTATCAGCTTAAAAGCACACTGATTACAAACTCAAATACAGGATATTGTCCAAATCCGGTATCACACATTATATGCTTTTGGTTGCGAATTTGGATATGGCACGCATCTAGCTAATTACAACACTATATATTCCCAGTGATGCGAATAAGAAGGCTAATTTTTTTTCTTTTTTTTCTAAATGTGGCGAAGCCTTATTACCAAAATAGCGTTCAAGTGTATCATATTCAAATTGAAGTTCAAACCATAAGAATACCCATATTCACTAAGGATGTCATGGATAATTTTCTGATTATAAAATGAATTACAAAATGAAAATTTTAAATTGAGAGAAAAAATTACCTGTAGTGTTCTGCCACCACTTTGACAATAAGAATATTGCCTATAAATAAAAAACAGTACAAAACGAAAAATATTAAAACAAATGAAAACTATATAAATGGAAGTAGGAAGATATGCAAAGTGGAGGTAGTACAAAATTGGAGTGTGGGAACTTTGGACTATTACTAACTTATGCTATTACTAACTTTGGACTATGCTATTACTAACTTATGCTATTACTAACTTATGATTCCCAAGTCAAATAACCCTTATGCTATTACTAACTTTGGACTACTAGCCTATTATAATCACATTTATAAATGCATCTCCAACATATTTTTCCGCGGCACATGGTAGTATTTCTCCTGATTTTCTTTTATGTCCAGCCTTCCAAACCGTTGTTCGTGAAATATCTGCTTCTGGATTTGCTACTACCTACAAGAAAGATCAAAGTTGACAACACATAATTAATATAACATTTTATTTTAATTTCATTAAAACATTTAATGTAAAATCTAAATCCAATCTTAACAAAAGTTATGTCTACCATTTTAATTTCATTAAGTTAGGCCAACTGCAATAATTTAAAAGCAGGTTTAAAAAAATAATAGGCAGCATAAGAATAAGTTAAGCAAGGAGAAAATTAGTATCATCGTACAATATTCAAAAAGAACATGGAGTTCATAGAATCATTTAACTCCGGTAAAAACCACAAATTCAAGTTAGGGGCAAACCAGTTTGCAGATCTTACCAATGACGAATATGTTGGAATCTGTAGCGGATATCATCCTCACTTGATGACGTCAGTGGAATCAAAAGGATTCATGTATGAAAACAATACCGATATGCCTTCAAGTATTGATTGGAGAACAAAGGGCGCAGTCACTCCTGTCAAACATCAAGGACATTGTGGTAAGAATTACAAATATGCTATATGATTTTATAATACAATATGTCAATATTTGTTGTAATTAACTTACCGTTACATGCATGCATCAAAATAGGATCTTGCTGGGCATTTTCTACAGTGGCAGCAGTAGAAGGCATCAATAATATTAGAACTGGAGAAATCGTCTCTCTTTCAGAACAAGAGCTTATAGATTGCGATACTGGTGGTGATAACAATGGTTGCAGCGGAGGCCACATGTCTAAAGCTTTCCAATTCATTGTCAATAATAAGGGCTTAACACCAGAAGCCAACTATAGGTACCAAGGAGCAACTTCAAAAACATGCAAATCTAAGAACTTGTTTCACCACCCAAGCACGATAAGTGGATTTGAACATGTGCCAACTAACGATGAAGCAGCCTTGCTAAAGGTCGTGTCTCATCAACCTGTTGCTGTTGCCATTGATATGAAAAGCTATGCTTTTCAGCTATACACCTGCGGAGTGTTCACAGGTAAGGACGTATGTTCTATTCTGTGAAAAAATTTAGACTGACGTATCTGACATGTATATGCTTCATGTCTTTCTTAGGCCCTTGTGGTACTGACTTAAACTACGGTGTAACAATAGTGGGTTATGGAATCGAAGAAGATGGAACTAAGTACTGGTTGGTCAAGAATTCATGGGGTTCTTTATGGGGAGAGAATGGTTATGTGAAGATACAGAGAGATGTCGATGATAAAGAAGGGCTCTGTATTTTTTGTAATTTCAATTTCATATATGCAAGGTTAAAGGCTAATGTAAGAATCACTGAATGGTACTTCTATAACAACTTCTTATAGTAAAATCAATAAAAAGTCCCCCAATTTCAAAAAACGAATGCTTCAAATTGTAATACTCGAAATAGTTCTATATCAATACCTTCCACTGCCCCTGCCACATGGATCGTCACCTAAACAAACTATGATCGACTTTGTTAGATCACTGTCCGATTTTCAGCTACCAAGAGCACAAACCTTCGCTAATACTTCAAAAGCCCAAAGCTTAGACCATGGATCACCTGAAGTAATCATCTGAAGTAATCATCTGAAATCGAATCACCTGAAGTAATCATCTGAAGTAATCATCTGAAATCGAATCACCTGAAGTAATCATCTGAAATCGAGAGCTAGCGCGTGGAGTCGATGGCTAAATCGAGAGCTTGAAGTTTTGTCCGAAATTGATTCGCCTGATGTTGAGGCCGAAATGGAATCGCAAGTCGAAATTGCAATTGAGATTAGGGTTACGGATGTTGAGGCCGAAATGGAACAAGCGTTGAGAAGTTAGGAATAGAGGTACGGATGACAAAAGCGGCTGATTTACTTTTTTGCCCTAGCAACATTTTAGAAATTGCAATTTAACCAGATTTCCCAACGCATATATATGTTAGGAATGAAAAATGTTTTAATGTGTATTTTTGGTCACACGTTTTTAGCTTAGCAACACATATTGATGTGACTAATTTATAACACAAATAAGCGTTGGCAACTCAAAAAAATAAGTGTTACGAAATGGTTGTTATGGTGTAGTGCTTCAAAGACCCAATTGGGGTTCAGATAGCCTTTTTTTGGGTATGAAACTGTCCATTGATGACTTACAGCCGTCAAAGCCGTAGAACTCACTGAGAGCTTCATTTTGACTGGTTATGGCTCCCGTAATTCAAAACGAGGCAATAGTTATGGCCGTCCGAAGAATCGATATCCACAGGGTGCAACATCTGCGGTGCAAGGTGCAACATTCATTCAAAAAGACGAAACAGCACTGTGCGACTTTTAGAAATGGGTGCAGGGATTTGAAATGGACCATTACCATGGTGCACCACTCTCTAGGGATGGTAAATCGAAGACCAGCCACGGTGTTCCCTTTTTAACGTAAAAATTCACGTGACAGAAAAACGAAGGCCAAAAAACTTCAGAAACCCGATTGAGGTTCAGATAGCCATTTTTGGGTATGAAACTATCCATTGACGGCTTACAGCGGTCAATGCCGTAGAACTCACTGAGAGCTTTGTTTTGACTGGTTATGGCTCCCATAACTCTAAACGAGGCAACAATTATGGCCATCCGAAGAATCGATATCCACAGGGTGCAACATCTGCGGTGCAAGGTGCAACATTCGTCCAAAAAGACGAAACAGCACCGTGCGACTTTTAGAAATGGGTGCAGGGATTTGAAATGGACCAGTACCATGGTGGACCACTCTCCAGGGATGGTAAATCGAAGACCAGCCATGGTGTTCTTTTTTTAACGTAAAAATTCACGTGACGAAAAAACGAAGGCCAAAAAACTTCAGAGACCCGATTGAGGTTCGGATAGCCTTTTTTGGGTATGAAACTATCCATTGACGGCTTACAGCTGTCAAAGCCGTAGAACTCACTGATAGCTTCATTTTGACTGGTTATGGCTCCCGTAACTCTAAACGAGGCAACAGTTATGGCCGTCCGAACAATCGATATCCATAGGGAGCAACATCTGCGGTGCAAGGTGCAACATTCGTCCAAAAAGACGAAACAGCGCTGTGCGACTTTTAGAAATGGGTGCAGGGATTTGAAAAAGACCAGTACCATGGTGCACCACTCTCCAGGGATGGTAAATCGTAAACCAGCCACGGTGTTCCCTTTTTAACGTAAAAATTCACGTGACGGAAAAATGAAGGCAAAAAAACTTCAGAGACCCGATTGAGGTTCGGATAGCCTTTTTTGGGTATGAAACTGTCCATTGACGGCTTACAGCTGTCAATGCCGTAGAACTCATTGAGAGCTTTGTTTTGACTGGTTATGGCTCCCGTAACTCTAAACGAGGCAACAGTTATGGCCGTCCGAAGAATCGATATCCATAGGGTGCAACATCTGCGGTGCAAGGTGCAACATTCGTCCAAAAAGACGAAACAACACCGTGTGACTTTTAGAAATGGATGCAGGGATTTGAAATGGACCAGTACCATGGTGCACCACTATGGGGGGATGGTAAATCGAAGACCAGCCCCGGTGTTCCCTTTTTAACGTAAAAATTCACGTGACGGTAAAACGAAGGCCAAAAAACTTCAAAGACCCAATTGGGGTTCGGATAGCCTTTTTTTGGGTATGAAACTGTCCATTGACGGCTTACAGCGGTCAAAGCCGTAGAACTCACTGAGAGCTTTGTTTTGACTTGCTATGGCTCCTGTAACTCTAAACGAGGCAACAGTTATGGCCGTCCGAAGAATCGATATCCACAAGGTGCAACATCTGCGGTCCAGGGTGCAACATTCGTCCAAAAAGACGAAACAACGCCGTGCGACTTTTAGAAATGGGTGCAGGGATTTGAAATGGACCAGAACCATGGTGCACCACTCTCCAGGGATGGTAAATTGAAGACCAGCCACGGTGTTCCATTTTTAACGTAAAAATTCACGTGACGGAAGCCAAAAAACTTTAGAGACCCGATTGAGGTTCGGATAGTCTTTTTTGGGTATGAAACTATCCATTGACGGCTTACAGCTGTCAAAGCCGTAGAACTCACTGAGAGCTTCGTTTTGACTGGTTATGTCTCCCGTAACTCTAAACGAGGCAACAGGTATGGCCGTCCGAAGAATCGATATCCATAGGGTGCAACATCTGCGATGCAAGGTGCAACATTCGTCCAAAAAGACGAAACAGCGCCGTGCGACTTTTAGAAATGGATGCAGGGATTTGAAATGGACCAGTACCATGGTGCACCACTCCACGGGGATGGTAAATCGAAGACCAACCCCGGTGTTCCCTTTTTAACGTAAAAATTCACATGACGAAAAACGAAGGCCAAAAAACTTCAAAGACCCAATTGGGGTTCAGATAGCCTATTTTTGGGTATGAAACTGTCCATTGACGACTTACAGCCGTCAAAGCCGTAGAACTCACTGAGAGCTTCGTTTTGACTAGTTATGGCTCCCGTAACTCAAAACAGGCAATAGTTATGGCCGTCCGAAGAATCGATATCCACAGGGTGCAACATCTGCGGTGCAAGGTGCAACATTCATCCAAAAAGACGAAACAGCGCTGTGCGACTTTTAGAAATGGGTGCAGGGATTTGAAATGGACCATTACCATGGTGCACCACTCTCTAGGGATGGTAAATCGAAGACCAGCCACGGTGTTCCGTTTTTAACGTAAAAATTCACGTGACGGAAAAACGAAGGCCAAAAAACTTCAGAGACCCGATTGAGGTTCAGATAGCCTTTTTTGGGTATGAAACTATACATTGACGGCTTACAGCGGTCAAAGCCGTAGAACTCACTGAGAGCTTCGTTTTGACTGGTTATGGCTCCCATAACTCTAAACGAGGCAACAATTATGGCCGTCCGAAGAATCGATATCCACAGGGTGCAACACTTGCGGTGCAAGGCGCAACATTCGTCCAAAATGACGAAACTGCACCGTGCGACTTTTAGAAATGGGTGCAGGGGTTTGAAATGGACCAGTACCATGGTGGATCACTCTCCAGGGATGGTAAATCGAAGACCAGCCACGGTGTTCCCTTTTTAACGTAAAAATTCACGTGACGGAAAAACGAAGGACAAAAAACTTCAGAGACCCGATTGAGGTTCGGATAGCCTTTATTGGGTATGAAACTATCCATTGACGGCTTACAGCTGTCAAAGCCGTAGAACTCACTGATAACTTCATTTTGACTGGTTATGGCTCCCGTAACTCTAAACGAGGCAACAATTATGGCCGTCCGAAGAATCGATATCCATAGGGAGCAACATCTGCGGTGCAAGGTGCAACATTCGTCCAAAATGACGAAACAGCGCCGTGCGACTTTTAGAAATGGGTGCAGGGATTTGAAATGGACCAGTACCATGGTGCACCACTCTCCAGGGATGGTAAATCGTAAACCAGCCACAGTGTTCCCTTTTTAACGTAAAAATTCACGTGACGGAAAAATGAAGGCAAAAAACTTCAGAGACCCGATTGAGGTTCGGATAGCCTTTTTTGGGTATGAAACTGTCCATTGACGGCTTACAGCTGTCAATGCCGTAGAACTCATTGAGAGCTTTTTTCTGACTGGTTATAGCTCCCGTAACTCTAAACGAGGCAACAGTTATGGTCGTTCCAAGAATCGATATCCATAGGGTGCAACATCGGCGGTGCAAGGTGCAACATTCGTCCAAAAAGACGAAACAACACCGTGTGACTTTTAGAAATGGATGCAGGGATTTGAAATGGACCAGTACCATGGTGCACCACTCTACGGGGATGGTAAATCGAAGACCAGCCCCGGTGTTCCCTTTTTAACGTAAAAATTCACGTGATGGAAAAACGAAGGCCAAAAAACTTCAAAGACCCATTTGGGGTTCGGATAGCCTTTTTTTGGGTATGAAACTGTCCGTTGATGGCTTACAGCGGTCCAAGCCGTAGAACTCACTGAAAGCTTTGTTTTGACTGGCTATGGCTCCCGTAACTCTAAACGAGGCAACAGTTATGGCCGTCCGAAGAATCGATATCCACAGGGTGCAACATCTGCGGTCCAGGGTGCAACATTCGTCCAAAAAGACGAAACAACGCCGTGCGACTTTTAGAAATGGGTGCAGGGATTTGAAATGGACCAGTACCATGGTGCACCACTCTCCAGGGATGGTAAATTGAAGACCAGCCACGGTGTTCCATTTTTAACGTAAAAATTCACGTGACGGAAAAACGAAGGCCAAAAAACTTCAGAGACCCGATTGAGGTTCGGATAGCCTTTTTTTGGGTATGAAACTATCCATTGACGGCTTACAGCTGTCAAAGCCGTAGAACTCACAGAGAGCTTCGTTTTGACTGGTTAGGTCTCCCGTAACTCTAAACGAGGCAATAGTTATGGCCGTCCGAAGAATCGATATCCATAGGGTGCAACATCTGCGGTGCAAGGTGCAACATTCGTCCAAAAAGACGAAACAGCGCCGTGCGACTTTTAGAAATGGATGCAGGGATTTGAAATAGACCAGTACCATGGTGCACCACTCTGTGGGGATGGTAAATCGAAGACCAGCCCCGGTGTTCCCTTTTTAACGTAAAAATTCACGTGACGGAAAAACGAAGGCCAAAAAACTTCTAAGACCCAATTGGGGTTCGGATAGCCTTTTTTGGGTATGAAACTGTCCATTGACGGCTTACAGCTGTCAAAGCCGTAGAACTCACTGATATCTTCGTTTTGACTGGTTATGGCTCCCGTAACTCTAAACGAGGCAACAGTTATGGCCGTCCGAAGAATCGATATCCACAGGGTGCAACATCTGCGGTGCAAGGTGCAACATTCGTCCAAAAAGACGAAACAGCGTCGTGCGACTTTTAGAAATGGATGTAGGGATTTGAAATGGACCAGTACCATGGTGCACCACTCTCCAGGGATGGTAAATCGAAGACCAGCCATGGTGTTCCCTTTTTAACGTAAAAATTCACGTGACGGAAAAACGAATGCAAAAGACTTCATAGACCCGATTGAGGTTCGGATAGCCTTTTTTTGGGAATGAAACTATACATTGATGGCTTACAGCTGTCAAAGCCGTAGAACTCACTGAGAGCTTCATTTTGACTGGCTATGGCTCCCGTAACTCTAAACGAGGCAACAGTTATGGCCGTCCGAAGAATCGATAACCACAGGATGCAACATCTGCGGTGCAAGGTGCAACATTCGTCCAAAAAGACGAAACAACGCTGTGCGACATTTAGAAATGGGTGCAGGGATTTGAAATAGACCAGTACTATGGTGCACAACTCTCCAAGAATGGTAAATCGAAGACCAGCCACGGTGTTCCATTTTTAACGTAAAAATTCACGTGACGAAAAAACGAAGGCCAAAAAACTTCAAAGACCCGATTGAGGTTCGGATAGCCTTTTTTAGGTATGAAACTATCCATTGACGGCTTACAGTTGTCAAAGCCATAGAACTCACTAAGAGCTTCGTTTTGACTGGTTATGGCTCACGTAACTCTAAACGAGGCAACAGTTATGGCCGTCCGAAGAATCGATATCCACAGGGTGCAACATCTGCAGTGCAAGGTTCAACATTCGTCCAAAAAGACGAAACAGCGCCGTGCGACTTTTAGAAATGGGTGCAGGGATTTGAAATGGAACAGTACCATGGTGCACCACTCTCCAGGGATGGTAAATCGAAGACCAGCCACGGTGTTCCCTTTTTAACGTAAAAATTCACGTGACGGAAAAACGAAGGCCAAAAAACTTCAGAGACCCGATTGAGGTTCGGATAGTCTTTTTTGGGTATCAAACTATCTATTGACGACTTACATCTGTCAAAGCCGTAGAAATCACTGAGAGCTTCGTTTTGATTGGTTATGGCTCCCGTAACTCTAAACGAGGCAACAGTAATGGCCGTCCGAAGAATCGATATCCACATTGTGCAACATCTGCGGTGCAAGGTGCAACATTCGTCCAAAAAGACGAAACAGCGCCGTGCGACTTTTAGAAATGGGTACAGGGATTTGAAATGGACCATTACCATGGTGTACCACTCTCCAGGGATGGTAAATAGAAGACCAGCCACGGTGTTCCCTTTTTAACGTAAAAATCACATGATGGAAAAACGAAGGCCAAAAAACTTCAGAGACCCGATTGAGGTTCGAATAGCCTTTTTTGGGTATGAAACTATCCATTGACGGCTTACAGCGGTCAAAGCCGTAGAACACACTGATAGCTTCGTTTTGACTGGTTATGGCTCCCGTAACTCTAAACGAGGCAACAGTTATGGCCGTCTGAAGAATCAATATCTAGAGGGTGCAACATCTGCGGTGCAAGGTGCAACATTCGTCCAAAAAGACGAAACAGCGCCGTGCGAATTTTAGAAATGGGTGCAGGGATTTGAAATGGACCAGTACCATGGTGCACCTTTCTCCAGGGATGGTAAATCGAAGACCAGCCACGGTGTTCCATTTTTAACGTAAAAATTCACGTGACGAAAAAACGAAGGCCAAAAAACTTCATAGACCCGATTGAGGTTCGGATAGCCTTTTTTTGGGAATGAAACTATCCATTGATGGCTTACAGTGGTCAAAGCCGTAGAACTCACTAAGAGCTTCGTTTTGACTGGCTATGGCTCCCGTAACTCTAAACGAGGCAATAGTTATGGCCGTTCGAAGAATCGATATCCACAGGGTGCAACATCTGCGGTGCAAGGTGCAACATTCGTCCAAAAAGACGAAACAACGCCGTGCGACTTTTAGAAATGGGTGCAGGGATTTGAAATGGACCAGTACCATGGTGCACAACTCTCCAGGGATGGTAAATCGAAGACCAGCCACGGTGTTCCATTTTTAACGTAAAAATTCACGTGACGGAAAAACGAAGGCCAAAAAACTTCAAACACTCGATTGAGGTTCGGATAGCCTTTTTTGGGTATGAAACTATCCATTGACGGCTTACAACTGTCAAAGCCGTAGAACTCACTGAGAGCTTCGTTTTGACTGGTTATGGCTCCCGTAACTCTAAACGAGGCAACAGTTATGGACGTCCGAAGAATCGATATCCACAGGGTGCAACATCTGCGGTGCAAGGTGCAACATTCGTCCAAAAAGACGAAACAGCGCCGTGCGACTTTTAGAAATGGGTGCAGGGATTAAAAATGGACCAGTACCATGGTGCACCACTCTCCAGGGATGGTAAATCGAAGACCAGCCACGGTTTTCCCTTTTTAACGTAAAAATTCACTTGACGGAAAAACGAAGGCCAAAAAACTTCATAGACCCGATTGAGGTTCGGATAGCCTTTTTTGGGTATGAAACTATCCATTGACGGCTTACAGCGGTCAAAGCCGTAGAACTCACTAAGAGCTTCGTTTTGACTGGCTATGGCTCCCGTAACTCTAAACGAGGCAACAATTATGGCCGTCCGAAGAATCGATATCCATAGGGTGCAACATCTGCGGTGCAAGGTGCAACATTCGTCCAAAAAGACGAAACAGCGCCGTGCGACTTTTAGAAATAGGTGCAGGGATTTGAAATGGACCAGTACCGTGGTGCACCACTCTCCAGGGATGGTAAATCGAAGGCCAGCCACGGTGTTCCCTATTTAACGTAAAAATTCACGTGACGGAAAAACGAAGGCCAAAAAACTTCACACACCCGATTGAGGTTCGGATAGATTTTTTTTGGGTATGAAACTATCCATTGACGGCTTACAGCCGTCAAAGCTATAGAACTCACTGAGAGCTTCGTTTTGACTGGTTATGGCTCCCGTAACTCTAAACGAGGCAACAGTTATGGCCGTCCGAAGAATCGATATCCACAGGGTGCAACATCTGCGGTGCAAGGTGCAACATTCGTCCAAAAAGACGAAACAGCGCCGTGAAACTTTTAGAAATGGGTGCAGGGATTTGAAATGGACCAGTATCATGGTGCACCACTCTCCAGGGATGGTAAATCGAAGACCAGCCACGGTGTTCCATTTTTAACGTAAAAATTCACTTGACGGAAAAACGAAGGCCAAAAAACTTCAGAGACCCGATTGAGGTTTGATTAGCCTTTTGTTGGGTATGAAACTATCCATTGACGGCTTACAGCCATCAAAGCCGTAGAACTCACTGAGAGGTTTGTTTTGACTGGTTATGGCTCCCATAACTCTAAACGAGGCAATAGTTATGGTCGTCCGAAGAATCGATACCCACAAGGTGCAACATTTGCGGTGCAAGGTGCAACATTCGTCCAAAAAGACGAAACAGCGCCGTGCGACTTTTAGAAATGGGTGCTGGGATTTGAAATGGACTAGTACCATGGTGCACCACTCTCCAGGGATGGTAAATCGAAGACCATCCATGGTGTTCCCTTTTTGACGTAAAAATTCACGTGACGGAAAGCGAAGGCCAAAAATCTTCAGAGACCCGATTGAGGTTCGGATAGCCTTTTTGGGTATGAAACTATCCATTGATGGCTAACAGCTATCAAAGCCGTAGAAATCACTGAGAGCTTCGTTTTGACTGGTTATGGCTCCCGTAACTCTAAACGAGGCAACGGTTATGGCCGTCCGAAGAATCGATATCCACAGAGTGCAACATCTGCGGTGCAAGGTTTAACATTCGTCCAAAAAGACAAAACAGCGCCATGCGACTTTTAGAAATGGGTCCAGGGATTAAAATGGACCAGTACCATGGTGCACAACTCTCCAGGGATGGTAAATCGAAGACCAGCCACGGTGTTCCCTTTTTAACGTAAAAATTCACGTGACGGAAAAACGAAGGCCAAAAAACTTCATAGACCCGATTGAGGTTCGGATAGCCTTTTTTGGGTATTAAACTATCCATTGACGGCTTACAACTGTCAAAGCCGTAGAACTCACTGAGAGCTTCGTTTTGACTGGTTATGGCTCCCGTAACTCTAAACGAGGCAACAGTTATGGACGTCCGAAGAATCGATATCCACAGGGTGCAACATCTGCGGTGCAAGGTGCAACATTCGTCCAAAAAGACGAAACAGCGCCGTGCGACTTTTAGAAATGGGTGCAGGGATTAAAAATGGACCAGTACCATGGTGCACCACTCTCCAGGGATGGTAAATCGAAGACCAGCCACGGTTTTCCCTTTTTAACGTAAAAATTCACTTGACGGAAAAACGAAGGCCAAAAAACTTCATAGACCCGATTGAGGTTCGGATAGCCTTTTTTGGGTATGAAACTATCCATTGACGGCTTACAGCGGTCAAAGCCGTAGAACTCACTGAGAGCTTCGTTTTGACTGGCTATGGCTCCCGTAACTCTAAACGAGGCAACAATTATGGCCGTCCGAAGAATCGATATCCACAGGGTGCAACATCTGCGGTGCAAGGTGCAACATTCGTCCAAAAAGACGAAACAGCGCCGTGCGACTTTTAGAAATAGGTGCAGGGATTTGAAATGGACCAGTACCGTGGTGCACCACTCTCCAGGGATGGTAAATCGATGGCCAGCCACGGTGTTCCCTATTTAACGTAAAAATTCACGTGACGGAAAAACGAAGGCCAAAAAACTTCAGACACCCGATTGAGGTTCGGATAGATTTTTTTTGGGTATGAAACTATCCATTGACGGCTTACAGCCGTCAAAGCTATAGAACTCACTGAGAGCTTTGTTTTGACTGGTTATGGCTCCCGTAACTCTAAACGAGGCAACAGTTATGGCCGTCCGAAGAATCGATATCCACAGGGTGCAACATCTGCGGTGCAAGGTGCAACATTCGTCCAAAAAGACGAAACAGCGCCGTGAAACTTTTAGAAATGGGTGCAGGGATTTGAAATGGACCAGTATCATGGTGCACCACTCTCCAGGGATGGTAAATCGAAGACCAGCCACGGTGTTCCATTTTTAACGTAAAAATTCACTTGATGGAAAAACGAAGGCCAAAAAACTTCAAAGACCCGATTGAGGTTTGAATAGCCTTTTGTTGGGTATGAAACTATCCATTGACGGCTTACAGCCATCAAAGCCGTAGAACTCACTGAGAGGTTTGTTTTGACAGGTTATGGCTCCCATAACTCTAAACGAGGCAATAGTTATGGTCGTCCGAAGAATCGATACCCACAAGGTGCAACATTTGCGGTGCAAGGTGCAACATTCGTCCAAAAAGACAAAACAGCGCCGTGCGACTTTTAGAAATGGGTGCTGGGATTTGAAATGGACTAGTACCATGGTGCACCACTCTCCAGGGATGGTAAATCGAAGACCATCCATGGTGTTCCCTTTTTGACGTAAAAATTCACGTGACGGAAAGCGAAGGCCAAAAATCTTCAAAGACCCGATTGAGGTTCGGATAGCCTTTTTTGGGTATGAAACTATCCATTGATGGCTAACAGCTATCAAAGCCGTAGAAATCACTGAGAGCTTCGTTTTGACTGGTTATGGCTCCCGTAACTCTAAACGAGGCAACAGTTATGGCCGTCCGAAGAATCGATATCCACAGGGTGCAACATCTGCGGTGCAAGGTTTAACATTCGTCCAAAAAGACAAAACAGCGCCATGCGACTTTTAGAAATGGGTCCAGGGATTAAAATGGACCAGTACCATGGTGCACAACTCTCCAGGGATGGTAAATCGAAGACCAGCCACGGTGTTCCCTTTTTAACGTAAAAATTCACGTGACGGAAAAACGAAGGCCAAAAAACTTCATAGACCCGATTGAGGTTCGGATAGCCTTTTTTGGGTATTAAACTATCCATTGACGGCTTACAGTGGTCAAAGCCGTAGAACTCACTAGGAGCTTCGTTTTGACTAGCTATGGCTCCCGTAACTCTAAACGAGGCAACAGTTATGGCCGTCCGAAGAATTGATATCCACAGGGTGCAACATATGCGGTGCAAGGTGCAACATTCGTCCAAATAGACGAAACAACGCCGTGCGACTTTTAGAAATAGGTGCAGGGATTTGAAATGGACCAGTACCGTGGAGCACCACTCTCCAGGGATGGTAAATCGAAGACCAGCCACGGTGTTCCCTATTTAACGTAAAAATTCACGTGATGGAAAAACGAAGGCCAAAAAACATCAGACACCCGATTGAGGTTCGGATATCCTTTTTTTGGGTATGAAACTATCCATTGACGCCTTACAGCTATCAAAGCCGTAGAACTCACTGAGAGCTTCGTTTTGACTGGTTATGGCTCCCGTAACTCTAAACGAGGCAACAGTTATGGCCGTTCGAAGAATCGATATCCACAGGGTGCAACATCTGCGGTGCAAGGTGCAACATTCGCCCAAAAAGACGAAACAACGCTGTGCGACTTTTAGAAATGGGTACAGGGATTTGAAATGGACCAGTACCATGGAGCACCACTCTCCAGGGATGGTAAATCGAAGACCAGCCATGGTGTTCCCTATTTAACGTAAAAATTCACGTGATGGAAAAACGAAGGCCAAAAAACTTCAGACACCCGATTGAGGTTCGGATAGCCTTTTTTTGGGTATGAAACTATCCATTGACGCCTTACAGCGATCAAAGCCGTAGAACTCACTGAGAGATACGTTTTGACTGGTTATGGCTCCCGTAACTCTAAACGAGGCTACAGTTATGGCCGTTCGAAGAATCGATATCCACAGGGTGCAACATCTGCGGTGCAAGGTGCAACATTCGTCCAAAAAGACGAAACAGCGCCGTGCGACTTTTAGAAATGGGTGCAGGGATTTGAAATGGACCAGTACCATGGTGCACCACTCTCTCCAGGGATGATAAATAGAAGACCAGCCATGGTGTTCCCTTTTTAACGTAAAAATTCACGTGACGGAAAAACGAAGGCCAAAATACTTCAGAGTCCCGAATGAGGTTCAGATAGCCTTTTTTGGGTATGAAACTATCCATTGACGGCTTACAGCGGTCAAAGCCATAGAACTCACTAAGAGCTTCGTTTTGACTGGGTATGGCTCCCGTAACTCTAAACGAGCAAACCGTTATGGCCGTCCGAAGAATCGATATCCACAGTGTGCAACATCTGCGGTGTAAGGTGCAACATTCGACCAAAAAGACGAAACAACGCCGTGCGACTTTTAGAAATAGGTGCAGGGATTTGAAATGGACCAGTACCGTGGTGCACCACTCTCCAGGGATGGTAAATCGAAGTCCAGCCACGGTGTTCCCTATTTAACGTAAAAATTCACGTGACGGAAAAACGAAGGCCAAAAAACTTCAGACACCCGATTGAGGTTCGGATAGCCTTTTTTTGGGTATGAAACTATCCATTGACGGCTTACAGCCGTCAAAGCCATAGAACTCACTGAGAGCTTCGTTTTGACTGGTTATGGCTCCCATAACTCTAAACGAGGCAACAGTTATGGCCGTCCGAAGAATCGATATCCACAGGGTGCAACATCTGCGGTGCAAGGTGCAACATTCGTCCAAAAAGACGAAACAGCGCCGTGCAACTTTTAGAAATGGGTGCAGGGATTTGAAATGGGCCAGTACCATGGTGCACCACTCTCCAGGGATGGTAAATCGAAGACCAGCCACGGTGTTCCATTTTTAACATAAAAATTCACTTGATGGAAAAACGAAGGCCAAAAAACTTCAGAGACCCGATTGAGGTTTGAATAGCCTTTTGTTGGGTATGAAACTATCCATTGACGGCTTGCAGCCATCCAAGATGTAGAACTCACTGAGAGCTTTGTTTTGACTGGTTATGGCTCCCATAACTCTAAACGAGGCAACAGTTATGGTTGTCCGAAGAATCGATATCCACAGGGTGCAACATCTGCGGTCCAGGGTGCAACATTCGTCCAAAAAGGCGAAACAACGCCGTGCAACTTTTAGAAATGGGTGCAGGGATTTGAAATGGACCAGTAACATGGTGCACCACTCTCCAGGGATGGTAAATCGAAGACCATCCATGGTGTTCCCTTTTTGACGTAAAAATTCACGTGACGGAAAAACGAAGGCCAAAAATCTTCAGAGACCCGATTGAGGTTCGGATAGCCTTTTTTGGGTATGAAACTATCCATTGACAGCTTACAGCTGTCAAAGCCGTAGAACTCACCGAGAGCTTCGTTTTGACTGGTTATAGCTCCCGTAACTCTAAACGAGGTAACAGTTATGGACGTCCGAAGAATCGATATCCACAGGGTGCAACATCTGCGGTGCAAGGTGCAACATTCGTCCGAAAAGACGAAACAGCGCCGTGCGACTTTTAGAAATGGGTGCAGGGATTAAAAATGGACCAGTACCATGGTGCACCACTCTCCAGGGATGGTAAATCGAAGACCAGCCACGGTGTTCCCTTTTTAATGTAAAAATTCACGTGACGGAAAAACGAAGGCCAAAAAACTTCATAGACCCGATTGAGGTTCGGATAGCCTTTTTTTGGGTATGAAACTATCCATTGACGGCTTACAGTGGACAAAGACGTAGAACTCACTGGGAGCTTCGTTTTGACTGGCGATGGCTCCCGTAACTCTAAACGAGGCAACAGTTATAGCCGTCCGAAGAATCGATATCCACAGGGTGCAACATATGCGGTGCAAGGTGCAACATTCGTCCAAAAAGACGAAACAACGCCGTGCGACTTTTAGAAATGGGTAAAGGGATTTGAAATGGACCAGTACCATGGTGCCCCACACTCCAGGGATGGTAAATCGAAGACCAGCCACGGTGTTCCATTTTAACGTAAAAATTTACGTGACGGAAAAACGAAGGCAAAAAAACTTTAGAGACCTGATTGAGGTTCGGATAGTCTTTTTTGGTTATGAAACTATCCATTGATGACTTACAGCTGTCAAAGCCGTAGAACTCACTGAAAGCCTCGTTTTGACTGGTTATGGCTCCCGTAACTCTAAACGAGGCAACAATTATGGCCGTCCGAATAATCGATATCCACAGGGTGCAACATCTGCGGTGCAAGGTGCAACATTCGTCCAAAAAGACGAAACAGCGCCGTGCGACTTTTAGAAATAGGTGCACGGATTTGAAATGGACCAGTACCGTGGTGCACCACTCTCTAGGGCTGGTAAATAGAAGGCCAGCCACGGTGTTCCCTATTTAACGTAAAAATTCACGTGACGGAAAAACGAAGGCCAAAAAACTTCAGAAACCCGATTGAGGTTCGGATAGCCTTTTTTTGGGTATGAAACTATCCATTGACGACTTACAGCGGTCAAAGTCGTAGAACTCACTGAGAGCTTCGTTTTGACTGGTTATGGCTCCCGTAACTCTAAACGAGGCAACAGTTATGACCGTCCGAAGAATCGATATCCACAGGGTGCAACATCTGCGGTGCAAGGTGCAACATTCGTCCAAAAAGACGAAACAGCGCCGTGCGACTTTTAGAAATGGGTGCAGGGATTTGAAATGGACCAGTACCGTGGTGCACCACTCTCCAGGGATGGTAAATCGAAGGCCATCCACGGTGTTCCCTATTTAACGTAAAAATTCACGTGACGGAAAAACGAAGGCTAAAAAACTTCAGAAAACCGATTGAGGTTCGGATAGCCTTTTTTTGGGTATGAAACTATCCATTGACGGCTTACAGCGGTCAAAGCCGTAGAACTCACTGAGAGCTTCGTTTTGACTGGATATGGCTCCCGTAACTCTAAACGAGGCAACAGTTATGGCCGTCCGAAGAATCGATATCCACAGGGTGCAACATCTGCGGTGCAAGGTGCAACATTCGTCCAAAAAGATGAAACAGCGTCGTGCGACTTTTAGAAATGGGTGCAGGGATTTGAAATGGACCAGTACCATGGTGCACCACTCTCCAGGGATGGTAAATCGAAGACCAGCCACGATGTTCCCTTTTTAACGTAAAAATTCACGTGACGGAAAAACGAAGGCCAAAAAACTTCATAGACCCGATTGAGGTTCGGATAGCCTTTTTTTGGGTATGAAACTATCCATTGACGGCTTACAGTGGACAAAGACGTAGAACTCACTGGGAGCTTCGTTTTGACTGGCCATGACTCCCGTAACTCTAAACGAGGCAACAGTTATAGCCGTCCGAAGAATCGATATCCACAGGGTGCAACATATGCGGTGCAAGGTGCAACATTCGTCCAAAAAGACGAAACAACGCCGTGCGACTTTTAGAAATGGGTACAGGGATTTGAAATGGACCAGTACCATGGTGCACCACACTCCAGGGATGGTAAATCGAAGACCAGCCACGGTGTTCCATTTTAACGTAAAAATTTACGTGACGGAAAAACGAAGGCCAAAAAACTTCAGAGACCTGATTGAGGTTCGGATAGTCTTTTTTGGTTATGAAACTATCCATTGACGACTTACAGCTGTCAAAGCCGTAGAACTCACTGAAAGCCTCATTTTGACTGGTTATGGCTCCCGTAACTCTAAACGAGGCAACAGTTATGGCCGTCCGAAGAATCGATATCCACAGGGTGCAACATCTGCGGTGCAAGGTGCAACATTCGTTCAAAAAGACGAAACAGCGTCGTGCGACTTTTAGAAATAGGTGCAGGGATTTGAAATGGACCAGTACCGTGGTGCACCACTCTCCAGGGATGGTAAATCGAAGGCCAGCCACGGTGTTCCCTATTTAACGTAAAAATTCACGTGACGGAAAAATGAAGGCCAAAAAACTTCAGAAACCCGATTGAGGTTCGGATAGCCTTTTTTTGGGTATGAAACTATCCATTGACGGCTTACAGCGGTCAAAGTCGTAGAACTCACTGAGAGCTTCGTTTTGACTGGTTATGGCTCCCGTAACTCTAAACGAGGCAACAGTTATGGCCGTCCGAAGAATCGATATCCACAGGGTGCAACATCTGCGGTGCAAGGTGCAACATTCGTCCAAAAAGACGAAACAGCGCCGTGCGACTTTTAGAAATGGGTGCAGGGATTTGAAATGGACCAGTACCGTGGTGCACCACTCTCCAGGGATGGTAAATCGAAGGCCAGCCACGGTGTTCCCTATTTAACGTAAAAATTCACGTGACGGAAAAACGAAGGCTAAAAAACTTCAGAAACCCGATTGAGGTTCGGATAGCCTTTTTTTGGGTATGAAACTATCCATTGACGGCTTACAGCAGTCAAAGCCGTAGAACTCACTGAGAGCTTCGTTTTGACTGGATATGGCTCCCGTAACTCTAAACGAGGCAACAGTTATGGCCGTCCGAAGAATCGATATCCACAGGGTGCAACATCTGCGGTGCAAGGTGCAACATTCGACCAAAAAGACGAAACAAAGTCGTGCGACTTTTAGAAATAGGTGCAGGGATTTGAAATGGACCAGTACCATGGTGCACCACTCTCCATGGATGGTAAATCGAAGGCCAGCCACGGTGTTCCCTATTTAACGTAAAAATTCACGTGACGGAAAAACGAAGGCCAAAAAACTTCAGAGACCCGATTGAGGTTGGGATAGCCTTTTTTTGGTTATGAAACTATCCATTGACGGCTTACAGCGGTTAAAGCCATAGAACTCACTGAGAGCTTTGTTTTGACTGGCTATGGATCCCGTAACTCTAAACGAGGCAACAGTTATGGCCGTCCGAAGAATCGATATCCACAGGGTGCAACATCTGCGGTGCAAGGTGCAACATTCGTCCAAAAAGACGAAACAGCGCCGTACGACTTATAGAAATGGGTGCAGGGATTTGAAATGGACCAGTACCATGGTGCATCACTCTCCAGGGATGGTAAATCGAAGGCCAGCCACGGTGTTCCCCATTTAACGTAAAAATTCACGTGACGGAAAAACGAAGGCCAAAAAAATTCAGTGACCCGATTGAGGTTCGGATAGCCTTTTTTTTGGTATGAAACTATCCATTAACGGCTTAAAGCGGTTAAAAGCCGTAGAACTCACTGAGAGGTTCGTTTTGACTGGCTATGGCTCCCGTAACTCTAAACGAGGCAACAGTTATGGCCGTACGAAGAATCGATATCCACAGGGTGCAACATCTACGGTGCAAGGTGCAACATTCGTCCAAAAAGACGAAATAACGCCGTGCGACTTTTAGAAATGGGTGCAGGGATTTGAAATGGACCAGTACCATGGTGCACCACTCTCCAGGGATGGTAAATCGAAGACCAGCCACGGTGTTCCCTTTTTAACGTAAAAATTCACGTGACGGAAAAACGAAGGCCAATAAACTTCATAGACCCGATTGAGGTTCGGATAGCCTTTTTTGGGTAAGAAACTATCCATTGACGGCTTACAACGGTCAAAGCCATAGAACTCACTGAGAGCTTCGTTTTGACTGGTTATGGCTCCCGTAACTCTAAACGAGGCAACAGTTATGGCTGTCCGAAGAATCGATATCCACAGGGTGCAACATATGCGGTGCAAGGTGCAACATTCGTCCAAAAAGACAAAACAACGCCGTGCGACTTTAGAAATAGGTGCAGGGATTTGAAATGGACCAGTACCTTGCTGCACCACTCTCCAGGGATGGTAAATCGAAGACCAGCCACGGTGTTGCCTTTTTAACGTAAAAATTCACGTGACGGTAAAACGAAGGCCAAAATACTTCAGAGACCCGATTGAGGTTCGGATAGCCTTTTTTGGGTATGAAACTATCCATTGACGACTTACAGCTGTCAAAGCCGTAGAACTCACTAAGAGCTTCGTTTTGACTGGCTATGGCTCCCGTAACTCTAAACGAGGCAACAGTTATGGCCGTCCGAAGAATCGATATCCACAGGTTGCAACATCTGCGGTGCAAGGTGCAACATTCGTCCAAAAAGACGAGACAACGCCGTGCGACTTTTAGAAATGGGTGCAGGGATTTGAAATGGACCAGTACCATGGTGCACCACTATCCAGGGATGGTAAATCGAAGACCAGCCACGGTGTTCCATTTTTAACGTAAAAATTCACGTGACGGAAAAACGAAGGCCAAAAAACTTCAGAGACCCGATTGAGGTTCGGATAGCCTTTTTTGGGTATGAAACTATCCATTGACGGCTTATAGTTGTCAAAGCCGTAGAACTCACTGAGAGCTTCGTTTTGACTGGTTATGGCTCCCATAACTCTAAACGAGGCAACAGTTATGGCCGTCCGAAGAATCGATATCCATAGGGTGCAACATCTGCGTTGAAAGGTGCAACATTCGTCCAAAAAGACGAAACAGCACCGTGCGACTTTTAGAAATGGGTTCAGGGATTTGAAATGGACCAGTACCATGGTGCACCACTCTCCAGGGATGGTAAATCGAAGACCAGCCTCGGTGTTCCATTTTAACGTAAAAATTCCCATGACGGAAAAACGAAGGCCAAAAAACTTCAGAGACCTGATTGAGGTTCGGATAGTCTTTTTTGGGTATGAAACTATCCATTGACGACTTACAGCTGTCAAAGCCGTAGAACTCACTGAGAGCTTCGTTTTGACTGGTTATGGCTCCCGTAACTCTAAACGAGGCAACAGTTATGGCCATCCGAAGAATCGATATCCATAGAGTGCAACATCTGCGGTGCAAGGTGCAACATTCGTCCAAAAAGACGAAACAGCGCCGTACGACTTTTAGAAATAGGTGCAGGGATATGAAATGGACCAGTACCGTGGTGCACCACTCTCCAGGGATGGTAAATCGAAGGCCAGCCACGGTGTTCCCTATTTAACATAAAAATTCACGTGACGGAAAAACGAAGGCCAAAAAACTTCAGACACCCGATTGAGGTTCGGATAGCCTTTTTTTGGTATGAAACTATCCATTGATGGCTTACAGTGGTCGAAGCCATTGAACTCACTGAGAGCTTCGTTTTGACTGGTTATGGCTCCCGTAACTCTAAACGAGGCAACTGTTATGGCCGTCCGAAGAATCGATATCCACAGGGTGCAACATCTGCGGTGCAAGGTGCAACATTCGTCCAAAAAGACGAAACAGCGCCGTGCGACTTATAGAAATGGGTGCAGGGATTTGAAATGGACCTGCACCATGGTGCACCACTCTCCAGGGATGGTAAATCGAAGACCAGCCACGGTGTTCCCTTTTTAACGTAAAAATTCACTTGACGGAAAAACGAAGGCCAAAAAACTTCAGAGACCCGATTGAGGTTTGAATAGCCTTTTGTTGGGTATGAAACTATCCATTGACGGCTTACAGTCGTCAAAGCCGTAGAACTCACTGAGAGCTTTCTTTTGATTGGTTATGGCTCCCATAACTCTAAACGAGGCAACAATTATGGTCGTCTGAAGAATCGATATCCACAGGGTGCAACATTTGCAGTGCAAGGTGCAACATTCGTCCAAAAAGACGAAACAGCGCCGTGCGACTTTTAGAAATGGGTGCAGAGATTTGAAATGGACTAGTACCATGGTGCACCACTCTCCAGGGATGGTAAATCGAAGACCAGCCACGGTGTTCCCTTTTTAACGTAAAAATTCACGTGACGGAAAAACGAAGGCCAAAAAACTTCATAGACCCGATTGAGGTGCGGATAGAATTTTTTTGGGTATGAAACTATCCATTGACGGCTTATAGTGGTCAAAGCCGTAGAACTCACCGAGAGCTTCGTTTTGACTGGTTTTGGCTCCCGTAACTCTAAACGAGGAAACCGTTATGGCCGTCCGAAGAATCGATATCCACAGGGTGCAACATCTGCGGTGCAAGGTGCAACATTCGTCCAAAAAGACGAAATAGCGCCGTGCGACTTTTAGAAATGGGTGCAGGGATTTGAAATGGACCAGTACCATGGTGCACCACTCTCCAGGGATGGTAAATCGAAGACCAGCGACGGTGTTCCCTTTTTAACGTAAAAATTCACGTGACGGAAAAACGAAGGCCAAAATACTTCAGAGACCCGATTGAGGTTCGGATAGCCTTTTTTGGGTATGAAACTATCCATTGACGGCTTACAGCGGTCAAAGTTGTAGAACTCACTGAGAGCTTCGTTTTGACTGGTTATGGCTCCCGTAACTCTTAACGAGACCACAGTTATGGCCGTCCGAAGAATCGATATCCACAGGGTGCAACATCTGCGGTGCAAGGTGCAACATTCGTCCAAAAGGACGAAACAGCGCCGTGCGACTTTTAGAAATGGGTGCAGGGATTTGAAATGGACCGGTACCATGGTGCACCACTCTCCAGGGATGGTAAATCGAAGACCAGCCACGGTGTTCCCTTTTTAACGTAAAAATTCACGTGACAGAAAAACGAAGGTCAAAAAACTTCAGAGACCCGATTGAGGTTCGGATAGCCTTTTTTTGGGTATGAAACTATCCATTGATGGCTTACAGCGGTCAAAGCCGTAGAACTCACTTAGAGCTTTGTTTTGACTGGTTATGGCTCTCGTAACTCTAAACGAGGCAACGGTTATGGCCGTCCAAAGAATCGATATTCACAAGGTGCAACATCTGCGGTGCAAGGTGAAACATTCGTCCAAAAAGAAGAAAGAGCGCCGTGCGACTTTTAGAAATGGGTGCAGGGATTTGAAATGGACCAGTACCATGGTGCATCACTCTCCAGGGATGGTAAATCGAAGGCCAGCCACAGTGTTCCCTTTTTAACGTAAAAATTCACGTGACGGAAAAACGAAGCCAAAAAACTTCAGAGACCCGATTGAGGTTCGGATAGTCTTTTTTGGGTATGAAACTATCCATTGACGACTTACAGCTGTCAAAGCCGTAGAACACACTGAGAACTTCGTTTTGACTGGTTATGGCTCCCATAACTCTAAACGAGGCAACAGTTATGGCCTTTCGAAGAATCGATATCCACAGGGTGCAACATCTGCGGTGCAAGGTGCAACATTCGTCCAAAAAGACGAAACAGCGCCGTGCGACTTTTAAAAATGGGTGCAGGGATTTGAAATGGACCAGTACCATGGTGCACCACTCTCCAGGGATGGTAAATCGAAGGCCAGTCACGGTGTTCCCTTTTTAACGTAAAAATTCACGTGACAGAAAAACGAAGGCCAATAAACTTCAGAGACCCGATTGAGGTTCGGATAGTCTTTTTTTGGGTATGAAACTATCCATTGACGGCTTATAGCCGTCAAAGCCGTAGAACTCACTGAGAGCTTCGTTTTGGCTGGTTATGGCTCCCGTAATTCTAAACGAGGCAACAGTTATGGCCGTCCAAAGAATCGATATCCACAGGGTGCAACATTTGCGGTGCAAGGTGCAACATTCGTCCAAAAAGAAGAAACAGCGCCGTGCGACTTTTAGAAATGAGTGAGGAGATTTGAAATGGACCAGTACCATGGTGCACCACTTTCCAGGGATGGTAAATCGAAGACCAGCCACGGTGTTCCCTTTTTAACGTAAAAATTCACGTGACGGAAAAACGAAGGCCAAAAAACTTCATAGACCCGATTGAGGTTCGGATAGCCTTTTTTTGGGTATGAAACTATCCATTGACGGCTTACAGCATTCAAAGCCGTAGAACTCACTGAGAGCTTCGTTTTGACTGGCTATGGCTGCCATAACTCTAAACGAGGCAACAGTTATGGCCGTCCGAAGAATCGATACCCTCAGGGAGCAACATCTGCGGTGCAAGGTGCAACATTCGTCCAAAAAGACGAAACAACGCCGTGCGACTTTTAGAAATGGGTACAGGGATTTGAAACGGACCAGTGCCATGGTGCACCACTCTCCAGGGATGGTAAATCGAAGACCAGCCACGGTGTTCCATTTTAACGTAAAAATTCACGTGACGGAAAAACGAAGGCCAAAAAACTTAAGAGACCTGATTGAGGTTCGGATAGTCTTTTTTGGGTATGAAACTATCCATTGATGACTTGCAGCTGTCAAAGCCGTAGAACTCACTGAGAGCTTCGTTTTGACTGGTTATGGCTCCCGTAACTCTAAACGAGGCAACAGTTATGGCCGTCCGAAGAATCGATATCCACAGGGTGCAACATCTGTGGTGCAAGGTGCAACATTCGTCCAAAAAGACGAAACAGCGCCGTGCGACTTTTAGAAATGGGTGCAGGGATTAAAAATGGACCAGTACCATGGTGCACCACTCTCCAGGGATGGTAAATCGAAGACCAGCCACGGTGTTCCATTTTTTACGTAAAAATTCACGTGACGGAAAAACGAAGGCCAAAAAACTTCAGAGACCCAATTGAGGTTCGGATAGCCTTTTTTGGGTATGAAACTATCCATTGACGGCTTACAGCTGTCAAAGCCGTAGAACTCACTGAGTGCTTCGTTTTGACTAGTGATGGCTCCCGTAACTCTAAACGAGGCAACAATTATGACCGTCCGAAGAATCGATATCCACAGGGTGCAACATCTGCGGTGCAAGGTGCAACATTCGTCCAAAAAGGCGAAACAGCGCCGAGCGACTTTTAGAAATGGATGCAGGGATTTGAAATAGACCAGTACCATGGTGCACCACTCTTACGGGATGATAAATCGAAGACCGGCCCCAGTGTTCCCTTTTTAACGTAAAAATTTACGTGACGGAAAAAAGAAGGCCAAAAAACTTCATAGACCCGATTGAGGTTCGGATAGCCTTTTTTTGGGTATGAAACTATCCATTGACGGCTTACAACGGTCAAAGCCGTAGAACTCACTGAGAGCTTCGTTTTGACTGGCTAAGGCTCCCGTAACTCTAAACGAGGCAACAGTTATGGCCGTCCGAAGAATCGATATCCACAGGGTGCAACATCTGCGGTGTAAGGTGCAACATTCGTCCAAAAAGACGAAACAACGCCGTGTGACTTTTAGAAATAGGTGCAGGGATTTGAAATGGACTAGTACCGTGGTGCACCACTCTCCAGGGATGGTAAATCGAAGGCCAGCCACGGTGTTCCCTATTTAACGTAAAAATTCACGTGACGAAAAAACGAAGGCCAAAAAACATTGGAGACCCGATTGAGGTTCGGATAGCCTTTTTTTGGGTATGAAACTATCCATTAACGGCTTATAGTGGTCAAAGCCGTAGAACTCACAGAGAGCTTCGTTTTGACTGGTTATGGCTCCCGTAAATCTAAACAAGGCAAAAGTTATGGCCGTCCGAAGAATCGATATCCATAGGGTGCAACATCTGCGGTGCAAGGTGCAACATTCGTCCAAAAAGACGAAACAGCGCCGTGCGACTTTTAGAAATGGGTGCAGGGATTTGAAATGGACCAGTACCATGGTGCACCACTCTCCAGGGATGGTAAATCGAAGACCAGCCACGGTGTTCCCTTTTTCACGTAAAAATTCACGTGACGGAAAAACGAAGGCAAAAATACTTCAAAGACCCGATTGAGGTTCGGATAGCCTTTTTTGGGTATGAAACTATCCATTGACGGCTTACAGCGGTCAAAGCCGTAGAATTCACTGAGAGCTTCGTTTTGACTGGTTATGGCTCCCGTAACTCTAAACGAGGCAACAGTTATGGCCGTTCGAAAAATCGATATCCACAGGGTGCAACATCTGAGGTGCAAGGTGCAACATTCGTCCAAAAAGACGAAACAACGTCGTGCGACTTTTAGAAATAGGTGTAGGGATTTGAAATGGACCAGTAACGTGGTGCACCACTCTCCAGGGATGGTAAATCGAAGGCCAGCCACGGTGTTCCCTATTTAACGTAAAAATTCACGTGACGGAAAAACGAAGGCCAAAAAACTTCAAACACCCGATTGAGGTTCGGATAGCCTTTTTTTGGGTATGAAACTATCCATTGACGGCTTACAGCGGTCAAAGACGTAAAACTCACTGAGAGCTTCGTTTTGACTGGTTATGGCTCCCGTAACTCTAAACGAGGCAACAGTTATGGCCGTCCGAAGAATCGATATCCACAGGGTGCAACATCTGTGGTGCAAGGTGCAACATTCGTCCAAAAAGACGAAACAGCGCCGTGCAACTTTTAGAAATGGGTGCGGGGATTTGAAATGGACCAGTACCATGGTGCACCACTCTCCAGGGATGGTAAATCGAAGACCAGCCACGGGGTTTCCTTTTTAACGTAAAAATTCACGTGACGGAAAAACGAAGGCCAAATTACTTCAAAGTCCCGATTGAGGTTCGGATAGCCTTTTTGGGTATGAAACTATCCATTGACGGCTTACAGCGGTCAAAGCCATAGAACTCACTGAGAGCTTCGTTTTGACTGGTTATGGCTCCCGTAACTATAAACGAGGAAACCGTTATGGCCGTCCGAAGAATCGATATCCACAGGGTGCAACATCTGCGGTGCAAGGTGCAACATTCGACCAAAAAGACGAAACAACGTCGTGCGACTTTTAGAAATAGGTGCAGGGATTTGAAATGGACCAGTACCGTGGTGCACCACTCTCCAGGGATGGTAAATCGAAGGCCAGCCACGGTGTTCCCTATTTAACGTAAAAATTCACGTGACGGAAAAACGAAGGCCAAAAAACTTCAGACACCCGATTGAGGTTCGGATAGCCTTTTTTTGGGTATGAAACTATCCATTGACGGCTTACAGCGGTCAAAGCCGTAAAACTCACTGAGAGCTTCGTTTTGACTGGTTATGGCTCCCGTAACTCTAAACGAGGCAACAGTTATGGCCGTCCGAAGAATCGATATCCACAGGGTGCAACATCTGCGGTGCAAGGTGCAACATTCGTCCAAAAAGACGAAACAGCGCCGTGCAACTTTTAGAAATGGGTGCAGGGATTTGAAATGGACCAGTACCATGGTCCACCACTCTCCAAGGATGGTAAATCGAAGACTAGCCACGGTGTTCCATTTTTAACGTAAAAATTCACGTGATGGAAAAACGAAGGCCAAAAAACTTCAGAGACCCGATTGAGGTTTGAATAGCCTTTTGTTGGGTATGAAACTATCCATTGACGGCTTACAGCCATCAAAGCCGTAGAACTCACTGAGAGCTTTGTTTTGACTGGTTATGGCTCCCATAACTCTAAACGAGGCAACAGTTATGGTCGTCCGAAGAATCGATATCCACAGGGTGCAACATTTGCGGTGCAAGGTGCAACATTCGTCCAAAAAGACGAAACAGCGCCATGCGACTTTTAGAAATGGGTGCTGGGAATTGAAATGAACCAGTACCATGGTGCACCACTCTCTAGGGATGGTAAATCGAAGACCATCCATGGTGTTCCCTTTTTGACGTAAAAATTCACGTGACGGAAAAACGAAGGCCAAAAATCTTTAGAGACCCGATAGAGGTTCGGATAGCCTTTTTTGGGTATGAAACTATCCATTGACGGCTTACAGCCGTCAAAGCCGTAGAACTCACTGAGAGCTTCATTTTGACTGGTTATGGCTCCCGTAACTCTAAACGAGGCAACAGTTATGGCCGTCCGAAGAATCGATATCCACAGGGTGCAACATCTGCGGTGCAAGGTGAAACATTCGTCCAAAAAGATGAAACAGCGCCGTGCGAATTTTAGAAATGGGTGCAGGGATTAAAAATGGACCAGTACCATGATGCGCCACACTCCAGGGATGGTAAATCGAAGACCAGCCACGGTGTTCCCTTTTTAACGTAAAAATTCACGTGACGGAAAAATGAAGGCCAAAAAACTTCATAGACCCGATTGAGGTTCGGATAGCCTTTTTTTGGGTATGAAACTATCCATTGACGGCTTATAGTGGTCAAAGCCGTAGAACTCACCGGGAGCTTCGTTTTGACTGGCTATGGCTCCCGTAACTCTAAACGAGGCAACAGTTATGGCCGTCCGAAGAATCGATATCTACAGGGTGCAACATATACGGTGCAAGGTGCAACATTCGTCCAAAAATACAAAACAACGCCGTGCGACTTTTAGAAATGGGTATAGGGATTTGAAATGGACCAGTACCATGGTGCACCACTCTCCAAGGATGGTAAATCGAAGACCACCACGGTGTTCCATTTTAACGTAAAAATTCACGTGATGGAAAAACGAAGGCCAAAAAACTTCAGAGAACCGATTGAGGTTCGGATAGTCTTTTTTGGGTATGAAACTATCCATTGACGACTTACAGCTGTCAAAGTCGTAGAACTCACTGAGTGCTTCGTTTTGACTGGTTATGGCTCCCGTAACTCTAAACGAGGCAACAGTTATGGCCGTCCGAAGAATCGATATCCACAGAGTGCAACATCTGCGGTGCAAGGTGCAACATTCGTCCAAAAAGACGAAACAGCGCCGTGCGACATTTAGAAATAGGTGTAGGGATTTGAAATGGACCAGTACCGTGGTGCACCACTCTCCAGGGATGGTAAATCGAAGGCCAGCCACGGTGTTCCCTATTTAACGTAAAAATTCACGTGACGGAAAAACGAAGGCCAAAAAACATCAGACACCCGATTGAGGTTCGGATAGCCTTTTTTTGGGTATGAAACTATCCATTGACGGCTTACAGCGGTCGAAGCCATAGAACTCACTAAGAGCTTCATTTTGACTAGTTATGGCTCCCGTAACTCTAAACGAGGCAACATTTATGGCCGTCCGAAGAATCGATATCCACAGGGTGCAACATCTGCGGTGCAAGGTGCAACATTCGTCCAAAAAGATGAAACAGCGCCGTGCGACTTTTAGAAATGTGTGCAGGGATTTGAAATGGACCAGTACCGTGGTGCACCACTCTCCAGGGATGGTAAATCGAAGGCCAGCCACGGTGTTCCCTATTTAACGTAAAAATTCACGTGACGGAAAAACGAAGGCCAAAAAACTTCAAACACCCGATTGAGGTTCGGATAGCCTTTTTTTGGGAATGAAACTATCCATTGACGGCTTACAGCCGTCAAAGCCGTAGATCTCACTGAGAGCTTCATTTTGACTGGTTATGGCTCCCGTAACTCTAAACGAGGCAACAGTTATGGCCGTCCGAAGAATCGATATCCACAGGGTGCAACATCTGCGGTGCAAGGTGCAACATTCGACCAAAAAGACGAAACAGCGCCGTGCGACTTTTAGAAATGGGTGCAGGGATTTGAAATGGACCAGTACCATGGTGCACCACTCTCCAGGGATGGTAAATCGAAGACCAGCCACGGTGTTCCCTTTTTCACGTAAAAATTCACGTGACGGAAAAACGAAGGCAAAAATACTTCAAAGACCCGATTGAGTTTCGGATAGCCTTTTTTGGGTATGAAACTATCCATTGACGGCTTACAGCGGTCAAAGCCGTAGAACTCACTAAGAGCTTCGGTTTGACTGGTTATGGCTCCCGTAACTCTAAACGAGGCAACAGTTATGGCCGTTCGAAGAATCGATATCCACAGGGTGCAACATCTGCGGTGCAAGGTGCAACATTCGTCCAAAAAGACGAAACAGCGCCGTGTGACGTTTAGAAATGGGTGCGGGGATTTGAAATGGACCAGTACCATGGTGTACCACTCTCCAGGGATGGTAAATCGAAGACCAGCAACGGTGTTCCATTTTTAACGTAAAAATTCACGTGACGGAAAAACGAAGGCCAAAATACTTCAGAGTCCCGATTGAGGTTCGGATAGCCTTTTTGGGTATGAAACTATCCATTGACGGCTTACAGCGGTCAAAGCCATAGAACTCACTGAGAGCTTCGTTTTGACTGGTTATGGCTCCCGTAACTCTAAACGAGGAAACCGTTATGGCCGTCCGAAGAATCGATATCCACAGGGTGCAACATCTGCGGTGCAAGGTGCAACATTCGACCAAAAAGACAAAACAACGCCGTGCGACTTTTAGAAATAGGTGCAGGGATTTGAAATGGACCAGTACCGTGGTGCACCACTCTCCAGGGATGGTAAATCGAAGGCCAGCCACGGTGTTCCCTATTTAACGTAAAAATTCACGTGATGGAAAAACGAAGGCCAAAAAACTTCAAACACCCGATTGAGGTTCGGATAGCCTTTTTTTGGGTATGAAACTATCCATTGACGGCTTACAGCGGTCAAAGCCGTAAAACTCATCGAGAGCTTCGTTTTGACTGGTTATGGCTCCCGTAACTCTAAACGAGGCAATAGTTATGGCCGTCCGAAGAATCGATATCCACAGGGTGCAACATCTGCGGTGCAAGGTGCAACATTCGTCCAAAAAGACGAAACAGCGCCGTGCAACTTTTAGAAATGGGTGCAGGGATTTGAAATGGAACAGTACCATGGTCCACCACTCTCCAAGGATGGTAAATCGAAGACCAGCCACGGTGTTCCATTTTTAACGTAAAAATTCACTTGACGGAAAAACCAAGGCCAAAAAACTTCGGAGACCCAATTGAGGTTTGAATAGCCTTTTGTTGGGTATGAAACTATCCATTGACGGCTTACAGCCGTCAAAGCCGTAGAACTCACTGAGAGCTTTGTTTTGACTGGATATGGCTCCCATAACTCTAAACGAGGCAACAATTATGGTCGTCCGAAGAATCGATATCCACAGGGTGCAACATTTGCGGTGCAAGGTGCAACATTCGTCCAAAAAGACGAAACAGCGCCGTGCGACTTTTAGAAATGGGTGCTGGGAATTGAAATGGACCAGTACCATGGTGCACCACTCTCCAGGGATGGTAAATCAAAGACCATCCATGGTGTTCCCTTTTTGACGTAAAAATTCACGTGACGGAAAAACGAAGGCCAAAAATCTTCAGAGACCCGATAGAGGTTCGGATAGCCTTTTTTGGGTATGAAACTATCCATTGACGGCTTACAGCTGTCAAAGCCGTAGAACTCACTGAGAGCTTCATTTTGACTGGTTATGGCTCCCGTAACTCTAAACGAGGCAACAGTTATGGCCATCCGAAGAATCGATATCCATAGGGTGCAACATCTGCGGTGCAAGGTGCAACATTCGTTCAAAAAGACGAAACAGCGCCGTGCGACTTTTAGAAATGGGTGCAGGTATTAAAAATGGACCAGTACCATGGTGCACCACTCTCCAGGGATGGTAAATCGAAGACCAGCCACGGTGTTCCCTTTTTAACGTAAAAATTCACGTGACGGAAAAACGAAGGCCAAAAAACATCATAGACCCGATTGAGGTTCGGATAGCCTTTTTTTGGGTATGAAACTATCCATTGACGGCTTACAGCGGTCAAAGCCGTAAAACTCACTGAGAGCTTCGTTTTGACTGGTTATGGCTCCCGTAACTCTAAACGAGGCAACAGTTATGGCCGTCCGAAGAATCGATATCCACAGGGTGCAACATCTGCGGTGCAAGGTGCAACATTCGTCCAAAAAGACGAAACAGCGTCGTGCAACTTTTAGAAATGGGTGCAGGGATTTGAAATGGACCAGTACCATGGTCCACCACTCTCCAAGGATGGTAAATCGAAGACCAGCCACGGTGTTCCATTTTTAACGTAAAAATTCACGTGACGGAAAAACGAAGGCCAAAAAACTTCAGAGACCCGATTGAGGTTTGAATAGCCTTTTGTTGGGTATGAAACTATCCATTGACGGCTTACAGCCGTCAAAGCCATTGAACTCACTGAGAGCTTTGTTTTGACTGGTTATGGCTCCCATAACTCTAAACGAGGCAACAGTTATGGTCGTCCGAAGAATCGATATCCACAGGGTGCAACATTTGCGGTGCAAGGTGCAACATTCGTCCAAAAAGACGAAACAGCGCCGTGCAACTTTTAGAAATGAGTGCAGGGATTTGAAATGGACCAGTACCGTGGTGCACCACTTTCCAGGGATGGTAAATCGAAGGCCAGCCACGGTGTTCCCTATGTAACGTAAAAATTCACGTGACGGAAAAACGAAGGCCAAAAATCTTCAGAGACCCGATAGAGGTTCGGATAGCCTTTTTTGGGTATGAAACTATCCATTGACGGCTTACAGCCGTCAAAGCCGTAGAACTCACTGAGAGCTTCGTTTTGACTAGCTATGGCTGCCATAACTCTAAACAAGGCAACAGTTATGGCCGTCCGAAGAATCGATACCCACAGGGTGCAACATCTGCGGTGCAAGGTGCAACATTCGTTCAAAAAGACGAAACAACGTCGTGCGACTTTTAGAAATAGGTGCAGGGATTTGAAATGGACCAGTACCATGGTGCACCACACTCCAGGGATGGTAAATCGAAGACCAGCCACGGTGTTCCATTTTTAACGTAAAAATTCACGTGACGGAAAAACGAAGGCCAAAATACTTCAGAGTCCCGATTGAGGTTCGGATAGCCTTTTTGGGTATGAAACTATCCATTGACGGCTTACAACGGTCAAAGCCATAGAACTCACTGAGAGCTTCGTTTTGACTGGTTATGGCTCCCGTAACTCTAAACGGGGAAACCGTTATGGCCGTCCGAAGAATCGTTATCCATAGGGTGCAACATCTGCGGTGCAAGGTGCAACATTCGACCAAAAAGACGAAACAACGTCGTGCGACTTTTAGAAATAGGTGCAGGGATTTGAAATGGACCAGTACCGTGGTGCACCACTCTCCAGGGATGGTAAATCGAAGGCCAGCCACGGTGTTCCCTATTTAACGTAAAAATTCTCGTGACGGAAAAACGAAGGCCAAAAAACTTCAAACAGCCGATTGAGGTTCGGATAGCCTTTTTTTGGGTATGAAACTATCCATTGACGGCTTACAGCCATCAAAGCCGTAGAACTCACTGAGAGCTTCGTTTTGACTGGTTATGGCTCCCGTAACTCTAAACGAGGCAACAGTTATGGCCGTCCGAAGAATCGATATCCATAGGGTGCAACATATGCGGTGCAAGGTGCAACATTCGTCCAAAAAGACGAAACAGCGCCGTGCGACTTTTAAAAATAGGTGCAAGGATTTGAAATGGACCAGTACCGTGATGTACCACTCTCCAGGGATGGTAAATCGAAGGCCAGCCACGGTGTTCCCTATTTAACGTAAAAATTCACGTGACGGAAAAACGAAGGCCAAAAAACTTCAGACACCCGATTGAGGTACGAATAGCCTTTTTTTGGGAATGAAACTATCCATTGACGGCTTACAGCGGTCAAAGCCGTAGAACTCACTGAGAGCTTCGTTTTGACTGGTTATGGCTCCCATAACTCTAAACGAGGCAACAGTTATGGCCGTCCGAAGAATCGATATCCACAGGGTGCAACATCTGCGGTGCAAGGTGCAACATTCGTCCAAAAAGACGAAACAGCACCGTGCGACTTTTAGAAATGGGTGCAAGGATTTGAAATGGACCAGTAACATGGTGCACCACTCTCCAGGGATGGTAAATCGAAGACCAGCCACGGTGTTCCATTTTTAACGTAAAAATTCACTTGACCAAAAAACGAAGGCCAAAATACTTCAGAGTTCCGATTGAGGTTCGGATAGCCTATTTTAGGTATGAAACTATCCATTGACGGCTTACAGCCGTCAAAGCCGTAGAACTCACTGAGAGCTTTGTTTTGACTGGTTATGGCTCCCGTAACTCTAAACGAGTAAACCGTTATGGCCGTCCGAAGAATCGATATCCATAGGGTGCAACATCTGCGGTGCAAGGTGCAACATTTGACCAAAAAGACGAAACAGCGCCGTGCGACTTTTAGAAATAGGTGCAGGGATTTGAAATGGACCAGTACCGTGGTGCACCACCCTCCAGGGATGGTAAATCGAAGGCCAGCCACGGTGTTCCCTATTTAACGTAAAAATTCACGTGATGGAAAAACGAAGGCCAAAAAACTTCAAACACCCGATTGAGGTTCGGATAGCCTTTTTTTTGGTATGAAACTATCCATTGACGGCTTACAGCGGTTAAAGCCGTAGAACTCACCGAGAGCTTCGTTTTGACTGGTTATGGCTCCCGTAACTCTAAACGAGGCAACAGTTATGGCCGTTCGAAGAATCGATATCCACAGGGTGCAACATCTCCGGTGCAAGGTGCAACATTCGTCCAAAAAGACGAAACAGCGCCGTGCGACTTTTAGAAATGGGTGGGGGGATTTGAAATGGACCAGTACCATGGTGCACCACTCTCCAGGGATGGTAAATCGAAGACCTGCCACGGTGTTCCCTTTTTAACGTAAAAATTCACGTGACGGAAAAACGAAGGCCAAAATACTTCAGAGTCCCGATTGAGGTTCGGATAGCCTTTTTGGGTATGAAACTATCCATTGACGGCTTACAGCGGTCAAAGCCATAGAACTCACTGAGAGCTTCGTTTTGACTGGTTATGGCTCCCGTAACTCTAAACGAGGAAACCGTTATGGCCGTCCGAAGAATCAATATCCATAGAGTGCAACATCTGCGGTGCAAGGTGCAACATTCGACCAAAAAGACGAAACAACGCCGTGCGACTTTTAGAAATAGGTGCAGGGATTTGAAATGGACCAGTACCGTGGTGCACCACTCTGCAGGGATGGTAAATCGAAGGCCAGCCATGGTGTTCCCTATTTAACGTAAAAATTCACGTGACGGAAAAACGAAGGCCAAAAAACATCAAACACCCGATTGAGGTTCGGATAGCCTTTTTTTGGGTATGAAACTATCCATTAACGGCTTACAGCTGTCAATGCCGTTGAACTCACTGAGAGCTTCGTTTTGACTGGTTATGGCTCCCGTAACTCTAAATGAAGCAACAGTTATGGCCGTCCGAAGAATCGATATCCACAGGGTGCAACATCTGCGGTGCAAGGTGCAACATTCGTCCAAAAAGACGAAACAGCGCCGTGCAACTTTTAGAAATGGGTGCAGGGATTTGAAAAGGACCAGTACCATAGTGCACCACTCTCTAGGGATGGTAAATCGAAGACCAGCCACGGTGTTCCATTTTTAACGTAAAAATTCACATGACGGAAAAACGAAGGCCAAAAAACTTCAGAGACCCGATTGAGGTTTGAATAGCCTTTTGTTGGGTATGAAACTATCCATTGACGGCTTACAGCCGTCAAAGCCATAGAACTCACTGAGAGCTTTGTTTTGACTGGTTATGGCTCCCATAACTCTAAACGAGGCAACAGTTATGGTCGTCCGAAGAATCGATATCCACAGGGTGCAACATTTGCGGTGCAAGGTGCAACATTCGTCCATAAAGACGAAACAGCGCCGTGCGACTTTTAGAAATGGGTGCGGAGATTTGAAATGGACCAGTACCATGGTGCACCACTCTCCAGGGATGGTAAATCGAAGACCAGCCACGGTGTTCCATTTTTAACGTAAAAATTCACGTGACGGAAAAACGAAGGCCAAAATACTTCCGAGTCCCAATTGAGGTTCGGATAGCCTTTTTGGGTATGAAACTATCCATTGACGGCTTACAGCGGTCAAAGCCATAGAACTCACTGAGAGCTTCGTTCTGACTGGTTATGGCTCCCGTAACTCTAAACGAGGAAACCGTTATGGCCGTCCGAAGAATCAATATCCACAGGGTGCAACATCTGCGGTGCAAGGTGCAACATTCGACCAAAAAGACAAAACAACGCCGTGCGACTTTTAGAAATAGGTGCAGGGATTTGTAATGGACCAGTATCGTGGTGCACCACTCTCCAGGGATGGTAAATCGAAGGCCAGCCTCGGTGTTCCCTATTTAACGTAAAAATTCACGTGACGGAAAAACGAAGGCCAAAAAACTTCAGAGACCCGATTGAGGTTCGGATAGCCTTTTTTTGGGTATGAAACTATCCATTGACGGCTTACAGCCTTCAAAGCCGTAGAACTCACTGAGAGCTTCATTTTGACTGGTTATGGCTCCCGTAACTCTAAACGAGGCAACAGTTATGACCGTCCGAAGAATCGATATCCACAGGGTGCAACATATGCAGTGCAAGGTGCAACATTCGTCCAAAAAGACGAAACAGCGCCGTGCAACTTTTAGAAATGGGTGCAGGGATTTGAAATGGACCAGTACCATAGTGCACCACTCTCCAGGGATGGTAAATCGAAGACCAGCCACGGTGTTCCATTTTTAACGTAAAAATTCACGTGACGGAAAAACGAAGGCCAAAAAACTTCAGAGACCTGACTGAGGTTTGAATAGCCTTTTGTTGGGTATGAAACTATCCATTGACGGCTTACAGCCGTCAAAGCCGTAGAACTCACTAAGAGCTTTGTTTTGACTGGTTATGGCTCCCATAACTCTAAACGAGGCAACAGTTATGGTCGTCCGAAGAATCGATATCCACAGGGTGCAACATCTGCGGTGCAAGGTGCAACATTCGACCAAAAAGACGAAACAACACCGTGCGACTTTTAGAAATAGGTGCAGGGATTTGAAATGGACCAGTACCATGGTGCACCACTCTCCAGGGATGGTAAATCGAAGGCCAGCCACGGTGTTCCCTTTTTTACGTAAAAATTCACGTGACGGAAAAACGAAGGCCAAAAAACTTCAGACACCCGATTGAGGTTCGGATAGCCTTTTTTTGGGTATGAAACTATCCATTGACGGCTTACAGCTGTCAAAGCCGTAGAACTCACTGAGAGCTTCGTTTTGACTAGTTATGGCTCCCGTAACTCTAAACGAGGCAACAGTTATGGCCGTCCGAAGAATCGATATCTACAAGGTGCAACATCTGCGGTGCAAGGAGCAACATTCGTCCAAAAAGACGAAACAGCGCCGTGCGACTTTTAGAAATGGGTGCGGGTATTTGAAATGGACCAGTACCATGGTACACCACTCTCCAGGGATGGTAAATCGAAGACCAGCCACGGTGTTCCCTTTTTAACGTAAAAATTCACGTGACGGAAAAACGAAGGCCAAAATACTTCAGAGTCCCGATTGAGGTTCGGATAGCCTTTTTGGGTATGAAACTATCCATTGACGTTTTACAGCGGTCAAAGCCATAGAACTCACTGAGAGCTTCGTTTTGACTGGTTATGGCTCCCGTAACTCTAAACGAGGAAACCGTTATGGCCGTCCGAAGAATCGATATCCACAGGGTGCAACATCTGCGGTGCAAGGTGCAACATTCGACCAAAATGATGAAACAACGCCGTGCAACTTTTAGAAATAGGTGCAGGGATTTGAAATGGACCAGTACCGTGGTGCACCACTCTCCAGGGATGGTAAATCGAAGGCCAGCCACGGTGTTCCCTATTTAACGTAAAAATTCACGTGACGGAAAGACGAAGGCCAAAAAGCTTCAAACACCCGATTGAGGTTCGGATAGCCTTTTTTTGGGTATGAAACAATCCATTGACAGCTTACAGCTGTCAAAGCCGTAGAACTCACTAAGAGCTTCATTTTGACTGGTTATGGCTCCCGTAACTCTAAACGAGGCAACAGTTATGGCCGTCCGAAGAATCGATATCCGCAGGGTGCAACATCTGCGGTGCAAGGTGCAACATTCGTCCAAAAAGACGAAACAGAGCCGTGCAACTTTTAGAAATGGGTGCAGGGATTTGAAAAGGACCAGTACCATAGTGCACCACTCTCCAGGGATGGTAAATCGAAGACCATCCACGGTGTTCCATTTTTAACGTAAAAATTCACTTGACGGAAAAACGAAGGCCAAAAAACTTCAAAGACCCGATTGAGGTTTGAATAGCCTTTTGTTGGGTATGAAACTATCCATTGACGGCTTACAGCCATCAAAGCCGTAGAACTCACTGAGAGCTTTGTTTTGACTGGTTATGGCTGCCATAACTCTAAACGAGGCAACAGTTATGGTCGTCCGAAGAATCGATATCCACAGGGTGCAACATCTGCGGTGCAAGGTGTAACATTCGACCAAAAAGACGAAACAACGCCGTGCGACTTTTAGAAATAGGTGCAGGGATTTGAAATGGACCAGTACCGTGGTGCACCACTCTCCAGGGATGGTAAATCGAAGGCCAGCCACGGTGTTCCCTATTTAACGTAAAAATTCACGTGACGGAAAAACGAAGGCCAAAAAACTTCAGACACCCGATTGAGGTTCGGATAGCCTTTTTTTGGGTATGAAACTATCCATTGACGGCTTACAGCCATCAAAGCCGTAGAACTCACTGAGTGCTTCATTTTGACTAGTTATGGCTCCCGTAACTCTAAACGAGGCAACAGTTATGGCCGTCCGAAGAATCGATATCCACTGGGTGCAACATCTGCGGTGCAAGGTGCAACATTCGTCCAAAAAGACGAAACAGCACTGTGCAACTTTTAGAAATGGGTGCAGGGATTTGAAATGGACCAGTACCATAGTGCACCACTCTCCAGGGATGGTAAATCGAAGACCAGCCACGGTGTTCCATTTTTAACGTAAAAATTCACGTGACGGAAAAACGAAGGCCAAAAAACTTCAGAGACCCGATTGATGTTTGAATAGCCTTTTGTTGGGTATGAAACTATCCATTGACGGCTTACAGCCGTCAAAGCCGTAGAACTCACTGAGAGCTTTGTTTTGACTGGTTATGGCTCCCATAACTCTAAACGAGGCAACAGTTATGGTCGTCCGAATAATCGATATCCACAGGGTGCAACATCTGCGGTGCTAGGTGCAACATTCGACCAAAAAGACGAAACAACGCCGTGCGTCTTTTAGAAATAGGTGCAGGGATTTGAAATGGACCAGTACCATGGTGCACCACTCTCCAGGGATGGTAAATCGAAGGCCAGCCACGGTGTTCCCTATTTAACGTAAAAATTCACGTGACGGAAAAACGAAGGCCAAAAAACTTCAGACACCCGATTGAGGTTCAGATAGACTTTTTTTGGGTATGAAACTATCCATTGACGGCTTACAGCTGTCAAAGCCGTAGAACTCACTGAGAGATTTGTTTTGACTGGTTATGGCTCCCGTAACTCTAAACGAGGCAACAGTTATGGCCGTCCGAAGAATCGATATCCACAGGGTGCAACATCTGCGGTGCAAGGTGCAACATTCGTCCAAAAAGACGAAACAGCGCCGTGCGACTTTGATAAATGGGTGCGGGGATTTGAAATGGACCAGTACCATGGTGCACCACTCTCCAGGGATGGTAAATCGAAGACCAGCCACGGTGTTCCCTTTTTAACGTAAAAATTCACGTGACGGAAAAACGATGGCCAAAATACTTCAAAGTCCCGATTAAGGTTCGGATAGCCTTTTTGGGTATGAAACTATCCATTGACGGCTTACAGTGGTCAAAGCCATAGAACTCACTGAGAGCTTCGTTTTGACTGGTTATGGCTCCCGTAACTCTAAACGAGGAAACCGTTATGGCCGTCCGAAGAATCGATATCCACAGGGTGCAACATCTGCGGTGCAAGGTGCAAAATTCGACCAAAAAGACGAAACAATGCCGCGCGACTTTTAGAAATAGGTGCAGGGACTTGAAATGGACCAGTACCGTGGTGCACCACTCTCCGGGGATGGTAAATCAAAGGCCAGCCACGGTGTTCCCTATTTAACGTAAAAATTCACGTGACGGAAAAACGAAGGCCAAAAAACTTCAAACACCCGATTGAGGTTCGGATAGCCTTTTTTTGGGTATGAAACTATCCATTGACGGCTTACAGCTGTCAAAGCCGTAGAACTCACTGAGAGCTTCATTTTGAC
Source organism: Allium fistulosum (assembly GCA_030737815.1). Classification (NCBI taxonomy): domain Eukaryota; kingdom Viridiplantae; phylum Streptophyta; class Magnoliopsida; order Asparagales; family Amaryllidaceae; genus Allium; species Allium fistulosum. Next base: position 84,729,876 of record CM060901.1, on the reverse strand, counting down.
TGGTTATGGCTCCCGTAACTCTAAATGAGGCAACAGTTATGGCCATCCGAAGAATCGATATCCACAGGGTGCAACATCTGCGGTGCAAGGTGCAACATTCGTCCAAAAAGACGAAACAACGCCGTGCAACTTTTAGAAATGGATGCAGGGATTTGAAAAGGACCAGTACCATAGTGCACCACTCTCCAGGGATGGTAAATCGAAGACCAGCCACGGTGTTCCATTTTTAACGTAAAAATTCACTTGACGGAAAAATGAAGGCCAAAAAACTTCAGAGACCCGATTGAGGTTTGAATAGCCTTTTGTTGGGTATGAAACTATCCATTGACGGATTACAGCCGTCAAAGCCGTAGAACTCACTGAGAGCTTTGTTTTGACTGGTTATGGCTCCCATAACTTTAAACGAGGCAACAGTTATGGTCGTCCGAAGAATCGATATCCACAGGGTGCAACATCTGCGGTGCAAGGTGCAACATTCGACCAAAAAGACGAAACAACGCCGTGCGACTTTTAGAAATAGGTGCAGGGATTTGAAATGGACCAGTACCGTGGTGCACCACTCTCCAGGGATGGTAAATCGAAGGCCAGCCACGGTGTTCCCTATTTAACGTAAAAATTCACGTGACGGAAAAACGAAGGCCAAAAAACTTCAGACACCCGATTGAGGTTCGGATAGCCTTTTTTTGGGTATGAAACTATCCATTGACGGCTTACAGCCGTCAAAGCCGTAGAACTCACTGAGAGCTTCATTTTGACTGGTTATGGCTCCTGTAACTCTAAACGAGGCAACAGTTATGGCCGTCCGAAGAATCGATATTCCACTGGGTGCAACATCTGCGGTGCAAGGTGCAACATTCGTCCAAAAAGACGAAACAGCGCTGTGCAACTTTTAGAAATGGGTGCAAGGATTTGAAATGGACCAGTACCATAGTGCACCATTCTCCAGGGATGGTAAATCGAAGACCAGCCACGGTGTTCCATTTTTAACGTAAAAATTCACGTGACGGAAAAACGAAGGCAAAAAAACTTTAGAGACCCGATTGATGTTTGAATAGCCTTTTGTTGGGTATGAAACTATCCATTGACGGCTTACAACCGTCAAAGCCATAGAACTCACTGAGAGCTTTGTTTTGACTGGTTATGGCTCCCATAACTCTGAACGAGGCAACAGTTATGGTCGTCCGAAGAATCGATATCCACAGGGTGCAACATCTGCGGTGCAAGGTGCAACATTCGACCAAAAAGACGAAACAACGCCGTGCGTCTTTTAGAAATAGGTGCAGGGATTTGAAATGGACCAGTACCGTGGTGCACCACTCTCCAGGGATGGTAAATCGAAGGCCAGCCACTGTGTTTCCTATTTAACGTAAAAATTCACGTGACGGAAAAACGAAGGCCAAAAAACTTCAGACACCCGATTGAGGTTCGGATAGCCTTTTTTTGGGTATGAAACTATCCATTGACGGCTTACAGCGGTCAAAGACGTAAAACTCACTGAGAGCTTCGTTTTGACTGGTTATGGCTCCCGTAACTCTAAACGAGGCAACAGTTATGGCCGTCCGAAGAATCGATATCCACAGGGTGCAACATCTGTGGTGCAAGGTGCAACATTCGTCCAAAAAGACGAAACAGCGCCGTGCGACTTTTAGAAATGGGTGCGGGGATTTAAAATGGACCAGTACCATGGTGCACCACTCTCCAGGGATGGTAAATCGAAGACCAGCCACAGTGTTCCCTTTTTAACGTAAAAATTCACGTGACGGAAAAACGAAGGCCAAAATACTTCAGAGTCCCGATTGAGGTTCGGATAGCCTTTTTGGGTATGAAACTATCCATTGACGGCTTACAGCGGTCAAAGCCATAGAACTCACTGAGAGCTTCGTTTTGACTGGTTATGGCTCCCGTAACTCTAAACGAGGAAACCGTTATGGCCGTCCGAAGAATCGATATCCACAGGGTGCAACATCTGCGGTGCAAGGTGCAACATTCGACCAAAAAGACGAAATAACGCCGTGCGACTTTTAGAAATAGGTGCATGGATTTGAAATGGACCAGTACCGTGGTACACCACTCTCCAGGGATGGTAAATCGAAGGCCAGCCACGGTGTTCCCTATTTAACGAAAAAATTCACGTGACGGAAAAACGAAGGCCAAAAAATTCAGACACCCGATTGAGGTTCGGATAGCCTTTTTTTGGGTATGAAACTATCCATTGACGGCTTACAGCTGTCAAAGCCGTAGAACTCATTGAGAGCTTCATTTTGACTGGTTATGGCTCCCGTAACTCTAAACGAGGCAACAGTTATGGCCGTCCGAAGAATCGATATCCACAGGGGGCAACATCTGCGGTGCATGGTGCAACATTCGTCCAAAAAGACGAAACAGCGCCGTGCAACTTTTAGAAATGGGTGCAGGGATTTGAAAAGGACCAGTACCATAGTGCACCACTCTCCAGGGATGGTAAATCGAAGACCAGCCACGGTGTTCCATTTTTAACGTAAAAATTCACTTGACGGAAAAACGAAGGCCAAAAAACTTCAAAGACCCGATTGAGGTTTGAATAGCCTTTTGTTGGGTATGAAACTATCCATTGACGGCTTACATCCATCAAAGCCATAGAACTCACTGAGAGCTTTGTTTTGACTGGTTATGGCTCCCATAACTCTAAACGAGGCAACAGTTATGGTCGTCCGAAGAATCGATATCCACAGGGTGCAACATCTGCGGTGCAAGGTGCAACATTCGACCAAAAAGACGAAACAACGCCGTGCGTCTTTTAGAAATAAGTGCAGGGATTTGAAATGGACCAGTAACGTGGTGCACCACTCTCCAGGGATGGTAAATCGAAGGCCAGCCACGGTGTTTCCTATTTAACGTAAAAATTCACGTGACGGAAAAACGAAGGCCAAAAAACTTCAGACACCCGATTGAGGTTCGGATAGCCTTTTTTTGGGTATGAAACTATCCATTGATGGCTTACAGCTGTCAAAGACGTAGAACTCACTGAGAGCTTCGTTTTGACTGGTTATGGCTCCCGTAACTCTAAACGAGGCAATAGTTATGGCCGTCCGAAGAATCGATATCCACAGGGTGCAACATCTGCGGTGCAAGGTGCAACATTCGTCCAAAAAGACGAAACAGCGCCGTGCGACTTTTAGAAATGGGTGCGGGGATTTAAAATGGACCAGTACCATGGTGCACCACTCTCCAGGGATGGTAAATCGAAGACCAGCCACGGTGTTCCCTTTTTAACGTAAAAATTCACGTGACGGAAAAACGAAGGCCAAAATACTTCAGAGTCCCGATTGATGTCCGGATAGCCTTTTTGGGTATGAAACTATCCATTGACGGCTTACAGCGGTCAAAGCCATAGAACTCACTGAGAGCTTCGTTTTGACTAGTTATGGCTCCCGTAACTCTAAACGAGGAAACCGTTATGGCCGTCCGAAGAATCGATATCCACAGGGTGCAACATCTGCGGTGCAAGGTGCAACATTCGACCAAAAAGACAAAACAACGCCGTGCGACTTTTAGAAATAGGTGCATGGATTTGAAATGGACCAGTACTGTGGTGCACCACTCTCCAGGGATGGTAAATCGAAGGCCAGCCACGGTGTTTCCTATTTAACGTAAAAATTCACGTGACGGAAAAACGAAGGCCAAAAAATTGAGACACCCGATTGAGGTTCGGATAGCCTTTCTTTGGGTATGAAACTATCCATTGACGGCTTACAGCTGTCAAAGCCATAGAACTCATTGAGAGCTTCATTTTGACTGGTTATGGCTCCCGTAACTCTAAACGAGGCAACAGTTATGGCCGTCCGAAGAATCGATATCCACAGGGGGCAACATCTGCGGTGCAAGGTGCAACATTCGTCCAAAAAGACGAAACAGCGCCGTGCAACTTTTAGAAATGGGTGCAGGGATTTGAAAAGGACCAGTACCATAATGCACCACTCTCCAGGGCTGGTAAATCGGAGACCAGCCACGGTGTTCCATTTTTAACGTAAAAATTCACTTGACGGAAAAACGAAGGCCGAAAAACTTCAAAGACCCGATTGAGGTTTGAATAGCCTTTTGTTGGGTATGAAACTATCCATTGACGGCTTACATCCGTCAAAAGCCGTAGAACTCACTGAGAGCTTTGTTTTGACTGGTTATGGCTCCCATAACTCTAAACGAGGAAACAGTTATGGTCGTCCGAAGAATCGATATCCACAGGGTGCAACATCTGCGGTGCAAGGTGCAACATTCGACCAAAAAGACGAAACAACGCCGTGCGACTTTTAGAAATAGGTGCAGGGATTTGAAATGGACCAGTACCGTGGTGCACCACTCTCCAGGGATGGTAAATCGAAGGCCAGCCACGGTGTTCCCTATTTAACGTAAAAATTCACGTGACGGAAAAACGAAGGCCAAAAAATTCAGACACCCGATTGAGGTTCGGATAGCCTTTTTTTGGGTATGAAACTATCCATTGACGGCTTACAGCCGTCAAAGCCGTAGAACTCATTGAGAGCTTCATTTTGACTGGTTATGGCTCCCATAACTCTAAACGAGGCAACAGTTATGGCCGTCCGAAGAATCGATATCCACAGGGTGCAACATCTGCGGTGCAAGGTGCAACATTCGTCCAAAAAGACGAAACAGCGCCGTGCAACTTTTAGAAATGGGTGCAGGGATTTGAAAAGGACCAGTACCCTAGTGCACCACTCTCCAGGGATGGTAAATCGAAGACCAGCCACGGTGTTCCATTTTTAACGTAAAAATTCACTTGACGGAAAAACGAAGGCCAAAAAACTTCAGAGACCCGATTGAGGTTTGAATAGCCTTTTGTTGGGTATGAAACTATCCATTGACGGCTTACACCCGTCAAAGCCATAGAACTCACTAAGAGCTTAGTTTTGACTGGTTATGGCTCCCATAACTCTAAACGAGGCAACAGTTATGGCCGTCCGAAGAATCGATATCCACAGGGTGCAACATCTGCGGTGCAAGGTGCAACATTCGTCCAAAAAGACGAAACAGCGCCGTGCGACTTTTAGAAATGTGTGCAGGGATTTAAAATGGACCAGTACCATGGTGCACCACTCTCCAGGGATGGTAAATCGAAGACCAGCCACGGTGTTCCCTTTTTAACGTAAAAATTCACGTGACGGAAAAACGAAGGCCAAAATACTTCAGAGTCCCGATTGAGGTTCGGATAGCCTTTTTGGGTATGAAACTATCCATTGACGGCTTACAGCCATCAAAGCCGTAGAACTCACTGAGAGCTTAATTTTGACTGGTTATGGCTCCCGTAACTCTAAACGAGGCAACAGTTATGGCCGTCCGAAGAATCGATATCCACTGGGTGCAACATCTGCGGTGCAAGGTGCAACATTCGTCCAAAAAGACGAAACAGCGCCGTGCGACTTTTAGAAATGGGTGCGGGGATTTGAAATGGACCAGTACCATGGTGCACCACTCTCCAGGGATGGTAAATCGAAGACCAGCCACGGTGTTCCCTTTTTAACGTAAAAATTCACGTGACGGAAAAACGATGGCCAAAATACTTCAAAGTCCCGATTAAGGTTCGGATAGCCTTTTTGGGTATGAGACTATCCATTGACGGCTTACAGCGGTCAAAGCCATAGAACTCACTGAGAGCTTCGTTTTGACTGGTTATGGCTCCCGTAACTCTAAACGAGGAAACCGTTATGGCCGTCCGAAGAATCGATATCCACAGGGTGCAACATCTGCGGTGCAAGGTGCAACATTCGACCAAAAAGACAAAACAACGCCGTGCGACTTTTAGAAATAGGTGCAGGGATTTGAAATGGACCAGTACCGTGGTGCACCACTCTCCAGGGATGGTAAATCGAAGGCCAGCCACGGTGTTCCCTATTTAACGTAAAAATTCACGTGATGGAAAAACGAAGGCCAAAAAACTTCAAACACCCGATTGAGGTTCGGATAGCCTTTTTTTGGGTATGAAACTATCCATTGACGGCTTACAGCGGTCAAAGACGTAAAACTCACTGAGAGCTTCGTTTTGACTGGTTATGGCTCCCGTAACTCTAAACGAGGCAACAGTTATGGCCGTCCGAAGAATCGATATCCACACGGTGCAACATCTGTGGTGCAAGGTGCAACATTCGTCCAAAAAGACGAAACAGCGCCGTGCGACTTTTAGAAATGGGTGCGGGGATTTAAAATGGACCAGTACCATGGTGCACCACTCTCCAGGGATGGTAAATCGAAGACCAGCCACAGTGTTCCCTTTTTAACGTAAAAATTCACGTGACGGAAAAACGAAGGCCAAAATACTTCAGAGTCCCGATTGAGGTTCGGATAGCCTTTTTGGGTATGAAACTATCCATTGACGGCTTACAGCGGTCAAAGCCATAGAACTCACTGAGAGCTTCGTTTTGACTGGTTATGGCTCCCGTAACTCTAAACGAGGAAACCGTTATGGCCGTCCGAAGAATCGATATCCACAGGGTGCAACATCTGCGGTGCAAGGTGCAACATTCGACCAAAAAGACGAAATAACGCCGTGCGACTTTTAGAAATAGGTGCATGGATTTGAAATGGACCAGTACCGTGGTACACCACTCTCCAGGGATGGTAAATCGAAGGCCAGCCACGGTGTTCCCTATTTAACGAAAAAATTCACGTGACGGAAAAACGAAGGCCAAAAAATTCAGACACCCGATTGAGGTTCGGATAGCCTTTTTTTGGGTATGAAACTATCCATTGACGGCTTACAGCTGTCAAAGCCGTAGAACTCATTGAGAGCTTCATTTTGACTGGTTATGGCTCCCGTAACTCTAAACGAGGCAACAGTTATGGCCGTCCGAAGAATCGATATCCACAGGGGGCAACATCTGCGGTGCATGGTGCAACATTCGTCCAAAAAGACGAAACAGCGCCGTGCAACTTTTAGAAATGGGTGCAGGGATTTGAAAAGGACCAGTACCATAGTGCACCACTCTCCAGGGATGGTAAATCGAAGACCAGCCACGGTGTTCCATTTTTAACGTAAAAATTCACTTGACGGAAAAACGAAGGCCAAAAAACTTCAAAGACCCGATTGAGGTTTGAATAGCCTTTTGTTGGGTATGAAACTATCCATTGACGGCTTACATCCATCAAAGCCATAGAACTCACTGAGAGCTTTGTTTTGACTGGTTATGGCTCCCATAACTCTAAACGAGGCAACAGTTATGGTCGTCCGAAGAATCGATATCCACAGGGTGCAACATCTGCGGTGCAAGGTGCAACATTCGACCAAAAAGACGAAACAACGCCGTGCGTCTTTTAGAAATAAGTGCAGGGATTTGAAATGGACCAGTAACGTGGTGCACCACTCTCCAGGGATGGTAAATCGAAGGCCAGCCACGGTGTTTCCTATTTAACGTAAAAATTCACGTGACGGAAAAACGAAGGCCAAAAAACTTCAGACACCCGATTGAGGTTCGGATAGCCTTTTTTTGGGTATGAAACTATCCATTGATGGCTTACAGCTGTCAAAGACGTAGAACTCACTGAGAGCTTCGTTTTGACTGGTTATGGCTCCCGTAACTCTAAACGAGGCAATAGTTATGGCCGTCCGAAGAATCGATATCCACAGGGTGCAACATCTGCGGTGCAAGGTGCAACATTCGTCCAAAAAGACGAAACAGCGCCGTGCGACTTTTAGAAATGGGTGCGGGGATTTAAAATGGACCAGTACCATGGTGCACCACTCTCCAGGGATGGTAAATCGAAGACCAGCCACGGTGTTCCCTTTTTAACGTAAAAATTCACGTGACGGAAAAACGAAGGCCAAAATACTTCAGAGTCCCGATTGATGTCCGGATAGCCTTTTTGGGTATGAAACTATCCATTGACGGCTTACAGCGGTCAAAGCCATAGAACTCACTGAGAGCTTCGTTTTGACTAGTTATGGCTCCCGTAACTCTAAACGAGGAAACCGTTATGGCCGTCCGAAGAATCGATATCCACAGGGTGCAACATCTGCGGTGCAAGGTGCAACATTCGACCAAAAAGACAAAACAACGCCGTGCGACTTTTAGAAATAGGTGCATGGATTTGAAATGGACCAGTACCGTGGTGCACCACTCTCCAGGGATGGTAAATCGAAGGCCAGCCACGGTGTTTCCTATTTAACGTAAAAATTCACGTGACGGAAAAACGAAGGCCAAAAAATTGAGACACCCGATTGAGGTTCGGATAGCCTTTCTTTGGGTATGAAACTATCCATTGACGGCTTACAGCTGTCAAAGCCATAGAACTCATTGAGAGCTTCATTTTGACTGGTTATGGCTCCCGTAACTCTAAACGAGGCAACAGTTATGGCCGTCCGAAGAATCGATATCCACAGGGGGCAACATCTGCGGTGCAAGGTGCAACATTCGTCCAAAAAGACGAAACAGCGCCGTGCAACTTTTAGAAATGGGTGCAGGGATTTGAAAAGGACCAGTACCATAATGCACCACTCTCCAGGGCTGGTAAATCGGAGACCAGCCACGGTGTTCCATTTTTAACGTAAAAATTCACTTGACGGAAAAACGAAGGCCGAAAAACTTCAAAGACCCGATTGAGGTTTGAATAGCCTTTTGTTGGGTATGAAACTATCCATTGACGGCTTACATCCGTCAAAAGCCGTAGAACTCACTGAGAGCTTTGTTTTGACTGGTTATGGCTCCCATAACTCTAAACGAGGAAACAGTTATGGTCGTCCGAAGAATCGATATCCACAGGGTGCAACATCTGCGGTGCAAGGTGCAACATTCGACCAAAAAGACGAAACAACGCCGTGCGACTTTTAGAAATAGGTGCAGGGATTTGAAATGGACCAGTACCGTGGTGCACCACTCTCCAGGGATGGTAAATCGAAGGCCAGCCACGGTGTTCCCTATTTAACGTAAAAATTCACGTGACGGAAAAACGAAGGCCAAAAAATTCAGACACCCGATTGAGGTTCGGATAGCCTTTTTTTGGGTATGAAACTATCCATTGACGGCTTACAGCCGTCAAAGCCGTAGAACTCATTGAGAGCTTCATTTTGACTGGTTATGGCTCCCATAACTCTAAACGAGGCAACAGTTATGGCCGTCCGAAGAATCGATATCCACAGGGTGCAACATCTGCGGTGCAAGGTGCAACATTCGTCCAAAAAGACGAAACAGCGCCGTGCAACTTTTAGAAATGGGTGCAGGGATTTGAAAAGGACCAGTACCCTAGTGCACCACTCTCCAGGGATGGTAAATCGAAGACCAGCCACGGTGTTCCATTTTTAACGTAAAAATTCACTTGACGGAAAAACGAAGGCCAAAAAACTTCAGAGACCCGATTGAGGTTTGAATAGCCTTTTGTTGGGTATGAAACTATCCATTGACGGCTTACACCCGTCAAAGCCATAGAACTCACTAAGAGCTTAGTTTTGACTGGTTATGGCTCCCATAACTCTAAACGAGGCAACAGTTATGGCCGTCCGAAGAATCGATATCCACAGGGTGCAACATCTGCGGTGCAAGGTGCAACATTCGTCCAAAAAGACGAAACAGCGCCGTGCGACTTTTAGAAATGTGTGCAGGGATTTAAAATGGACCAGTACCATGGTGCACCACTCTCCAGGGATGGTAAATCGAAGACCAGCCACGGTGTTCCCTTTTTAACGTAAAAATTCACGTGACGGAAAAACGAAGGCCAAAATACTTCAGAGTCCCGATTGAGGTTCGGATAGCCTTTTTGGGTATGAAACTATCCATTGACGGCTTACAGCCATCAAAGCCGTAGAACTCACTGAGAGCTTAATTTTGACTGGTTATGGCTCCCGTAACTCTAAACGAGGCAACAGTTATGGCCGTCCGAAGAATCGATATCCACTGGGTGCAACATCTGCGGTGCAAGGTGCAACATTCGTCCAAAAAGACGAAACAGCGCCGTGCGACTTTTAGAAATGGGTGCGGGGATTTGAAATGGACCAGTACCATGGTGCACCACTCTCCAGGGATGGTAAATCGAAGACCAGCCACGGTGTTCCCTTTTTAACGTAAAAATTCACGTGACGGAAAAACGATGGCCAAAATACTTCAAAGTCCCGATTAAGGTTCGGATAGCCTTTTTGGGTATGAGACTATCCGTTGACGGCTTACAGCGGTCAAAGCCATAGAACTCACTGAGAGCTTCGTTTTGACTGGTTATGGCTCCCGTAACTCTAAACGAGGAAACCGTTATGGCCGTCCGAAGAATCGATATCCACAGGGTGCAACATCTGCGGTGCAAGGTGCAACATTCGACCAAAAAGACAAAACAACGCCGTGCGACTTTTAGAAATAGGTGCAGGGATTTGAAATGGACCAGTACCGTGGTGCACCACTCTCCAGGGATGGTAAATCGAAGGCCAGCCACGGTGTTCCCTATTTAACGTAAAAATTCACGTGATGGAAAAACGAAGGCCAAAAAACTTCAAACACCCGATTGAGGTTCGGATAGCCTTTTTTTGGGTATGAAACTATCCATTGACGGCTTACAGCTGTCAAAGCCGTAGAACTCACTGAGAGCTTCATTTTGACTGGTTATGGCTCCCGTAACTCTAAACGAGGCAACAGTTATGGCCGTCCGAAGAATCGATATCCACAGGGTGCAACATCTGCGGTGCAAGGTGCAACATTCGTCCAAAAAGACGAAACAGCGCCGTGCAACTTTTAGAAATGGGTGTAGGGATTTGAAAAGGACCAGTACCATAGTGCACCACTCTCCAGGGATGGTAAATCGAAGACCAGCCACGGTGTTCCATTTTTAACGTAAAAATTCACTTGATGGAAAAACGAAGGCCAAAAAACTTCAGAGACCCGATTGAGGTTTGAATAGCCTTTTGTTGGGTATGAAACTATCCATTGACGGCTTACAGCCGTCAAAGCCGTAGAACTCACTAAGAGCTTTGTTTTGACTGGTTATGGCTCCCATAACTCTAAATGAGGCAACAGTTATGGTCGTCCGAAGAATCGATATCCACAGGGTGCAACATCTGCGGTGCAAGGTGCAACATTCGACCAAAAAGACAAAACAACGCCGTGCGACTTTTAGAAATAGGTGCAGGGATTTGAAATGGACTAGTACCGTGGTGCACCACTCTCCAGGGATGGTAAATCGAAGGCCAGCCACGGTGTTCCCTATTTAACGTAAAAATTCACGTGACGGAAAAACGAAGGCCAAAAAACTTCAGACACCCGATTGAGGTTCGGATAGCCTTTTTTTGGGTATGAAACTATCCATCGACGGCTTACAGCCGTCAAAGCCGTAGAACTCACTGAGAGCTTCATTTTGACTGGTTATGGCTCCTGTAACTCTAAACGAGGCAACAGTTATGGTCGTCCGAAGAATCGATATCCACTGGGTGCAACATCTGCGGTGCAAGGTGCAACATTCGTCCAAAAAGACGAAACAGCGCTGTTCAACTTTTAGAAATGGGTGCAGGGATTTGAAATGGACCAGTACCATAGTGAACCACTCTCCAGGGATGGTAAATCGAAGACCAGCCACGGTGTTCCATTTTTAACGTAAAAATTCACGTGACGGAAAAACGAAGGCAAAAAAACTTCAAAGACCCGATTGAGGTTTGAATAGCCTTTTGTTGGGTATGAAACTATCCATTGACGGCTTACAGCCGTCAAAGCCGTAGAACTCTCTGAGAGCTTTGTTTTGACTGGTTATGGCTCCCATAACTCTAAACGAGGCAACAGTTATGGTCGTCCGAAGAATCGATATCCACAGGGTGCAACATCTGCGGTGCAAGGTGCAACATTCGACCAAAAAGAGGAAACAACGCCGTGCGTCTTTTAGATATAGGTGCAGGGATTTTAACGGACCAGTACCATGGTGCACCACTCTTCAGGGATGGTAAATCGAAGGACAGCCACGGTGTTCCCTATTTAACGTAAAAATTCACATGACGGAAAAACGAAGGCCAAAAAACTTCAAACACCCGATTGAGGTTCGGATAGCCTTTTTTTGGGTATGAAACTATCCATTGACGGCTTACAGCTGTCAAAGCCGTAGAACTCACTAAGAGCTTCATTTTGACTGGTTATGGCTCCCGTAACTCTAAACGAGGCAACAGTTATGGCCGTCCGAAGAATCGATATCCACAGGGTGCAACATCTGTGGTGCAAGGTGCAACATTCGTCCAAAAAGACGAAACAGCGCCGTGCGAATTTTAGAAATGGGTGCGGGGATTTGAAATGGACCAGTACCATGGTGCACCACTCTCCAGGGATGGTAAATCGAAGACCAGCCACGGTGTTCCCTTTTTAACGTAAAAATTCACGTGACGGAAAAACGAAGGCCAAAATACTTCAGAGTCCCGATTGAGGTTCGGATAGCCTTTTTGGGTATGAAACTATCCATTGACGGCTTACATCCGTCAAAAGCCGTAGAACTCACTGAGAGCTTTGTTTTGACTGGTTATGGCTCCCATAACTCTAAACGAGGAAACAGTTATGGTCGTCCGAAGAATCGATATCCACAGGGTGCAACATCTGCGGTGCAAGGTGCAACATTCGACCAAAAAGACGAAACAACGCCGTGCGACTTTTAGAAATAGGTGCAGGGATTTGAAATGGACCAGTACCGTGGTGCACCACTCTCCAGGGATGGTAAATCGAAGGCCAGCCACGGTGTTCCCTATTTAACGTAAAAATTCACGTGACGGAAAAACGAAGGCCAAAAAATTCAAACACCCGATTGAGGTTCGGATAGCCTTTTTTTGGGTATGAAACTATCCATTGACGGCTTACAGCCGTCAAAGCCGTAGAACTCATTGAGAGCTTCATTTTGACTGGTTATGGCTCCCATAACTCTAAACGAGGCAACAGTTATGGCCGTCCGAAGAATCGATATCCACAGGGTGCAACATCTGCGGTGCAAGGTGCAACATTCGTCCAAAAAGACGAAACAGCGCCGTGCAACTTTTAGAAATGGGTGCAGGGATTTGAAAAGGACCAGTACCCTAGTGCACCACTCTCCAGGGATGGTAAATCGAAGACCAGCCACGGTGTTCCATTTTTAACGTAAAAATTCACTTGACGGAAAAACGAAGGCCAAAAAACTTCAGAGACCCGATTGAGGTTTGAATAGCCTTTTGTTGGGTATGAAACTATCCATTGACGGCTTACACCCGTCAAAGCCATAGAACTCACTAAGAGCTTAGTTTTGACTGGTTATGGCTCCCATAACTCTAAACGAGGCAACAGTTATGGCCGTCCGAAGAATCGATATCCACAGGGTGCAACATCTGCGGTGCAAGGTGCAACATTCGTCCAAAAAGACGAAACAGCGCCGTGCGACTTTTAGAAATGTATGCAGGGATTTAAAATGGACCAGTACCATGGTGCACCACTCTCCAGGGATGGTAAATCGAAGACCAGCCACGGTGTTCCCTTTTTAACGTAAAAATTCACGTGACGGAAAAACGAAGGCCAAAATACTTCAGAGTCCCGATTGAGGTTCGGATAGCCTTTTTGGGTATGAAACTATCCATTGACGGCTTACAGCCATCAAAGCCGTAGAACTCACTGAGAGCTTAATTTTGACTGGTTATGGCTCCCGTAACTCTAAACGAGGCAACAGTTATGGCCGTCCGAAGAATCGATATCCACTGGGTGCAACATCTGCGGTGCAAGGTGCAACATTCGTCCAAAAAGACGAAACAGCGCCGTGCGACTTTTAGAAATGGGTGCGGGGATTTGAAATGGACCAGTACCATGGTGCACCACTCTCCAGGGATGGTAAATCGAAGACCAGCCACGGTGTTCCCTTTTTAACGTAAAAATTCACGTGACGGAAAAACGATGGCCAAAATACTTCAAAGTCCCGATTAAGGTTCGGATAGCCTTTTTGGGTATGAGACTATCCATTGACGGCTTACAGCGGTCAAAGCCATAGAACTCACTGAGAGCTTCGTTTTGACTGGTTATGGCTCCCGTAACTCTAAACGAGGAAACCGTTATGGCCGTCCGAAGAATCGATATCCACAGGGTGCAACATCTGCGGTGCAAGGTGCAACATTCGACCAAAAAGACAAAACAACGCCGTGCGACTTTTAGAAATAGGTGCAGGGATTTGAAATGGACCAGTACCGTGGTGCACCACTCTCCAGGGATGGTAAATCGAAGGCCAGCCACGGTGTTCCCTATTTAACGTAAAAATTCACGTGATGGAAAAACGAAGGCCAAAAAACTTCAAACACCCGATTGAGGTTCGGATAGCCTTTTTTTGGGTATGAAACTATCCATTGACGGCTTACAGCTGTCAAAGCCGTAGAACTCACTGAGAGCTTCATTTTGACTGGTTATGGCTCCCGTAACTCTAAACGAGGCAACAGTTATGGCCGTCCGAAGAATCGATATCCACAGGGTGCAACATCTGCGGTGCAAGGTGCAACATTCGTCCAAAAAGACGAAACAGCGCCGTGCAACTTTTAGAAATGGGTGTAGGGATTTGAAAAGGACCAGTACCATAGTGCACCACTCTCCAGGGATGGTAAATCGAAGACCAGCCACGGTGTTCCATTTTTAACGTAAAAATTCACTTGATGGAAAAACGAAGGCCAAAAAACTTCAGAGACCCGATTGAGGTTTGAATAGCCTTTTGTTGGGTATGAAACTATCCATTGACGGCTTACAGCCGTCAAAGCCGTAGAACTCACTAAGAGCTTTGTTTTGACTGGTTATGGCTCCCATAACTCTAAATGAGGCAACAGTTATGGTCGTCCGAAGAATCGATATCCACAGGGTGCAACATCTGCGGTGCAAGGTGCAACATTCGACCAAAAAGACAAAACAACGCCGTGCGACTTTTAGAAATAGGTGCAGGGATTTGAAATGGACTAGTACCGTGGTGCACCACTCTCCAGGGATGGTAAATCGAAGGCCAGCCACGGTGTTCCCTATTTAACGTAAAAATTCACGTGACGGAAAAACGAAGGCCAAAAAACTTCAGACACCCGATTGAGGTTCGGATAGCCTTTTTTTGGGTATGAAACTATCCATCGACGGCTTACAGCCGTCAAAGCCGTAGAACTCACTGAGAGCTTCATTTTGACTGGTTATGGCTCCTGTAACTCTAAACGAGGCAACAGTTATGGTCGTCCGAAGAATCGATATCCACTGGGTGCAACATCTGCGGTGCAAGGTGCAACATTCGTCCAAAAAGACGAAACAGCGCTGTTCAACTTTTAGAAATGGGTGCAGGGATTTGAAATGGACCAGTACCATAGTGCACCACTCTCCAGGGATGGTAAATCGAAGACCAGCCACGGTGTTCCATTTTTAACGTAAAAATTCACGTGACGGAAAAACGAAGGCAAAAAAACTTCAAAGACCCGATTGAGGTTTGAATAGCCTTTTGTTGGGTATGAAACTATCCATTGACGGCTTACAGCCGTCAAAGCCGTAGAACTCTCTGAGAGCTTTGTTTTGACTGGTTATGGCTCCCATAACTCTAAACGAGGCAACAGTTATGGTCGTCCGAAGAATCGATATCCACAGGGTGCAACATCTGCGGTGCAAGGTGCAACATTCGACCAAAAAGAGGAAACAACGCCGTGCGTCTTTTAGATATAGGTGCAGGGATTTGAAATGGACCAGTACCATGGTGCACCACTCTTCAGGGATGGTAAATCGAAGGACAGCCACGGTGTTCCCTATTTAACGTAAAAATTCACATGACGGAAAAACGAAGGCCAAAAAACTTCAAACACCCGATTGAGGTTCGGATAGCCTTTTTTTGGGTATGAAACTATCCATTGACGGCTTACAGCTGTCAAAGCCGTAGAACTCACTAAGAGCTTCATTTTGACTGGTTATGGCTCCCGTAACTCTAAACGAGGCAACAGTTATGGCCGTCCGAAGAATCGATATCCACAGGGTGCAACATCTGTGGTGCAAGGTGCAACATTCGTCCAAAAAGACGAAACAGCGCCGTGCGAATTTTAGAAATGGGTGCGGGGATTTGAAATGGACCAGTACCATGGTGCACCACTCTCCAGGGATGGTAAATCGAAGACCAGCCACGGTGTTCCCTTTTTAACGTAAAAATTCACGTGACGGAAAAACGAAGGCCAAAATACTTCAGAGTCCCGATTGAGGTTCGGATAGCCTTTTTGGGTATGAAACTATCCATTGACGGCTTACAGCGGTCAAAGCCATAGAACTCACTGAGAGCTTCGTTTTGACTGGTTATGGCTCCCGTAACTCTAAACGAGGAAACCGTTATGGCCGTCCGAAGAATCGATATCCACAGGGTGTAACATCTGCGGTGTAAGGTGCAACATTCGACCAAAAAGACGAAACAACGCCGTGCGACTTCTAGAAATAGGTGCAGGGATTTGAAATGGACCAGTACGTGGTGCACCACTCTCCAGGGATGGTAAATCGAAGGCCAGCCACGGTGTTCCCTATTTAACGTAAAAATTCACGTGACGGAAAAACGAAGGCCAAAAAACTTCAAACACCCGATTGAGGTTCAGATAGCCTTTTTTTGGGTATGAAACTATCCATTGACGGCTTACAGCTGTCAAAGCCGTAGAACTCACTGAGAGCTTCATTTTGACTGGTAATGGCTCCCGTAACTCTAAACGAGGCAACAGTTATGGCCGTCCGAAGAATCGATATCCACAGGGTGCAACATCTGCGGTGCAAGGTGCAACATTCGTCCAAAAAGACGAAACAGCGCCGTGCAACTTTTAGAAATGGGTGCAGGGATTTGAAAAGGACCAGTACCATAGTGCACCACTCTCCAGGGATGGTAAATCGAAGACCAGCCACGGTGTTCCATTTTTAACGTAAAAATTCACTTGATGGAAAAACGAAGGCCAAAAAACTTCAGAGACCCGATTGAGGTTTGAATAGCCTTTTGTTGGGTATGAAACTATCCATTGACGGCTTACAGCCGTCAAAGCCGTAGAACTCACTAAGAGCTTTGTTTTGACTGGTTATGGCTCCCATAACTCTAAACGAGGCAACAGTTATGGTCGTCCGAAGAATCGATATCCACAGGGTGCAACATCTGCGGTGCAAGGTGCAACATTCGACCAAAAAGACAAAACAACGCCGTGCGACTTTTAGAAATAGGTGCAGGGATTTGAAATGGACCAGTACCGTGGTGCACCACTCTCCAGGGATGGTAAATCGAAGGCCAGCCACGGTGTTCCCTATTTAACGTAAAAATTCACGTGACGGAAAAACGAAGGCCAAAAAACTTCAGACACCCGATTGAGGTTCGGATAGCCTTTTTTCGGTATGAAACTATCCATCGACGGCTTAAAGCCGTCAAAGCCGTAGAACTCACTGAGAGCTTCATTTTGACTGGTTATGGCTCCTGTAACTCTAAACGAGGCAACAGTTATGGCCGTCCGAAGAATCGATATCCACTGGGTGCAACATCTGCGGTGCAAGGTGCAACATTCGTCCAAAAAGACGAAACAGCGCTGTTCAACTTTTAGAAATGGGTGCAGGGATTTGAAATGGACCAGTACCATAGTGCACCACTCTCCAGGGATGGTAAATCGAAGACCAGCCACGGTGTTCCATTTTTAACGTAAAAATTCACGTGACGGAAAAACGAAGGCAAAAAAACTTCAAAGACCCGATTGAGGTTTGAATAGCCTTTTGTTGGGTATGAAACTATCCATTGACGGCTTACAGCCGTCAAAGCCGTAGAACTCTCTGAGAGCTTTGTTTTGACTGGTTATGGCTCCCATAACTCTAAACGAGGCAACAGTTATGGTCGTCCGAAGAATCGATATCCACAGGGTGCAACATCTGCGGTGCAAGGTGCAACATTCGACCAAAAAGAGGAAACAACGCCGTGCGTCTTTTAGATATAGGTGCAGGGATTTGAAATGGACCAGTACCGTGGTGCACCACTCTCCAGGGATGGTAAATCGAAGGACAGCCACGGTGTTCCCTATGTAACGTAAAAATTCACATGACGGAAAAACGAAGGCCAAAAAACTTCAGACACCCGATTGAGGTTCGGATAGCCTTTTTTTGGGTATGAAACTATCCATTGACGGCTTACAGCTGTCAAAGCCGTAGAACTCACTGAGAGCTTCGTTTTGACTGGTTATGGCTCCCGTAACTCTTAACGAGGCAACAGTTATTGCCGTCCGAAGAATCGATATCCACAGGGTGCAACATCTGCGGTGAAAGGTGCAACATTCATCCAAAAAGACGAAACAGCGCCGTGCGACTTTTAGAAATGGGTGCGGGGATTTGAAATGGACCAGTACCACGGTGCACCACTCTCCAGGGATGGTAAATCGAAGACCAGCCACGGTGTTCCCTTTTTAACGTAAAAATTCACGTGACGGAAAAACGAAGGCCAAAAAACATCAGACACCCGATTGAGGTTGGGATAGCCTTTTTTTGGTTATGAAACTATCCATTGACAGCTTACAGCGGTTAAAGCCATAGATCTCACTGAGAGCTTTGTTTTGACTGGCTATGGATCCCGTAACTCTAAACGAGGCAACAGTTATGGCCGTCCGAAGAATCGATATCCACAGGGTGCAACATCTGCGGTGCAAGGTGCAACATTCGTCCAAAAAGACGAAACAGCGCCGTACGACTTATAGAAATGGGTGCAGGGATTTGAAATGGACCAGTACCATGGTGCATCACTCTCCAGGGATGGTAAATCGAAGGCCAGCCACGGTGTTCCCCATTTAACGTAAAAATTCACGTGACGGAAAAACGAAGGCCAAAAAAATTCAGTGACCCGATTGAGGTTCGGATAGCCTTTTTTTTGGTATGAAACTATCCATTAACGGCTTAAAGCGGTTAAAAGCCGTAGAACTCACTGAGAGGTTCGTTTTGACTGGCTATGGCTCCCGTAACTCTAAACGAGGCAACAGTTATGGCCGTACGAAGAATCGATATCCACAGGGTGCAACATCTACGGTGCAAGGTGCAACATTCGTCCAAAAAGACGAAACAACGCCGTGCGACTTTTAGAAATGGGTGCAGGGATTTGAAATGGACCAGTACCATGGTGCACCACTCTCCAGGGATGGTAAATCGAAGACCAGCCACGGTGTTCCCTTTTTAACGTAAAAATTCACGTGACGGAAAAACGAAGGCCAATAAACTTCATAGACCCGATTGAGGTTCGGATAGCCTTTTTTGGGTAAGAAACTATCCATTGACGGCTTACAACGGTCAAAACCATAGAACTCACTGAGAGCTTCGTTTTGACTGGTTATGGCTCCCGTAACTCTAAACGAGGCAACAGTTATGGCTGTCCGAAGAATCGATATCCACAGGGTGCAACATATGCGGTGCAAGGTGCAACATTCGTCCAAAAAGACAAAACAACGCCGTGCGACTTTAGAAATAGGTGCAGGGATTTGAAATGGACCAGTACCTTGCTGCACCACTCTCCAGGGATGGTAAATCGAAGACCAGCCACGGTGTTGCCTTTTTAACGTAAAAATTCACGTGACGGTAAAACGAAGGCCAAAATACTTCAGAGACCCGATTGAGGTTCGGATAGCCTTTTTTGGGTATGAAACGATCCATTGACGACTTACAGCTGTCAAAGCCGTAGAACTCACTAAGAGCTTCGTTTTGACTGGCTATGGCTCCCGTAACTCTAAACGAGGCAACAGTTATGGCCGTCCGAAGAATCGATATCCACAGGTTGCAACATCTGCGGTGCAAGGTGCAACATTCGTCCAAAAAGACGAAACAACGCCGTGCGACTTTTAGAAATGGGTGCAGGGATTTGAAATGGACCAGTACCATGGTGCACAACTATCCAGGGATGGTAAATCGAAGACCAGCCACGGTGTTCCATTTTTAACATAAAAATTCACGTGACGGAAAAACGAAGGCCAAAAAACTTCAGAGACCCGATTGAGGTTCGGATAGCCTTTTTTGGGTATGAAACTATCCATTGACGGCTTACAGTTGTCAAAGCCGTAGAACTCACTGAGAGCTTCGTTTTGACTGGTTATGGCTCCCATAACTCTAAACGAGGCAACAGTTATGGCCGTTCGAAGAATCGATATCCATAGGGTGCAACATCTGCGTTGAAAGGCGCAACATTCGTCCAAAAAGACGAAACAGCACCGTGCGACTTTTAGAAATGGGTTTAGGGATTTGAAATGGACCAGTACCATGGTGCACCACTCTCCAGGGATGGTAAATCGAAGACCAGCCTCGGTGTTCCATTTTAACGTAAAAATTCCCGTGACGGAAAAACGAAGGCCAAAAAACTTCAGAGACCTGATTGAGGTTCGGATAGTCTTTTTTGGGTATGAAACTATCCATTGACGACTTACAGCTGTCAAAGCCGTAGAACTCACTGAGAGCTTCGTTTTGACTGGTTATGGCTCCCGTAACTCTAAACGAGGCAACAGTTATGGCCATCCGAAGAATCGATATCCATAGAGTGCAACATCTGCGGTGCAAGGTGCAACATTCGTCCAAAAAGACGAAACAGCGCCGTACGACTTTTAGAAATAGGTGCAGGGATATGAAATGGACCAGTACCGTGGTGCTCCACTCTCCAGGGATGGTAAATCGAAGGCCAGCCACGGTGTTCCCTATTTAACATAAAAATTCACGTGACGGAAAAACGAAGGCCAAAAAACTTCAGACACCCGATTGAGGTTCGGATAGCCTTTTTTTGGTATGAAACTATCCATTGATGGCTTACAGTGGTCGAAGCCATTGAACTCACTGAGAGCTTCGTTTTGACTGGTTATGGCTCCCGTAACTCTAAACGAGGCAACTGTTATGGCCGTCCGAAGAATCGATATCCACAGGGTGCAACATCTGCGGTGCAAGGTGCAACATTCGTCCAAAAAGACGAAACAGCGCCGTGCGACTTATAGAAATGGGTGCAGGGATTTGAAATGGACCTGCACCATGGTGCACCACTCTCCAGGGATGGTAAATCGAAGACCAGCCACGGTGTTCCCTTTTTAACGTAAAAATTCACTTGACGGAAAAACGAAGGCCAAAAAACTTCAGAGACCCGATTGAGGTTTGAATAGCCTTTTGTTGGGTATGAAACTATCCATTTACGGCTTACAGTCGTCAAAGCCGTAGAACTCACTGAGAGCTTTCTTTTGATTGGTTATGGCTCCCATAACTCTAAACGAGGCAACAATTATGGTCGTCTGAAGAATCGATATCCACAGGGTGCACCATTTGCAGTGCAAGGTGCAACATTCGTCCAAAAAGACGAAACAGCGCCGTGCGACTTTTAGAAATGGGTGCAGAGATTTGAAATGGACTAGTACCATGGTGCACCACTCTCCAGGGATGGTAAATCGAAGACCAGCCACGGTGTTCCCTTTTTAACGTAAAAATTCACGTGACGGAAAAACGAAGGCCAAAAAACTTCATAGACCCGATTGAGGTGCGGATAGAATTTTTTTGGGTATGAAACTATCCATTGACGGCTTATAGTGGTCAAAGCCGTAGAACTCACCGAGAGCTTCGTTTTGACTGGTTGTGGCTCCCGTAACTCTAAACGAGACAACAGTTATGGCCGTCCGAAGAATCGATATCCACAGGGTGCAACATCTGCGGTGCAAGGTGCAACATTCGTCCAAAAAGACGAAATAGCGCCGTGCGACTTTTAGAAATGGGTGCAGGGATTTGAAATGGACCAGTACCATGGTGCACCACTCTCCAGGGATGGTAAATCGAAGACCAGCGACGGTGTTCCCTTTTTAACGTAAAAATTCACGTGACGGAAAAACGAAGGCCAAAATACTTCAGAGACCCGATTGAGGTTCGGATAGCCTTTTTTGGGTATGAAACTATCCATTGACGGCTTACAGCGGTCAAAGTTGTAGAACTCACTGAGAGCTTCGTTTTGACTGGTTATGGCTCCCGTAACTCTTAACGAGACCACAGTTATGGCCGTCCGAAGAATCGATATCCACAGG
Organism: Allium fistulosum; assembly: GCA_030737815.1. Classification (NCBI taxonomy): domain Eukaryota; kingdom Viridiplantae; phylum Streptophyta; class Magnoliopsida; order Asparagales; family Amaryllidaceae; genus Allium; species Allium fistulosum. The sequence goes on along the minus strand of CM060901.1, from coordinate 84,707,921 downwards.
GTGCAACATCTGCGGTGCAAGGTGCAACATTCATCCAAAAGGATGAAACAGTGCCGTGCGACTTTTAGAAATGGGTGCAGGGATTTGAAATGGACCGGTACCATGGTGCACCACTCTCCAGGGATGGTAAATCGAAGACCAGCCACGGTGTTCCCTTTTTAACGTAAAAATTCACGTGACGGAAAAACGAAGGTCAAAAAACTTCAGAGACCCGATTGAGGTTCGGATAGCCTTTTTTTGGGTATGAAACTATCCATTGACGGCTTACAGTGGTCAAAGCCGTAGAACTCACTTAGAGCTTTGTTTTGACTGGTTATGGCTCTCGTAACTCTAAACGAGGCAACAGTTATGGCCGTCCAAAGAATCGATATTCACAAGGTGCAACATCTGCGGTGCAAGGTGAAACATTCGTCCAAAAAGAAGAAAGAGCGCCGTGCGACTTTTAGAAATGGGTGCAGGGATTTGAAATGGACCAGTACCATGGTGCATCACTCTCCAGGGATGGTAAATCGAAGGCCAGCCACAGTGTTCCCTTTTTAACGTAAAAATTCACGTGACGGAAAAACGAAGCCAAAAAACTTCAGAGACCCGATTGAGGTTCGGATAGTCTTTTTTGGGTATGAAACTATCCATTGACGACTTACAGCTGTCAAAGCCGTAGAACACACTGAGAAATTCGTTTTGACTGGTTATGGCTCCCATAACTCTAAACGAGGCAACAGTTATGGCCTTTCGAAGAATCGATATCCACAGGGTGCAACATCTGCGGTGCAAGGTGCAACATTCGTCCAAAAAGACGAAACAGCGCCGTGCGACTTTTAAAAATGGGTGCAGGGATTTGAAATGGACCAGTACCATGGTGCACCACTCTCCAGGGATGGTAAATCGAAGGCCAGTCACGGTGTTCCCTTTTTAACGTAAAAATTCACGTGGCAGAAAAACGAAGGCCAATAAACTTCAGAGACCCGATTGAGGTTCGGATAGTCTTTTTTTGGGTATGAAACTATCCATTGACGGCTTATAGCCGTCAAAGCCGTAGAACTCACTGAGAGCTTCGTTTTGGCTGGTTATGGCTCCCGTAATTCTAAACGAGGCAACAGTTATGGCCGTCCAAAGAATCGATATCCATAGGGTGCAACATCTGCGGTGCAAGGTGCAACATTCGTCCAAAAAGAAGAAACAGCGCCGTGCGACTTTTAGAAATGAGTGAGGAGATTTGAAATGGACCAGTACCATGGTGCACCACTTTCCAGGGATGGTAAATCGAAGACCAGCCACGGTGTTCCCTTTTTAATGTAAAAATTCACGTGACGGAAAAACGAAGGCCAAAAAACTTCATAGACCCGATTGAGGTTCGGATAGCCTTTTTTTGGGTATGAAACTATCCATTGACGGCTTACAGCATTCAAAGCCGTAGAACTCACTGAGAGCTTCGTTTTGACTGGCTATGGATGCCATAACTCTAAACGAGGCAACAGTTATGGCCGTCCGAAGAATCGATACCCTCAGGGTGCAACATCTGCGGTGCAAGGTGCAACATTCGTCCAAAAAGACGAAACAACGCCGTGCGACTTTTAGAAATGGGTACAGGGATTTGAAACGGACCAGTGCCATGGTGCACCACTCTCCAGGGATGGTAAATCGAAGACCAGCCACGGTGTTCCATTTTAACGTAAAAATTCACGTGACGGAAAAACGAAGGCCAAAAAACTTAAGAGACCTGATTGAGGTTCGGATAGTCTTTTTTGGGTATGAAACTATCCATTGATGACTTGCAGCTGTCAAAGCCGTAGAACTCACTGAGAGCTTCGTTTTGACTGGTTATGGCTCCCGTAACTCTAAACGAGGCAACAGTTATGGCCGTCCGAAGAATCGATATCCACAGGGTGCAACATCTGTGGTGCAAGGAGCAACATTCGTCCAAAAAGACGAAACAGCGCCGTGCGACTTTTAGAAATGGGTGCAGGGATTAAAAATGGACCAGTACCATGGTGCACCACTCTCCAGGGATGGTAAATCGAAGACCAGCCACGGTGTTCCATTTTTTACGTAAAAATTCACGTGACGGAAAAACGAAGGCCAAAAAACTTCAGAGACCCAATTGAGGTTCGGATAGCCTTTTTTGGGTATGAAACTATCCATTGACGGCTTACAGCTGTCAAAGCCGTAGAACTCACTGAGTGCTTCGTTTTGACTAGTGATGGCTCCCGTAACTCTAAACGAGGCAACAATTATGACCGTCCGAAGAATCGATATCCACTGGGTGCAACATCTGCGGTGCAAGGTGCAACATTCGTCCAAAAAGGCGAAACAGCGCCGAGCGACTTTTAGAAATGGATGCAGGGATTTGAAATAGACCAGTACCATGGTGCACCACTCTTCTGGGATAATAAATCGAAGACCGGCCCCAGTGTTCCCTTTTTAACGTAAAAATTTACGTGACGGAAAAAAGAAGGCCAAAAAACTTCATAGACCCGATTGAGGTTCGGATAGCCTTTTTTTGGGTATGAAACTATCCATTGACGGCTTACAACGGTCAAAGCCGTAGAACTCACTGAGAGCTTCGTTTTGACTGGCTAAGGCTCCCGTAACTCTAAACGAGGCAACAGTTATGGCCGTCCGAAGAATCGATATCCACAGGGTGCAACATCTGCGGTGTAAGGTGCAACATTCGTCCAAAAAGACGAAACAACGCCGTGTGACTTTTAGAAATAGGTGCAGGGATTTGAAATGGACTAGTACCGTGGTGCACCACTCTCCAGGGATGGTAAATCGAAGGCCAGCCACGGTGTTCCCTATTTAACGTAAAAATTCACGTGACGAAAAAACGAAGGCCAAAAAACATTGGAGACCCGATTGAGGTTCGGATAGCCTTTTTTTGGGTATGAAACTATCCATTAACGGCTTATAGTGGTCAAAGCCGTAGAACTCACAGAGAGCTTCGTTTTGACTGGTTATGGCTCCCGTAAATCTAAACGAGGCAAAAGTTATGGCCGTCCGAAGAATCGATATCCATAGGGTGCAACATCTGCGGTGCAAGGTGCAACATTCGTCCAAAAAGACGAAACAGCGCCGTGCGACTTTTAGAAATGGGTGCAGGGATTTGAAATGGACCAGTACCATGGTGCACCACTCTCCAGGGATGGTAAATCGAAGACCAGCCACGGTGTTCCCTTTTTCACGTAAAAATTCACGTGACGGAAAAACGAAGGCAAAAATACTTCAAAGACCCGATTGAGGTTCGGATAGCCTTTTTTGGGTATGAAACTATCCATTGACGGCTTACAGCGGTCAAAGCCGTAGAATTCACTGAGAGCTTCGTTTTGACTGGTTATGGCTCCCGTAACTCTAAACGAGGCAACAGTTAAGGCCGTTCGAAAAATCGATATCCACAGGGTGCAACATCTGCGATGCAAGGTGCAACATTCGTCCAAAAAGACGAAACAACGTCGTGCGACTTTTAGAAATAGGTGTAGGGATTTGAAATGGACCAGTACCGTGGTGCACCACTCTCCAGGGATGGTAAATCGAAGGCCAGCCACGGTGTTCCCTATTTAACGTAAAAATTCACGTGACGGAAAAACGAAGGCCAAAAAACTTCAAACACCCGATTGAGGTTCGGATAGCCTTTTTTTGGGTATGAAACTATCCATTGACGGCTTACAGCGGTCAAAGACGTAAAACTCACTGAGAGCTTCGTTTTGACTGGTTATGGCTCCCGTAACTCTAAACGAGGCAACAGTTATGGCCGTCCGAAGAATCGATATCCATAGGGTGCAACATCTGTGGTGCAAGGTGCAACATTCGTCCAAAAAGACGAAACAGCGCCGTGCAACTTTTAGAAATGGGTGCGGGGATTTGAAATGGACCAGTACCATGGTGCACCACTCTCCAGGGATGGTAAATCGAAGACCAGCCACGGGGTTTCCTTTTTAACGTAAAAATTCACGTGACGGAAAAACGAAGGCCAAATTACTTCAGAGTCCCGATTGAGGTTCGGATAGCCTTTTTGGGTATGAAACTATCCATTGACGGCTTACAGCGGTCAAAGCCATAGAACTCACTGAGTGCTTCGTTTTGACTGGTTATGGCTCCCGTAACTATAAACGAGGAAACCGTTATGGCCGTCCGAAGAATCGATATCCACAGGGTGCAACATCTGCGGTGCAAGGTGCAACATTCGACCAAAAAGACGAAACAACGTCGTGCGACTTTTAGAAATAGGTGCAGGGATTTGAAATGGACCAGTACCGTGGTGCACCACTCTCCAGGGATGGTAAATCGAAGGCCAGCCACGGTGTTCCCTATTTAACGTAAAAATTCACGTGACGGAAAAACGAAGGCCAAAAAACTTCAGACACCCGATTGAGGTTCGGATAGCCTTTTTTTGGGTATGAAACTATCCATTGACGGCTTACAGCGGTCAAAGCCGTAAAACTCACTGAGAGCTTCGTTTTGACTGGTTATGGCTCCCGTAACTCTAAACGAGGCAACAGTTATGGCCGTCCGAAGAATCGATATCCACAGGGTGCAACATCTGCGGTGCAAGGTGCAACATTCGTCCAAAAAGACGAAACAGCGCCGTGCAACTTTTAGAAATGGGTGCAGGGATTTGAAATGGACCAGTACCATGGTCCACCACTCTCCAAGGATGGTAAATCGAAGACCAGCCACGGTGTTCCATTTTTAACGTAAAAATTCACGTGATGGAAAAACGAAGGCCAAAAAACTTCAGAGACCCGATTGAGGTTTGAATAGCCTTTTGTTGGGTATGAAACTATCCATTGACGGCTTACAGCCATCAAAGCCGTAGAACTCACTGAGAGCTTTGTTTTGACTGGTTATGGCTCCCATAACTCTAAACGAGGCAACAGTTATGGTCGTCCGAAGAATCGATATCCACAGGGTGCAACATTTGCGGTGCAAGGTGCAACATTCGTCCAAAAAGACGAAACAGCGCCATGCGACTTTTAGAAATGGGTGCTGGGAATTGAAATGAACCAGTACCATGGTGCACCACTCTCTAGGGATGGTAAATCGAAGACCATCCATGGTGTTCCCTTTTTGACGTAAAAATTCACGTGACGGAAAAACGAAGGCCAAAAATCTTCAGAGACCCGATAGAGGTTCGGATAGCCTTTTTTGGGTATGAAACTATCCATTGACGGCTTACAGCCGTCAAAGCCGTAGAACTCACTGAGAGCTTCATTTTGACTGGTTATGGCTCCCGTAACTCTAAACGAGGCAACAGTTATGGCCGTCCGAAGAATCGATATCCACAGGGTGCAACATCTGCGGTGCAAGGTGCAACATTCGTCCAAAAAGATGAAACAGCGCCGTGCGAATTTTAGAAATGGGTGCAGGGATTAAAAATGGACCAGTACCATGATGCGCCACTCTCCAGGGATGGTAAATCGAAGACCAGCCACGGTGTTCCCTTTTTAACGTAAAAATTCACGTGACGGAAAAATGAAGGCCAAAAAACTTCATAGACCCGATTGAGGTTCGGATAGCCTTTTTTTGGGTATGAAACTATCCATTGACGGCTTACAGTGGTCAAAGCCGTAGAACTCACCGGGAGCTTCGTTTTGACTGGCTATGGCTCCCGTAACTCTAAACGAGGCAACAGTTATGGCCGTCCGAAGAATCGATATCTATAGGGTGCAACATATACGGTGCAAGGTGCAACATTCGTCCAAAAATACAAAACAACGCCGTGCGACTTTTAGAAATGGGTACAGGGATTTGAAATGGACCAGTACCATGGTGCACCACTCTCCAGGGATGGTAAATCGAAGACCACCACGGTGTTCCATTTTAACGTAAAAATTCACGTGATGGAAAAACGAAGGCCAAAAAACTTCAGAGACCCGATTGAGGTTCGGATAGTATTTTTTGGGTATGAAACTATCCATTGACGACTTACAGCTGTCAAAGTCGTAGAACTCACTGAGTGCTTCGTTTTGACTGGTTATGGCTCCCGTAACTCTAAACGAGGCAACAGTTATGGCCGTCCGAAGAATCGATATCCATAGAGTGCAACATCTGCGGTGCAAGGTGCAACATTCGTCCAAAAAGACGAAACAGCGCCGTGCGACATTTAGAAATAGGTGTAGGGATTTGAAATGGACCAGTACCGTGGTGCACCACTCTCCAGGGATGGTAAATCGAAGGCCAGCCACGGTGTTCCCTATTTAACGTAAAAATTCACGTGACGGAAAAACGAAGGCCAAAAAACATCAGACACCCGATTGAGGTTCGGATAGCCTTTTTTTGGGTATGAAACTATCCATTGACGGCTTACAGCGGTCGAAGCCGTAGAACTCACTAAGAGCTTCATTTTGACTAGTTATGGCTCCCGTAACTCTAAACGAGGCAACATTTATGGCCGTCCGAAGAATCGATATCCACAGGGTGCAACATCTGCGGTGCAAGGTGCAACATTCGTCCAAAAAGATGAAACAGCGCCGTGCGACTTTTAGAAATGTGTGCAGGGATTTGAAATGGACCAGTACCGTGGTGCACCACTCTCCAGGGATGGTAAATCGAAGGCCAGCCACGGTGTTCCCTATTTAACGTAAAAATTCACGTGACGGAAAAACGAAGGCCAAAAAACTTCAAACACCCGATTGAGGTTCGGATAGCCTTTTTTTGGGAATGAAACTATCCATTGACGGCTTACAGCCGTCAAAGCCGTAGATCTCACTGAGAGCTTCATTTTGACTGGTTATGGCTCCCGTAACTCTAAACGAGGCAACAGTTATGGCCGTCCGAAGAATCGATATCCACAGGGTGCAACATCTGCGGTGCAAGGTGCAACATTCGACCAAAAAGACGAAACAGCGCCGTGCGACTTTTAGAAATGGGTGCAGGGATTTGAAATGGACCAGTACCATGGTGCACCACTCTCCAGGGATGGTAAATCGAAGACCAGCCACGGTGTTCCCTTTTTCACGTAAAAATTCACGTGACGGAAAAACGAAGGCAAAAATACTTCAAAGACCCGATTGAGTTTCGGATAGCCTTTTTTGGGTATGAAACTATCCATTGACGGCTTACAGCGGTCAAAGCCGTATAACTCACTAAGAGCTTCGGTTTGACTGGTTATGGCTCCCGTAACTCTAAACGAGGCAACAGTTATGGCCGTTCGAAGAATCGATATCCACAGGGTGCAACATCTGCGGTGCAAGGTGCAACATTCGTCCAAAAAGACGAAACAGCGCCGTGCGACGTTTAGAAATGGGTGCGGGGATTTGAAATGGACCAGTACCATGGTGTACCACTCTCCAGGGATGGTAAATCGAAGACCAGCAACGGTGTTCCATTTTTAACGTAAAAATTCACGTGATGGAAAAACGAAGGCCAAAATACTTCAGAGTCCCGATTGAGGTTCGGATAGCCTTTTTGGGTATGAAACTATCCATTGACGGCTTACAGCGGTCAAAGCCATAGAACTCACTGAGAGCTTCGTTTTGACTGGTTATGGCTCCCGTAACTCTAAACGAGGAAACCGTTATGGCCGTCCGAAGAATCGATATCCACAGGGTGCAACATCTGCGGTGCAAGGTGCAACATTCGACCAAAAAGACGAAACAACGTCGTGCGACTTTTAGAAATAGGTGCAGGGATTTGAAATGGACCAGTACCGTGGTGCACCACTCTCCAGGGATGGTAAATCAAAGGCCAGCCATGGTGTTCCCTATTTAACGTAAAAATTCACGTGACGGAAAAACGAAGGCCAAAAAACTTCAAACACCCGATTGAGGTTCGGATAGCCTTTTTTTGGGTATGAAACTATCCATTGACAGCTTACAGCGGTCAAAGCCGTAAAACTCACCGAGAGCTTCGTTTTGACTGGTTATGGCTCCCGTAACTCTAAACGAGGCAACAGTTATGGCCGTCCGAAGAATCGATATCCACAGGGTGCAACATCTGCGGTGCAAGGTGCAACATTCGTCCAAAAAGACGAAACAGCGCCGTGCAACTTTTAGAAATGGGTGCAGGGATTTGAAATGGAACAGTACCATGGTCCACCACTCTCCAAGGATGGTAAATCGAAGACCAGCCACGGTGTTCCATTTTTAACGTAAAAATTCACTTGACGGAAAAACCAAGGCCAAAAAACTTCGGAGACCCAATTGAGGTTTGAATAGCCTTTTGTTGGGTATGAAACTATCCATTGACGGCTTACAGCCGTCAAAGCCGTAGAACTCACTGAGAGCTTTGTTTTGACTGGATATGGCTCCCATAACTCTAAACGAGGCAACAGTTATGGTCGTCCGAAGAATCGATATCCACAGGGTGCAACATTTGCGGTGCAAGGTGCAACATTCGTCCAAAAAGACGAAACAGCGCCGTGCGACTTTTAGAAATGGGTGCCGGGAATTGAAATGGACCAGTACCATGGTGCACCACTCTCCAGGGATGGTAAATCAAAGACCATCCATGGTGTTCCCTTTTTGACGTAAAAATTCACGTGACGGAAAAACGAAGGCCAAAAATCTTCAGAGACCCGATAGAGGTTCGGATAGCCTTTTTTGGGTATGAAACTATCCATTGACGGCTTACAGCTGTCAAAGCCGTAGAACTCACTGAGAGCTTCATTTTGACTGGTTATGGCTCCCGTAACTCTAAACGAGGCAACAGTTATGGCCATCCGAAGAATCGATATCCATAGGGTGCAACATCTGCGGTGCAAGGTGCAACATTCGTCCAAAAAGACGAAACAGCGCCGTGCGACTTTTAGAAATGGGTGCAGGGATTAAAAATGGACCAGTACCATGGTGCACCACTCTCCAGGGATGGTAAATCGAAGACCAGCCACGGTGTTCCCTTTTTAACGTAAAAATTCACGTGACGGAAAAACGAAGGCCAAAAAACATCATAGACCCGATTGAGGTTCGGATAGCCTTTTTTTGGGTATGAAACTATCCATTGACGGCTTACAGTGGTCAAAGCCGTAGAACTCACTGGGAGCTTCGTTTTGACTGGCTATGGCTCCCGTAACTCTAAACGAGGCAACAATTATGGCCGTCCGAAGAATCGATATCCACAGAGTGCAACATATGCGGTGCAAGGTGCAACATTCATCCAAAAATACGAAACAACGCCGTGCGACTTTTAGAAATGGGTACAGGGATTTGAAATGGACAAGTACCATGGTGCACCACTCTCCAGGGATGGTAAATCGAAGACCACCACGGTGTTCCATTTTTACGTAAAAATTCACATGACGGAAAAACAAAGGCCAAAATACTTCAGAGTCCCGATTGAGGTTCGGATAGTCTTTTTGGGTATGAAACTATCCATTGATGGCTTACAGCGGTCAAAGCCATAGAACTCACTGAGAGCTTCGTTTTGACTGGTTATGGCTCCCGTAACTCTAAACGAGGAAACCGTTATGGCCGTCCGAAGAATCGATATCCACAGGGTGCAACATCTGCGGTGCAAGGTGCAACATTCGACCAAAAAGACGAAACAACGTCGTGCGACTTTTAGAAATAGGTGCAGGGATTTGAAATGGACCAGTACCGTGGTGCACCACTCTCCAGGGATGGTAAATCAAAGGCCAGCCACGGTGTTCCCTATTTAACGTAAAAATTCTCGTGACGGAAAAACGAAGGCCAAAAAACTTCAAACACCCGATTGAGGTTCGGATAGCCTTTTTTTGGGTATGAAACTATCCATTGACGGCTTACAGCGGTCAAAGCCGTAAAACTCACTGAGAGCTTCGTTTTGACTGGTTATGGCTCCCGTAACTCTAAACGAGGCAACAGTTATGGCCGTCCGAAGAATCGATATCCACAGGGTGCAACATCTGCGGTGCAAGGTGCAACATTCGTCCAAAAAGATGAAACAGCGTCGTGCAACTTTTAGAAATGGGTGCAGGGATTTGAAATGGACCAGTACCATGGTCCACCACTCTCCAAGGATGGTAAATCGAAGACCAGCCACGGTGTTCCATTTTTAACGTAAAAATTCACGTGACGGAAAAACGAAGGCCAAAAAACTTCAGAGACCCGATTGAGGTTTGAATAGCCTTTTGTTGGGTATGAAACTATCCATTGACGGCTTACAGCCGTCAAAGCCATTGAACTCACTGAGAGCTTTGTTTTGACTGGTTATGGCTCCCATAACTCTAAACGAGGCAACAGTTATGGTCGTCCGAAGAATCGATATCCACAGGGTGCAACATTTGCGGTGCAAGGTGCAACATTCGTCCAAAAAGACGAAACAGCGCCGTGCAACTTTTAGAAATGAGTGCAGGGATTTGAAATGGACCAGTACCGTGGTGCACCACTTTCCAGGGATGGTAAATCGAAGGCCAGCCACGGTGTTCCCTATGTAACGTAAAAATTCACGTGACGGAAAAACGAAGGCCAAAAATCTTCAAAGACCCGATAGAGGTTCGGATAGCCTTTTTTGGGTATGAAACTATCCATTGACGGCTTACAGCCGTCAAAGCCGTAGAACTCACTGAGAGCTTCGTTTTGACTAGCTATGGCTGCCATAACTCTAAACAAGGCAACAGTTATGGCCGTCCGAAGAATCGATACCCACAGGGTGCAACATCTGCGGTGCAAGGTGCAACATTCGTTCAAAAAGACGAAACAACGTCGTGCGACTTTTAGAAATAGGTGCAGGGATTTGAAATGGACCAGTACCATGGTGCACCACACTCCAGGGATGGTAAATCGAAGACCAGCCACGGTGTTCCATTTTTAACGTAAAAATTCACGTGACGGAAAAACGAAGGCCAAAATACTTCAGAGTCCCGATTGAGGTTCGGATAGCCTTTTTGGGTATGAAACTATCCATTGACGGCTTACAATGGTCAAAGCCATAGAACTCACTGAGAGCTTCGTTTTGACTGGTTATGGCTCCCGTAACTCTAAACGGGGAAACCGTTATGGCCGTCCGAAGAATCGATATCCATAGGGTGCAACATCTGCGGTGCAAGGTGCAACATTCGACCAAAAAGACGAAACAACGTCGTGCGACTTTTAGAAATAGGTGCAGGGATTTGAAATGGACCAGTACCGTGGTGCACCACTCTCCAGGGATGGTAAATCGAAGGCCAGCCACGGTGTTCCCTATTTAACGTAAAAATTCTCGTGACGGAAAAACGAAGGCCAAAAAACTTCAGACAGCCGATTGAGGTTCGGATAGCCTTTTTTTGGGTATGAAACTATCCATTGACGGCTTACAGCGGTCAAAGCCGTAAAACTCACTGAGAGCTTCGTTTTGACTGGTTATGGCTCCCGTAACTCTAAACGAGGCAACAGTTATGGCCGTCTGAAGAATCAATATCCACAGGGTGCAACATCTGCGGTGCAAGGTGCAACATTCGTCCAAAAAGATGAAACAGCGCCGTGCAACTTTTAGAAATGGGTGCAGGGATTTGAAATGGACCAGTACCATGGTCCACCACTCTCCAAGGATGGTAAATCGAAGACCAACCCCGGTGTTCCATTTTTAACGTAAAAATTCACGTGACGGAAAAACGAAGGCCAAAAAACTTCAGAGACCCGATTGAGGTTTGAAAAGCCTTTTGTTGGGTATGAAACTATCCATTGACGGCTTACAGCCGTCAAAGCCGTAGAACTCACTGAGAGCTTTGTTTTGACTGGTTATGGCTCCCATAACTCTAAACGAGGCAACAGTTATGGTCGTCCGAAGAATCGATATCCACAGGGTGCAACATTTGCGGTGCAAGGTGCAACAATCGTCCAAAAAGACGAAACAGTGCCATGCGACTTTTAGAAATGGGTGCTGGGAATTGAAATGGACCAGTACCATGGTGTACCACTCTCCAGGGATGGTAAATCGAAGACCATCCATGGTGTTCCCTTTTTGACGTAAAAATTCACGTGACGGAAAAACGAAGGCCAAAAATCTTCAGAGACCCGATAGAGGTTCGGATAGCCTTTTTTGGGTATGAAACTATCCATTGATGGCTTACAGCCGTCAAAGCCGTAGAACTCACTGAGAGCTTCATTTTGACTGGTTATGGCTCCCGTAACTCTAAACGAGGCAACAGTTATGGCCGTCCGAAGAATCGATATCCACAGGGTGCAACATCTGCGGTGCAAGGTGCAACATTCGTCCAAAAAGATGAAACAGCGCCGTGCGACTTTTAGAAATGGGTGCAGGGATTAAAAATGGACCAGTACCATGGTGCACCACTCTCCAGGGATGGTAAATTGAAGACCAGCCACGGTGTTCCCTTTTTAACTTAAAAATTCACGTGATGGAAAAACGAAGGCCAAAAAAACTTCATAGACCCGATTGAGGTTCGGATAGCCTTTTTTTGGGTATGAAATTATCCATCGACGGCTTACAGTGGTCAAAGCCGTAGAACTCACTGGGAGCTTCGTTTTGACTGGCTATGGCACCCGTAACTCTAAACGAGGCAACAGTTATGGCCATCCGAAGAATCGATATCCACAGGGTGCAACATATGCGGTGCAAGGTGCAACATTCGTCCAAAAATACAAAACAACGCCGTGCGACTTTTAGAATTGGGTACAGGGATTTGAAATGGACCAGTACCATGGTGCACCACTCTCTAGGGATGGTAAATCGAAGACCACCACGGTGTTCCATTTTAACGTAAAAATTCACGTGACGGAAAAACGAAGGCCAAAAAACTTCAGAGAACCGATTGAGGTTCGGATTGTCTTTTTTGGGTATGAATCTATCCATTGACGACTTACAACTGTCAAAGTCGTAGAACTCACTGAGAGCTTCGTTTTGACTGGTTATGGCTCCCGTAACTCTAAACGAGGCAACGGTTATGGCCGTCCGAAGAATCGATATCCACAGAGTACAACATCTGCGGTGCAAGTTGCAACATTCGTCCAAACAGATGAAACAACGCCGTGCGACATTTAGAAATAGGTGCAGGGATTTGAAATGGACCAGTACAGTGGTGCACCACTCTCCAGGGATGGTAAAACGAAGGCCAGCCACGGTGTTCCCTATTTAACGTAAAAATTCACGTGGCGGAAAAATGAAGGCCAAAAAACTTCAGACACCCGATTGAGGTTCGGATAGCCTTTTTTTGGGTATGAAACTATCCATTGACGGCTTACAGCGGTCAAAGCCGTAGAACTCACTAAGAGCTTCATTTTGACTAGTTATGACTCCCGTAACTCTAAACGAGGCAACATTTACGGCCGTCTGAAGAATCGATATCCACAGGGTGCAACATCTGCGGTGCAAGGTGCAACATTCGTCCAAAAAGACGAAACAGCGCCGTGCGACTTTTAGAAATAGGTGCAGGGATTTGAAATGGACCAGTACCGTGGTGCACCACTCTCCAGGGATAGTAAATCGAAGGCCAGCCACGGTGTTCCCTATTTAACGTAAAAATTCACGTGACGGAAAAACGAAGGCCAAAAAACTTCAGACACCCGATTGAGGTTCGGATAGCCTTTTTTTGGGTATGAAACTATCCATTGACAGCTTACAGCCGTCAAAGCCGTAGAACTCACTGAGAGCTTCATTTTGACTGGTTATGGCTCCCGTAACTCTAAACGAGGCAACAGTTATGGCCGTCCGAAGAATCGATATCCACAGGGTGCAACATCTGCGGTGCAAGGTGCAACATTCGACGAAAAAGACGAAACAACGCCATGCGACTTTTAGAAATAGGTGCAGGGATTTGAAATGGACCAGTACCGTGGTGCACCACTCTCCAGGGATGGTAAATCAAAGGCTAGCCACGGTGTTCCCTATTTAACGTAAAAATTCACGTGACGGAAAAACGAAGGCCAAAAAACTTCAGACACCCGATTGAGGGTCGGATAGTCTTTTTTTGGGTATGAAACTATCCATCGACGGCTTACAGCGGTCAAAGCCGTAGAACTCACTGAGAGCTTCGGTTTGACTGGTTATGGCTCCCGTAACTCTAAACGAGGCAACAGTTATGGCCGTCCAAAGAATCGATATCCACAGGGTGCAACATCTGCGGTGCAAGGTGCAACATTCGTCCAAAAAGACGAAACAGCGCCATGCAACTTTTAGAAATGGGTGCAGGGATTTGAAATGACCAGTACCATGGTCCACCACTCTCCAGGGATGGTAAATCGAAGACCAGCCATGGTGTTCCATTTTTAACGTAAAAATTCACTTGATGGAAAAACGAAGGCCAAAAAACTTCAGAGACCCGATAGAGGTTTGAATAGCCTTTTGTTGGGTATGAAACTATCCATTGACGGCTTACAGCCGTCAAAGCCGTAGAACTCACTGAGAGCTTTGTTTTGACTGGTTATGGCTCCCATAACTCTAAACGAGGCAACAGTTATGGTCGTCCGAAGAATCGATATCCACAGGGTGCAACATTTGCGGTGCAAGGTGCAACATTCGTCCAAAAAGACGAAACAACGCCGTGCGACTTTTAGAAATGGGTGCTGGGATTTGAAATGGACCAGTACCATGGTGCACCACTCTCCTGGGATGGTAAATCGAAGACCATCCATCGTGTTCCCTTTTTGACGTAAAAATTCACGTGACGGAAAAACGAAGGCCAAAAATCTTCAGAGACCCGATAGAGGTTTGGATAGCCTTTTTTGGGTATGAAACTATCCATTGACGGCTTACAGCTATCAAAGCCGTAGAAATCACTGAGAGCTTCGTTTTGACTGGTTATGGCTCACGTAACTCTAAACGAGGCAACAGTTATGGCCGTCCGAAGAATCGATATCCACAGGGTACAACATCTGCGGTGCAAGGTGCAACATTCGTCCAAAAAGACGAAACAGCGCCGTGCGACTTTTAGAAATGGGTGCAGGGATTAAAAATGGACCAGTACCATGGTGCACCACTCTCCAGGGATGGTAAATTGAAGACCAGCCACGGTGTTCCCTTTTTAACGTAAAAATTCACGTGACGGAAAAACGAAGGCCAAAAAACTTCATAAACCCGATTGAGGTTCGGATAGCCTTTTTTTGGGTATGAAACTATCCATTGACGGCTTACAGTGGTCAAAGCCGTAGAACTCACTAGGAGCTTTGTTTTGACTGGCTATGGCTCCCGTAACTCTAAACGAGGCAACAGTTATGGCCGTCCGAAGAATCGATATCCACAGGGTGCAACATATGCGGTGCAAGGTGCAACATTCGTCCAAAAAGACGAAACAACGCCGTGCGACTTTTAGAAATGGGTACAGGGATTTGAAATGGACCAGTACCATGGTGCACCACTCTCTATGGATGGTTAATCGAAGACCGCCACGGTGTTCCATTTTAACGTAAAAATTCACGTGACGGAAAAACGAAGGCCAAAAAACTTCAAAGACCCGATTGAGGTTCGGATAGTCTTTTTTGGGTATGAAACTATCCATTGACGACTTACAGCTGTCAAAGTCGTAGAACTCACTGAGAGCTTCATTTTGACTGGTTATGGCTCCCGTAACTCTAAACGAGGCAACAGTTATGGCCGTCCGAAGAATCGATATCCACAGGGTGCAACATCTGCGGTGCAAGGTGCAACATTCGTTCAAAAAGACGAAACAGCGCCGTGCGACATTTAGAAATAGGTGCAGGGATTTGAAATGGACCAGTACCGTGGTGCACCACTCTCCAGGGATGGTAAATCGAAGGCCAGCCACGGTGTTCCCTATTTAACGTAAAAATTCACGTGACGGAAAAACGAAGGCCAAAAAACTTCAGACACCCGATTGAGGTTCGGATAGCATTTTTTTGGGTATGAAACTATCCATTGACGGCTTACAGCGGTCAAAGCCGTAGAACTCACTAAGAGCTTCGTTTTGACTGGTTATGGCTCCCGTAACTCTAAACGAGGCAACAGTTATGGCCGTCCGAAGAATCGATATCCATAGGGTGCAACATATGCGGTGCAAGGTGCAACATTCGTCCAAAAAGACGAAACAGCGCCGTGCGACTTTTAAAAATAGGTGCAAGGATTTGAAATGGACCAGTACCGTGATGTACCACTCTCCAGGGATGGTAAATCGAAGGCCAGCCACGGTGTTCCCTATTTAACGTAAAAATTCACGTGACGGAAAAACGAAGGCCAAAAAACTTCAGACACCCGATTGAGGTACGAATAGCCTTTTTTTGGGAATGAAACTATCCATTGACGGCTTACAGCGGTCAAAGCCGTAGAACTCACTGAGAGCTTCGTTTTGACTGGTTATGGCTCCCATAACTCTAAACGAGACAACAGTTATGGCCGTCCGAAGAATCGATATCCACAGGGTGCAACATCTGCGGTGCAAGGTGCAACATTCGTCCAAAAAGACGAAACAGCACCGTGCGACTTTTAGAAATGGGTGCAAGGATTTGAAATGGACCAGTAACATGGTGCACCACTCTCCAGGGATGGTAAATCGAAGACCAGCCACGGTGTTCCATTTTTAACGTAAAAATTCACTTGACCAAAAAACGAAGGCCAAAATACTTCAGAGTTCCGATTGAGGTTCGGATAGCCTATTTTAGGTATGAAACTATCCATTGACGGCTTACAGCCGTCAAAGCCGTAGAACTCACTGAGAGCTTTGTTTTGACTGGTTATGGCTCCCGTAACTCTAAACGAGTAAACCGTTATGGCCGTCCGAAGAATCGATATCCACAGGGTGCAACATCTGCGGTGCAAGGTGCAACATTTGACCAAAAAGACGAAACAGCGCCGTGCGACTTTTAGAAATAGGTGCAGGGATTTGAAATGGACCAGTACCGTGGTGCACCACCCTCCAGGGATGGTAAATCGAAGGCCAGCCACGGTGTTCCCTATTTAACGTAAAAATTCACGTGATGGAAAAACGAAGGCCAAAAAACTTCAAACACCCGATTGAGGTTCGGATAGCCTTTTTTTTGGTATGAAACTATCCATTGACGGCTTACAGCGGTTAAAGCCGTAGTACTCACCGAGAGCTTCGTTTTGACTGGTTATGGCTCCCGTAACTCTAAACGAGGCAACAGTTATGGCCGTTCGAAGAATCGATATCCACAGGGTGCAACATCTCCGGTGCAAGGTGCAACATTCGTCCAAAAATACGAAACAGCGCCGTGCGACTTTTAGAAATGGGTGGGGGGATTTGAAATGGACCAGTACCATGGTGCACCACTCTCCAGGGATGGTAAATCGAAGACCTGCCACGGTGTTCCCTTTTTAACGTAAAAATTCACGTGACGGAAAAACGAAGGCCAAAATACTTCAGAGTCCCGATTGAGGTTCGGATAGCCTTTTTGGGTATGAAACTATCCATTGACGGCTTACAGCGGTCAAAGCCATAGAACTCACTGAGAGCTTCGTTTTGACTGGTTATGGCTCCCGTAACTCTAAACGAGGAAACCGTTATGGCCGTCCGAAGAATCGATATCCACAGGGTGCAACATCTGCGGTGCAAGGTGCAACATTCGACCAAAAAGACGAAACAACGCCGTGCGACTTTTAGAAATAGGTGCAGGGATTTGAAATGGACCAGTACCGTGGTGCACCACTCTGCAGGGATGGTAAATCGAAGGCCAGCCATGGTGTTCCCTATTTAACGTAAAAATTCACGTGACGGAAAAACGAAGGCCAAAAAACTTCAAACACCCGATTGAGGTTCGGATAGCCTTTTTTTGGGTATGAAACTATCCATTAACGGCTTACAGCTGTCAATGCCGTTGAACTCACTGAGAGCTTCGTTTTGACTAGTTATGGCTCCCGTAACTCTAAATGAAGCAACAGTTATGGCCGTCCGAAGAATCGATATCCACAGGGTCCAACATCTGCGGTGCAAGGTGCAACATTCGTCCAAAAAGACGAAACAGCGCCGTGCAACTTTTAGAAATGGGTGCAGGAATTTGAAAAGGACCAGTACCATAGTGCACCACTCTCTAGGGATGGTAAATCGAAGACCAGCCACGGTGTTCCATTTTTAACGTAAAAATTCAAATGACGGAAAAACGAAGGCCAAAAAACTTCAGAGACCCGATTGAGGTTTGAATAGCCTTTTGTTGGGTATGAAACTATCCATTGACGGCTTACAGCCGTCAAAGCCATAGAACTCACTGAGAGCTTTGTTTTGACTGGTTATGGCTCCCATAACTCTAAACGAGGCAACAGTTATGGTCGTCCGAAGAATCGATATCCACAGGGTGCAACATTTGCGGTGCAAGGTGCAACATTCGTCCATAAAGACGATACAGCGCCGTGCGACTTTTAGAAATGGGTGCGGAGATTTGAAATGGACCAGTACCATAGTGCACCACTCTCCAGGGATGGTAAATCGAAGACCAGCCACGGTGTTCCATTTTTAACGTAAAAATTCACGTGACGGAAAAACGAAGGCCAAAATACTTCCGAGTCCCAATTGAGGTTCGGATAGCCTTTTTGGGTATGAAACTATCCATTGACGGCTTACAGCGGTCAAAGCCATAGAACTCACTGAGAGCTTCGTTCTGACTGGTTATGGCTCCCGTAACTCTAAACGAGGAAACCGTTATGGCCGTCCGAAGAATCAATATCCACAGGGTGCAACATCTGCGGTGCAAGGTGCAACATTCGACCAAAAAGACAAAACAACGCCGTGCGACTTTTAGAAATAGGTGCAGGGATTTGTAATGGACCAGTATCGTGGTGCACCACTCTCCAGGGATGGTAAATCGAAGGCCAGCCTCGGTGTTCCCTATTTAACGTAAAAATTCACGTGACGGAAAAACGAAGGCCAAAAAACTTCAGAGACCCGATTGAGGTTCGGATAGCCTTTTTTGGGTATGAAACTATCCATTGACGGCTTACAGCCTTCAAAGCCGTAGAACTCACTGAGAGCTTCATTTTGACTGGTTATGGCTCCCGTAACTCTAAACGAGGCAACAGTTATGGCCGTCCGAAGAATCGATATCCACAAGGTGCAACATATGCAGTGCAAGGTGCAACATTCGTCCAAAAAGACGAAACAGCGCCGTGCAACTTTTAGAAATGGGTGCAGGGATTTGAAATGGACCAGTACCATAGTGCACCACTCTCCAGGGATGGTAAATCGAAGACCAGCCATGGTGTTCCATTTTTAACGTAAAAATTCACGTGACGGAAAAACGAAGGCCAAAAAACTTCAGAGACCTGACTGAGGTTTGAATAGCCTTTTGTTGGGTATGAAACTATCCATTGACGGCTTACAGCCGTCAAAGCCGTAGAACTCACTAAGTGCTTTGTTTTGACTGGTTATGGCTCCCATAACTCTAAACGAGGCAACAGTTATGGTCGTCCGAAGAATCGATATCCACAGGGTGCAACATCTGCGGTGCAAGGTGCAACATTCGACCAAAAAGACGAAACAACACCGTGCGACTTTTAGAAATAGGTGCAGGGATTTGAAATGTACCAGTACCATGGTGCACCACTCTCCAGGGATGGTAAATCGAAGGCCAGCCACGGTGTTCCCTTTTTTACGTAAAAATTCACGTGACGGAAAAACGAAGGCCAAAAAACTTCAGACACCCGATTGAGGTTCGGATAGCCTTTTTTTGGGTATGAAACTATCCATTGACGGCTTACAGCTGTCAAAGCCGTAGAACTCACTGAGAGCTTCGTTTTGACTAGTTATGGCTCCCGTAACTCTAAACGAGGCAACAGTTATGGCCGTCCGAAGAATCGATATCTACAAGGTGCAACATCTGCGGTGCAAGGAGCAACATTCGTCCAAAAAGACGAAACAGCGCCGTGCGACTTTTAGAAATGGGTGCGGGTATTTGAAATGGACCAGTACCATGGTACACCACTCTCCAGGGATGGTAAATCGAAGACCAGCCACGGTGTTCCCTTTTTAACGTAAAAATTCACGTGACGGAAAAACGAAGGCCAAAATACTTCAGAGTCCCGATTGAGGTTCGGATAGCCTTTTTGGGTATGAAACTATCCATTGACGTTTTACAGCGGTCAAAGCCATAGAACTCACTAAGAGCTTCGTTTTGACTGGTTATGGCTCCCGTAACTCTAAACGAGGAAACCGTTATGGCCGTCCGAAGAATCGATATCCACAGGGTGCAACATCTGCGGTGCAAGGTGCAACATTCGACCAAAATGATGAAACAACGCCGTGCGACTTTTAGAAATAGGTGCAGGGATTTGAAATGGACCAGTACCGTGGTGCACCACTCTCCAGGGATGGTAAATCGAAGGCCAGCCACGGTGTTCCCTATTTAACGTAAAAATTCACGTGACGGAAAGACGAAGGCCAAAAAACTTCAAACACCCGATTGAGGTTCGGATAGCCTTTTTTGGGGTATGAAACAATCCATTGACAGCTTACAACTGTCAAAGCCGTAGAACTCACTGAGAGCTTCATTTTGACTGGTTATGGCTCCCGTAACTCTAAACGAGGCAACAGTTATGGCCGTCCGAAGAATCGATATCCGCAGGGTGCAACATCTGCGGTGCAAGGTGCAACATTCGTCCAAAAAGACGAAACAGAGCCGTGCAACTTTTAGAAATGGGTGCAGGGATTTGAAAAGGACCAGTACCATAGTGCACCACTCTCCAGGGATGGTAAATCGAAGACCATCCACGGTGTTCCATTTTTAACGTAAAAATTCACTTGACGGAAAAACGAAGGCCAAAAAACTTCAAAGACCCGATTGAGGTTTGAATAGCCTTTTGTTGGGTATGAAACTATCCATTGACGGCTTACAGCCATCAAAGCCGTAGAACTCACTGAGAGCTTTGTTTTGACTGGTTATGGCTCCCATAACTCTAAACGAGGCAACAGTTATGGTCGTCCGAAGAATCGATATCCACAGGGTGCAACATCTGCGGTGCAAGGTGTAACATTCGACCAAAAAGACGAAACAACGCCGTGCGACTTTTAGAAATAGGTGCAGGGATTTGAAATGGACCAGTACCGTGGTGCACCACTCTCCAGGGATGGTAAATCGAAGGCCAGCCACGGTGTTCCCTATTTAACGTAAAAATTCACGTGACGGAAAAACGAAGGCCAAAAAACTTCAGACACCCGATTGAGGTTCGGATAGCCTTTTTTTGGGTATGAAACTATCCATTGACGGCTTACAGCCATCAAAGCCGTAGAACTCACTGAGAGCTTCATTTTGACTAGTTATGGCTCCCGTAACTCTAAACGAGGCAACAGTAATGGCCGTCCGAAGAATCGATATCCACTGGGTGCAACATCTGCGGTGCAAGGTGCAACATTCGTCCAAAAAGACGAAACAGCACTGTGCAACTTTTAGAAATGGGTGCAGGGATTTGAAATGGACCAGTACCATAGTGCACCACTCTCCAGGGATGGTAAATCGAAGACCAGCCACGGTGTTCCATTTTTAACGTAAAAATTCACGTGACGGAAAAACGAAGGCCAAAAAACTTTAGAGACCCGATTGAGGTTTGAATAGCCTTTTGTTGGGTATGAAACTATCCATTGACGGCTTACAGCCGTCAAAGCCGTAGAACTCACTGAGAGCTTTGTTTTGACTGGTTATGGCTCCCATAACTCTAAACGAGGCAACAGTTATGGTCGTCCGAATAATCGATATCCACAGGGTGCAACATCTGCGGTGCAAGGTGCAACATTCGACCAAAAAGACGAAACAACGCCGTGCGTCTTTTAGAAATAGGTGCAGGGATTTGAAATGGACCAGTACCATGGTGCACCACTCTCCAGGGATGGTAAATCGAAGGCCAGCCACGGTGTTCCCTATTTAACGTAAAAATTCACGTGACGGAAAAACGAAGGCCAAAAAACTTCAGACACCCGATTGAGGTTCAGATAGACTTTTTTTGGGTATGAAACTATCCATTGACGGCTTACAGCTGTCAAAGCCGTAGAACTCACTGAGAGATTTGTTTTGACTGGTTATGGCTCCCGTAACTCTAAACGAGGCAACAGTTATGGCCGTCCGAAGAATCGATATCCACAGGGTGCAACATCTGCGGTGCAAGGTGCAACATTCGTCCAAAAAGACGAAACAGCGCCGTGCGACTTTGATAAATGGGTGAGGGGATTTGAAATGGACCAGTACCATGGTGCACCACTCTCCAGGGATGGTAAATCGAAGACCAGCCACGGTGTTCCCTTTTTAACGTAAAAATTCAAGTGACGGAAAAACGATGGCCAAAATACTTCAAAGTCCCGATTAAGGTTCGGATAGCCTTTTTGGGTATGAAACTATCCATTGACGGCTTACAGCGGTCAAAACCATAGAACTCACTGAGAGCTTCGTTTTGACTGGTTATGGCTCCCGTAACTCTAAACGAGGAAACCGTTATGGCCGTCCGAAGAATCGATATCCACAGGGTGCAACATCTGCGGTGCAAGGTGCAAAATTCGACCAAAAAGACGAAACAATGCCGTGCGACTTTTAGAAATAGGTGCAGGGACTTGAAATGGACCAGTACCGTGGTGCACCACTCTCCAGGGATGGTAAATCGAAGGCCAGCCACGGTGTTCCCTATTTAACGTAAAAATTCACGTGACGGAAAAACGAAGGCCAAAAAACTTCAAACACCCGATTGAGGTTCGGATAGCCTTTTTTTGGGTATGAAACTATCCATTGACGGCTTACAGCTGTCAAAGCCGTAGAACTCACTGAGAGCTTCATTTTGACTGGTTATGGCTCCCGTAACTCTAAATGAGGCAACAGTTATGGCCATCCGAAGAATCGATATCCACAGGGTGCAACATCTGCGGTGCAAGGTGCAACATTCGTCCAAAAAGACGAAACAACGCCGTGCAACTTTTAGAAATGGATGCAGGGATTTGAAAAGGACCAGTACCATAGTGCACCACTCTCCAGGGATGGTAAATCGAAGACCAGCCACGGTGTTCCATTTTTAACGTAAAAATTCACTTGACGGAAAAACGAAGGCCAAAAAACTTCAGAGACCCGATTGAGGTTTGAATAGCCTTTTGTTGGGTATGAAACTATCCATTGACGGATTACAGCCGTCAAAGCCGTAGAACTCACTGAGAGCTTTGTTTTGATTGGTTATGGCTCCCATAACTCTAAACGAGGCAACAGTTATGGTCGTCCGAAGAATCGATATCCACAGGGTGCAACATCTGCGGTGCAAGGTGCAACATTCGACCAAAAAGACGAAACAACGCCGTGCGACTTTTAGAAATAGGTGCAGGGATTTGAAATGGACCAGTACCGTGGTGCACCACTCTCCAGGGATGGTAAATCGAAGGCCAGCCACGGTGTTCCCTATTTAACGTAAAAATTCACGTGACGGAAAAACGAAGGCCAAAAAACTTCAAACACCCGATTGAGGTTCGGATAGCCCTTTTTTGGGTATGAAACTATCCATTGACGGCTTACAGCCGTCAAAGCCGTTGAACTCACTGAGAGCTTCATTTTGACTGGTTATGGCTCCTGTAACTCTAAACGAGGCAACAGTTATGGCCGTCCGAAGAATCGATATTCCACTGGGTGCAACATCTGCGGTGCAAGGTGCAACATTCGTCCAAAAAGACGAAACAGCGCTGTGCAACTTTTAGAAATGGGTGCAGGGATTTGAAATGGACCAGTACCATAGTGCACCATTCTCCAGGGATGGTAAATCGAAGACCAGCCACGGTGTTCCATTTTTAACGTAAAAATTCACGTGATGGAAAAACGAAGGCAAAAAAACTTTAGAGACCCGATTGATGTTTGAATAGCCTTTTGTTGGGTATGAAACTATCCATTGACGGCTTACAACCGTCAAAGCCATAGAACTCACTGAGAGCTTTGTTTTGACTGGTTATGGCTCCCATAACTCTGAACGAGGCAACAGTTATGGTCGTCCGAAGAATCGATATCCACAGGGTGCAACATCTGCGGTGCAAGGTGCAACATTCGACCAAAAAGACGAAACAACGCCGTGCGTCTTTTAGAAATAGGTGCAGAGATTTGAAATGGACCAGTACCGTGGTGCACCACTCTCCAGGGATGGTAAATCGAAGGCCAGCCACTGTGTTTCCTATTTAACGTAAAAATTCACGTGACGGAAAAACGAAGGCCAAAAAACTTCAGACACCCGATTGAGGTTCGGATAGCCTTTTTTTGGGTATGAAACTATCCATTGACGGCTTACAGCGGTCAAAGACGTAAAACTCACTGAGAGCTTCGTTTTGACTGGTTATGGCTCCCGTAACTCTAAACGAGGCAACAGTTATGGCCGTCCGAAGAATCGATATCCACAGGGTGCAACATCTGTGGTGCAAGGTGCAACATTCGTCCAAAAAGACGAAACAGCGCCGTGCGACTTTTAGAAATGGGTGCGGGGATTTAAAATGGACCAGTACCATGGTGCACCACTCTCCAGGGATGGTAAATCGAAGACCAGCCACGGTGTTCCCTTTTTAACGTAAAAATTCACGTGACGGAAAAACGAAGGCCAAAATACTTCAGAGTCCCGATTGAGGTTCGGATAGCCTTTTTGGGTATGAAACTATCCATTGACGGCTTACAGCGGTCAAAGCCATAGAACTCACTGAGAGCTTCGTTTTGACTGGTTATGGCTCCCGTAACTCTAAACGAGGAAACCGTTATGGCCGTCCGAAGAATCGATATCCACAGGGTGCAACATCTGCGGTGCAAGGTGCAACATTCGACCAAAAAGACGAAATAACGCCGTGCGACTTTTAGAAATAGGTGCATGGATTTGAAATGGACCAGTACCGTGGTGCACCACTCTCCAGGGATGGTAAATCGAAGGCCAGCCACGGTGTTCCCTATTTAACGAAAAAATTCACGTGACGGAAAAACGAAGGCCAAAAAATTCAGACACCCGATTGAGGTTCGGATAGCCTTTTTTTGGGTATGAAACTATCCATTGACGGCTTACAGCTGTCAAAGCCGTAGAACTCATTGAGAGCTTCATTTTGACTGGTTATGGCTCCCGTAACTCTAAACGAGGCAACAGTTATGGCCGTCCGAAGAATCGATATCCACAGGGGGCAACATCTGCGGTGCAAGGTGCAACATTCGTCCAAAAAGACGAAACAGCGCCGTGCAACTTTTAGAAATGGGTGCAGGGATTTGAAAAGGACCAGTACCATAGTGCACCACTCTCCAGGGATGGTAAATCGAAGACCAGCCACGGTGTTCCATTTTTAACGTAAAAATTCACTTGACGGAAAAACGAAGGCCAAAAAACTTCAAAGACCCGATTGAGGTTTGAATAGCCTTTTGTTGGGTATGAAACTATCCATTGACGGCTTACATCCATCAAAGCCATAGAACTCACTGAGAGCTTTGTTTTGACTGGTTATGGCTCCCATAACTCTAAACGAGGCAACAGTTATGGTCATCCGAAGAATCGTTATCCACAGGGTGCAACATCTGCGGTGCAAGGTGCAACATTCGACCAAAAAGACGAAACAACGCCGTGCGTCTTTAAGAAATATGTGCAGGGATTTGAAATGGACCAGTACCATGGTGCACCACTCTCCAGGGATGGTAAATCGAAGGCCAGCCACGGTGTTTCCTATTTAACGTAAAAATTCACGTGACGGAAAAACGAAGGCCAAAAAACTTCAGACACCCGATTGAGGTTCGGATAGCCTTTTTTTGGGTATGAAACTATCCATTGATGGCTTACAGCTGTCAAAGCCGTAGAACTCACTGAGAGCTTCGTTTTGACTGGTTATGGCTCCCGTAACTCTAAACGAGGCAACAGTTATGGCCGTCCGAAGAATCGATATCCACAGGGTGCAACATCTGCGGTGTCGGGTGCAACATTCGTCCAAAAAGACGAAACAGCGCCGTGCGACTTTTAGAAATGGGTGCGGGGATTTAAAATGGACCAGTACCATGGTGCACCACTCTCCAGGGATGGTAAATCGAAGACCAGCCACGGTGTTCCCTTTTTAACGTAAAAATTCACGTGATGGAAAAACGAAGGCCAAAATACTTCAGAGTCCCGATTGAGGTTCGGATAGCCTTTTTGGGTATGAAACTATCCATTGACGGCTTACAGCGGTCAAAGCCATAGAACTCACTGAGAGCTTCGTTTTGACTGGTTATGGCTCCCGTAACTCTAAACGAGGAAACCGTTATGGCCGTCCGAAGAATCGATATCCACAGGGTGCAACATCTGCGGTGCAAGGTGCAACATTCGTCCAAAAAGACGAAACAACGCCGTGCGACTTTTAGAAATAGGTGCATGGATTTGAAATGGACCAGTACCGTGGTGCACCACTCTCCAGGGATGGTAAATCGAAGGCCAGCCACGGTGTTTCCTATTTAACGTAAAAATTCACGTGACGGAAAAACGAAGGCCAAAAAATTGAGACACCCGATTGAGGTTCGGATAGCCTTTCTTTGGGTATGAAACTATCCATTGACGGCTTACAGCTGTCAAAGCCGTAGAACTCATTGAGAGCTTCATTTTGACTGGTTATGGCTCCCGTAACTCTAAACGAGGCAACATATATGGCCGTCCGAAGAATCGATATCCACAGGGGGCAACATCTGCGGTGCAAGGTGCAACATTCGTCCAAAAAGACGAAACAGCGCCGTGCAACTTTTAGAAATGGGTGCAGGGATTTGAAAAGGACCAGTACCATAATGCACCACTCTCCAGGGCTGGTAAATCGATGACCAGCCACGGTGTTCCATTTTTAACGTAAAAATTCACTTGACGGAAAAACGAAGGCCAAAAAACTTCAAAGACCCGATTGAGGTTTGAATAGCCTTTTGTTGGGTATGAAACTATCCATTGACGGCTTACATCCGTCAAAAGCCGTAGAACTCACTGAGAGCTTTGTTTTGACTGGTTATGGCTCCCATAACTCTAAACGAGGAAACAGTTATGGTCGTCCGAAGAATCGATATCCACAGGGTGCAACATCTGCGGTGCAAGGTGCAACATTCGACCAAAAAGACGAAACAACGCCGTGCGACTTTTAGAAATAGGTGCAGGGATTTGAAATGGACCAGTACCGTGGTGCACCACTCTCCAGGGATGGTAAATCGAAGGCCAGCCACGGTGTTCCCTATTTAACGTAAAAATTCACGTGACGGAAAAACGAAGGCCAAAAAATTCAGACACCCGATTGAGGTTCGGATAGCCTTTTTTTGGGTATGAAACTATCCATTGACGGCTTACAGCTGTCAAAGCCGTAGAACTCATTGAGAGCTTCATTTTGACTGGTTATGGCTCCCGTAACTCTAAACGAGGCAACAGTTATGGCCGTCCGAAGAATCGATATCCACAGGGGGCAACATCTGCGGTGCAAGGTGCAACATTCGTCCAAAAAGACGAAACAGCGCCGTGCAACTTTTAGAAATGGGTGCAGGGATTTGAAAAGGACCAGTACCATAGTGCACCACTCTCCAGGGATGGTAAATCGAAGACCAGCCACGGTGTTCCATTTTTAACGTAAAAATTCACTTGACGGAAAAACGAAGGCCAAAAAACTTCAAAGACCCGATTGAGGTTTGAATAGCCTTTTGTTGGGTATGAAACTATCCATTGACGGCTTACATCCATCAAAGCCATAGAACTCACTGAGAGCTTTGTTTTGACTGGTTATGGCTCCCATAACTCTAAACGAGGCAACAGTTATGGTCGTCCGAAGAATCGTTATCCACAGGGTGCAACATCTGCGGTGCAAGGTGCAACATTCGACCAAAAAGACGAAACAACGCCGTGCGTCTTTTAGAAATAAGTGCAGGGATTTGAAATGGACCAGTACCGTGGTGCACCACTCTCCAGGGATGGTAAATCGAAGGCCAGCCACGGTGTTTCCTATTTAACGTAAAAATTCACGTGACGGAAAAACGAAGGCCAAAAAACTTCAGACACCCGATTGAGGTTCGGATAGCCTTTTTTTGGGTATGAAACTATCCATTGATGGCTTACAGCTGTCAAAGCCGTAGAACTCACTGAGAGCTTCGTTTTGACTGGTTATGGCTCCCGTAACTCTAAACGAGGCAACAGTTATGGCCGTCCGAAGAATCGATATCCACAGGGTGCAACATCTGCGGTGCAAGGTGCAACATTCGTCCAAAAAGACGAAACAGCGCCGTGCGACTTTTAGAAATGGGTGCGGGGATTTAAAATGGACCAGTACCATGGTGCACCACTCTCTAGGGATGGTAAATCGAAGACCAGCCACGGTGTTCCCTTTTTAACGTAAAAATTCACGTGACGGAAAAACGAAGGCCAAAATACTTCAGAGTCCCGATTGAGGTTCGGATAGCCTTTTTGGGTATGAAACTATCCATTGACGGCTTACAGCGGTCAAAGCCATAGAACTCACTGAGAGCTTCGTTTTGACTGGTTATGGCTCCCGTAACTCTAAACGAGGAAACCGTTATGGCCGTCCGAAGAACCGATATCCACAGGGTGCAACATCTGCGGTGCAAGGTGCAACATTCGACCAAAAAGACGAAACAACGCCGTGCGACTTTTAGAAATAGGTGCATGGATTTGAAATGGACCAGTACCGTGGTGCACCACTCTCCAGGGATGGTAAATCGAAGGCCAGCCACGGTGTTTCCTATTTAACGTAAAAATTCACGTGACGGAAAAACGAAGGCCAAAAAATTGAGACACCCGATTGAGGTTCGGATAGCCTTTCTTTGGGTATGAAACTATCCATTGACGGCTTACAGCTGTCAAAGCCGTAGAACTCATTGAGAGCTTCATTTTGACTGGTTATGGCTCCCGTAACTCTAAACGAGGCAACAGTTATGGCCGTCCGAAGAATCGATATCCACAGGGGGCAACATCTGCGGTGCAAGGTGCAACATTCGTCCAAAAAGACGAAACAACGCCGTGCAACTTTTAGAAATGGGTGCAGGGATTTGAAAAGGACCAGTACCATAATGCACCACTCTCCAGGGCTGGTAAATCGAAGACCAGCCACGGTGTTCCATTTTTAACATAAAAATTCACTTGACGGAAAAACGAAGGCCAAAAAACTTCAAAGACCCGATTGAGGTTTGAATAGCCTTTTGTTGGGTATGAAACTATCCATTGACGGCTTACATCCGTCAAAAGCCGTAGAACTCACTGAGAGCTTTGTTTTGACTGGTTATGGCTCCCATAACTCTAAACGAGGAAACAGTTATGGTCGTCCGAAGAATCGATATCCACAGGGTGCAACATCTGCGGTGCAAGGTGCAACATTCGACCAAAAAGACGAAACAACGCCGTGCGACTTTTAGAAATAGGTGCAGGGATTTGAAATGGACCAGTACCGTGGTGCACCACTCTCCAGGGATGGTAAATCGAAGGCCAGCCACGGTGTTCCCTATTTAACGTAAAAATTCACGTGACGGAAAAACGAAGGCCAAAAAATTCAGACACCCGATTGAGGTTCGGATAGCCTTTTTTTGGGTATGAAACTATCCATTGACGGCTTACAGCCGTCAAAGCCGTAGAACTCATTGAGAGCTTCATTTTGACTGGTTATGGCTCCCATAACTCTAAACGAGGCAACAGTTATGGCCGTCCGAAGAATCGATATCCACAGGGTGCAACATCTGCGGTGCAAGGTGCAACATTCGTCCAAAAAGACGAAACAGCGCCGTGCAACTTTTAGAAATGGGTGCAGGGATTTGAAAAGGACCAGTACCCTAGTGCACCACTCTCCAGGGATGGTAAATCGAAGACCAGCCACGGTGTTCCATTTTTAACGTAAAAATTCACTTGACGGAAAAACGAAGGCCAAAAAACTTCAGAGACCCGATTGAGGTTTGAATAGCCTTTTGTTGGGTATGAAACTATCCATTGACGGCTTACACCCGTCAAAGCCATAGAACTCACTAAGAGCTTAGTTTTGACTGGTTATGGCTCCCATAACTCTAAACGAGGCAACAGTTATGGTCGTCCGAAGAATCGATATCCACAGGGTGCAACATCTGCGGTGCAAGGTGCAACATTCGACCAAAAAGACGAAAAAACGCCGTGCGACTTTTAGAAATAGGTGCAGGGATTTGAAATGGACCAGTACCGTGGTGCACCACTCTCCAGGGATGGTAAATCGAAGGCCAGCCATGGTGTTCCCTATTTAACGTAAAAATTCACGTGACGGAAAAACGAAGGCCAAAAAACTTCAAACACCCGATTGAGGTTCGGATAGCCTTTTTTTGGGTATGAAACTATCCATTGACGGCTTACAGCCATCAAAGCCGTAGAACTCACTGAGAGCTTCATTTTGACTCGTTATGGCTCCTGTAACTCTAAACGAGGCAACAGTTATGGCCGTCCGAAGAATCGATATCCACTGGGTGCAACATATGCGGTGCAAGGTGCAACATTCGTCCAAAAAGACGAAACAGCGCTGTGCAACTTTTAGAAATGGGTGCAGGGATTTGAAATGGACCAGTACCATAGTGCACCACTCTCCAGGGATGGTAAATCGAAGACCAGCCACGGTGTTCCATTTTTAACGTAAAAATTCACGTGACGGAAAAACGAAGGCAAAAAAACTTCAGAGACCCGATTGAGGTTTGAATAGCCTTTTGTTGGGTATGAAACTATCCATTGACGGCTTACAGCCATCAAAGCCGTAGAACTCACTGAGAGCTTTGTTTTGACTGGTTATGGCTCCCATAACTCTAAACGAGGCAACAGTTATGGTCGTCCGAAGAATCGATATCCACAGGGTGCAACATCTGCGGTGCAAGGTGCAACATTCGACCAAAAAGACGAAACAACGCCGTGCGTCTTTTAGAAATAGGTGCAGGGATTTGAAATGGACCAGTACCGTGGTGCACCACTCTCCAGGGATGGTAAATCGAAGGCCAGCCACGGTGTTTCCTATTTAACGTAAAAATTCACGTGACGGAAAAACGAAGGCCAAAAAACTTCAGACACCCGATTGAGGTTCGGATAGCCTTTTTTTGGGTATGAAACTATCCATTGATGGCTTACAGCTGTCAAAGCCGTAGAACTCACTGAGAGCTTCGTTTTGACTGGTTATGGCTCCCGTAACTCTAAACGAGGCAACAGTTATGGCCGTCCGAAGAATCGATATCCACAGGGTGCAACATCTGCGGTGCAAGGTGCAACATTCGTCCAAAAAGACGAAACAGCGCCGTGCGACTTTTAGAAATGGGTGCAGGGATTTAAAATGGACCAGTACCATGGTGCACCAATCTCCAGGGATGGTAAATCGAAGACCAGCCACGGTGTTCCCTTTTTAACGTAAAAATTCACGTGACGGAAAAACGAAGGCCAAAATACTTCAGAGTCCCGATTGAGGTTCGGATAGCCTTTTTGGGTATGAAACTATCCATTGACGGCTTTCAGCCATCAAAGCCGTAGAACTCACTGAGAGCTTCATTTTGACTGGTTATGGCTCCCGTAACTCTAAACGAGGCAACAGTTATGGCCGTCCGAAGAATCGATATCCACTGGGTGCAACATCTGCGGTGCAAGGTGCAACATTCGTCCAAAAAGACGAAACAGCGCCGTGCGACTTTTAGAAATGGGTGCGGGGATTTGAAATGGACCAGTACCATGGTGCACCACTCTCCAGGGATGGTAAATCGAAGACCAGCCACGGTGTTCCCTTTTTAACGTAAAAATTCACGTGACGGAAAAACGATGGCCAAAATACTTCAAAGTCCCGATTAAGGTTCGGATAGCCTTTTTGGGTATGAGACTATCCATTGACGGCTTACAGTGGTCAAAGCCATAGAACTCACTGAGAGCTTCGTTTTGACTGGTTATGGCTCCCGTAACTCTAAACGAGGAAACCGTTATGGCCGTCCGAAGAATTGATATCCATAGGGTGCAACATCTGCGGTGCAAGGTGCAACATTCGACCAAAAAGACGAAACAACGCCGTGCGACTTTTAGAAATAGGTGCAGGGATTTGAAATGGACCAGAACCGTGGTGCACCACTCTCCAGGGATGGTAAATCGAAGGCCAGCCACGGTGTTCCCTATTTAACGTAAAAATTCACGTGACGGAAAAACGAAGGCCAAAAAACTTCAAACACCCGATTGAGGTTCGGATAGCCTTTTTTTGGGTATGAAACTATCCATTGACGGCTTACAGCTGTCAAAGCCGTAGAACTCACTGAGAGCTTCATTTTGACTGGTTATGGCTCCCGTAACTCTAAACGAGGCAACAGTTATGGCCGTCCGAAGAATCGATATCCACAGGGTGCAACATCTGCGGTGCAAGGTGCAACATTCGTCCAAAAAGACGAAACAGCGCCGTGCAACTTTTAGAAATGGGTGTAGGGATTTGAAAAGGACCAGTACCATAGTGCACCACTCTCCAGGGATGGTAAATCGAAGACCAGCCACGGTGTTCCATTTTTAACGTAAAAATTTACTTGACGGAAAAACGAAGGCCAAAATACTTCAGAGTCCCGAATGAGGTTCGGATAGCCTTTTTTTGGGTATGAAACTATCCATTGACGGCTTACAGCGGTCAAAGCCATAGAACTCACTGAGAGCTTCGTTTTGACTGGGTATGGCTCCCGTAACTCTAAATGTGCAAACCGTTATGGCCGTCCGAAGAATCGATATCCACAGGGTGCAACATCTGCGGTGCAAGGTGCAGCATTCGAACGAAAAGACGAAACAACGCCGTGTGACTTTTAGAAATAGGTGCAGGGATTTGAAATGGACCAGTACCGTGGTGCACCACTCTCCAGGGATGGTAAATCGAAGGCCAGCCACGGTGTTCCCAATTTAACGTAAAAATTCACGTGACGGAAAAACGAAGGCCAAAAAACTTCAAAGACCCGATTGAGGTTCGGATAGCCTTTTTTTGGGTATGAAACTATCCATTGACGGCTTACAGCTGTCAAAGCCGTAGAACTCACTAAGAGCTTCATTTTGACTGGTTATGGCTCCCGTAACTCTAAACGAGGCAACAGTTATGGCCGTCCGAAGAATCGATATCCACAGGGTGCAACATCTGCGGTGCAAGGTGCAACATTCGTCCAAAAAGACGAAACAGCGCCGTGCGACTTTTAGAAATGGGTTGCGGGGATTTGAAATGGACCAGTACCATGGTGCACCACTCTCCAGGGATGGTAAATCGAAGACCAGCCACGGTGTTCCCTTTTTAACGTAAAAATTCACGTGACGGAAAAACGAAGGCCAAAATACTTCAGAGTCCCGATTGAGGTTCGGATAGCCTTTTTGGGTATGAAACTATCCATTGACGGCTTACAGCGGTCAAAGCCATAGAACTCACTGAGAGCTTCGTTTTGACTGGTTATGGCTCCCGTAACTCTAAACGAGGAAACCGTTATGGCCGTCCGAAGAATCGATATCCACAGGGTGCAACATCTGCGGTGCAAGGTGCAACATTCGACCAAAAAGACGAAACAACGCAGTGCGACTTTTAGAAATAGGTGCAAGGATTTGAAATGGACCAGTACCGTGGTGCACCACTCTCCAGGGATGGTAAATCGAAGGCCAGCCACGGTGTTCCCTATTTAACGTAAAAATTCACGTGACGGAAAAACGAAGGCCAAAAAACTTCAAACACCCGATTGAGGTTCAGATAGCCTTTTTTTGGGTATGAAACTATCCATTGACGGCTTACAGCTGTCAAAGCCGTAGAACTCACTGAGAGCTTCATTTTGACTGGTAATGGCTCCCGTAACTCTAAACGAGGCAACAGTTATGGCCGTCCGAAGAATCGATATCCACAGGGTGCAACATCTGCGGTGCAAGGTGCAACATTCGTCCAAAAAGACGAAACAGCGCTGTGCAACTTTTAGAAATGGGTGCAGGGATTTGAAAAGGACCAGTACCATAGTGCACCACTCTCCAGGGATGGTAAATCGAAGACCAGCCACGGTGTTCCATTTTTAACGTAAAAATTCACTTGATGGAAAAACGAAGGCCAAAAAACTTCAGAGACCCGATTGAGGTTTGAATAGCCTTTTGTTGGGTATGAAACTATCCATTGACGGCTTACAACCGTCAAAGCCGTAGAACTCACTAAGAGCTTTGTTTTGACTGGTTATGGCTCCCATAACTCTAAATGAGGCAACAGTTATGGTCGTCCGAAGAATCGATATCCACAGGGTGCAACATCTGCGGTGCAAGGTGCAACATTCGACCAAAAAGACAAAACAACGCCGTGCGACTTTTAGAAATAGGTGCAGGGATTTGAAATGGACCAGTACCGTGGTGCACCACTCTCCAGGGATGGTAAATCGAAGGCCAGCCACGGTGTTCCCTATTTAACGTAAAAATTCACGTGACGGAAAAACGAAGGCCAAAAAACTTCAGACACCCGATTGAGGTTCGGATAGCCTTTTTTTGGGTATGAAACTATCCATCGACGGCTTACAGCCGTCAAAGCCGTAGAACTCACTGAGAGCTTCATTTTGACTGGTTATGGCTCCTGTAACTCTAAACGAGGCAACAGTTATGGTCGTCCGAAGAATCGATATCCACTGGGTGCAACATCTGCGGTGCAAGGTGCAACATTCGTCCAAAAAGACGAAACAGCGCTGTTCAACTTTTAGAAATGGGTGCAGGGATTTGAAATGGACCAGTACCATAGTGCACCACTCTCCAGGGATGGTAAATCGAAGACCAGCCATGGTGTTCCATTTTTAACGTAAAAATTCACGTGACGGAAAAACGAAGGCAAAAAAACTTCAAAGACCCGATTGAGGTTTGAATAGCCTTTTGTTGGGTATGAAACTATCCATTGACGGCTTACAGCCATCAAAGCCGTAGAACTCACTGAGAGCTTCATTTTGACTGGTTATGGCTCCCGTAACTCTAAACGAGGCAACAGTTATGGCCGTCCGAAGAATCGATATCCACTGGGTGCAACATCTGCGGTGCAAGGTGCAACATTCGTCCAAAAAGACGAAACAGCGCCGTGCGACTTTTAGAAATGGGTGCGGGGATTTGAAATGGACCAGTACCATGGTGCACCACTCTCCAGGGATGGTAAATCGAAGACCAGCCACGGTGTTCCCTTTTTAACGTAAAAATTCACGTGACGGAAAAACGATGGCCAAAATACTTCAAAGTCCCGATTAAGGTTCAGATAGCCTTTTTTTGGGTATGAAACTATCCATTGACGGCTTACAGCTGTCAAAGCCGTAGAACTCACTGAGAGCTTCATTTTGACTGGTAATGGCTCCCGTAACTCTAAACGAGGCAACAGTTATGGCCGTCCGAAGAATCGATATCCACAGGGTGCAACATCTGCGGTGCAAGGTGCAACATTCGTCCAAAAAGACGAAACAGCGCCGTGCGACTTTTAGAAATGGGTGCGGGGATTTGAAATGGACCAGTACCATGGTGCACCACTCTCCAGGGATGGTAAATCGAAGACCAGCCATGGTGTTCCCTTTTTAACGTAAAAATTCACGTGACGGAAAAACGAAGGCCAAAAAACTTCAGAGACCCGATTGAGGTTCGGATAGCCTTTTTGGGTATGAAACTATCCATTGACGGCTTACAGCGGTCAAAGCCATAGAACTCACTGAGAGCTTCGTTTTGACTGGTTATGGCTCCCGTAACTCTAAACGAGGAAACCGTTATGGCCGTCCGAAGAATCGATATCCACAGGGTGTAACATCTGCGGTGGAAGGTGCAACATTCGACCAAAAAGACGAAACAACGCCGTGCGACTTCTAGAAATAGGTGCAGGGATTTGAAATGGACCAGTACGTGGTGCACCACTCTCCAGGGATGGTAAATCGAAGGCCAGCCACGGTGTTCCCTATTTAACGTAAAAATTCACGTGACGGAAAAACGAAGGCCAAAAAACTTCAAACACCCGATTGAGGTTCGGATAGCCTTTTTTTGGGCATGAAACTATCCATTGACGGCTTACAGCTGTCAAAGCCGTAGAAATCACTGAGAGCTTCGTTTTGACTGGTTATGGCTCCCGTAACTCTAAACGAGGCAACAGTTATGGCCGTCCGAAGAATCGATATCCACAGGGTGCAACATCTGCGGTGAAAGGTGCAACATTCGTCCAAAAAGACGAAACAGCGCCGTGCGACTTTTAGAAATGGGTGCGGGGATTTGAAATGGACCAGTACCACGGTGCACCACTCTCCAGGGATGGTAAATCGAAGACCAGCCACGGTGTTCCCTTTTTAACGTAAAAATTCACGTGACGGAAAAACGAAGGCCAAAATACTTCAGAGTCCCGATTGAGGTTCGGATAGCATTTTTGGGTATGAAACTATCCATTGACGGCTTACAGCGGTCAAAGCCATAGAACTCACTGAGAGCTTCGTTTTGACTGGTTATGGCTCCCGTAACTCTAAACGAGGAAACCGTTATGGCCGTCCGAAGAATCGATATCCACAGGGTGCAACATCTGCGGTGCAAGGTGCAACATTCGACCAAAAAGACGAAACAACGCCGTGTGACTTTTAGAAATAGGTGCAGGGATTTGAAATGGACCAGTACCGTGGTGCACCACTCTCCAGGGATGGTAAATCGAAGGCCAGCCACGGTGTTCCCTATTTAACGTAAAAATTCACGTGACGGAAAAACGAAGGCCAAAAAACTTCAGACACCCGATTGAGGTTCGGATAGCCTTTTTTTGGGTATGAAACTATCCATTGACGGCTTACAGCTGTCAAAGCCGTAGAACTCATTGAGAGCTTCGTTTTGACTGGTTATGGCTCCCGTAACTCTAAACGAGGCAACAGTTATGGCCGTCCGAAGAATCGATATCCACAGGGTGCAACATCTACGGTGAAAGGTGCAACATTCGTCCAAAAAGACGAAACAGCGCCGTGCGACTTTTAGAAATGGGTGTGGGGATTTGAAATGGACCAGTACCACGGTGCACCACTCTCCAGGGATGGTAAATCGAAGACCAGCCACGGTGTTCCCTTTTTAACGTAAAAATTCACGTGACGGAAAAACGAAGGCCAAAATACTTCAGAGTCCCGATTGAGGTTCGGATAGCCTTTTTGGGTATGAAACTATCCATTGACGGCTTACAGCCGTCAAAGCCGTAGAACTCACTGAGAGCTTCGTTTTGACTGGTTATGGCTCCCGTAACTCTAAACGAGGAAACCGTTATGGCCGTCCGAAGAATCGATATCCACAGGGTGCAACATCTGCGGTGCAAGGTGCAACATTCGACCAAAAAGACGAAACAACGCCGTGTGACTTTTAGAAATAGGTGCAGGGATTTGAAATGGATCAGTACCATGGTGCACCACTCTCCAGGGATGGTAAATCGAAGGCCAGCCACGGTGTTCCCTATTTAACGTAAAAATTCACGTGACGGAAAAACGAAGGCCAAAAAACTTCAGACACCCGATTGAGGTTCGATATCCTTTTTTTGGGTATGAAACTATCCATTGACGGCTTACATCTATCAAAGCCGTAGAACTCACTGAGAGCTTCATTTTGACTGGTTATGGCTCCCGTAACTCTTAACGAGGCAACAGTTATGGCCGTCCGAAGAATCGATATCCACAGGGTGCAACATCTGCGGTGCAAGGTGCAACATTCGTCCAAAAAGACGAAACAGCACCGTGCAACTTTTAGAAATGGGTGCAGGGATTTGAAAAGGACCAGTACCATAGTGCACCACTCTCCAGGGATGGTAAATCGAAGACCAACCACGGTGTTCCATTTTTAATGTAAAAATTCACTTGACGGAAAAACGAAGGCCAAAAAACTTCAGAGACCCGATTGAGGTTTGAATAGCCTTTTGTTGGGTATGAAACTATCCATTGACAGCTTACAGCCGTCAAAGCCATAGAACTCACTGAGAGCTTTGTTTTGACTGGTTATGGCTCCCATAACTCTAAACGAGGCAACAGTTATGGTCGTCCGAAGAATCGATATCCACAAGGTGCAACATCTACGGTGCAAGGTGCAACATTCGACCAAAAAGACGAAACAACGCCGTGCGACTTTTAGAAATAGGTGCAGGGATTTGAAATGGACCAGTACCGTGGTGCACCACTCTCCAAGGATGGTAAATCGAAGGCCAGCCACGGTGTTCCCTATTTAACTTAAAAATTCACGTGACGGAAAAACGAAGGCCAAAAAACTTCAGACACCCGATTGAGGTTCGGATAGCCTTTTTTTGGGTATGAAACTATCCATTGACGGCTTACAGCTGTCAAAGCCGTAGAACTCACTGAGAGCTTCATTTTGACTGGTTATGGCTCCCGTAACTCTAAACGAGGCAACAGTTATGGCCGTCCGAAGAATCGATATCCACGGGGTGCAACATCTGCGGTGCAAGGTGCAACATTCGTCCAAAAAGACGAAACAGCGCCGTGCAACTTTTAGAAATGGGTGCAGGGATTTGAAAAGGACCAGTACCATAGTGCACCACTCTCCAGGGATGGTAAATCGAAGACCAGCTGTTTGTACCAAAAATGGGCACAACACTCTTCGGGAGTTGTTTGAAGAGATAAAATGAAGATTATAAATGTAAAACAGAGATTATCTAACAAAAACTCCAACAAACAGGAATGTAAAGTGCACAGACAAGCAGTTTAGAGTGGTTCGGCGTATAGCCTACGTCCACTATGAAGTTTTGATGATTTTATTGATTCTCTTTCAATGATTACAAGCGTTTACAGCAATGAACAGCGGATTACAGTTTAGAATTCGAAATTGACAGCAAAAGTAGGATGCAAATCTCAATCCGGCAGAGTCTGGACGCTTCAGAGAAAAAAGATCCTTTTTTCCGTTGATTCTGGGGCTCTATTTATAGGCGTAGGAGGCTTGGGTATGAAACTATCCATGACGGCTTACAGCCGTCAAAGCCGTAGAACTCTCTGAGAGCTTTGTTTTGACTGGTTATGGCTCCCATAACTCTAAACGAGGCAACAGTTATGGTCGTCCGAAGAATCGATATCCACAGGGTGCAACATCTGCGGTGCAAGGTGCAACATTCGACCAAAAAGAGGAAACAACGCCGTGCGTCTTTTAGATATAGGTGCAGGGATTTGAAATGGACCAGTACCGTGGTGCACCACTCTCCAGGGATGGTAAATCGAAGGACAACCACGGTGTTCCCTATTTAACGTAAAAATTCACATGACGGAAAAACGAAGGCCAAAAAACTTCAGACACCCGATTGAGGTTCGGATAGCCTTTTTTTGGGTATGAAACTATCCATTGACGGCTTACAGCTGTCAAAGCCGTAGAACTCACTGAGAGCTTCGTTTTGACTGGTTATGGCTCCCGTAACTCTAAACGAGGCAACAGTTATGGCCGTCCGAAGAATCGATATCCACAGGGTGCAACATCTGCGGTGAAAGGTGCAACATTCGTCCAAAAAGACGAAACAACGCCGTGCAACTTTTAGAAATGGGTGCAGGGATTTGAAAAGGATCAGTACCATAGTGCACCACTCTCCAGGGATGGTAAATCGAAGACCAGCCACGGTGTTCCATTTTTACCGTAAAAATTCACTTGACGGAAAAACGAAGGCCAAAAAACTTCAGAGACCCGATTGAGGTTTGAATAGCCTTTTGTTGGGTATGAAACTATCCATTGACGGCTTACAGCCGTCAAAACCGTAGAACTCACTGAGAGCTATGTTTTGACTGGTTATGGCTCCCATAACTCTAAACGAGGCAACAGTTATGGTCGTCCGAAGAATCGATATCCACAGGGTGCAACATCTGCGGTGCAAGGTGCAACATTCGACCAAAAAGACGAAACAACGCCGTGCGTCTTTTAGAAATAGGTGCAGGGATTTGAAATGGACCAGTACCGTGGCGCACCACTCTCCAGGGATGGTAAATCGAAGGCCAGCCACGGTGTTCCCTATTTAACGTAAAAATTCACGTGACGGAAAAACGAAGGCCAAAAAACTTCAGACACCCGATTGAGGTTCGGATAGCCTTTTTTTGGGTATGAAACTATCCATTGACGGCTTACAGCTGTCAAAGCCGTAGAACTCACTGAGAGCTTCGTTTTGACTAGTTATGGCTCCCGTAACTCTAAACGAGGCAACAGTTATGGCCGTCCGAAGAATCGATATCCACAGGGTGCAACATCTGCGGTGAAAGGTGCAACATTCGTCCAAAAAGACGAAACAGCGCCGTGCGACTTTTAGAAATGGGTGCGGGGATTTGAAATGGACCAGTACCACGGTGCACCACTCTCCAGGGATGGTAAATCGAAGACCAGCCACGGTGTTCCCTTTTTAACGTAAAAATTCACGTGACGGAAAAACGAAGGCCAAAATACTTCAGAGTCCCGATTGAGGTTCGGATAGCATTTTTGGGTATGAAACTATCCATTGACGGCTTACAGCGGTCAAAGCCATAGAAATCACTGAGAGCTTCGTTTTGACTGGTTATGGCTCCCGTAACTCTAAACGAGGAAACCGTTATGGCCGTCCGAAGAATCGATATTCACAGGGTGCAACATCTGCGGTGCAAGGTGCAACATTCGACCAAAAAGACGAAACAACGCCGTGTGACTTTTAGAAATAGGTGCAGGGATTTGAAATGGACCAGTACCGTGGTGCACCACTCTCCAGGGATGGTAAATCGAAGGCCAGCCACGGTGTTCCCTATTTAACGTAAAAATTCACGTGACGGAAAAACGAAGGCCAAAAAACTTCAGACACCCGATTGAGGTTCGGATAGCCTTTTTTTGGGTATGAAACTATCCATTGATGGCTTACAGCTGTCAAAGCCGTAGAACTCATTGAGAGCTTCGTTTTGACTAGTTATGGCTCCCGTAACTCTAAACGAGGCAACAGTTATGGCCGTCCGAAGAATCGATATCCACAGGGTGCAACATCTGCGGTGAAAGGTGCAACATTCGTCCAAAAAGACGAAACAGCGTCGTGCGACTTTTAGAAATGGGTGCGGTGATTTGAAATGGACCAGTACCACGGTGCACCACTCTCCAGGGATGGTAAATCGAAGACCAGCCACGGTGTTCCCTTTTTAACGTAAAAATTCACGTGACGGAAAAACGAAGGCCAAAATACTTCAGAGTCCCGATTGAGGTTCGGATAGCCTTTTTGGGTATGAAACTATCCATTGACGGCTTACAGCCGTCAAAGCCGTAGAACTCACTGAGAGCTTCATTTTGACTGGTTATGGCTCCCGTAACTCTAAACGAGGAAACCGTTATGGCCGTCCGAAGAATCGATATCCACAGGGTGCAACATCTGCGGTGCAAGGTGCAACATTCGACCAAAAAGACGAAACAACGCCGTGTGACTTTTAGAAATAGGTGCAGGGATTTGAAATGGACCAGTACCATGGTGCACCACTCTCCAGGGATGGTAAATCGAAGGCCAGCCACGGTGTTCCCTATTTAACGTAAAAATTCACGTGACGGAAAAACGAAGGCCAAAAAACTTCAGACACCCGATTGAGGTTCGGATAGCCTTTTTTTGGGTATGAAACTATCCATTGACGGCTTACATCTGTCAAAGCCGTAGAACTCACTGAGAGCTTCATTTTGACTGGTTATGGCTCCCGTAACTCTTAACGAGGCAACAGTTATGGCCGTCCGAAGAATCGATATCCACAGTGTGCAACATCTGCGGTGCAAGGTGCAACATTCGTCCAAAAAGACGAAACAGCACCGTGCAACTTTTAGAAATGGGTGCAGGGATTTGAAAAGGACCAGTACCATAGTGCACCACTCTCCAGGGATGGTAAATCGAAGACCTGCCACGGTGTTCCATTTTTAACGTAAAAATTCACTTGACGGAAAAACGAAGGCCAAAAAACTTCAGAGACCCGATTGAGGTTTGAATAGCCTTTTGTTGGGTATGAAACTATCCATTGACAGCTTACAGCCGTCAAAGCCGTAGAACTCACTGAGAGCTTTGTTTTGACTGGTTATGGCTCCCATAACTCTAAACGAGGCAACTGTTATGGTCGTTCGAAGAATCGATATCCACAAGGTGCAACATCTGCGGTGCAAGGTGCAACATTCGACCAAAAAGACGAAACAACGCCGTGCGACTTTTAGATATAGGTGCAGGGATTTGAAATGGACCAGTACCGTGGTGCACCACTCTCCAAGGATGGTAAATCGAAGGCCAGCCACGGTGTTCCCTATTTAACTTAAAAATTCACGTGACGGAAAAACGAAGGCCAAAAAACTTCAGACACCCGATTGAGGTTCGGATAGCCTTTTTTTGGGTATGAAACTATCCATTGACGGCTTACAGCTGTCAAAGCCGTAGAACTCACTGAGAGCTTCATTTTGACTGGTTATGGCTCCCGTAACTCTAAACGAGGCAACAGTTATGGCCGTCCGAAGAATCGATATCCACGGGGTGCAACATCTGCGGTGCAAGGTGCAACATTCGTCCAAAAAGACGAAACAGCGCCGTGCAACTTTTAGAAATGGGTGCAGGGATTTGAAAAGGACCAGTACCATAGTGCACCACTCTCCAGGGATGGTAAATCGAAGACCAGCTGTTTGTACCAAAAATGGGCACAACACTCTTCGGGAGTTGTTTGAAGAGATAAAATGAAGATTATAAATGTAAAACAGAGATTATCTAACAAAAACTCCAACAAACAGGAATGTAAAGTGCACAGACAAGCAGTTTAGAGTGGTTCGGCGTATAGCCTACGTCCACTATGAAGTTTTGATGATTTTATTGATTCTCTTTCAATGATTACAAGCGTTTACAGCAATGAACAGCAGATTACAGTTTAGAATTCGAAATTGACAGCAAAAGTAGGATGCAAATCTCAATCCGGCAGAGTCTGGACGCTTCAGAGAAAAAAGATCCTTTTTTCCGTTGATTCTGGGGCTCTATTTATAGGCGTAGGAGGCTTGGATTTTGCTCAAACTCCGGGAGATTTGGCCTGACACGTGAGTGGGTCCACGCGCCCGGTCCCACCAAATTTCAGCTCCATCTGAGATCGATTCGAAACGACTTCGTATCGATCAGAAATTGTTCCAATCGAGCTGGAATTTGGCATGGACATCCCTCAGCATGCATGCAAGCTTCTTTGAAAATTTTGCTGGATTTGGATTTGTGGATTACGAGATATCGTCGATACGAAATGAGGTTTCTCGAATGCTGTCTGGTTCGTATCCCTGAATTCGACTCCATCTGTTCGCTTCGCTGGCTGCACGTGTTCTTGAAGTGAGGTGGCGCGCGCGCTTCGTC
This sequence comes from Allium fistulosum, assembly GCA_030737815.1. NCBI lineage: Eukaryota > Viridiplantae > Streptophyta > Magnoliopsida > Asparagales > Amaryllidaceae > Allium > Allium fistulosum. The sequence continues at coordinate 84,664,909 of CM060901.1, read as the reverse complement.
TCGATCCGGTCTTTGCGCCGCTTTGACTGCTTTGACTCCAGGCATCTCGCCTTGTTTACTTCAATGGATGACACGTCACCCTAGTTAGTTGGCCCGTTGGATGTGAACAAGTCATGGGTCGCGGGTTCGAAGCAAGGCTACCTAGATGGACACGAAGTGTAGCGCTTCGATGGATACGAAGTGTAGCGCCTCGATGGATACGAAGTGTAGCGCCTCGATGGATACGAAGTGTAGCGCCTCGATGGATACGAAGCAGAAGTTGGCTGAAGGATACGAAATGTTTCAATCGCTGATGTGTACGAGGTCCATCGATACGAGCTCGATGGATACGAAGGACATCGAGTCGAACCTGGATACCTCGATGGATTCGAAGCTGATTGGTACTGACTGATATGCGATCGATGGATGCGAAATCATCCATAGCGATGGATACGAAATCTGGGCCGGGCTGACTGATACGAATTCCATCGAGTCGAATTTGATGGATTCGAAGCATGCTTAACTTCGATCGATACGAACTGATGCTTCCTGATGGATACGAAAAGATGCTCTCCCCTTTGCCTTGCATCCATCATAACTCGAGCATATGAACTCGGATCGATCTGAAACTTGGAGCGTTGGTTTGCTTTATTTTCCCGATCATGTCTCATTGATTGGGACTTGATCCGGACTCTGTCAAAATTCAACGATATCCATGACAAACGACATTTGGAATCCAACTCCTTGGTGTCCTGGCCTTGCCAAAAGGCGGGATAACATTTGCCCCCCAAAGTACGTCTTGTGAAAACATGACGTGCTTTGAAAAGCTATAGGTCTTCTTTGAATAACTTTGAAAGCCGTACCCCTTAGCCATTCTCTTGTATCGGTCCTCTCATGAGTCGATGCTCAAAGTCGAAAAGCCTTCCTTCGTATCGATGTGGGTTGACTTGATGGATACGAAAACGATCATTCGCATCGATGGTCACAAATCACGGTGAATTCTGATTCGAATTGGTGATATCTGGTGGATACGAAATGGATGTTCGCATCGATAGATACTGATGGATACGAAAGTGACGCTCGTATTAACAGGTCTGCTCTGTTTCGAATCGATGGCTCATAATTTGGATGTTTCGAAACGATGGTGTCTGGTGAACATTTCGCCTCGATGAATGCACAGCTTGATGGATTCGAAGAGAGCGTTTGCATCGACCCATCGTATTCATGTGGCCTCCCTGTGCGCTTCGAACCGATAAAGTCTGGTGGGTTCGAAACGAGCCTTCGTTTCGATGCGCCGTCTGACTGGTTGCGACCGGTCAGATTGACTGGGAGTCGAATCGACTCGGTTCCGTCCTAGGCTTCATATAAATATCTGGGACTTCGTCATTTCTCACTTTTTTATCTTTTACTTTTACTGTTGCTCTCCATTCCCTCTTTTACTTTCGTATCGATAAACTGAGAGACAAGTGTTCGTTTTCGAGTCGAAGCAAACCTTCGTTTCTTTGTTTCAAAATCGCTGAAATCAGGTAATGAATGGATAGAGTCATGTTAGTAACGTCGAATCACGAGTCTGCGCATTCATCTTTCCTGCTTTTTCGTCCAGTCTTCACGAATTTTCAGATCTGGACGAGAGAAAACGATATTGGGGAATGACTCGGGGCCATGGAGCTGAGATCCCTTGGGGAAGAAGAAGATATGGAGGAAATCGCCCTATCTTCGTCTCGTATCGATCTGAAATTGGAATATTCGAATCGATCCAGTCAGCATACGTTCGTATCGGTAGGGAGATGAAAGCGGCAATTGTTGCGAAGCCATTGTTTTCAGATCGATGCGAAATTGGCGAATTCGATCGGTTCGAATTGATCTGCCTCCGATCGATACGACTCGTATCGATTCGAAACTGATTGATACGAAGCGCTCTCACCCCTGCCTGACCGATACGAATGTATTGAGTCGAACTTGATCGATACGAAGTACCTTCAATCCAGTGCGATCGACACGAACACATCTTTCATTCTGAGACGATCGATACGAATGTATCGATTCGAACACAGCCGGGTTGCGATGCATGATCTTCATGACTCGATACGAAATGAAACGCAACGATCGATTCCAACCTAAATTTGGACGGACTTAAAGAAACTTTTAATATCCAAATACTTGACTCCGACGAGCTTCTGCCTTGCACAGTAGAACTTTGTCACAGAACTGCATATTTGACTGACTTTCGGAGCTCGTCGATGGAACTGCCATTTAACAGAAAAGTACAACGAACTCTTTAATCTTGAATCGATCGTTATCATCTGGATGGCGCAGTCATGACGGTCAGCGATGACGGTCATGTTTGTCTGACTTCCAGAATCTCGTCGCCTGCACATTTTCTTTAACTCTGCAGAATTTGCTCAAGTCACGCACAACACTCGCACTACACAACACATTCATGCACTTTACACTGGGGAATGCACGGGCTTTTTGTCACCTAATGATGGTTTCTCGTGAGTTAGCTAGTGATGGAACCGTCAAGTTCGCAGCAGCAAGAAACTCAGAACCCTATCCTTCCCAGAATTGAGATTCCGGTCATCGAGACCGAAGCTATTGGTCCAGCTCCGGACGAGTTGCCCGATGCGTCCTTCGTTAATAGTCCACCTGATTCCGTCTCATCCAATATCTCTGAAGACATGCTGGGGAGAATATGCTTAAGGCATGGTCTATCTTTGGATGAGGTATTGTTGCCTGGACCGGATGATAGGCCACATAATCCCCCGGAGGGGTATACTGCTTTTAACCGGCATGCGTGCGCAGCCGGCACACTTCCTCCATTCAACGACTATATAAGAGAAGTGTTGGCTTATCTGGACATCGCTCCGTCTCAATTGCATCGAAACGGATATGCCTCACTCAATAGCTTGTTCATTGTATTCATGGAGTACCTCCATCGTCCTCCCCGTATGACCGACATAAGATACTTGTTTAATTTCAAGAGTCGGACTGACAGCCCATCTTATACGTTCTTGGAGTCTGTAAGGAACTGCCAAGTTGTCGTGGGGTCGTGGACTAGGCTAAGCTATTTTAAGTCGGAGTGGTTCTATGTCCGATGTCCTCTGGGGTTTGCCAGAAGATGGCTGTTCAGACGTGAGCATTGTCTTTTTTCCCAAGTAATTGACAGGGCAATTTTCGGAGTGAAATTAAACTTACGTATTCTTCTCTTTTTCTTTCAGCTATCGTCCAGCGGCCTGAGGGTGGCTACTATAAAGAGATAGTTCGGGTCCTCTAAGAGATTCCTAGCGAAGAAAGGAATATCGAACTGTTATTGACAGATCGGAATCTCAGAGTCCTTGGGCTGATCGGCCGGAGGCAAAGCATAAGACTCGATGGTGCACTAAAGACCGTCTCCAGGAAAAAGGTCAAGCGAATGAAGCCCAGGGTTGTGATAATCGAGGAGCCCGATTCCGAGAAAACTCATACTGACGAGGAACCGTTGGTCGGACCTGCTAACGCAACCCCAGAGTCCGATGCAAAGAGGAAGGGCAAAGCAGTGGCCTCGAAACAGCCTAAGTCTGGGAGGCGGAAGTCTGTGGTTTTGCACCGTCCTTCGCCAGGAGTTAAGATTACGGAGGCGTCCTTCCCGCAAGCTGGAGATCAATTCGAAGGGCCTGCTGACCCTCCACTCCCGGACATCGAGCCGGAGCAACATGACGTTGGATCGGGTGGGTCGCGACATATCGTCGATGTTAGCGAGTCTGATCCTACCAGTGCGATTAACACTTCTGGTTGGTCCGGGGGGTTACCCATTCACACACTCTTCACGGCACAACACATTTTTCTAACCGTAAACAACACATCGCAAACGGTTACTGATTCTTCGTGGTTTTCTTTTCAGGTACGATGTCTGGGCAAGGTTCTGTGCTTGGTAGCTTGCGCAATAAGCGCCGTTATCGCGAGCCACGCAGGAGAGAGGGGGAGAGGGATTACGACTCAGGACATTCAGGCCAGGAGAAGTCTGACAGAGATAGGGGATACGTTCGCCGATCCCGATCTCGCTCTCCTCCCCCCAGGACCTCTGCACCTCCTACGGCCGCGGTTACTTGTCCTCCCGAGACTTCACGGCCTAGGCCGCCTTCTCAAGCTTTGAGGTCCGATCCTCCGCGCAGGACTGAAATAGCCACCTCTTCGGCTACTGTACCGGTCCCGACTGAGGCGTCTAGCGAAGGAGCGCTTAAATTGGCACAGATGAGGAAGGAATTTCCTGACATCTGTTTTGACGGGTATGTCTTCCCTCCACACCTGAAGAGAATCCCGCCAACCGCGGAAACCACTATCCATGATTATGTTGCGGACATCTTTTTCCAGTATAGGGAGTGGGGACGGGCCGCGAGGAAGGCGTCTAAAGTGGCATTCGAGCGGGGCGTCACCATCGAGAAGCTCGAGAAGGAGCTGGGTCGCAACGACCAAATCATAAAAGCGCTCAACTCGGAGGCTGAGTCTTCCCGTAAGTCTGAAATGGAGGTTTTAAAGAAAGTTGATGAAGTGAACACTGTCATGGCCAGGATGAAGCAAGAGCACTATACTGCCATCGAGGACATGGGTCACAGGAACACTTCCATTACCGCCGAGAGGGATGCCGCTCTCAAGGAGCTTAATGAGCTGAAATCAAAGTTTTCAGAGATGGCGAAGGAAAAAGACGCAGCTAATGTCTCTGCGCAGGAGGCCTGTGATCAGGCGGTGACGCTTCGTAAGGAGAAGGAAGTGGCTATACAACAAGCCCGTGAGGCTGAGGCTGGGGTTGATGAGAAAGTACGGCAGGCGGAGGCCAGGATCGAGGCCGAGGTGGAAGAGCTACTCGTCACTTATAACGCAAATGTGCTAAGGCACCGAGACTTGACATGGCTTGACGATTACCCCACACATCTCTACAACGCCTGGAACCTACTGGTTGATGAGGAGAGATCTGGGCACCCTGATGAATCCCTTGATGAGTTCGAGCTGGAGAACCGCATCCTTAATGATGACGAAAAGAAGGTTCTCCATGACTCCATCATTTCCCACGACAAGGTGAGGCTTGGTGCCCAGATCCAGGAAGTCGGAGAGAGCTCTGGTGCAGAACACCATGTCACGAGTTCTGAGATAGTCGTGTCATCTCAGTCTGAGCCAACTCCGATGATCTACCCCCAGTCTATCCCGGCGTATGACCCAGATCAACCGCATTTATCTCCTATTAAGGAACATCCTTCTGAAGTAGTTCAGACGACCTCGAGCCAAGCCGAGGAAGGTACTTTGAACTAACTTCTTAGTATATTTGGATTGAAGAACCCGTGTTGAAATGTTGCTAATGACATGTCTTTTCCTTTGATCAGTGATAGGAGTTGCACCAGCCGCGCCTCTTACCACCCAAGAATCAGGTCAAGCGCCAGGAGCCATCATCTCTGAGGCGACCTCCGTCGCTGCAATGGCACCAGTTGGAGTGACGCAGGGGAGCTCACTTCCTTTCGACGAGCAGATGATAAACGAGCTCCTTGGCCGTCAAAGTGATCCTTTTGCGGACTTGCCATTCGGCTTGGGTGGATTCACGGCTACCTCTGATACCTCGTCTCAGACCACTACGGCCCCTAGCGAGGCCAGGGCACGACGGGAAGCGGCGATGTTGGCCGAGATTAATGCCGAGATGGCGGCTGCGGCGCACGGCGGTGAAGTAGATGGCGGAGCAACAGCACAGTGCCCTACTCCTCTTATGACTGTGTCTCCTGGGGGCACACTTACTGATACTAATGTGCCAGCCCCTCCTCCGGCTGCGGAGTCTGTTCCTCCCTCTCCTCCCGCGGGAAGCATCCCTATAGAGTCCAGCTCAGATGAGGACGTTGACATTATGCCTTCACCCGAAGGGAGCTTGCCTAAGGAGAAAGGCTCCAAGCGAAAGGGTACTGGTGGCTCCAGTAGCTCCTCGAGGAAGAAGAAGCCGAGGAAGCAGAAGGATTAGATATTCTTTTCATAGGCAGTTAGGGACTTTTGTTATTTTTTCTGCTTTTCCCTTTTGTAGGCCGTGTTTAGATGCGGGTTCGGCCCCTGCTAGTAGGAACATTTTGGAAAGAACTCATGTATGAACCATTGTTTTTGAGTTAGTTGGAATAAAATTTTGTTTTCTAGCTTCAGCTTGCGTTCCTTTCTATGCTTGAATATTGCAGTGTTCGGACTTTGGTCCAGTGTACTTGCATTATCTGATTGCTTCAAGAATAGCTCATTTTACTTGTTAAGTATGGAAATTTCAGACTCGAGTTGTGATAGGGGATCGTATCAGAGCTGAGCATCGCATAGTTTCGGGTAATGACTAACATTCGCCTCTGCCCCCAGTTCCGGGGTCAAGTTGTGATGATCAGCTTGTGATGACACCAAGCGAGGACTGAGTGGTCGAACTACGCTCGTTCTCTTATGAATCGTTCCATCCACACTCCGGGGATATGCGTCATCTCATAAGCGGTTGTTCACACTCTGGGAACATGGAGTTGATTGTTTATACTCCGCTTCGCACTCTGGGAATGCGGAGTTGAATGTTTATACTCCACCTCGCACTCTGGGAAGACGGAGTCGAATGTTTATACTCCGCTTCGCACTCTGGGAACGCGGAGTTGAATGTTTATACTCCGCTTCGCACTCTGGGAATGCGGAGTTGAATGTTTATACTCCACTTCGCACTCTGGGAATATGGAGTTTAATGTTTATACTCCACTTCGCACTCTGGGAATGCGGAGTTAAATGTTTATTCTCCGCTTCGCACTCTGGGAATGCGGAGTTTAATGTTTATACTCCACTTCGCACTCTGGGAATATGGAGTTTAATGTTTATACTCCACTTCGCACTCTGGGAATGCGGAGTTAAATGTTTATTCTCCGCTTCGCACTCTGGGAATGCGGAGTTGAATGTTTATACTCCACTTCACACTCTGGGAATGCGGAGTTTAATGTTTATACTCCGCTTCGCACTCTGGGAATACGGAGTTGAATGTTTATACTCCACTTCGCACTCTGGGAATATGGAGTTTAATGTTTATACTCCGCTTCGCACTCTGGGAATACGGAGTTGAATGTTTATACTCCACTTCGCACTCTGGGAATATGGAGTTTAATGTTTATACTCCGCTTCGCACTCTGGGAATACGGAGTTGAATGTTTATACTCCACTTCGCACTTTGGGAATATGGAGTTTTAATGTTTATACTCCACTTCGCACTCTGGGAATATGGAGTTTAATGTAGGATTGTCGTGTGTCAACCCTATTAATATCGGTGTCATGGCCTGTCCCCGAGCTCGGGTTTCACCTAGTGAGTGGCCGGTCGTATCACAGCCACTCTCCATTTGAATAAGTCCCATTGCATGATGGGATTTAGCTCTTCGTGCATCGTGATGTTGTATATCGTACATAATGAATCACGGCTCTGGCTCGAAGAAGTGGCATTTTATTGATGAAATAAGAAAATGCGGCAAAGTCAGTTGCCTTATTACAAAATTCAAATTTCGAAATGCAGAAACAAATTGCTAAATAGAATGAAATAAATAAAGCCTGTCATATGTAGTAGCGGCGGAGACTTTCGCTGTTCCAAGCCCTCGGTAAATCGAGACCGTCAACGGTCGACAGCTTGAATGTACCATCTCCGAGCTTTCGTGTAATTACATACGGCCCTCCCCAGTTCGGTTTCATGTGTGAAGGAACTGGGTAGATTCTCTTGAGCACGAGGTCGCCGAGTTCAAAGGTTCGAGGTCGAACTCTGGTGTTGTACAATCGGGCGACCCGGCTTCGATGTGCGGCTGCCCTCAAATCAGCCTCTTCCCGTTTTTCATCCAATAGATCTAAAGACTCGGCTAGGAGTATAGCGTTTGTTTTTGGATCATAATAAGTCACGCGATGAGAGAGCACTTCTGTCTCGACCGGAATAACGGCCTCTGAGCCATAAGATAGGGAAAACGGAGTATGTCCGGTCGCGGTTTTATGGGTCGTTCGATAGGCCCATAACGCCATAGGAAGTTCATCGACCCACTTGCCCCCAGCCTTCTCTAATCGTTTCTTCAGGATCGATTTTATAACTTTGTTGACAGCTTCAACCTGCCCATTCGCTTGGGGGTGTGCGACAGCCGAGAACTTTTTGCGGATATGAAACCGTTGACAGAAATTCTTGAATTCCGCACTCTCGAACTGGGCTCCGTTATCAGTGATGATAGTATGCGGGAGTCCAAATCGACAGATGATGTTGCGAACCACGAAATTTATCACTTTCTTTGTCGTAATGGTTGCTAGGGCTTCGGCCTCAGCCCACTTTGTGAAGTAATCAACGGCGACGATGGCGTATTTCGCTCCGCCTTTTGCTAAAGGTAAAGCGCCGATGATGTCAATGCCCCACATTGCGAATGGCCAGGGACTGACCATTTGGGTTATTTCAGTTGGCGGAGCTCTCGGAATCCGGGCATGTATTTGGCATTTATCGCACTTCCGGGCATAGTTTGCCGCATCTCGGTTCACTGTCGGCCAGTAGTACCCATATCGGAGTATCTTTTTAGCGAGAGCTTGCCCGCCGGTATGATCGCCGCACTCTCCTTCGTGCACGTCATGTAGCACTCGTTTGATTTCCTCGTGGGCGATACATCTGAGGAGAGGAACGGAATAACCTCTCCTGTACATGACTCCGTTTTGGATGACGAACCGCGAGGCTTTTCGCTGAATTTGTCTCTTCTCATTTCTAGGTTCAGGTAGCACCCCATTCTCAATGTAATTCCGATACGGAGTCATCCAAGATTCTCTACTGGGAGCGGTTTCAAATACAGAGTTCATTTCTATCCGATCGATGCTCGGAGTGGCCAAAGTTTCAACGGGGACAAGTCCCATTTGTTGCGCTTCACCTGTGCTGGCTAACTTCGCCAGTGAATCGGCTTTCTGATTGCGCTCCCGAGGCACATAATAGATGGCATAATAATCAAACTGGTTTAGGATTTCCTGAACTCGTGCCAAGTAAGCGGCCAGTCTTCGGTCTCTTGCCTAGTATTCTCCTCGCACCTGGCATACCACTAACTGCGAATCGCAATAAATTTCTACAGCGATAATTCTCAAATCTCTGGCAAGTCTTAGGCCGGTTAGGAGGGCTTCATATTCGGCTTCATTATTAGTTGCACGAAAGTCGAATTTAAGAGCATAACATATGGATCGGCCCTCGGGAGTCTCAAGTACAACCCCAGCGCCCGAACACCGGTCATTTGACGCACCATCAGTATACAGCTTCCAGATGTATTCGGGAGATTCACTGGTTTCGGGTAAGTCTTCTGGAACGGTGAATTCGGCTATGAAATCAGCCAGGACTTGTCCTTGAATGGCCCTCCGCGGAGCGTATGCGATGTCAAATTGACTTAGCTCAATGTTCCACTTGAGTAACCTACCGGACGTCTCAGGCCGCGTAAGGACCTGTCGTAACGGCTGGTCGGTGTACACAGTAAGCGGATGAGCTTGGAAGTAAGGACGGAGCTTCCTTGAGGCAATGACCAAACAATAAGCCAGTTTCTCCAGCCTCGGATAATTTCTTTCAGCTCCTGTTAGTCGCTTACTGACATAGTAGACCGGGTTTTGCACTTTGTCTTCTTCCCGGACTAGAGCAGCACTGATCGCATGTTCTGATACCGCCAGGTAGAGATATAGTTGCTCGTGGTCAACCGGTTTTGACAAGATCGGAGGTGTGGAGAGATGTTGAACTAATGATCGGAACGCGCCTTCACACTCCGTGGTCCATTCAAAGTTTCGTTTTCCCTTCCGGATCAAGTCGAAGAAAGGAATGCATTTATCGGTGGACTTTGAAATGAATCTGCTCAATGCTGCGACCTTCCCGTTAAGACTCTGGACTTGTTTTATAGTTCTAGGGGTTTGCAAATTTCTAATAGCCCAGATCTTCTCAGGATTCGCCTCTATTCCTCGAGCGTTGACAATGAACCCAAGGAATTTTCCGGATGCAACGCCAAAGTGACATTTGAGTGGGTTGAGCTTCATTCCGTACTCCCGGAGGATGCTTAACATTGAATTCAAATCTCTGACGTGATCGGTGGAGAATCGGGACTTCACCAGCATGTCATCCACGTATACCTCCATGGTCTTCCCAATCTGATCAGCGAACATTCGGTTGACTAGGCGTTGGTATGTTGCTCCAGCGTTCTTTAGACCAAACGGTATGACTTTGTAACAATAGAGTCCCAGGTCGGTCACGAAGCTGGTATGTTCCTGATCAGGTAAATGCATGGGTATCTGATTGTAGCCGGAGTAAGCGTCCATAAAGGATAGTAGTTCGTGCCCGGCCGTCGAATCTACGAGTTGATCGATTCGTGGAAGTGGGAAGCTATCTTTCGGACAGGCCTTGTTTAGGTCAGAGTAATCAACACAGGTTCTCCACTTCCCGTTTGGTTTCCAAACTAGTACGGGGTTGGACACCCATTCTGGATACAAGGCGTCTCGAATGAACCCATTCGATTGTAGTTTGTCAACTTCCTCCTTAAGGGCGGCAGATCTCTCTGGATCCATACCGCGCCTTTTCTGTTTCACTGGGACATGTCGCGGATCTATATTCAGGGAGTGACTTGCAATGCTCGGCGAGATCCCGCACATGTCAGAGTGTGTCCAGGCGAAGACGTCGAGATTCGCCCGAAGAAATTCGACCAACTCCTGCTGTGTCTGCTTGTTTAGTTGGGACCCAACTTTCAGCATCTTTGAATCATCATCCTCACTGATTGGGACGTCCACAGTCAGTTCGGCTGGAGAGGCTTGACTCTCCGTTGATTCGTCTTTATCCTCGTTGTCCCTGGGGTCCAGGTCTTTCAGGAATTGGTCGTGGTGCCCGGGCCGAGGCCCAGGCATCAATTGTCAATTGTCGATAGAACGGACGCAGAGAGATTCCTCTACGCCCTTACCCTTCTCTTTACGTTGCGCCCCGCGCAGCTCAGCAACATAACAGGCCCTTCCCGAGGCCTGATCTCCTTGAACAACTCCAATCCCATGATCAGTGGGAAATTTCAGAGTCAGACACCATGGGGCGATCGCCGCCCTGAACTCGGCTAAAGCTGGTCGACCCAGAAATGCGTTGTATGGCGAATCTATTTCTAGCACAACAAATTGTAAAACGAAGCTCTTAGTGAGTTCTACGGCTTTGACCGCTGTAAGCCGTCAATGGATAGTTTCATACCCAAAAAAGGCTATCCGAACTTCAATCGGGTGTCTGAAGTTTTTTGGCCTTCGTTTTTCCGTCACGTGAATTTTTACGTTAAATAGGGAACACCGTAGCTGGCCTTCGATTTACCATCCCAGGAGAGTGGTGCACCACGGTACTGGTCCATTTCAAATCCCTGCACCTATTTCTAAAAGTCGCACGGCGTTGTTTCGTCTTTTTGGTCGAATGTTGCACCTTGCACCGCAGATGTTGCACCCTGTGGATATCGATTCTTCGGACGACCATAACTATTGCCTTTTTGGGTATGAAACTATCCATTGACGGCTTACAGCTGTCAAAGCCGTAGAACTCACTGAGAGCTTCATTTTGACTGGTTATGGCTCCCGTAACTCTAAATGAGTAAACCGTTATGGCCGTCCGAAGAATTGATATCCACAGGGTGCAACATCTGCGGTGCAAGGTGCAACATTCGTCCAAAAAGACAAAACAGCGCCGTGCAACTTTTAGAAATGGGTGCAGGGATTTGAAAAGGACCAGTACCATAGTGCACCACTCTCTAGGGATGGTAAATCGAAGACCAGCCACGGTGTTCCATTTTTAACGTAAAAATTCACTTGACGGAAAAACGAAGGCCAAAAAACTTCAGAGACCCGATTGAGGTTTGAATAGCCTTTTGTTGGGTATGAAACTATCCATTGACGGCTTACAGCCGTCAAAGCCGTAGAACTCGCTGAGAGCTTTGTTTTGACTGGTTATGGCTCCCATAGCTCTAAACGAGGCAACAGTTATGGTCGTCCGAAGAATCGATATCCACAGGGTGCAACATTCGACCAAAAAGACGAAACAACGCCGTGCGACTTTTAGAAATAGGTGCAGGGATTTGAAATGGACCAGTACCGTGGTGCACCACTCTCCAAGGATGGTAAATCGAAGGCCAGCCGCGGTGTTCCCTATTTAACGTAAAAATTCACGTGACGGAAAAACGAAGGCCAAAAAACTTCAAACACCCGATTGAGGTTCGGATAGCCTTTTTTTGGGTATGAAACTATCCATTGACGGCTTACAGCCATCAAAGCCGTAGAACTCATTGAGAGCTTCATTTTGACTGGTTATGGCTCCCGTAACTCTAAACGAGGCAACAGTTATGGCCGTCCGAAGAATCGATATCCACAGGGTGCAACATCTGCGGTGCAAGGTGCAACATTCGTCCAAAAAGACGAAACAGTGCCGTGCGACTTGTAGAAATGGGTGCGGGGATTTGAAATGGACCAGTACCATGGTGCACCACACTCCAGGGATGGTAAATCGAAGACCAGCCACGGTGTTCCATTTTTAACGTAAAAATTCACGTGACGGAAAAACGAAGGCCAAAATACTTCAGAGTCCCTATTGAGGTTCGGATAGCCTTTTTGGGTATGAAACTATCCATTGACGGCTTACAGTGGTCAAAGCCATAGAACTCACTGAGAGCTTCGTTTTGACTGGTTATGGCTCCCGTAACTCTAAACGAGGAAACCATTATGGCCGTCCGAAGAATCGGTATCCACAGGGTGCAACATCTGCGGTGCAAGGTGCAACATTCGACCAAAAAGACGAAACAACGCCGTGCGACTTTTAGAAATAGATGCAGGGATTTGAAATGGACCAGTACCGTGGTGCACCACTCTCCAGGGATGGTAAATCGAAGGCCAGCCACGGTGTTCCCTATTTAACGTAAAAATTCACGTGACGGAAAAACGAAGGCCAAAAAACTTCAGACACCCGATTGAGGTTCGGATAGCCTTTTTTTGGGTATGAAACTATCCATTGACGGCTTACAGCTGTCAAAGCCGTAGAACTCACTGAGAGCTTCATTTTGACTGGTTATGGCTCCCATAACTCTAAACGAGGCAACAGTTATGGCCGTCTGAAGAATCGATATCCACAGGGTGCAACATCTGCGGTGCAAGGTGCAACATTCGTCCAAAAAGACGAAACAGCGCCGTGCGACTTTTAGAAATAGGTGCAGGGATTTGAAATGGACCAGTACCGTGGTGTACCACTCTCCAGAGATGGTAAATCGAAGGCCAGCCACGGTGTTCCCTATTTAACGTAAAAATTCACGTGACGGAAAAACGAAGGCCAAAAAACTTCAGACACCCGATTGTGGGCGGATAGCCTTTTTTTGGGTATGAAACTATCCATTGACGGCTTACAGCTGTCAAAGCCGTAGAACTCACTGAGAGCTTCATTTTGACTGGTTATGGCTCCCGTAACTCTAAACGAGGTAACAGTTATGGCCGTCCGAAGAATCGATATCGACAGGGTGCAACATCTGCGGTGCAAGGTGCAACATTCGTCCAAAAAGACGAAACAGTGCCGTGCGACTTATAGAAATGGGTGCGGGGATTTGAAATGGACCAGTACCATGGTGCACCACACTCCAGGGATGGTAAATCGAAGACCAGCCACGGTGTTCCATTTTTAACATAAAAATTCACGTGACGGAAAAACGAAGGCCAAAATACTTCAGAGTCCCTATTGAGGTTCGGATAGCCTTTTTGGGTATGAAACTATCCATTGACGGCTTACAGCGGTCAAAGCCATAGAACTCACTGAGAGCTTCGTTTTGACTGGTTATGGCTCCCGTAACTCTAAACGAGGAAACCATTATGGCCGTCCGAAGAATCGATATCCACAGGGTGCAACATCTGCGGTGCAAGGTGCAACATTCGACCAAAAAGACGAAACAACGCCGTGCGACTTTTAGAAATGGGTGCTGGGATTTGAAATGGACCAGTACCATGGTGCACCACTCTCCAGGGATGGTAAATCGAAGACCATCCATGGTGTTCCCTTTTTGACGTAAAAATTCACGTGACGGAAAAACGAAGGCCAAAAATCTTCAGAGACCCGATAGAGGTTCAGATAGCCTTTTTTGGGTATGAAACTATCCATTGACGGCTTACAGCTATCAAAGCCGTAGAACTCAATGAGAGCTTCGTTTTGACTGGTTATGGCTCCCGTAACTCTAAACGAGGCAACAGTTATGGCCGTCCGAAGAATCGATATCCACAGGGTGCAACATCTGCGGTGCAAGGTGCAACATTCGTCCAAAAAGACGAAACAGCGCCGTGCGACTTTTAGAAATGGGTGCAGGGATTAAAAATGGACCAGTACCATGGTGCACCACTCTCCAGGGATGGTAAATCAAAGACCAGCCACGGTGTTCCCTTTTTAACGTAAAAATTCACGTGACGGAAAAACGAAGGCCAAAAAACTTCGTAGACCCGATTGAGGTTCGGATAGCCTTTTTTTGGGTATGAAACTATCCATTGACGGCTTACAGTGGTCAAAGCCGTAGAACTCACTGGGAGCTTTGTTTTGACTGGCTATGGCTCCCGGAACTCTAAACGAGGCAACAGTTATGGCCGTCCGAAGAATCGATATCCACAGGGTGCAACATATGCGGTGCAAGGTGCAACATTCGTCCAAAAAGACGAAACAACGCCGTGCGACTTTTAGAAATGGGTACAGGGATTTGAAATGGACCAGTACCATGGTGCACCACTCTCCAGGGATGGTAAATCGAAGACCACCACGGTGTTCAATTTTAACGTAAAAATTCACGTGACGGAAAAACGAAGGCCAAAAAACTTCAGAGACCCGATTGAGGTTCGGATAGTCTTTTTTGGGTATGATACTATCCATTGACGACTTCCAGCTGTCAAAGCCGTAGAACTCACTGAGAGCTTCGTTTTGACTGGTTATGGCTCCCGTAACTCTAAACGAGGCAACAGTTATGGCCGTCCGAAGAATCGATATCCACAGGGTGCAACATCTGCGGTGCAAGGTGCAACATTCGTCCAAAAAGACGAAACAGCGCCGTGCGACTTTTGGAAATGGGTGCAGGGATTAAAAATGGACCAGTACCATGGTGCACCACTCTCCAGGGATGGTAAATCAAAGACCAGCCACGGTGTTCCCTTTTTAACGTAAAAATTCACGTGACGGAAAAATGAAGGCCAAAAAACTTCATAGACCCGATTGAGGTTCGGATAGCCTTTTTTTGGGTATGAAACTATCCATTGACGGCTTACAGTGGTCAAAGCCGTAGAACTCACTGGGAGCTTTGTTTTGACTGGCTATGGCTCCCGGAACTCTAAACGAGGCAACAGTTATGGCCGTCCGAAGAATCAATATCCACAGGGTGCAACATATGCGGTGCAAGGTGCAACATTCGTCCAAAAAGACGAAACAACGCCGTGCGACTTTTAGAAATGGGTACAGGGATTTGAAATGGACCAGTACCATGGTGCACCACTCTCCTGGGATGGTAAATCGAAGACCACCACGGTGTTCCATTTTAACGTAAAAATTCACGTGACGGAAAAACGAAGGCCAAAAAACTTCAGAGACCCGATTGAGGTTCGGATAGTCTTTTTTGGGTATGAAACTATCCATTGACGACTTCCAGCTGTCAAAGCCGTAGAACTCACTGAGAGCTTCGTTTTGACTGGTTATGGCTCCCGTAACACTAAACGAGGCAACAGTTAAGGCTGTCCGAAGAATCGATATCCACAGGGTGCAACATCTGCGGTGCAAGGTGCAACATTCGTCCAAAAAGACGAAACAGCGCCGTGCGACATTTAGAAATTGGTGCAGGGATTTGAAATGGACCAGTACCGTGGTGCACCACTCTCCAGGGATGGTAAATCGAAGGCCAGCCACGGTGTTCCCTATTTAACGTAAATATTCACGTGACGGGAAAACGAAGGCCAAAAAATTTCAGACACCCGATTGAGGTTCGGATAGCCTTTTTTTGGGTATGAAACTATCCATTGACGGCTTACAGCGGTCAAAGCCGTAGAACTCACAAAGAGCTTCGTTTTGACTGGCAATGGCTCCCGTAACTCTAAACGAGGCAACAGTTATGACCGTCCGAAGAATCGATATCAACAGGGTGCAACATCTGCGGTGCAAGGTGCAACATTCGTCCAAAAAGACGAAACAGCGTCGTGCGACTTTTAGAAATAGGTGCAAGGATTTGAAATGGACCAGTACCGTGGTGCACCACTCTCCAGGGATGGTAAATCGAAGGCCAGCCACGGCGTTCCCTATTTAACGTAAAAATTCACGTGACGGAAAAACGAAGGCCAAAAAACTTCAGACACCCGATTGAGGTTCAGATAGCCTTTTTTTGGGTATGAAACTATCCATTGACGGCTTACTGCGGTCAAAGCCGTAGAACTCACTGAGAGCTTCGTTTTGACTGGTTATGGCTCCCGTAACTCTAAACGAGGCAACAGTTATGGCCGTCCGAAGAATCGATATCCACAGGGTGCAACATCTGAGGTGCAAGGTGCAACATTCGTCCAAAAAGACGAAACAGCGCCGTGCAACTTTTAGAAATGGGTGCAGGGATTTGAAAAGGACCAGTACCATAGTGCACCACTCTCCAGGGATGGTAAATCGAAGACAAGCCACGGTGTTCCAATTTTAACGTAAAAATTCACTTGACGGAAAAACGAAGGCCAAAAAACTTCAGACCCGATTGAGGTTTGAATAGCCTTTTGTTGGGTATGAAACTATCCATTGACGGCTTACAGCCGTCAAAGCCGTAGAACTCACTAAGAGCTTCGTTTTGACTGGTTATGGCTCCCATAACTCTAAACGAGGCAACAGTTATGGTCGTCCGAAGAATCGATATCCACAGGGTGCAACATCTGCGGTGCAAGGTGCAACATTCGTCCAAAAAGACGAAACAGCGCCGTGCGACTTTTAGAAATGGGTGCAGGGATTTGAAAATGACCAGTACCATAGTGCACCACTCTCCAGGGATGGTAAATTGAAGACCATCCATGGTGTTCCCTTTTTGACGTAAAAATTCACGTGATGGAAAAACGAAGGCCAAAAATCTTCAGAGACCCGATAGAGGTTCGGATAGCCTTTTTTGGGTATGAAACTATCCATTGACGGCTTCAGCCGTCAAAGCCGTAGAACTCACTGAGAGCTTCGTTTTGGCTGGTTATGGCTACCGTAACTCTAAACGAGGCAACAATTATGGCCGTCCGAAGAATCGATATCCATAGGGTGCAACATCTGCTGTGCAAGGTGCAACATTCGTTCAAAAAGACGAAACAGCGCCGTGCGACTTTTAGAAATGGGTGCAGGGATTTGAAATGGACCAGTACCAAGGTGCACCACTCTCCAGGGATGGTAAATCGAAGACCAGCCACGGTGTTCCATTTTTATCGTAAAAATTCACGTGACGGAAAAACGAAGGCCAAAAACTTCAGAGACCCGATTGAGGTTCAGATAGCCTTTTTTGGGTATGAAACTATCCATTGACGGCTTACAGCCGTCAAAGCCGTAGAACTCACTGAGGGATTTGTTTTTACTGGTTATGGCTCCCATAACTCTAAAAGAGGCAACAGTTATGGTCGTCCGAAGAATCGATATCCACAGGGTGCAACATCTGCGGTGTAAGGTGCAACATTCGACCAAAAAGACGAAACAACGCCGTGCGACTTTTAGAAATAGGTGCAGGGATTTGAAATGGACCAGTACCGTGGTGCACCACTCTCCAGGGATGGTAAATCGATGGCCAGCCGCGGTGTTCCCTATTTAACGTAAAAATTCACGTGATGGAAAAATGAAGGCCAAAAAACTTTAAACACCCGATTGAGGTTCGGATAGCCTTTTTTTGGGTATGAAACTATCCATTGACGGCTTACAGCGGTCAAAGCTGTAGAACTCACTAAGAGCTTCGTTTTGACTGGTTATGGCTCCCGTAACTCTAAACGAGGCAACAGTTATGGCCGTCCGAAGAATCGATATCCACAGGGTGCAACATCTGCGGTGCAAGGTGCAACATTCGTCCAAAAAGACGAAACAGCGCCGTGCGACTTTTAGAAATAGGTGCAGGGATTTGAAATGGACCAGTACCGGGGTGCACCACTCTCCAGGGATGGTAAATCGAAGGCCATCCACGGTGTTCCCTATTTAACGTAAAAATTCACGTGACGGAAAAACGAATACCAAAAAACTTCAGACACCCGATTGAGGTTCGGATAGCATTTTTTTGGGTATGAAACTATCCATTGACGGCTTGCAGCAGTCAAAGCCGTAGAACTCACTAAGAGCTTCGTTTTGACTGGTTATGGCTCCCGTAACTCTAAACGATGCAACAGTTATGGCCGTCCGAAGAATCGATATCCACAGGGTGCAACATCTGCGGTGCAAGGTGCAACATTCGTCCAAAAAGACGAAACAGCGCCGTGCGACATTTAGAAATAGGTGCAGGGATTTGAAATGGACCAGTACCGTGGTGCACCACTCTCCAGGGATGGTAAATCGAAGGTCAGCCACGGTGTTCCCTATTTAACGTAAAAATTCACGTGACGGAAAAACGAAGGCCAAAAAACTTCAGACACCCGATTGAGGTTCGGATAGCCTTTTTTTGGGTATGAAACTATCCATTGACGGCTTACAGCGGTCAAAGCCGTAGAACTCACTAAGAGCTTCGTTTTGACTGGTTATGGCTTCCATAACTCTAAACGAGGCAACAGTTATGGTCGTCCGAAGAATCGATATCCACAAGGTGCAACATTTGCGGTACAAGGTGCAACATTCGTCCAAAAAGACGAAACAGCGCCGTGCGACTTTTAGAAATGGATGCAGGGATTTGAAAAGGACCAGTACCATAGTGCACCACTCTCCAGGGATGGTAAATCGAAGACCAGCCACGGTGTTCCATTTTTATCGTAAAAATTCACGTGACGGAAAAACGAAGGCCAAAAACTTCAGTGACCCGATAGAGGTTCGGATAGCCTTTTTTGGGTATGAAACTATCCATTGATGGCTTACAGCCATCAAAGCCATAGAACTCACTGAGAGCTTTATTTTGACTGGTTATGGCTCCCATAACTCTAAACGAGGCAACAGTTATGGTCGTCCGAAGAATCGATATCCACAGGGTGCAACATCTGCGGTGCAAAGTGCAACATTCGACCAAAAAGACGAAACAACGCCGTGCGACTTTTAGAAATAGGTGCAGGGATTTGAAATGGACTAGTACCGTGGTGCACCACTTTCCAGGGATGGTAAATCGAAGGCCAGCCGCGGTGTTCCCTATTTAACGTAAAAATTCACGTGACGGAAAAACGAAGGCCAAAAAACTTCAAACACCCGATTGAGGTTCGGATAGCCTTTTTTGGGTATGAAACTATCCATCGACGGCTTACAGCGGTCAAAGCCGTAGAACTCACTAATAGCTTCGTTTTGACTGGTTATGGCTCCCGTAACTCTAAACGAGGCAACAGTTATGGCCGTCCGAAGAATTGATATCCACAGGGTGCAACATCTGCGGTGCAAGGTGCAACATTCGTCCAAAAAGACGAAACAGCGCCGTGCGACTTTTAGAAATAGGTGCAGGGATTTGAAATGGACCAGTACCGTGGTGCACCACTCTCCAGCGATGGTAAATCGAAGGCCAGCCACGGTGTTCCCTATTTAACGTAAAAATTCACGTGACGGAAAAACGAAGGCCAAAAAACTTCAGACACCCGATTGAGGTTCGGATAGCCTTTTTTGGGTATGAAACTATCCATTGACGGCTTACAGCGGTCAAAGCCATAGAACTCACTAAGAGCTTCGTTTTGACTGGTTATGGCTCCCGTAACTCTAAACGATGCAACAGTTATGGCCGTCCGAAGAATCGATATCCACAGGGTGCAACATCTGCGGTGCAAGGTGCAACATTCGTCCAAAAAGACGAAACAGCGCCATGCGACTTTTAGAAATAGGTGCAGGGATTTGAAATGGACCAGTACCGTGGTGCACCACTCTCTAGGGATGGTAAATCGAAGGCCAGCCACGGTGTTCCCTATTTAACGTAAAAATTCACGTGACGGAAAAACGAAGGCCAAAAAACTTCAGACACCCGATTGAGGTTCGGATAGCCTTTTTTGGGTATGAAACTATCCATTGACGGCTTACAGCCGTCAAAGCCGTAGAACTCACTGAGAGCTTCGTTTTGACTGGTTATGGCTCCCGTAACTCTAAACGAGGCAACAGTTATGGCCGTCCGAAGAATCGATATCCACAGGGTGCAACATCTGCGGTGCAAGGTGCAACATTCGTCCAAAAAGACGAAATAGCGCCGTGGGACTTTTAGAAATAGGTGCAGGGATTTGAAATGGACCAGTACCGTGGTGCACCACTCTCCAGGGATGGTAAATCGAAGGCCAGCCACGGCGTTCCCTATTTAACGTAAAAATTCACGTGACGGTAAAACGAAGGCCAAAAAACTTCAGACACCCGATTGAGGTTCGGATAGCCTTTTTTTGGGTATGAAACTATCCATTGACGGCTTACAGCGGTCAAAGCCGTAGAACTCACTGAGAGCTTCGTTTTGACTGGTTATGGCTCCCGTAACTCTAAATGAGACAACAGTTATGGCCGTCCGAAGAATCGATATCCACAGGGTGCAACATCTGCGGTGCAAGGTGCAACATTCGTCCAAAAATACGAAACAACGTCGTGCAACTTTTAGAAATGGGTGCAGGGATTTGAAAAGGACCAGTACCATAGTGCACCACTCTCCAGGGATGGTAAATCGAAGACCAGCCACGGTGTTCCATTTTTAACGTAAAAATTCACTTGACGGAAAAACGAAGGCCAAAAAACTTCAGAGACCCGATTGAGGTTTGAATAGCCTTTTGTTGGGTATGAAACTATCCATTGACGGCTTACAGCCGTCAAAGCCGTAGAACTCACTGAGAGCTTCGTTTTGACTGGTTATGGCTTCCATAACTCTAAACGAGGCAACAGTTATGGTCGTCCGAAGAATCGATATCAACAGGGTGCAACATTTGCGGTGCAAGGTGCAACATTCGTCCAAAAAGACGAAACAGCGCCGTGCGACTTTTAGAAATGGGTGCTGGGATTTGAAAAGGACCAGTACCGTGGTGCACCACTCTCCAGGGATGGTAAATCGAAGGCCAGCCACGGTGTTCCCTATTTAACGTAAAAATTCACGTGACGGAAAATCGAAGGCCAAAAAACTTCAAACACCCGATTGAGGTTCGGATAGCCTTTTTTGGGTATGAAACTATCCATTAACGGCTTACAGCCGTCAAAGCCGTAGAACTCACTGAGAGCTTCGTTTTGGCTGGTTATGGCTCCCGTAACTCTAAAAGAGGCAACAATTATGGCCGTCCGAAGAATCGATATCCATAGCGTGCAACATCTGCTGTGCAAGGTGCAACATTCGTCCAAAAAGACGAAACAACGCCGTGCGACTTTTAGAAATGGGTACAGGGATTTGAAATGGACCAGTACCATGGTGCACCACTCTCCAGGGATGGTAAATCGAAGACCATCCATGATGTTCCCTTTTTGACGTAAAAATTCACGTGACGGATAAACGAAGGCCAAAAATCTTCAGAGACCCGATAGAGGTTTGGATAGCCTTTTTTGGATATGAAACTATCCATTGACGGCTTACAGCTGTCAAAGCCGTAGAACTCACTGAGAGCTTCATTTTGACTGATTATGGCTCCCGTAACTCTAAACGAGGCAACAGTTATGGCCGTCCGAAGAATCGATATCCACAGGGTGCAACATCTGCGGTGCAAGGTGCAACATTCGTCCAAAAAGACGAAACAACGCCGTGCGACTTTTAGAAATAGGTGCAGGGATTTGAAATGGACCAGTACCGTGGTGCACCACTCTCCAGGGATGGTAAATCGAAGACCAGCCACGGTGTTCCCTTTTTAACGAAAAAATTCACGTGACGGAAAAACGAAGGCCAAAAAACTTCATAGACCCGATTGAGGTTCGGATAGCCTTTTTTTGGGTATGAAACTATCCATTGACGGCTTACAGCGGTCAAATCCGTAGAACTCACTAAGAGCTTCGTTTTGACTGGTTATGGCTCCCGTAACTCTAAATGAGGCAACAGTTATGGCCGTCCGAAGAATCGATATCCACAGGGTGCAACATCTGTGGTGCAAGGTGCAACATTCGTCCAAAAAGACGAAACAGTGTCGTGCGACTTTTAGAAATAGGTGCAGGGATTTGAAATGGACCAGTACCGTGGTGCACCACTCTCCAGTGATGGTAAATCGAAGGCCAGCCACGGTGTTCCCTATTTAACGTAAAAATTCACGTGACGGAAAAACGATGGCCAAAAAACTTCAGACACCCGATTGAGGTTCGGATAGCCTTTTTTTGGGTATGAAACTATCCATTGACGGCTTACAGCCGTCAAAGCCGTAGAACTCACTGAGAGCTTCGTTTTGACTGGTTATGGCTCCCGTAACTCTAAACGAGGCAACAGTTATGGCCGTCCGAAGAATCGATATCCACAGGGTGCAACATCTGCGGTGCAAGGTGCAACATTCGTCCAAAAAGACAAAACAGCGCCGTGCGACTTTTAGAAATAGGAGCAGGGATTTGAAATGGACCAGTACCGTAGTGCACCACTCTCCAGGGATGGTAAATCGAAGGCCAGCCACGGCGTTCCCTATTTAACGTAAAAATTCACGTGACGGAAAAACGAAGGCCAAAAAACTTCAGACACCCGATTGAGGTTCGGATAGCCTTTTTTGGGTATGAAACTATCCATTGACGGCTTACAGCGGTCAATGCCGTAGAACTCACTGAGAGCTTCGTTTTGACAGGTTATGGCTCCCGTAACTCTAAACGAGGCAACAGTTATGGCCGTCCGAAGAATCGATATCCACAGGGTGCAACATCTGCGGTGCAAGGTGCAACATTCATCCAAAAAGACGAAACAGCGCCGTGCAACTTTTAGAAATGGGTGCAGGGATTTGAAAAGGACCAGTACCATAGTGCACCACTCTCCTGGGATGGTAAATCGAAGACCAGCCACGATGTTCCATTTTTAACGTAAAAATTCACTTGACGGAAAAACGAAGGCCAAAAAACTTCAAAGACCCGATTGAGGTTTGAATAGCCTTTTGTTGGGTATGAAACTATCCATTGACGGCTTACAGCCGTCAAAGCCGTAGAACTCACTGAGAGCTTCGTTTTGACTGGTTATGGCTCCCATATCTCTAAACGAGGCAACAGTTATGGTCGTCCGAAGAATCGATATCCACAGGGTGCAACATTTGCGGTGCAAGGTGCAACATTCGTCCAAAAAGACGAAACAGCGCCGTGCGACTTTTAGAAATGGGTGCAGGGATTTGAAAAGGACCAGTACCATAGTGCACCACTCTCCAGGGTTGGTAAATCGAAGACCATCCATGGTGTTCCCTTTTTGACGTAAAAATTCACGTGATGGAAAAACGAAGGCCAAAAATCTTCAGAGACCCGATAGAGGTTCGGATAGCCTTTTTTGGGTATGAAACTATCCATTGATGGCTTACAGCCGTCAAAGCCGTAGAATTCACTGAGAGCTTCGTTTTGGCTGGTTATGGCTCCCGTAACTCTAAACGAGGCAACAGTTATGGCCGTCCGAAGAATCGGTATCCATAGGGTGCAACATCTGCTGTGCAAGGTGCAACATTCGTTCAAAAAGACGAAACAGCGCCGTGCGACTTTTAGAAATGGGTGCAGGGATTTGAAATGGACCAGTACCAAGGTGCACCACTCTCCAGGGATGGTAAATCGAAGACCAACCACGGTGTTCCATTTTTATCGTAAAAATTTCACGTGACGGAAAAACGAAGGCCAAAAACTTCAGAGACCCGATTGAGGTTCGGATAGCCTTTTTTGGGTATGAAACTATCCATTGACGGCTTACAGCCGTCAAAGCCGTAGAACTCACTGAGAGCTTTTTTTTGACTGGTTATGGCTCCCATAACTCTAAACGAGGCAACAGTTATGGTCGTCCGAAGAATCGATATCCACAGAGTGCAACATCTACGGTGCAAGGTGCAACATTCGACCAAAAAGACGAAACAACGCCGTGCGACTTTTAGAAATAGGTGCAGGGATTTGAAATGGACCAGTACCGTGGTGTACTACTCTCCAGGGATGGTAAATCGAAGGCCATCCGCGGTGTTCCCTATTTAACGTAAAAATTCACGTGATGGAAAAACGAAGGCCAAAAAACTTCAAACACCCGATTGAGGTTCGGATAGCCTTTTTTTGGGTATGAAACTGTCCATTGATGGCTTACAGTGGTCAAAGCCGTAGAACTCACTAAGAGCTTCGTTTTGAATGGTTATGGCTCCCGTAACTCTAAACGAGGCAACAGTTATGGCCGTCCGAAGAATCGATATCCACAGGGTGCAACATCTGCGGTGCAAGGTGCAACATTCGTCCAAAAAGACGAAACAGCGCCGTGCGACTTTTAGAAATAGGTGTAGGGATTTGAAATGGACCAGTACCGTGGTGCACCACTCTCCAGGGATGGTAAATCGAAGGCCAGCCACGGTGTTCCCTATTTAACGTAAAAATTCACGTGACGGAAAAACGAAGGCCAAAAAACTTCAAACACCCGATTGAGGTTCGGATAGCCTTTTTTTGGGTATGAAACTATCCATTGACGGCTTACAGCGGTCAAAGCCGTAGAACTCACAAAGAGCTTCGTTTTGACTGGTTATGGCTCCCGTAACTCTAAACGAGGCAACAGTTATGGCCGTCCGAAGAATCGATATCCACAGGGTGCAACATCTGCGGTGCAAGGTGCAACATTCGTCCAAAAAGACGAAACAGCGCCATGCGACTTTTAGAAATAGGTGCAGGGATTTGAAATGGACCAGTACCGTGGTGCACCACTCTCCAGGGATGGTAAATCGAAGGCCAGCCACGGTGTTCCCTATTTAACGTAAAAATTCACGTGACGAAAAAACGAAGGCCAAAAAACTTCAAACACCCGATTGAGGTTCGGATAGCCTTTTTTTGGGTATGAAACTATCCATTGACGGCTTACAGCCATCAAAGCCGTAGAACTCACTGAGAGCTTTGTTTTGACTGGTTATGGCTCCCGTAACTCTAAACGAGGCAACAGTTATGGCCATCCAAAGAATCGATATCCACAAGGTGCAACATCTGCGGTGCAAGGTGCAACATTCGTCCAAAAAGACGAAACAGCGCCGTGCAACTTTTAGAAATGGGTGCAGGGATTTGAAAAGGACTAGTACCATAGTGCACCACTCTCCAGGGATGGTAAATCGAAGACCAGCCATGGTGTTCCATTTTTAACGTAAAAATTCACGTGACGGAAAAACAAAGGCCAAAATACTTCAGAGTCCCGATTGAGGTTCGGATAGCCTTTTTGGGTATGAAGCTATCCATTGACGGCTTACAGCGGTCAAAGCCATAGAACTCACTGAGAGCTTCGTTTTGACTGGTTATGGCTCTCGTAACTCTAAACGAGGAAACCATTATGGCCGTCCGAAGAATCGATATCCATAGGGTGCAACATCTGCGGTGCATGGTGCAACATTCGACCAAAAAGACGAAACAACGCCGTGCAACTTTTAGAAATGGGTGCTGGGATTTGAAATGGACCAGTACCATGGTGCACCACTCTCCAGGGATGGTAAATCGAAGACCAGCCACGGTGTTTCATTTTTAACGTAAAAATTCACTTGACGGAAAAACGAAGGCCAAAAAACTTCAAAGACCCGATTGAGGTTTGAATAGCCTTTTTTGGGTATGAAACTATCCATTGATGGCTTACAGCCATCAAAGCCGTAGAACTCACTGGGAGCTTCGTTTTGACTAGTTATGGCTCCCGTAACACTAAACGAGGCAACAGTTATGGCCGTCCGAAGAATCGATATCCACAGGGTGCAACATATGCGGTGCAAGGTGCAACATTCGTCCAAAAAGACGAAACAACGCCGTGCGACTTTTAGAAATGGGTACAGGGATTTGAAATGGACCAGTACCATGGTGCACCACACTCCAGGGATGGTAAATCGAAGACCATCCATGATGTTCCCTTTTTGACGTAAAAATTCACGTGATGGAAAAACGAAGGCCAAAAATCTTCAAAGACACGATAGAGGTTCGGATAGCCTTTTTTGGGTATGAAACTATCCATTGACGGCTTACAGCTGTCAAAGACGTAGAACTCACTGAGAGCTTCGTTTTGACTGATTATGGCTCCCGTAACTCTAAACGAGGCAACAGTTATGGCCGTCCGAAGAATCGATATCCACAGGGTGCAACATCTGCGGTGCAAGGTGCAACATTCGTCCAAAAAGACGAAACAACGCCGTGCGACTTTTAGAAATGGGTGCAGGGATTTGAAATGGACCAGTACCATGGTGCACCACTCTCCAGGGATGGTAAATCGAAGACCAGCCACGGTGTTCCCTTTTTAACGAAAAAATTCACGTGACGGAAAAACGAAGGCCAAAAAACTTCATAAACCCGATTGAGGTTCGGATAGCCTTTTTTTGGGTATGAAACTATCCATTGACGGCTTACAGTGGTCAAAGCCGTAGAACTCACTGGGAGCTTTGTTTTGACTGGCTATGGCTCCCGTAACTCTAAACGAGGCAACAGTTATGGCCGTCCGAAGAATCGATATCCACAGGGTGCAACATATGCATTGCAAGGTGCAACATTCGTCCAAAAAGACGAAACAACGCCGTGCGACTTTTAGAAATGGGTACAGGGATTTGAAATGGACCAGTAGCATGGTGCACCACTCTCCAGGGATGGTAAATCGAAGACCACCACGGTGTTCCATTTTAACGTAAAAATTCACGTGACGGAAAAACGAAGGCCAAAAAACTACAGAGACCCGATTGAGGTTCGGATAGTCTTTTTTGGGTATGAAACTATCCATTGACGACTTACAGGTGTCAAAGTCATAGAACTCACTGAGAGCTTCGTTTTGACTGGTTATGACTCCTGTAACTCTAAACGAGGCAACAGTTATGGCCGTCCGAAAAATCGATATCCACAGGGTGCAACATCTGCGGTGCAAGGTGCAACATTCGTCCAAAAAGACGAAACAACGCCGTGCGACATTTAGAAATAGGTGCAGGGATTTGAAATGGAGCAGTACCATGGTGCACCACTTTCCAGGGATGGTAAATCGAAGGCCAGCCACGGTGTTCCCTATTTAACGTAAAAATTCACGTGACGGAAAAACGAAGGCCAAAAAACTTCAGACACCCGATTGAGGTTCGGATAGCATTTTTTGGGTATGAAACTATCCATTGACGGCTTGCAGCGGTCAAAGCCGTAGAACTCACTAAGAGCTTCGTTTTGACTGGTTATGGCTCCCGTAACTCTAAACGAGGCAACAGTTATGGCCGTCCGAAGAATCGATATCCATAGGGTGCAACATCTACGGTGCAAGGTGCAACATTCGTCCAAAAAGACGAAACAGCGCCGTGCGACTTTTAGAAATAGGTGCAGGGATTTGAAATGGATCAGTACCGTGGTGTACCACTCTCCAGGGATGGTAAATCGAAGGCCAGCCACGGTGTTCCCTATTTAATGTAAAAATTCACGTGACGGAAAAACGAAGGCCAAAAAACTTCAAACACCCGATTGCAGTTCGAATATCCTTTTTTTGGGTATGAAACTATCCATTGACGGCTTACAGCTGTCAAAGCCGTAGAACTCACTGAGAGCTTCGTTTTGACTGGTTATGGCTCCCGTAACTCTAAACGAGGCAACAGTTATGGCCGTCCGAAGAATCAATATCCACAGGGTGCAACATCTGCGGTGCAAGGTGCAACATTCGTCCAAAAAGACGAAACAGTGCCGTGCAACTTTTAGAAATGGGTGCGGGGATTTGAAATGGACCAGTATCATGGTGCACCACTATCCAGGGATGGTAAATCGAAGACCAGCCACGGTGTTCCATTTTTAACGGAAAAATTCACGTGACGGAAAAACGAAGGCCAAAATACTTCATAGACCCGATTGAGGTTCGGATAGCCTTTTTTTGGGTATGAAACTATCCATTGACGGCTTACAGTGGTCAAAGCCGTAGAACTCACTGGGAGCTTTGTTTTGACTGGCTATGGCTCCCGTAACTCTAAACGAGGCAACAGTTATGGCCGTCCGAAGAATCGATATCCACAGGGTGCAACATATGCGGTGCAAGGTGCAACATTCGTCCAAAAAGACGAAACAACGCCGTGCGACTTTTAGAAATGGGTACAGGGATTTGAAATGGACCAGTACCATGGTGCACCACTCTCCAAGGATGGTAAATCGAAGACCATCCATGGTGTTCCCTTTTTGACGTAAAAATTCACATGACGGAAAAACGAAGGGCAAAAATCTTCAGAGACCCGATAGAGGTTCGGATAGCCTTTTTTGGGTATGAAACTATCCATTGACGGCTTACAGCTGTCAAAGCCGTAGAACTCACTGAGAGCTTCGTTTTGACTGGTTATGGCTCCCGTAACTCTAAACGAGGCAACAGTTATGGCCGTCCGAAGAATCGATATCCACAGGGTGCAACATCTGCGGTGCATGGTGCAACATTCGTCCAAAAAGACGAAACAACACCGTGCGACTTTTAGAAATGGGTGCAGGGATTAAAAATGGACCAGTACCATGGTGCACCACTCTCCAGGGATGGTAAATCGAAGACCAGCCACGGTGTTCCCTTTTTAACGTAAAAATTCACGTGACGGAAAAACGAAGGCCAAAAAACTTCATAGATCCGATTGAGGTTCGGATAGCCTTTTTTGGGTATGAAACTATCCATTGACAGCTTACAGTGGTCAAAGCCGTAGAACTCACTGGGAGCTTTGTTTTGACTGGCTATGGCTCCCGTAACTCTAAACGAGGCAAAAGTTATGGCCGTCCGAAGAATCGATATCCATAGGGTGCAACATATGCGGTGCAAGGTGCAACATTCGTCCAAAAAGACGAAACAACGCCGTGCGACTTTTAGAAATGGGTACAGGGATTTGAAATGGACCAGTACCATGGTGCACCACTCTCCAGGGATGGTAAATCGAAGACCACCACGGTGTTCCATTTTAACGTAAAAATTCACGTGACGGAAAAACGAAGGCCAAAAAACTTCAGAGACCCGATTGAGGTTCGGATAGTCTATTTTGGGTATGAAACTATCCATTGACGACTTACAGCTGTCAAAGTCGTAGAACTCACTAAGAGCTTCGTTTTGACTGGTTATGGCTCCCGTAACTCTAAACGAGGCAACAGTTATGGCCGTTCGAAGAATCGATATCCACAGGGGGCAACATCTGCGGTGCAAGGTGCAACATTCGTCCAAAAAGACGAAACAACGCCGTGCGACATTTAGAAATAGGTGCAGGGATTTGAAATGGACCAGTACCGTGGTGCACCACTCTCCAGGGATGGTAAATCGAAGGCCAGCCACGGTGTTCCCTATTTAACGTAAAAATTCACGTGACGGAAAAACGAAGGCCAAAAAACTTCAAACACCCGATTGAGGTTCGGATAGCCTTTTTTTGGGTATGAAACTATCCATTGACGGCTTACAGCGGTCAAAGCCGTAGAACTCACTAAGAGCTTCGTTTTGACTGGTTATGGCTCCCGTAACTCTAAACGAGGCAACAGTTATGGCCGTCCGAAGAATCGATATCCACAGGGTGCAACATCTGCGGTGCAAGGTGCAACATTCGTCCAAAAAGACGAAACAGCGCCTTGCGACTTTTAGAAATAGGTGCAGGGATTTGAAATGGACCAGTACCGTGGTGCACCACTCTTCAGGGATGGTAAATCGAAGGCCAGCCACGGTGTTCCCTATTTAACGTAAAAATTCACGTGACGGAAAAACGAAGGCCAAAAAACTTCAAACACCCGATTGAGGTTCGGATAGCCTTTTTTGGGTATGAAACTATCCATTGACGGCTTACAGCGGTCAAGGCCGTAGAACTCACTAAGAGCTTCGTTTTTACTGGTTATGGCTCCCGTAACTCTAAACGAGGCAACAATTATGGCCGTCCGAAGAATCGATATCCACAGGGTGCAACATCTGCGGTGCAAGGTGCAACATTCGTCCAAAAAGAAGAAACAGCGCCGTGCGACTTTTAGAAATAGGTGCAGGGATTCGATATGGACCAGTACCGTGGTGCACCACTCTCCAGGGATGGTTAATCGAAGGCCAGCCACAGTGTTCCCTATTTAACGTAAAAATTCACGTGACGGAAAAACGAAGGCCAAAAAACTTCAGACACCCGATTGAGGTTCGGATATCCTTTTTTTGGGTATGAAACTATCCATTGACGGCTTATAGCCGTCAAAGCCGTAGAACTCACTGAGAGCTTCGTTTTGACTGGTTATGGCTCCCGTAACTCTAAACGAGGCAACAGTTATGGCCGTCCGAAGAATCGATATCCACAGGGTGCAACATCTGCGGTGCATGGTGCAACATTCGTCCAAAAAGACGAAACAACACCGTGCGACTTTTAGAAATGGGTGCAGGGATTAAAAATGGACCAGTACCATGGTGCACCACTCTCCAGGGATGGTAAATCGAAGACCAGCCACGGTGTTCCCTTTTTAACGTAAAAATTCACGTGACGGAAAAACGAAGGCCAAAAAACTTCATAGATCCGATTGAGGTTCGGATAGCCTTTTTTGGGTATGAAACTATCCATTGACAGCTTACAGTGGTCAAAGCCGTAGAACTCACTGGGAGCTTTGTTTTGACTGGCTATGGCTCCCGTAACTCTAAACGAGGCAAAAGTTATGGCCGTCCGAAGAATCGATATCCATAGGGTGCAACATATGCGGTGCAAGGTGCAACATTCGTCCAAAAAGACGAAACAACGCCGTGCGACTTTTAGAAATGGGTACAGGGATTTGAAATGGACCAGTACCATGGTGCACCACTCTCCAGGGATGGTAAATCGAAGACCACCACGGTGTTCCATTTTAACGTAAAAATTCACGTGATGGAAAAACGAAGGCCAAAAAACTTCAGAGACCCGATTGAGGTTCGGATAGTCTATTTTGGGTATGAAACTATCCATTGACGACTTACAGCTGTCAAAGTCGTAGAACTCACTAAGAGCTTCGTTTTGACTGGTTATGGCTCCCGTAACTCTAAACGAGGCAACAGTTATGGCCGTTCGAAGAATCGATATCCACAGGGGGCAACATCTGCGGTGCAAGGTGCAACATTCGTCCAAAAAGACGAAACAGCGCCGTGCGACATTTAGAAATAGGTGCAGGGATTTGAAATGGACCAGTACCGTGGTGCACCACTCTCCAGGGATGGTAAATCGAAGGCCAGCCACGGTGTTCCCTATTTAACGTAAAAATTCACGTGACGGAAAAACGAAGGCCAAAAAACTTCAAACACCCGATTGAGGTTCGGATAGCCTTTTTTTGGGTATGAAACTATCCATTGACGGCTTACAGCGGTCAAAGCCGTAGAACTCACTAAGAGCTTCGTTTTGACTGGTTATGGCTTCCGTAACTCTAAACGAGGCAACAGTTATGGCCGTCCGAAGAATCGATATCCACAGGGTGCAACATCTGCGGTGCAAGGTGCAACATTCGTCCAAAAAGACGAAACAGCGCCTTGCGACTTTTAGAAATAGGTGCAGGGATTTGAAATGGACCAGTACCGTGGTGCACCACTCTTCAGGGATGGTAAATCGAAGGCCAGCCACGGTGTTCCCTATTTAACGTAAAAATTCACGTGACGGAAAAACGAAGGCCAAAAAACTTCAAACACCCGATTGAGGTTCGGATAGCCTTTTTTGGGTATGAAACTATTCATTGACGGCTTACAGCGGTCAAGGCCGTAGAACTCACTAAGAGCTTCGTTTTGACTGGTTATGGCTCCCATAACTCTAAACGAGGCAACAATTATGGCCGTTCGAAGAATCGATATCCACAGGGTGCAACATCTGCGGTGCAAGGTGCAACATTCGTCCAAAAAGAAGAAACAGCGCCGTGCGACTTTTAGAAATAGGTGCAGGGATTCGATATGGACCAGTACCGTGGTGCACCACTCTCCAGGGATGGTTAATCGAAGGCCAGCCACAGTGTTCCCTATTTAACGTAAAAATTCACGTGACGGAAAAACGAAGGCCAAAAAACTTCAGACACCCGATTGAGGTTCGGATAGCCTTTTTTTGGGTATGAAACTATCCATTGACGGCTTATAGCCGTCAAAGCCGTAGAAATCACTGAGAGCTTCGTTTTGACTGGTTATGGTCCCGTAACCCTAAACGAGGCAATAGTTATGGCCGTCCGAAGAATCGATATCCATAGGGTGCAACATCTGCGGTGCAAGGTGCAACATTCGTCCAAAAAGACGAAACAGCGCCGTGCAACTTTTAGAAATGGGTGCAGGGATTTGAAATGGACCAGTACCGTGGTGCACCACTTTCCAGGGATGGTAAATCGAAGGCCAGCCACGGTGTTCCCTATGTAACGTAAAAATTCACGTGACGGAAAAACGAAGGCCAAAAAACTTCAGACACCCGATTGAGGTTCGGATAGCTTTTTTTTGGGTATGAAACTATCTATTGACGGCTTACAGCGGTCAAAGCCGTAGAACTCACTAAGAGCTTCGTTTTGACTGGCTATGGCTCCCGTAACTCTAAACGAGGCAACAATTATGGTCGTCCGAAGAATCGATATCCACAGGGTGCAACATCTGCGGTGCAAGGTGCAACATTCGTCCAAAAAGACGAAACAGCGCCGTGCGACTTTTAGAAATAGGTGCAGGGATTTGATATGGACCAGTACCGTGGTGCACCACTCTCCAAGGATGGTAAATCGAGGACCAGCCACGGTGTTCCCTATTTAACGTAAAAATTCACGTGACGGAAAAACGAAGGCCAAAAAACTTCAAACACCCGATTGAGGTTCGGATAGCATTTTTTTGGGCATGAAACTATCCATTGACGGCTTACAGCTGTCAAAGCCGTAGAACTCACTGAGAGCTTCGTTTTGACTGGTTATGGCTCCCGTAACTCTAAACGAGGCAACAGTTATGGCCGTCCGAAGAATCGATATCCACAGGGTGCAACATCTGCGGTGCCAGGTGCAACATTCGTCCAAAAAGACGAAACAGCGCCGTGCGACATTTAGAAATAGGTGCAGGGATTTGAAATGGACCAGTACCATGGTGCACCACTCTCCAGGGATGGTAAATCGAAGGCCAGCCACGGTGTTCCCTATTTAACGTAAAAATTCACGTGACGGAAAAACGAAGGCCAAAAAACTTCAAACACCCGATTGAGGTTCGGATAGCCTTTTTTTGGGTATGAAACTATCCATTGACGGCTTACAGCGGTCAAAGCCGTAGAACTCACTAAGAGCTTCGTTTTGACTGGTTATCGCTCCCGTAACTCTAAACGAGGCAACAGTTATGGCCGTCCGAAGAATCGATATCCACAGGGTGCCACATCTGCGGTGCAAGGTGCAACATTCGTCCAAAAAGAAGAAACAGCGCCGTGCGACTTTTAGAAATAGGTGCAGGGATTCGATATGGACCAGTACCGTGGTGCACCACTCTCCAGGGATGGTTAATCGAAGGCCAGCCACAGTGTTCCCTATTTAACGTAAAAATTCACGTGATGGAAAAACGAAGGCCAAAAAACTTCAGACACGCGATTGAGGTTCGGATAGCCTTTTTTTGGGTATGAAACTATCCATTGACGGCTTATAGCCGTCAAAGCCGTAGAACTCACGGAGAGCTTCGTTTTGACTGGTTATGGCTCCCGTAACTCTAAACGAGGCAATAGTTATGGCCGTCCGAAGAATCGATATCCACAGGGTGCAACATCTGCGGTGCAAGGTGCAACATTCGTCCAAAAAGACGAAACAGCGCCGTGCAACTTTTAGAAATGGGTGCAGGGATTTGAAATGGACCAGTACCGTGGTGCACCACTTTCCAGGGATGGTAAATCGAAGGCCAGCCACGGTGTTCCCTATGTAACGTAAAAATTCACGTGACGGAAAAACGAAGGCCAAAAAACTTCAGACACCCGATTGAGGTTCGGATAGCCTGTTTTTGGGTATGAAACTATCTATTGACGGCTTACAGCGGTCAAAGCCGTAGAACTCACTAAGAGCTTCGTTTTGACTGGCTATGGCTCCCGTAACTCTAAACGAGGCAACAATTATGGTCGTCCGAAGAATAGATATCCACAGGGTGCAACATCTGCGGTGCAAGGTGCAACATTCGTCCAAAAAGACGAAACAACGCCGTGCGACTTTTAGAAATAGGTGCAGGGATTTGATATGGACCAGTACCGTGGTGCACCACTCTCCAAGGATGGTAAATCGAGGACCAGCCACGGTGTTCCCTATTTAACGTAAAAATTCACATGACGGAAAAACGAAGGCCAAAAAACTTCAGACACCCGATTGAGGTTCGGATAGCCTTTTTTTGGGTATGAAACTATCCATTGACGGCTTACAGCGGTCAAAGCCGTAGAACTCACTAAGAGCTTCGTTTTGACTGGCTATGGCTCCCGTAACTCTAAACGAGGCAACAATTATGGTCGTCCGAAGAATCGATATCCACAGGGTGCAACATCTGCGGTGCAAGGTGCAACATTCGTCCAAAAAGACGAAACAGCGCCGTGCGACTTTTAGAAATAGGTGCAGGGATTTGATATGGACCAGTACCGTGGTGCACCACTCTCCAAGGATGGTAAATCGAGGACCAGCCACGGTGTTCCCTATTTAACGTAAAAATTCACGTGACGGAAAAACGAAGGCCAAAAAACTTCAGACACCCGATTGAGGTTCGGATAGCCTTTTTTTGGGTATGAAACTATCCATTGACGGCTTACAGCGGTCAAAGCCGTAGAACTTACTAAGAGCTTCGTTTTGACTGGTTATGGCTCCCGTAACTCTAAACGAGGCAACAATTATGGCCGTCCGAAGAATCGATATCCACAGGGTGCAACATCTGCGGTGCAAGGTGCAACATTCGTCCAAAAAGACGAAACAGCGCCGTGCGACTTTTAGAAATAGGTGCAGGGATTTGATATGGACCAGTACCGTGGTGCACCACTCTCCAGGGATGGTTAATCGAAGGCCAGCCACAGTGTTCCCTATTTAACGTAAAAATTCACGTGATGGAAAAACGAAGGCCAAAAAACTTCAGACACCCGATTGAGGTTCGGATATCCTTTTTTTGGTTATGAAACTATCCATTGACGGCTTATAGCCGTCAAAGCCGTAGAACTCACTGAGAGCTTCGTTTTGACTGGTTATGGCTCCCGTAACTCTAAACGAGGCAATAGTTATGGCCGTCCGAAGAATCGATATCCATAGGGTGCAACATCTGCGGTGCAAGGTGCAACATTCGTCCAAAAAGACGAAACAGCGCCGTGCGACTTTTAGAAATAGGTGCAGGGATTTGATATGGACCAGTACCGTGGTGCACCACTCTCCAAGGATGGTAAATCGAGGACCAGCCACGGTGTTCCCTATTTAACGTAAAAATTCACGTGACGGAAAAACGAAGGCCAAAAAACTTCAGACACCCGATTGAGGTTCGGTTAGCATTTTTTTGGGTATGAAACTATCCATTGACGGCTTACAGCTGTCAAAGCCGTAGAACTCACTGAGAGCTTCGTTTTGACTGGTTATGGCTCACGTAACTCTAAACGAGGCAACAGTTATGGCCGTCCGAAGAATCGATATCCACAGGGTGCAACATCTGCGGTGCCAGGTGCAACATTCGTCCAAAAAGACGAAACAGCGCCGTGCGACATTTAGAAATAGGTGCAGGGATTTGAAATGGACCAGTACCGTGGTGCACCACTCTCCAGGGATGGTAAATCGAAGGCCAGCCACGGTGTTCCCTATTTAACGTAAAAATTCACGTGACGGAAAAACGAAGGCCAAAAAACTTCAAACACCCGATTGAGGTTCGGATAGCCTTTTTTTGGGTATGAAACTATCCATTGACGGCTTACAGCGGTCAAAGCCGTAGAACTCACTAAGAGCTTCGTTTTGACTGGTTATGGCTCCCGTAACTCTAAACGAGGCAACAGTTATGGCCGTCCGAAGAATCGATATCCACAGGGTGCAACATCTGCGGTGCAAGGTGCAACATTCGTCCAAAAAGAAGAAACAGCGCCGTGCGACTTTTAGAAATAGGTGCAGGGATTCGATATGGACCAGTACCGTGGTGCACCACTCTCCAGGGATGGTTAATCGAAGGCCAGCCACAGTGTTCCCTATTTAACGTAAAAATTCACGTGATGGAAAAACGAAGGCCAAAAAACTTCAGACACGCGATTGAGGTTCGGATAGCCTTTTTTTGGGTATGAAACTATCCATTGACGGCTTATAGCCATCAAAGCCGTAGAACTCACCGAGAGCTTCGTTTTGATTGGTTATGGCTCCCGTAACTCTAAACGAGGCAATAGTTATGGCCGTCCGAAGAATCGATATCCACAGGGTGCAACATCTGCGGTGCAAGGTGCAACATTCGTCCAAAAAGACGAAACAGCGCCGTGCAACTTTTAGAAATGGGTGCAGGGATTTGAAATGGACCAGTACCGTGGTGCACCACTTTCCAGGGATGGTAAATCGAAGGCCAGCCACGGTGTTCCCTATGTAACGTAAAAATTCACGTGACGGAAAAACGAAGGCCAAAAAACTTCAAACACCCGATTGAGGTTCGGATAGCTTGTTTTTGGGTATGAAACTATCTATTGACGGCTTACAGCGGTCAAAGCCGTAGAACTCACTAAGAGCTTCGTTTTGACTGGCTATGGCTCCCGTAACTCTAAACGAGGCAACAATTATGGTCGTCCGAAGAATCGATATCCACAGGGTGCAACATCTGCGGTGCATGGTGCAACATTCGTCCAAAAAGACGAAACAACGCCGTGCGACTTTTAGAAATAGGTGCAGGGATTTGATATGGACCAGTACCGTGGTGCACCACTCTCCAAGGATGGTAAATCGAGGACCAGCCACGGTGTTCCCTATTTAACGTAAAAATTCACGTGACGGAAAAACGAAGGCCAAAAAACTTCAGACACCCGATTGAGGTTCGGATAGCCTTTTTTTGGGTATGAAACTATCCATTGACGGCTTACAGCGGTCAAAGCCGTAGAACTCACTAAGAGCTTCGTTTTGACTGGCTATGGCTCCCGTAACTCTAAACGAGGCAACAATTATGGTCGTCCGAAGAATCGATATCCACAGGGTGCAACATCTGCGGTGCAAGGTGCAACATTCGTCCAAAAAGACGAAACAGCGCCGTGCGACTTTTAGAAATAGGTGCAGGGATTTGATATGGACCAGTACCGTGGTGCACCACTCTTCAAGGATGGTAAATCGAGGACCAGCCACGGTGTTCCCTATTTAACGTAAAAATTCACGTGACGGAAAAACGAAGGCCAAAAAACTTCAGACACCCGATTGAGGTTCGGATAGCCTTTTTTTGGGTATGAAACTATCCATTGACGGCTTACAGCGGTCAAAGCCGTAGAACTCACTAAGAGCTTCGTTTTGACTGGTTATGGCTTCCGTAACTCTAAACGAGGCAACAATTATGGCCTTCCGAAGAATCGATATCCACAGGGTGCAACATCTGCGGTGCAAGGTGCAACATTCGTCCAAAAAGATGAAACAGCGCCGTGCGACTTTTAGAAATAGGTGCAGGGATTTGATATGGACCAGTACCGTGGTGCACCACTCTCCAGGGATGGTAAATCGAAGGCCAGCCACGGTGTTCCCTATTTAACGTAAAAATTCACGTGACGGAAAAACGAAGGCTAAAAAACTTCAGACACCCGATTGAGGTTCGGATAGCATTTTTTAGGTATGAAACTATCCATTGACGGCTTACAGCTGTCAAAGCCGTAGAACCCACCGAGAGCTTCGTTTTGACTGGTTATGGCTCCCGTAACTCTAAACGAGGCAACAGTTATGGCCGTCCGAAGAATCGATATCCACAGGGTGCAACATCTGCGGTGCAAGGTGCAACATTCGTCCAAAAAGACGAAACAGCGCCGTGCAACTTTTAGAAATGGGTGCAGGGATTTGAAATGGACCAGTACCGTGGTGCACCACTTTCCAGGGATGGTAAATCGAAGGCCAGCCACGGTGTTCCCTATGTAACGTAAAAATTCACGTGACGGAAAAACGAAGGCCAAAAAACTTCAGACACCCGATTGAGGTTCGGATAGCCTGTTTTTGGGTATGAAACTATCTATTGACGGCTTACAGCGGTCAAAGCCGTAGAACTCACTAAGAGCTTCGTTTTGACTGGCTATGGCTCCCGTAACTCTAAACGAGGCAACAATTATGGTCGTCCGAAGAATCGATATCCACAGGGTGCAACATCTGCGGTGCAAGGTGCAACATTCGTCCAAAAAGACGAAACAGCGCCGTGCGACTTTTAGAAATAGGTGCAGGGATTTGATATGGACCAGTACCGTGGTGCACCACTCTCCAAGGATGGTAAATCGAGGACCAGCCACGTGTTCCCTATTTAACGTAAAAATTCACCTGACGGAAAAACGAAGGCCAAAAAACTTCAGACACCCGATTGAGGTTCGGATAGCCTTTTTTTGGGTATGAAACTATCCATTGACGGCTTACAGCGGTCAAAGCCGTAGAACTCACTAAGAGCTTCGTTTTGACTGGCTATGGCTCCCGTAACTCTAAACGAGGCAACAATTATGGTCGTCCGAAGAATCGATATCCACAGGGTGCAACATCTGCGGTGCAAGGTGCAACATTCGTCCAAAAAGACGAAACAGCGCCGTGCGACTTTTAGAAATAGGTGCAGGGATTTGATATGGACCAGTACCGTGGTGCACCACTCTCCAAGGATGGTAAATCGAGGACCAGCCACGGTGTTCCCTATTTAACGTAAAAATTCACGTGACGGAAAAACGAAGGCCAAAAAATTTCAGACACCCGATTGAGGTTCGGATAGCCTTTTTTTGGGTATGAAACTATCCATTGACGGCTTACAGCGGTCAAAGCCGTAGAACTCACTAAGAGCTTCGTTTTGACTGGCTATGGCTCCCGTAACTCTAAACGAGGCAACAATTATGGTCGTCCGAAGAATCGATATCCACAGGGTGCAACATCTGCGGTGCAAGGTGCAACATTCGTCCAAAAAGACGAAACAGCGCCGTGCGACTTTTAGAAATAGGTGCAGGGATTTGATATGGACCAGTACCGTGGTGCACCACTCTCCAAGGATGGTAAATCGAGGACCAGCCACGTGTTCCCTATTTAACGTAAAAATTCACGTGACGGAAAAACGAAGGCCAAAAAACTTCAGACACCCGATTGAGGTTCGGATAGCCTGTTTTTGGGTATGAAACTATCTATTGACGGCTTACAGCGGTCAAAGCCGTAGAACTCACTAAGAGCTTCGTTTTGACTGGCTATGGCTCCCGTAACTCTAAACGAGGCAACAATTATGGTCGTCCGAAGAATCGATATCCACAGGGTGCAACATCTGCGGTGCAAGGTGCAACATTCGTCCAAAAAGACGAAACAGCGCCGTGCGACTTTTAGAAATAGGTGCAGGGATTTGATATGGACCAGTACCGTGGTGCACCACTCTCCAGGGATGGTTAATCGAAGGCCAGCCACAGTGTTCCCTATTTAACGTAAAAATTCACGTGATGGAAAAACGAAGGCCAAAAAACTTCAGACACCCGATTGAGGTTCGGATAGCCTTTTTTTGGGTATGAAACTATCCATTGACGGCTTATAGCCGTCAAAGCCGTAGAACTCACTGAGAGCTTCGTTTTGACTGGTTATGGCTCCCGTAACTCTAAACGAGGCAATAGTTATGGCCGTCCGAAGAATCGATATCCACAGGGTGCAACATCTGCGGTGCAAGGTGCAACATTCGTCCAAAAAGACAAAACAGCGCCGTGCAACTTTTAGAAATGGGTGCAGGGATTTGAAATGGACCAGTACCGTGGTGCACCACTTTCCAGGGATGGTAAATCGAAGGCCAGCCACGGTGTTCCCTATGTAACGTAAAAATTCACGTGACGGAAAAACGAAGGCCAAAAAACTTCAGACATCCGATTGTGGTTCGGATAGCCTGTTTTTGGGTATGAAACTATCTATTGACGGCTTACAGCGGTCAAAGCCGTAGAACTCACTAAGAGCTTCGTTTTGACTGGCTATGGCTCCCGTAACTCTAAACGAGGCAACAATTATGGTCGTCCGAAGAATCGATATCCACAGGGTGCAACATCTGCGGTGCAAGGTGCAACATTCGTCCAAAAAGACGAAACAGAGACGTGCGACTTTTAGAAATAGGTGCAGGGATTTGATATGGACCAGTACCGTGGTGCACCACTCTCCAAGGATGGTAAATCGAGGACCAGCCACGGTGTTCCCTATTTAACGTAAAAATTCACGTGACGGAAAAACGAAGGCCAAAAAACTTCAGACACCCGATTGAGGTTCGGATAGCCTTTTTTGGGTATGAAACTATCCATTGACGGCTTACAGCCGTCAAAGCCGTAGAACTCACTGAGAGCTTTGTTTTGACTGGTTATGGCTCCCATAACTCTAAACGAGGCAACAGTTATGGCCGTCCGAAGAATCGATATCCACAGGGTGCAACATTTGCGGTGCAAGGTGCAACATTCATCCAAAAAGAAGAAACAGCGCCGTGCGACTTTTAGAAATGGGTGCTGGGATTTGGAATGGACCAGTACCATGGTGCACCACTCTCCAGGGATGGTAAATCGAAGACCATCCATGGTGTTCCCTTTTTTACGTAAAAATTCACGTGACGGAAAAACGAAGGCCAAAAAACTTCAGAGACCCGATTGAGGTTCGGATAGTCTTTTTTGGGAATGAAACTATCCATAGACGACTTACAGGTGTCAAAGTCGTAGAACTCACTGAGAGCTTCGTTTTGACTGGTTATGGCTCCCGTAACTCTAAACGAGGCAACAATTATGGCCGTCCGAAAAATCGATATCCACAGGGTGCAACATCTGCGTTGCAAGGTGCAACATTCGTCCAAAAAGACGAAACAGCGCCGTGCGACATTTAGAAATAGGTGTAGGGATTTGAAATGGACCAGTACCGTGGTGCACCACTCTCCAGGGATGGTAAATCGAAGGCCAGCCACGGTGTTCCCTATTTAACGTAAAAATTCACGTGACGGAAAAACGAAGGCCAAAAAACTTCAGACACCCGGTTGAGGTTCGGATAGCCTTTTTTTGGGTATGAAACTATCCATTGACGACTTACAGTGGTCAAAGCCGTAGAACTTACTAAGAGCTTCGTTTTGACTGGTTATGGCTCCCGTAACTCTAAACGAGGCAACAGTTATGGCCGTCCGAAGAATCGATATCCACAGGGTGCAACATCTGCGGTGCAAGGTGCAACATCCGTCCAAAAAGACGAAACAGCGCCGTGCGACTTTTAGAAATAGGTGCAGGGATTTGATATGGACCAGTACCGTGGTGCACCACTCTTCAAGGATGGTAAATCGAGGACCAGCCACGGTGTTCCCTATTTAACGTAAAAATTCACGTGACGGAAAAACAAAGGCCAAAAAACTTCAGACACCCGATTGAGGTTCGGATAGCATTTTTTAGGTATGAAACTATCCATTGACGGCTTACAGCTGTCAAAGCCGTAGAACTCACCGAGAGCTTCGTTTTGACTGGTTATGGCTCCCGTAACTCTAAACGAGGCAACAGTTATGGCCGTCCGAAGAATCGATATCCACATGGTGCAACATCTGCGGTGCCAGGTGCAACATTCGTCCAAAAAGACGAAACAGCGTCGTGCTACTTTTAGAAATGGGTGTAGGGATTTGAAAAGGACCAGTACCATAGTGCACCACTCTCCAGGGATGGTAAATCGAAGACCAGCCCCGGTGTTCCATTTTTAACGTAAAAATTCACTTGACGGAAAAACGAAGGCCAAAAAACTTCAAACACCCGATTGAGGTTTGAATAGCCGTTTGTTGGGTATGAAACTATCCATTGACGGCTTACAGCCGTAAAAGCCGTAGAACTCACTGAGAGCTTTGTTTTGACTGGTTATGGCTCCCATAACTCTAAACGAGGGAACAGTTATGGTCGTCCGAAGAATCGATATCCACAGGGTGCAACATTTGCGGTGCAAGGTGCAACATTCGTCCAAAAAGACGAAACAGCGCCGTGCGACTTTTAGAAAAGGGT
The DNA here is from genome assembly GCA_030737815.1 of Allium fistulosum. Classification (NCBI taxonomy): domain Eukaryota; kingdom Viridiplantae; phylum Streptophyta; class Magnoliopsida; order Asparagales; family Amaryllidaceae; genus Allium; species Allium fistulosum. Next base: position 84,622,690 of record CM060901.1, on the reverse strand, counting down.
GCTGGATTTGAAATGGACCAGTACCATGGTGCACCACTCTCTAGGGATGGTAAATCGAAGACCATCCATGGTGTTCCCTTTTTGAAGTAAAAATTCACGTGACGGAAAAACGAAGGCCAAAAATCTTCAGAGACCCGATAGAGGTTCGGATAGCCTTTTTTGGGTATGAAACAATCCATTGACGGCTTACAGCTATCAAAGCCGTAAAACTCACTGAGAGCTTCGTTTTGACTGGTTATGGCTCCCGTAACTCTAAACGAGGCAACAGTTATGGCCGTCCGAAGAATCGATATCCACAGGGTGCAACATCTGCGGTGCAAGGTGCAACATTCATCCAAAAAGACGAAACAGCGCCGTGCGACATTTAGAAATAGGTGCAGGGATTTGAAATGGACCAGTACCGTGGTGCACCACTCTCCAGGGATGGTAAATCGTAGGCCAGCCACGGTGTTCCCTATTTAACGTAAAAATCCACGTGACGGAAAAACGAAGGCCAAAAAACTTCAGACACCCGATTGAGGTTCGGATAGCCTGTTTTTGGGTATGAAACTATCTATTGATGGCTTACAGCAGTCAAAGCCGTAGAACTCACTAAGAGCTTCGTTTTGACTGGCTATGGCTCCCGTAACTCTAAACGAGGCAACAGTTATGGCCGTCCGAAGAATCGATATCCACAGGGTGCAACATCTGCGGTGCAAGGTGCAACATTCGTCCAAAAAGACGAAACAGCGCCGTGCGACTTTTAGAAATAGGTGCAGGGATTTGAAATAGACCAGTACCGTGGTGCACCACTCTCCAGGGATGGTAAATCGAAGGCCAGCCATGGTGTTCCCTATTTAACGTAAAAATTCACGTGACGGAAAAACGAAGGCCAAAAAACTTCAAACACCCGATTGAGGTTCGGATAGCCTTTTTTTGGGTATGAAACTATCCATTGACGACTTACAGCCGTCAAAGCCGTAGAACTCACTGAGAGCTTCGTTTTGACTGGTTATGGCTCCCGTAACTCTAAACGAGGCAACAGTTATGGCCGTCCGAAGAATCGATATCCACAGGGTGCAACATCTGCGGTGCAAGGTGCAACATTCGTCCAAAAAGACGAAACAGCGCCGTGCGACTTTTAGAAATGGGTGGATTAAAAATGGACCAGTAACATGGTGCACCACTCTTCAGGGATGGTAAATCGAAGACCATCCATGGTGTTCCCTTTTTGACTTAAAAATTCACGTGACGGAAAAACGAAGGCGAAAAATCTTCAGAGACCCGATAGAGGTTCGGATAGCCTTTTTTGGGTATGAAACTATCCATTGACGGCTTACAGTGGTCAAAGCCGTAGAACTCACTGGAAGCTTTGTTTTGACTGGCTATGGCTCCCGTAACTCTAAACGAGGCAACAGTTATGGCCGTCCGAAGAATCGATATCCACAGGGTGCAACATATGCGGTGCAAGGTGCAACATTCGTCCAAAAAGACGAAACAACGCCGTGCGACATTTAGAAATGGGTACAGGGATTTGAAATGGACCAGTACCATGGTGCACCACTCTCTAGGGATGGTAAATCGAAGACCACCACGGTGTTCCCTATTTAACGTAAAAATTCACGTAACGGAAAAACGAAGGCAAAAAAACTTCAAACACCCGATTGAGGTTCGGATAGCCTTTTTTTGGGTATGAAACTATCCATTGACGGCTTACAGCGGTCAAAGCCGTAGAACTCACTAAGAGCTTCGTTTTGACTGGTTATGGCTCCCGTAACTCTAAACGAGGCAACAATTATGGCCGTCCGTAGAATCGATATCCACAGGGTGCAACATCTGCGGTGCAAGGTGCAACATTCGTCCAAAAAGACGAAACAGCGCCGTGCGACTTTTAGAAATAGGTGCAGGGATTTGATATGGACCAGTACCGTGGTGCACCACTCTCCAAGGATGGTTAATCGAAGGCCAGCCACAGTGTTCCCTATTTAACGTAAAAATTCACGTGACGGAAAAACGAAGGCCAAAAAACTTCAGACACCCGATTGAGGTTCGGATAGCCTTTTTTTGGGTATGAAACTATCCATTGACGGCTTATAGCCGTCAAAGCCGTAGAACTCACTGAGAGCTTCGTTTTGACTGGTTATGGCTCCCGTAACTCTAAACGAGGCAATAGTTATGGCCGTCCGAAGAATCGATATCCACAGGGTGCAACATCTGCGGTGCAAGGTGCAACATTCGTCCAAAAAGACGAAACAGCGCCGTGCAACTTTTAGAAATGGGTGCAGGGATTTGAAATGGACCAGTACCATGGTGCACCACTTTCCAGGGATGGTAAATCGAAGGCCAGCCACGGTGTTCCCTATGTAACGTAAAAATTCACGTGACAGAAAAACGAAGGCCAAAAAACTTCAGACACCCGATTGAGGTTCGGATAGCCTGTTTTTGGGTATGAAACTATCTATTGACGGCTTACAGCGGTCAAAGCCGTAGAACTCACTAAGAGCTTCGTTTTGACTGGCTATGGCTCCCGTAACTCTAAACGAGGCAACAATTATGGTCGTCCGAAGAATCGATATCCACAGGGTGCAACATCTGCGGTGCAAGGTGCAACATTCGTCCAAAAAGACGAAACAGTGCCGTGCGACTTTTAGAAATAGGTGAAGGGATTTGATATGGACCAGTACCGTGGTGCACCACTCTCCAAGGATGGTAAATCGAGGACCTGCCACGGTGTTCCCTATTTAACGTAAAAATTCAGGTGACGGAAAAACGAAGGCCAAAAAACTTCAGACATCCGATTGAGGTTCGGATAGCCTTTTTTTGGGTATGAAACTATCCATTGACGGCTTACAGCCGTCAAAGCCGTAGAACTCACTGAGAGCTTTGTTTTGACTGGTTATGGCTCCCATAACTCTAAACGAGGCAACAGTTATGGCCGTCCGAAGAATCGATATCCACAGGGTGCAACATTTGCGGTGCAAGGTGCAACATTCATCCAAAAAGACGAAACAGCGCCGTGCGACTTTTAGAAATGGGTGCTGGGATTTGGAATGGACCAGTACCATGGTGCACCACTCTCTAGGGATGGTAAATCGAAGACCATCCATGGTGTTCCCTTTTTGACGTAAAAATTCACGTGACGGAAAAACGAAGGCCAAAAAACTTCAGAGACCCGATTGAGGTTCGGATAGTCTTTTTTGGGAATGAAACTATCCATAGACGACTTACAGGTGTCAAAGTCGTAGAACTCACTGAGAGCTTCGTTTTGACTGGTTATGGCTCCCGTAACTCTAAACGAGGCAACAGTTATGGCCGTCCGAAGAATCGATATCCACAGGGTGCAACATCTGCGTTGCAAGGTGCAACATTCGTCCAAAAAGACGAAACAGCGCCGTGCGACATTTAGAAATAGGTGTAGGGATTTGAAATGGACCAGTACCGTGGTTCAACACTCTCCAGGGATGGTAAATCGAAGGCCAGCCACGGTGTTCCCTATTTAACGTAAAAATTCACGTGACGGAAAAACGAAGGCCAAAAAACTTCAGACACCCGATTGAGGTTCGGATAGCCTTTTTTTGGGTATGAAACTATCCATTGACGGCTTACAGTGGTCAAAGCCGTAGAACTCACTAAGAGCTTCGTTTTGACTGGTTATGGCTCCCGTAACTCTAAACGAGGCAACAGTTATGGCCGTCCGAAGAATCGATATCCACAGGGTGCAACATCTGCGGTGCAAGGTGCAACATTCGTCCAAAAAGACGAAACAGCGCCGTGCGACTTTTAGAAATAGGTGCAGGGATTTGAAATGGACCAGTACCGTGGTGCACCACTCTCCAGGGATGGTAAATCGAAGGCCAGCCACGGTGTTCCCTATTTAACGTAAAAATTCACGTGACGGAAAAACGAAGGCCAAAAAACTTCAGACACCCGATTGAGGTTCGGATAGCATTTTTTTGGGTATGAAACTATCCATTGACGGCTTACAGCTGTCAAAGCCGTAGAACTCACTGAGAGCTTCGTTTTGACTGGTTATGGCTCCCGTAACTCTAAACAAAGCAACAGTTATAGCCGTCCGAAGAATCGATATCCACAGGGTGCAACATCTGCGGTGCCAGGTGCAACATTCGTCCAAAAAGACGAAACAGCGCCGTGCTACTTTTAGAAATGGGTGCAGGGATTTGAAAAGGACCAGTACCATAGTGCACCACTCTCCAGGGATGGTAAATCGAAGACCATCCCCGGTGTTCCATTTTTAACGTAAAAATTCACTTGACGGAAAAACGAAGGCCAAAAAACTTCAGAGACCCGATTGAGGTTTGAATAGCCGTTTGTTGGGTATGAAACTATCCATTGACGGCTTACAGCCGTCAAAGCCGTAGAACTCACTGAGAGCTTTGTTTTGACTGGTTATGGCTCCCATAACTCTAAACGAGGCAACAGTTATGGTCGTCCGAATAATCGATATCCACAGGGTGCAACATTTGCGGTGCAAGGTGCAACATTCGTCCAAAAAGACGAAACAGCGCCGTGCGACTTTTAGAAAAGGGTGCTGTATTTGAAATAGACCAGTACCATGGTGCACCACTCTCTAGGGATGGTAAATCGAAGACCATCCATGGTGTTCCCTTTTTGAAGTAAAAATTCACGTGACGGAAAAACGAAGGCCAAAAATCTTCAGAGACCCGATAGAGGTTCGGATAGCCTTTTTTGGGTATGAAACTATCCATTGACGGCTTACAGCCATCAAAGCCGTAGAACTCACTGAGAGCTTTGTTTTGACTGGTTATGGCTCCCATAACTCTAAACGAGGCAACAGTTATGGCCGTCCGAAGAATCGATATCCACAGGGTGCAACATCTGCGGTGCAAGGTGCAACATTCATCCAAAAAGACGAAACAGCGCCGTGCGACATTTAGAAATAGGTGCAGGGATTTGAAATGGACCAGTACCGTGGTGCACCACTCTCCAGGGATGGTAAATCGTAGGCCAGCCACGGTGTTCCCTATTTAACGTAAAAATTCACGTGACGGAAAAACGAAGGCCAAAAAACTTCAGACACCCGATTGAGGTTCGGATAGCCTTTTTTTGGATATTAAACTATCCATTGACGGATTGCAGCGGTCAAAGCCGTAGAACTCACTAAGAGCTTCGTTTTGACTGGTTATGGCTCCAGTAACTCTAAACGAGGCAACAGTTATGGCCGTCCGAAGAATCGATATCCATAGGGTGCAACATCTGCGGTGCAAGGTGCAACATTCGTCCAAAAAGACGAAACAGCACCGTGCGACTTTTAGAAATAGGTTCAGGGATTTGAAATGGACCAGTACCGTGGTGCACCACTCTCCAGGGATGGTAAATCGAAGGCCAGCCACGGTGTTCCCTATTTAACGTAAAAATTCTCGTGACGGAAAAACGAAGGCCAAAAAACTTCAGACACCCGATTGAGGTTCGGATAGCCTTTTTTTGGGTATGAAACTATCCATTGACGGCTTACAGCGGTCAAAGCCGTAGAACTCACTAAGAGCTTCGTTTTGACTGGCTATGGCTCCTGTAACTCTAAATGAGGCAACAGTTATGGCCGTCCGAAGAATCAATATCCATAGGGTGCAACATCTGCCATGCAAGGTGCAACATTCGTCCAAAAAGACAAAACAGCGCCGTGCGACTTTTAGAAATAGGTGCAGGGATTTGAAATGGACCAGTACCGTGGTGCACCACTCTCCAGGGATGGTAAATCGAAGGCCAGCCACGGTGTTCCCTATTTAACGTAAAAATTCACGTGACGGAAAAACGAAGGCCAAAAAACTTCAGACACCCGATTGAGATTCGGATAGCCTTTTTTTGGGTATGAAACTATCCATTGACGGCTTACAGCCGTCAAAGCCATAGAACTCACTGAGAGCTTCGTTTTGACTGGTTATGGCTCCCGTAACTCTAAACGAGGCAACAGTTATGGCCGTCCGAAGAATCGATATCCACAGGGTGCAACATCTGCGGTGCAAGGTGCAACATTCATCCAAAAAGGCGAAACAGCGCCGTGCGACTTTTAGAAATGGGTGCAGGGATTAAAAATGGACTAGTAACATGGTGCACCACTCTTCACTGATGGTAAATCGAAGATCATCCATGGTGTTCCCTTTTTGACGTAAAAATTCACGTGACGGAAAAACGAAGGCCAAAAATCTTCAGAGACCCGATAGAGGTTCGGATAGCCTTTTTTGGGTATGAAACTATCCATTGACGGCTTACAGTGGTCAAAGCCGTATAACTCACTGGGAGCTTTGTTTTGACTGGCTATGGCTCCCGTAACTCTAAACGAGGCAACAGTTATGGCCGTCCGAAGAATCGATATCCACAAGGTGCAACATATGCGGTGCAAGGTGCAACATTCGTCCAAAAAGACGAAACAACGCCGTGCGACTTTTAGAAATGGGTACAGGGATTTGAAATGGAGCAGTACCATGGTGCACCACTCTCCAGGGATGGTAAATCGAAGACCAACACGGTGTTCCATTTTAACATAAAAATTCACGTGACGGAAAAACGAAGGCCAAAAAACTTCAGAGACCCGATTGAGGTTCGGATAGTCTTTTTTTGGTATGAAACTATCCATTGACGACTTACAGCTGTCAAAGTCGTAGAACTAACTGAGAGCTTCGTTTTGACTGGTTATGGCTCCCGTAACTCTAAACGAGGCAACAGTTATGGCCGTCCGAAGAATCGATATCCACAGGGTGCAACATCTGCGGTGCAAGGTGCAACATTCGTCCAAAAAGACAAAACAGCGCCGTGCGACATTTAGAAATAGGTGCAGGGATTTGAAATGGACCAGGACCGTGGTGCACCACTCTCCAGGGATGGTAAATCGAAGGCCAGCCACGGTGTTCCCTATTTAACGTAAAAATTCACGTGACGGAAAAACGAAGGCCACAAAACTTCAGACACCCGATTGAGGTTCGAATAGCCTTTTTTTGGGTATGAAACTATCCATTGACGGCTTACAGCGGTCAAAGCCGTAGAACTCACTAATAGCTTCGTTTTGACTGGTTATGGTTCCCGTAACTCTAAACGAGGCAACAGTTATGGCCGTCCGAAGAATCGATATCCACAGGGTGCAACATCTGCGGTGCAAGGTGCAACATTCATCCAAAAAGACGAAACAGCGCCGTGCGACATTTAGAAATAGGTGTAGGGATTTGAAATGGACCAGTACCGTGGTGCACCACTCTCATGGGATGGTAAATCGTAGGCCAGCCACGGTGTTCCCTATTTAACGTAAAAATTCACGTGACGGAAAAACGAAGGCCAAAAAACTTCAAACACCTGATTGAGGTTCGGATAGCCTTTTTTTGGGTATGAAACTATCCATTGACGGCTTGCAGCGGTCAAAGCCGTAGAACTCACTAAGAGATTCGTTTTGACTGGTTATGGCTCCAGTAACTCTAAACGAGGCAACAGTTATGGCCGTCCGAAGAATCGATATCCACAGGGTGCAACATCTGCGGTGCAAGGTGCAACATTCGTCCAAAAAGACGAAACAGCACCGTGCGACTTTTAGAAATGGGTGCAGGAATTAAAAATGGACCAATACAGTGGTTCACCACTCTCCAGGGATGGTAAATCGAAGACCAGCCACGGTGTTCCCTTTTTAACGTAAAAATTCACGTGATGGAAAAACGAAGGCCAAAAAACTTCATAGATCCGATTGAGGTTCGAATAGCCTTTTTTGGGTATGAAACTATCCATTGACAGCTTACAGTGGTCAAAGCCGTAGAACTCACTGGGAGCTTTGTTTTGACTGGCTATGGCTCCCGTAACTCTAAACGAGGCAAAAGTTATGGCCGTCCGAAGAATCGATATCCATAGGGTGCAACATATGCGGTGCAAGGTGCAACATTCGTCCAAAAAGACGAAACAACGCTATGCGACTTTTAGATATGGGTACAGGGATTTGAAATGGACCAGTACCATGGTGCACCACTCTCCAGGGATGGTAAATCGAAGACCACCACGGTGTTCCATTTTAACGTAAAAATTCACGTGACGGAAAAACGAAGGCCAAAAAACTTCAAAGACCCGATTAAGGTTCTGATAGTCTATTTTGAGTATGAAACTATCCATTGACGACTTACAGCTGTCATAGTCGTAGAACTCACTAAGAGCTTCGTTTTGACTGGTTATGGCTCCCGTAACTCTAAACGAGGCAACAGTTATGGCCGTCCGAAGAATCGATATCCACAGGGTGCAACATCTGCGGTGCAAGGTGCAACATTCGTCCAAAAAGACGAAACAGCGCCGTGCGACATTTCGAAATAGGTGCAGGGATTTGAAATGGACCAATACCGTGGTGCACCACTCTCCAGGGATGGTAAATCGAAGGCCAGCCACGGTGTTCCCTATTTAACGTAAAAATTCACGTGACGGAAAAACGAAGGCCAAAAAACTTCAAACACCCGATTGAGGTTCGAATAGCCTTTTTTTGGGTATGAAACTATCCATTGACGGCTTACAGTGGTCAAAGCCGTAGAACTCACTAAGAGCTTCGTTTTGACTGGTTATGGCTCCCGTAACTCTAAACGAGGCAACAGTTATGGCCGTCCGAAGAATCGATATCCACAGGGTGCAACATCTGCGGTGCAAGGTGCAACATTCGTCCAAAAAGACGAAACAGCGCCGTGCGACTTTTAGAAATAGGTGCAGGGATTTGAAATGGACCAGTACCGTGGTGCACCACTCTCCAGGGATGGTAAATCGATGGCCAGCCACGGTGTTCCCTATTTAACGTAAAAATTCACGTGACGGAAAAACGAAGGCCAAAAAACTTAAAACACCCGATTGAGGTTCGGATAGCCTTTTTTTGGGTATGAAACTATTCATTGACGGCTTACAGCGGTCAAAGCCGTAGAACTCACTAAGTGCTTCGTTTTGACTGGTTATGGCTCCCGTAACTCTAAACGAGGCAACAATTATGGCCGTCCGAAGAATCGATATCCACAGGGTGCAACATCTGCGGTGCAAGGTGCAACATTCGTCCAAAAAGACGAAACAGCGCCGTGCGACTTTTAGAAATAGGTGCAGGGATTTGATATGGACCAGTACCGTGGTGCACCACTCTCCAGGGATGGTTAATCGAAGGCCAGCCACGGTGTTCCCTATTTAACGTAAAAATTCACGTGACGGAAAAACGAAGGCCAAAAAACTTCAGACACCCGATTGAGGTTCGGATAGCCTTTTTTTGGGTATGAAACTATACATTGACGGCTTATAGCCGTCAAAGCCGTAGAACTCACTGAGAGCTTCGTTTTGACTGGTTATGGCTCCTGTAACTCTAAACGAGGCAACAGTTATGGCCGTTCGAAGAATCGATATCCACAGGGTGCAACATTCATCCAAAAAGACGAAACGGCGCCGTGCAACTTTTAGAAATGGGTGCTGGGATTTGGAATGGACCAGTACCATGGTGCACCACTCTCCAGGGATGGTAAATCGAAGACCATCCATGGTGTTCCCTTTTTGACGTAAAAATTCACATGACGGAAAAACGAAGGCCAAAAAACTTCAGAGACCCGATTGAGGTTCGTATAGTCTTTTTTGGGTATGAAACTATGCATAGACGACTTACAGGTGTCAAAGTCGTAGAACTCACTGAGAGCTTCGTTTTGACTGGTTATGGCTCAAGTAACTCTAAACGAGGCAACAGTTATGGCCGTCCGAAGAATCGATATCCACAGGTTGCAACATCTGCGTTGCAAGGTGCAACATTCGTCCAAAAAGACGAAACAGCGCCGTGCGACATTTAGAAATAGGTGTAGGGATTTGAAATGGACCAGTACCGTGGTGCACCACTCTCCAGGGATGGTAAATCGAAGGCCAGCCATGGTGTTCCCTATTTAACGTAAAAATTCACGTGACGGAAAAACGAAGGCCAAGAAACTTCAGACACCCGATTGAGGTTCGGATAGCCTTTTTTTGGGTATGAAACTATCCATTGACGGCTTACAGTGGTCAAAGCCGTAGAACTCACTAAGAGCTTCATTTTGACTGGTTATGGCTCCCGTAACTCTAAACGAGGCAACAGTTATGGCCGTCCGAAGAATCGATATCCACAGGGTGCAACATTTGCGGTGCAAGGTGCAACATTCGTCCAAAAAGACGAAACAGCGCCGTGCGACTTTTAGAAATAGTTGCAGGGATTTGAAATGGACCAGTACCGTGGTGCACCACTCTGCAGGGATGGTAAATCGAAGGCCAGCCACGGTGTTCCCTATTTAACGTAAAAATTCACGTGACGGAAAAACGAAGGCCAAAAAACTTCAGACACCCGATTGAGGTTCGGATAGCATTTTTTTGGGTATGAAACTATCCATTGACGGCTTACAGCTGTCAAAGCCGTAGAACTCACTGAGAGCTTCATTTTGACTGGTTATGGCTCCCGTAACTCTAAACGAGGCAACAGTTATGGCCGTCCGAAGAATCGATATCCACAGGGTGCAACATTTGCGGTGCAAGGTGCAACATTCATCCAAAAAGACGAAACAGCGCCGTGCGACTTTTAGAAATGGGTGCTGGGATTTGGAATGGACCAGTACCATGGTGCACCACTCTCCAGGGATGTAAATCGAAGACCATCCATGGTGTTCCCTTTTTGACGTAAAAATTCACGTGACGGAAAAACGAAGGCCAAAAAACTTCAGAGACCCGATTGAGGTTCGGATAGTCTTTTTTGGGTATGAAACTATCCATAGACGACTTACAGGTGTCAAAGTTGTAGAACTCACTGAGAGCTTCGTTTTGACTGGTTATGGCTCCCGTAACTCTAAACGAGGCAATAGTTATGGCCGTCCGAAGAATCGATATCCACAGGGTGCAACATCTGCGTTGCAAGGTGCAACATTCGTCCAAAAAGATGAAACAGCGCCGTGCGATATTTAGAAATAGGTGTAGGGATTTGAAATGGACCAGTACCGTGGTGCACCACTCTCCAGGGATGGTAAATCGAAGGCCAGCCACGGTGTTCCCTATTTAATGTAAAAATTCACGTGACGGAAAAACGAAGGCCAAAAAACTTCAGACACCCGATTGAGGTTTGGATAGCCTTTTTTTGGGTATGAAACTATCCATTGACGGCTTACAGCTGTCAAAGCCGTAGAACTCACTGAGAGCTTCGTTTTGACTGGTTATGGCTCCCGTAACTCTAAACGAGGCAACAGTTATGGCCGTCCGAAGAATCGATATCCACAGGGTGCAACATTTGCGGTGCAAGGTGCAACATTCATCCAAAAAGATGAAACAGCGCCGTGCGACTTTTAGAAATGGGTGCTGGGGTTTGGAATGGACCAGTACCATGGTGCACCACTCTCCAGGGATGTAAATCGAAGACCATCCATGGTGTTCCCTTTTTGACGTAAAAATTCACGTGACGGAAAAACGAAGGCCAAAAAACTTCAGAGACCCGATTGAGGTTCGGATAGTCTTTTTTGGGTATGAAACTATCCATAGACGACTTACAGGTGTCAAAGTCGTAGAACTCACTGAGAGCTTCGTTTTGACTGGTTATGGCTCCCGTAACTCTAAACGAGGCAACAGTTATGGCCGTCCGAAGAATCGATATCCACAGGGTGCAACATCTGCGTTGCAAGGTGCAACATTCGTCCAAAAAGACGAAACAGCGCCGTGCGACATTTAGAAATAGGTGTAGGGATTTGAAATGGACCAGTACCGTGGTGCACCACTCTCCATGGATGGTAAATCAAAGGCCAGCCACGGTGTTCCCTATTTAACGTAAAAATTCACGTGACGGAAAAACGAAGGCCAAAAAACTTCAAACACCCGATTGAGGTTTGGATAGCCTTTTTTTAGGTATGAAACTGTCCATTGACGGCTTACAGTGGTCAAAGCCGTAGAATTCACTAAGAGCTTCGTTTTGACTGGTTATGGCTCCCATAACTCTAAACGAGGCAACAGTTATGGCCGTCCGAAGAATCGATATCCACAGGGTGCAACATCTGCGGTGCAAGGTGCAACATTCGTCTAAAAAGACGAAACAGCGCCGTGCGACTTTTAGAAATAGGTGCAGGGATTTGAAATGGACCAGTACCGTGGTGCACCACTCTCCAGGGATGTTAAATCGAAGGCCAGCCACGGTGTTCCCTATTTAACGTAAAAATTCACGTGACGGAAAAACGAAGGCCAAAAAACTTCAGACACCCGATTGAGGTTCGGATAGCATTTTTTTGGGTATGAAACTATCCATTGACGGCTTACAGCTGTCAAAGCCGTAGAACTCACTGAGAGCTTCGTTTTTACTGGTTATGGCTCTCGTAACTCTAAACGAGGCAACAGTTATGGTCGTCCGAAGAATCGATATCCACAGGGTGCAACATCTGCAGTGCAAGGTGCAACATTCGTCCAAAAAGACGAAACAGCGCCGTGCGACATTTAGAAATAGGTGCAGGGATTTGAAATGGACCAGTACCGTGGTGCACCACTCTCCAGGGATGGTAAATCGAAGGCCAGCCATGGTGTTCCCTATTTAACGTAAAAATTCACGTGACGGAAAAACGAAGGCCAAAAAACTTCAAACACCCGATTGAGGTTCGGATAGCCTTTTTTTGGGTATGAAACTATCCATTGACGGCTTACAGCGGTCAAAGCCGTAGAACTCACTAAGAGCTTCGTTTTGACTGGTTATGGATCCCGTATCTCTAAACGAGGCAACAGTTATGGCCGTCCGAAGAATCGATATCCACAGGGTGCAACATCTGCGGTGCAAGGTGCAACATTCGTCCAAAAAGACGAAACAGCGCCTTGCGACTTTTAGAAATAGGTGCAGGGATTTGAAATGGACCAGTACCGTGGTGCACCACTCTCCAGGGATGGTAAATCGAAGGCCAGCCACGGTGTTCCCTATTTAACGTAAAAATTCACGTGATGGAAAAACGAAGGCCAAAAAACTTCAAACACCCGATTGAGGTTCGGATAGCCTTTTTTTCGGTATGAAACTATCCATTGACGGCTTACAGCGGTCAAAGCCGTAGAACTCACTAAGAGCTTCGTTTTGACTGGTTATGGCTCCCGTAACTCTAAACGAGGCAACAATTATGGCCGTCCGAAGAATCGATATCCACAGGGTGCAACATCTGCGGTGCAAGGTGCAACATTCGTCCAAAAAGACGAAACAGCACCGTGCGACTTTTAGAAATAGGTGCAGGAAATTTATATGGACCAGTACCGTGGTGCACCACTCTCCAGGGATGGTTAATCGAAGGCCAGCCACAGTGTTCCCTATTTAACGTAAAAATTCATGTGACGGAAAAACGAAGGCCAAAAAACTTCAGACACCCGATTGAGGTTCGGATAGCCTTTTTTTGGGCATGAAACTATCCATTGACGGCTTAAAGCCGTCAAAGCCGTAGAACTCACTGAGAGCTTCATTTTGACTGGTTATGGCTCCCGTAACTCTAAACGAGGCAATAGTTATGGCCGTCCGCAGAATCGATATCCACAGGGTGCAACATCTGCGGTGCAAGGTGCAACATTCGTCCAAAAAGACGAAACAGCGCCGTGCAACTTTTAGAAATGGGTGCAGGGATTTGAAATGGACCAGTACCGTGGTGCACCACTTTCCAGGGATGGTAAATCGAAGGCTAGCCACGATGTTCCCTATGTAACGTAAAAATTCACGTGACGGAAAAACGAAGGCCAAAAAACTTCAGACACCCGATTGAGGTTCGGATAGCCTTTTTTTGGGTATGAAACTATCTATTGACGGCTTACATGTGTCAAAGTCGTAGAACTCACTGAGAGCTTCGTTTTGACTGGTTATGGCTCCCGTAACTCTAAACGAGGCAACAGTTATGGCCGTCCAAAGAATCGATATCCACAGGGTGCAACATCTGCGTTGCAAGGTGCAACATTCGTCCAAAAAGACGAAACATCGCCGTGCGACATTTAGAAATAGGTGTAGTGATTTGAAATGGACCAGTACCGTGGTGCACCACTCTCCAAGGATGGTAAATCGAGGGCCAGCCACAGTGTTCCCTATTTAACGTAAAAATTCACGTGACGGAAAAACGAAGGCCAAAAAACTTCAGACACCCGATTGAGGTTCGGATATCCTTTTTTGGGTATGAAACTATCCATTGACGGCTTACAGTGGTCAAAGCCGTAGAACTCACCAAGAGCTTCGTTTTGACTGGTGATGGCTCCCGTAACTCTAAACAAGGCAACAGTTATGGCCGTCCGAAGAATCGATATCCACAGGGTGCAACATCTGCGGTGCAAGGTGCAACATTCGTCCAAAAAGACGAAACAGCGCCGTGCGACTTTTAGAAATAGGTGCAGGGATTTGAAATGGACCAGTACCGTGGTGCACCACTCTCCAGGGATGGTAAATCGAAGGCCAGCAAAGGTGTTCCCTATTTAACGTAAAATTTCACGTGACGGAAAAACGAAGGCCAAAAAACTTCAGACACCCGATTGAGGTTCGGATAGCCTTTTTTTGGGTATGAAACTATCCATTGACGGCTTACAGCCGTCAAAGCCGTAGAACTCACTGAGAGCTTTGTTTTGACTGGTTATGGCTCCCATAACTCAAAACGAGGCAACAGTTATGGCCGTCCGAAGAATCGATATCCACAGGGTGCAACATTTGCGGTGCAAGGTGCAACATTCATCCAAAAAGACGAAACAGCGCCGTGCGACTTTTAGAAATGGATGCTGGGATTTGGAATGGACCAGTACCATGGTGCACCACTCTCCAGGGATGGTAAATCGAAGACCATCCATGGTGTTCCCTTTTTGACGTAAAAATTCACGTGACGGAAAAACGAAGGCCAAAAAACTTCAGAGACCCGATTGAGGTTCGGATAGTCTTTTTTGGGAATGAAACTATCCATAGACGACTTACAGGTGTCAAAGTCGTAGAACTCACTGAGAGCTTCGTTTTGACTGGTTATGGCTCCCGTAACTCTAAACGAGGCAACAGTTATGGCCGTCCGAAGAATCGATATCCACAGGGTGCAACATCTGCGTTGCAAGGTGCAACATTCGTCCAAAAAGACGAAACATCGCCGTGCGACATTTAGAAATAGGTGTAGGGAGTTGAAATGGACCAGTACCGTGGTGCACCACTCTCCAGGATGGTAAATCGAAGGCCAGCCACGGTGTTCCCTATTTAACGTAAAAATTCACGTGACGGAAAAACGAAGGCCAAAAAACTTCAGACACCCGATTGAGGTACGGATAGCCTTTTTTTGGGTATGAAACTATCCATTGACGGCTTACAATGGTCAAAGCCGTAGAACTCACTAAGAGCTTCGTTTTGACTGGTTATGGCTCCCGTAACTCTAAACGAGGCAACAATTATGGCCGTCCGAAGAATCGATATCCACAGGGTGCAACATCTGCGGTGCAAGGTGCTACATTCGTCCAAAAAGACGAAACAGCGCCGTGCGACTTTTAGAAATAGGTGCAGAGATTTGAAATGGACCAGTACCATGGTGCACCACTCTCCAGGGATGCTAAATCGAAGGCCAGCCACGGTGTTCCCTATTTAACGTAAAAATTCACGTGACGGAAAAACGAAGGCCAAAAAACTTCAAACACCCGATTGAGGTTCGGATAGCATTTTTTTGGGTATGAAACTATCCATTGACGGCTTACAGCTGTCAAAGCCGTAAAACTCACTGAGAGCTTCGTTTTGACTGGTTATGGCTCCCGTAACTCTAAACGAGGCAACAGTTATGGCCGTCCGAAGAATCGATATCCACAGGGTGCAACATCTGCGGTGCCAGGTGCAACATTCGTCCAAAAAGACGAAACAGCGCCGTGCTACTTTTAGAAATGGGTGCAGGGATTTGAAAAGGAAAAGTACCATAGTGCACCACTCTCCAGGGATGGTAAATCGAAAACCAGCACCGGTGTTCCATTTTTAACGTAAAAATTCACTTGACGGAAAAACGAAGGCCAAAAAACTTCAGAGACCCGATTGAGGTTTGAATAGCCGTTTGTTGGGTATGAAACTATCCATTGACGGCTTACAGTCGTCAAAGCCGTAGAACTCACTGAGAGCTTTGTTTTGACTGGTTATGGCTCCCATAACTCTAAACGAGGCAACAGTTATGGTCGTCCGAAGAATCGATATCCACAGGGTGCAACATTTGCGGTGCAAGGTGCAACATTCGTCCAAAAAGACGAAACAGCGCCGTGCGACTTTTAGAAAAGGGTGCTGGATTTGAAATGGACCAGTACCATGGTGCACCACTCTCTAAGGATGGTAAATCGAAGACCATCCATGGTGTTCCCTTTTTGAAGTAAAAATTCACGTGATGGAAAAACGAAGGCCAAAAATCTTCAAAGACCCGATAGAGGTTCGGATAGCCTTTTTTGGGTATGAAACTATCCATTGACGGCATACAACTATCAAAGCCGTAGAACTCACTGAGAGCTTCGTTTTGACTGGTTATGGCTCCCATAACTCTAAACGAGGCAACAGTTATGGCCGTCCGAAGAATCGATATCCACAGGGTGCAACATCTGCGGTGCAAGGTGCAACATTCATCCAAAAAGACGAAACAGCGCCGTGCGACATTTAGAAATAGGTGCAGGGATTTGAAATGGACCAGTATCGTGGTGCACCACTCTCCAGGGATGGTAAATCGTAGGCCAGCCACGATGTTCCCTATTTAACGTAAAAATTCACGTGACGGAAAAACGAAGGCCAAAAAACTTCAGACACCCGATTGAGGTTCGGATAGCCTTTTTTTGGGTATGAAACTATCCATTGACGGCTTGCAGCGGTCAAAGCCGTAGAACTCACTAAGAGCTTCGTTTTGACTGGTTATGGCTCCAGTAACTCTAAACGAGGCAACAATTATGGCCGTCCGAAGAATCGATATCCACAGGGTGCAACATCTGCGGTGCAAGGTGCAACATTCGTCCAAAAAGATGAAACAGCACCGTGCGACTTTTAGAAATAGGTTCAGGGATTTGAAATGGACCAGTACCGTGGTGCACCACTCTCCAGGGATGGTAAATCGAAGGCCAGCCACGGTGTTCCCTATTTAACGTAAAAATTCTCGTGACGGAAAAACGAAGGCCAAAAAACTACAGACAGCCGATTGAGGTTCGGATAGCCTTTTTTGGGTATGAAACTATCCATTGACGGCTTACAGCGGTCAAAGCCGTAGAACTCACTAAGAGCTTCGTTTTGACTAGCTATGGCTCCTGTAACTCTAAATGAGGCAACAGTTATGGCCGTCCGAAGAATCGATATCCATAGGGTGCAACATCTGCCATGCAAGGTGCAACATTCGTCCAAAAAGACGAAACAGCGCCGTGCGACTTTTAGAAATAGGTGCAGGGATTTGAAATGGACCAGTACCGTGGTGCACCACTCTCCAGGGATGGTAAATCGAAGGCCAGCCACGGTGTTCCCTATTTAACGTAAAAATTCACGTGACGGAAAAACGAAGGCCAAAAAACTTCAGACACCCGATTGAGGTTCGGATAGCCTTTTTTTGGGTATGAAACTATCCATTGACGGCTTACAGCCGTCAAAGCCGTAGAACTCACTGAGAGCTTCGTTTTGACTGGTTATGGCTCCCGTAACTCTAAACGAGGCAACAGTTATGGCCGTCCGAAGAATCGATATCCACATGGTGCAACATCTGCGGTGCAAGGTGCAACATTCGTCCAAAAAGACGAAACAGCGCCGTGCGACTTTTATAAATGGGTGCAGGGATTAAAAATGGACCAGTAACACGGTGCACCACTATTCAGGGATGGTAAATCGAAGACCATCCATGGTGTTCCCTTTTTGACGTAAAAATTCACGTGATGGAAAAACGAAGGCCAAAAATCTTCAGAGGCCCGATAGAGGTTCGGATAGCCTTTTTTGGGTATGAATCTATCCATTGACGGCTTACAGTGGTCAAAGCCATAGAACTCACTGGGAGCTTTGTTTTGACTAGCTATGGCTCCCGTAACTCTAAACGAGGCAACAGTTATGGCCGTCCGAAGAATCGATATCCACAGGGTGCAACATATGCGGTGCAAGGTGCAACATTCGTCCAAAAAGACGAAACAACACCGTGCGACTTTTAGAAATGGGTACAGGGATTTGAAATGGACCAGTACCATGGTGCACCACTCTCCAGGGATGATAAATCGAAGACCACCACGGTGTTCCATTTTAACGTAAAAATTCACGTGACGGAAAAACGAAGGCCAAAAAACTTCAGAGACCCGATTGAGGTTCGGATAGTCTTTTTTGGGTATGAAACTATCCATTGACGACTTACAGCTGTCAAAGTCGTAGAACTCACTGAGAGCTTTGTTTTGACTGGTTATGGCTCCCGTAACTCTAAACGAGGCAACAGTTATGGCCGTCCGAAGAATCGATATCCACAGGGTGCAACATCTGCGGTGCAAGGTGCAACATTCGTCCAAAAAGACAAAACAGCGCCGTGCGACATTTAGAAATAGGTGCAGGGATTTGAAATGGACCAGGACCGTGGTGCACCACTCTCCAGGGATGGTTAATCGAAGGCCAGCCACGGTGTTCCCTATTTAACGTAAAAATTCACGTGACGGAAAAACGAAGGCCAAAAAACTTCAGACACCCGATTGAGGTTCGGATAGCCTTTTTTGGGTATGAAACTATCCATTGACGGCTTACAGCGGTCAAAGCCGTAGAACTCACTAAGAGCTTCATTTTGACTGGTTATGGTTCCCGTCACTCTAAACGAGGCAACAGTTATGGCCGTCCGAAGAATCGATATCCACAGGGTGCAACATCTGCGGTGCAAGGTGCAACATTCATCCAAAAAGACGAAACAGCGCCGTGCGACATTTAGAAATAGGTGCAGGGATTTGAAATGGACCAGTACCGTGGTGCACCACTCTCCAGGGATGGTAAATCGTAGGCCAGCCACGGTGTTCCCTATTTAACGTAAAAATTCACGTGACGGAAAAACGAAGGCCAAAAAACTTCAAACACCCGATTGAGGTTCGGATAGCCTTTTTTTGGGTATGAAACTATCCATTGACGGCTTGCAGCGGTCAAAGCCGTAGAACTCACTAAGAGCTTCGTTTTGACTAGTTATGGCTCCAGTAACTCTAAACGAGGCAACAGTTATGGCCGTCCGAAGAATCGATATCCACAGGGTGCAACATCTGCGGTGCAAGGTGCAACATTCGTCCAAAAAGACGAAACAGCACCGTGCGACTTTTAGAAATGGGTGTAGAAATTAAAAATGGACCAGTACCGTGGTGCACCACTCTCCAGGGATGGTAAATCGAAGACCAGCCACGGTGTTCCCTTTTTAACGTAAAAATTCACGTGACGGAAAAACGAAGGCCAAAAAACTTCATAGATCCGATTGAGGTTCGGATAGCCTTTTTTGGGTATGAAACTATCCATTGACAGCTTACAGTGGTCAAAGCCGTAGAACTCACTGGAAGCTTTGTTTTGACTGGATATGGCTCCCGTAACTCTAAACGAGGCAAAAGTTATGACCGTCCGAAGAATCGATATCCATAGGGTGCAACATATGCGGTGCAAGGTGCAACATTCGTCCAAAAAGACGAAACAACGCCGTGTGACTTTTAGAAATGGGTACAGGGATTTGAAATGGACCAGTACCATGGTGCACCACTCTCCAGGGATGGTAAATCGAAGACCACCACGGTGTTCCATTTTAACGTAAAAATTCACGTGATGGAAAAACGAAGGCCAAAAAACTTCAGAGACCCGATTGAGGTTCGGATAGTCTTTTTTGGGTATGAAACTATCCATTAACGACTTACAGCTGTCACAGTCGTAGAACTCACTAAGAGCTTCGTTTTGACTGGTTATGGCTCCCGTAACTCTAAACGAGGCAACAGTTATGGCCGTTCGAAGAATCGATATCCACAGGGTGCAACATTCGCTGTGCAAGGTGCAACATTCGTCCAAAAAGACGAAACAGCGCCGTGCAACTTTTAGAAATGGGTGCAGGGATTTGAAATGGACCAGTACCGTGGTGCACCACTTTCCAGGGATGGTAAATCAAAGGCCAGCCATGGTGTTCCCTATGTAACGTAAAAATTCACGTGACGGAAAAACGAAGGCCAAAAAACTTCAGACACCCGATTGAGGTTCGGATAGCCTTTTTTTGGGTATGAAACTATCTATTGACGGCTTACAGCGGTCAAAGCCGTAGAACTCCCTAAGAGCTTCGTTTTGACTAGTTATGGCTCCCGTAACTCTAAACGAGGCAACAATTATGGCCGTCCGAAGAATCGATATCCACAGGGTGCAACATCTGCGGTGCAAGGTGCAACATTCGTCCAAAAAGACGAAACAGCACCGTGCGACTTTTAGAAATAGGTGCAGGGATTTGATATGGACCAGTACCGTGGTGCACCACTCTCCAAGGATGGTAAATCGAGGACCAGCCATGGTGTTCCCTATTTAACGTAAAAATTCACGTGATGGAAAAACGAAGGCCAAAATACTTCAGAGACCCGATTGAGGTTCGGATAGCCTTTTTTGGGTATGAAACTATCCATTGACGGCTTACAGCGGTCAAAGCCGTAGAACTCACTGAGAGCTTCGTTTTGACTGGTTATGGCTCCCGTAACTCTAAACGAGGCAACAGTTATGGCTGTCCGAAGAATCGATATCCACAGGGTGCAACATCTGCGATGCAAGGTGCAACATTCGTCCAAAAAGATGAAACAGCGCCGTGCGCCTTTTAGAAATGGGTGCAGGGATTTGAAATGGACCAGTACCATGGTGCACCACTCTCCAGGGATGGTAAATCGAACACCAGCCACGGTGTTCCCTTTTTAACGTAAAAATTCACTTGACGGAAAAACGAAGGCCAAAAAACTTCAAAGACCCGATTGAGGTTTGAATAGCCTTTTGTTGGGTATGAAACTTTCCATTGACGGCTTACAGCCGTCAAAGCCGTAGAACTCGCTGAGAGCTTTGTTTTGACTGGTTATGGCTCCCATAACTCTAAACGAGGCAACAGTTATGGTCGTCCGAAGAATCGATATCCACAGGGTGCAACATCTGCGTTGCAAGGTGCAACATTCGTCCAAAAAGACGAAACAGCGCCGTGCGACATTTAGAAATAGGTGCAGGGATTTGAAATGGACCAGTACCGTGGTGCACCACTCTCCAGGGATGGTAAATCGAAGGCCAGCCACGGTGTTCCCTATTTAACGTAAAAATTCACGTGACGGAAAAACGAAGGCCAAAAAACTTCAGACACCCGATTGAGGATCGGATAGCCTTTTTTTGGGTATGAAACTATCCATTGACGGCTTACAGTGGTCAAAGCCGTAGAACTCACTAAGAGCTTCGTTTTGACTGGTTATGGCTCCCGTAACTCTAAACGAGGCAACAGTTATGGCCGTCCGAAGAATCGATATCCACAGGGTGCAACATCTGCGGTGCAAGGTGCAACATTCGTCCAAAAAGACGAAACAGCACCGTGCGACTTTTAGAAATAGGTGCAGGGATTTGAAATGGACCAGTACCGTGGTGCACCACTCTCCAGGGATGGTAAATCGAAGGCCAGCCACGGTGTTCCCTATTTAACGTAAAAATTCACGTGACGGAAAAACGAATGCCAAAAAACTTCAGACACCCGATTGAGGTTCGGATAGCATTTTTTTGGGTATGAAACTATCCATTGACGGCTTACAGCGGTCAAAGCCGTAGAACTCACTGAGAGCTTCGTTTTGACTGGTTATGGCTCCCGTAACTCTAAACGAGGCAACAGTTATGGCCGTCCGAAGAATCGGTATCCACAGGGTGCAACATCTGCGGTGCCAGGTGCAACATTCGTCCAAAAAGACGAAACAGCGCCGTGCTACTTTTAGAAATGGATGCAGGGATTTGAAAAGGACCAGTACCATAGTGCACCACTCTCTAGGGATGGTAAATCGAAGACCAGCCCCGGTGTTCCATTTTTAACGTAAAAATTCACTTGATGGAAAAACGAAGGCCAAAAAACTTCAGAGACCCGATTGAGGTTTGAATAGCCTTTTGTTGGGTATGAAACTATCCATTGACGGCTTACAACCGTCAAAGCCGTAGAACTCACTGAGAGCTTTGTTTTGACTGGTTATGGCTCCCATAACTCTAAACGAGGCAACAGTTATGGTCGTCCGAAGAATCGATATCCACAGGGTGCAACATCTGCGGTGCAAGGTGCAACATTAGAAATAGGTGCAGGGATTTGAAATGGACAAGTACCGTGGTGCACCACTCTCCAGGGATGGTAAATCGAAGGCCAGCCACGGTGTTCCCTATTTAACGTAAATATTCACGTGACGGAAAAACGAAGGCCAAAAAACTTCAGACACCCGATTGAGGTTCGGATAGCCTTTTTTTGGGTATGAAACTATCCATTGACGGCTTACAGCGGTCAAAGTCGTAGAACTCACTAAGAGCTTCGTTTTAACTAGCTATGTCTCCTGTAACTCTAAATGAGGCAACAGTTATGGCCGTCCGAAGAATCGATATCCATAGGGTGCAACATCTGCCATGCAAGGTGCAACATTCGTCCATAAAGACGAAACAGCGTCGTGCGACTTTTGGAAATAGGTGCAGGGATTTGAAATGGACCAGTACCGTGGTGCACCACTCTCCAGGGATGGTAAATCGAAGGCCAGCCACGGTGTTCCCTATTTAAAGTAAAAATTCACATGACGGAAAAACGAAGGCCAAAAAACTTCAGACACCCGATTGAGGTTCGGATAGCCTTTTTTTGGGTATGAAACTATCCATTGACGGCTTACAGCCGTCAAAGCCGTAGAACTCACTGAGAGCTTCGTTTTGACTGGTTATGGCTCCCGTAACTCTAAACGAGGCAACCGTTATGGCCGTCCGAAGAATCGATATCCACAGGGTGCAACATCTGCGGTGCAAGGTGCAACATTCGTCCAAAAAGACGAAACAGCGCCGTGCGACTTTTAGAAATGGGTGTAGGGATTAAAAATGGACCAGTAACATGGTGCACCACTCTCTAGGGATGGTAAATCGAAGACCATCCATGGTGTTCCCTTTTTGACGTAAAAATTCACGTGATGGAAAAACGAAGGCCAAAAATCTTCAGAGACCCGATAGAGGTTCAGATAGCCTCTTTTGGGTATGAAACTATCCATTGACGGCTTACAGTGGTCAAAGCCGTAGAACTCACTGGGAGCTTTGTTTTGACTGGCTATGGCTCCCGTAACTCTAAACGAGGCAACAGTTATGGCCGTCCGAAGAATCGATATCCACAGGGTGCAACATATGCGGTGCAAGGTGCAACATTCGTCCAAAAAGACGAAACAACGCCGTGCGACTTTTAGAAATGGGTACAGGGATTTGAAATGGACCAGTACCATGGTGCACCACTCTCCAGGGATGGTAAATCGAAGACCACCACGGTGTTCCATTTTAACGTAAAACTTCACGTGACGAAAAAACGAAGGCCAAAAAACTTCAGAGACCCGATTGAGGTTCGGATAGTCTTTTTTGGGTATGAAACTATCCATTGACGACTTACAGCTGTCAAAGTCGTAGAACTCACTGAGAGCTTCGTTTTGACTGGTTATGGCTCCCGTAACTCTAAACGAGGCAACAGTTATGGCCGTCCGCCACAGGGTGCAACATCTGCGGTGCAAGGTGCAACATTCGTCCAAAAAGACGAAACAGCGCCGTGCGACATTTAGAAATAGGTGCAGGGATTTGAAATGGACCAGGACCGTGGTGCACCACTCTCCAGGGATGGTAAATCGAAGGCCAGCCACGGTGTTCCCTATTTAACGTAAAAATTCACGTGACGGAAAAACGAAGGCCAAAAAACTTCAGACACCCGATTGAGATTCGGATAGCCTTTTTTTGGGTATGAAACTATCCATTGACGGCTTACAGCGGTCAAAGCCGTAGAACTCACTAAGAGCTTCGTTTTGACTGGTTATGGTTCCCGTCACTCTAAACGAGGCAACAGTTATGGCCGTCCGAAGAATCGATATCCACAGGGTGCAACATCTGCGGTGCAATGTGCAACATTCATCCAAAAAGACGAAACAGCGCCGTGCGACTTTTAGAAATAGATGCAGGGATTTGAAATGGACCAGTACCGTGGTGCACCACTCTCCAGGGATGGTAAATCGAAGGCCAGCCACGGTGTTCCCTATTTAACGTAAAAATTCACATGACGGAAAAACGAAGGCCAAAATACTTCAAACACCCGATTGAGGTTCAGATAGCCTTTTTTTGGGTATGAAACTATGCATTGACGGCTTACAGCTGTCAAAGCCGTAGAACTCACTGAGAGCTTCGTTTTGACTAGTTATGGCTCCGTAACTCTAAACGAGGCAACAGTTATGGCCGTCCGAAGAATAGATATCCACAGGGTGCAACATCTGCGGTGCAAGGTGCAACAGTCGTACAAAAAGACGAAACAGCGCCGTGCAACTTTTAAAAATGGGTGCAGGGATTTGAAAAGGACCAGTACCATAGTGCACCACTCTCTAGGGATGGTAAATCGAAGACCAACCACGGTGTTCCCTTTTTAAAGTAAAAATTCACGTGACGGAAAAACGAAGGCCAACAAACTTCAGAGACCCGATTGAGGTTCAGATAGCCTTTTTTGAGTATGAAACTATCCATTGACGGCTTACAGCTGTCAAAGCCATAGAACTCACTAAGAGCTTCATTTTGACTAGTTATGGCTCCCGTAACTCTAAACGAGGCAACAGTTATGGCCGTCCGAAGAATCGATATCCACAGGGTGCAACATCTGCGGTGCAAGGTGCAACATTCGTCCAAAAAGACGAAACAGCGCCGTGCAACTTTTAGAAATGGGTGCAGGGATTTGAAAAGGACCAGTACCATAGTGCACCACTCTCCAGGGATGGTAAATCGAAGACTAGCCACGGTGTTCCCTATTTAACGTAAAAATTCACGTGACGGAAAAACGAAGGCCAACAAACTTCAGAGACTCGATTGAGGTTCAGATAGCCTTTTTTGAGTATGAAACTATCCATTGACGGCTTACAGCTGTCAAAGCCGTAAAACTCACTGAGAGCTTCGTTTTGACTGGTTATGGCTCCCGTAACTCTAAACGAGGCAACAGTTATGGTCGTGCGAAGAATCGATATCCATAGGGTGCAACATTTGCGGTGCAAGGTGCAACATTCGTCCAAAAAGACGAAACAGCGCCGTGCGACTTTTAGAAATGGGTGCTGAGATTTGAAATGGACCAGTACCATGGTGCACCACTCTCCAGGGATGGTAAATCGAAGACCATCCATGGTGTTCCCTTTTTGACGTAAAAATTCACGAGACGGAAAAACGAAGGCCAAAAATCTTCAGAGACCCGATAGAGGTTCGGATAGCCTTTTTTGGGTATGAAACTATCCATTGATGGCTTACAGCTGTCAAAGCCGTAGAACTCACTGAGAGCTTCGTTTTGACTGGTTATGGCTCCCATAACTCTAAATGAGGCAACAGTTATGGCCGTCCGAAGAATCGATATCCACAGGGTGCAACATCTGCGGTGCAAGGTGCAACATTCGTCCAAAAAGACGAAACAGTGCCGTGCGACTTTTAGAAATGGGTGCAGGGATTTGAAATGGACCAGTACCATGGTGCACCACTCTCCAGGGATGGTAAATGGAAGACCAGCCACGGTGTTCCCTTTTTAACGTAAAAATTCATGTGACGGAAAAACGAAGGCCAAAAAACTTCTAGACCCGATTGAGGTTCGGATAGCCTTTTTTTGGGTATGAAACTATCCATTGACGGCTTACAGTGGTCAAAGCCGTAGAACTCACTGAGAGCTTCATTTTGACTGGCTATGGCTCCCATAACTCTAAAAGAGGCAACATTTATGGCCATCCGAAGAATCGACATCCACAGGGTGCAACATTTGCTGTGCAAGGTGCAACATTCGTCCAAAAAGACGAAACAACGCCGTGCGACTTTTAGAAATGGGCACAGGGATTTGAAATGGACCAGTACCATGGTGCACCACTCTCCAGGGATGGTAAATCGAAGACCAGCCACGGTGTTCCATTTAACGTAAAAATTCACGTGACGGAAAAACGAAGGCCAAAAAACTTCAGAGACTCGATTGAGGTTCGGATAGTGTTTTTTGGGTTTGAAACTATCCATTGACGACTTACAGCTGTCAAAGTCGTAGAACTCACTGAGAGCTTCGTTTTGACTAGTTATGGCTCCCATAACTCTAAATGAGGCAACAGTTATGGCCGTTCGAAGAATCGATATCCATAGGGTGCAACATCTGCGGTGCAAGGTGCAACATTCGTCCAAAAAGACGAAACAGCGCCGTGCGACTTTTAGAAATAGGTGCAGGGATTTGAAATGGACCAGTACCATGGTGCACCACTATCCAGGGATGGTAAATCGAAGGCCAGCCACGGTGTTCCCTATTTAACGTAAAAATTCACGTGACGGAAAAACGAAGGCCAAAAAACTTCAGACACCCGATTGAGGTTCGGATAGCCTTTTTTTGGGTATGAAACTATCCATTGACGGCTTACAGCGGTCAAATCCGTAGAACTCACTAAGAGCTTCGTTTTGACTGGTTATGGCTCCCGTAACTCTAAACGAGGCAACAGTTATGGCCGTCCGAAGAATCGATATCCATAGGGTGCCATCTGCGGTGCAAGGTGCAACATTCGTCCAAAAAGACGAAACAGCGCCGTGCGACTTTTAGAAATGGGTGCAGGGATTTGAAATGGACCAGTACCATGGTGCAACACTCTCCAGGGATGGTAAATCGAAGACCAGCCACGGTGTTCCCTTTTTAACGTAAAAATTCACTTGACGGAAAAACAAAGGCCAAAAAACTTCAGAGACCCGATTGAGGTTTGAATAGCATTTTGTTGGGTATGAAGCTATCCATTGACGGCTTACAGTTGTCAAAGCTGTAGAACTCACTGAGAGTTTTGTTTTGACTGATTATGGCTCCCATAACTCTAAACGAGGCAACAGTTATGGTCGTCCGAAGAATCGATATCCACATGGTGCAACTTTTGCGGTGCAAGGTGCAACATTCGTCAAAAATGACGAAACAGCGCCGTGCGACTTTTAGAAAAGGGTGCTGGGATTTGAAATGGACTAGTACCATGGTGCACCACTCTCCAAGGATGGTAAATCGATGACCAGCCATGGTGTTCCCTTTTTAACGTAAAAATTCACGTTACGGAAAAACGAAGGCCAAAAAACTTCAGAGACCCGATTGAGGTTCGGATAGCCTTTTTTTGGGTATGAAACTATCCATTGACGGCTTATAGCCGTCAAAGCCGTAGAACTCACTGAGAGCTTCGTTTTGACTAGTTATGGCTCCCGTAACTCTAAACGAGGCAACAGTTATGGCCGTCCGAAGAATCGATATCCACAGGGTGCAACATCTGCGGTGCAAGGTGCAACATTCGTCCAAAAAGACGAAACAGCACCGTGCGACTTTTAGAAATAGGTCCAGGGAATTGAAATGGACCAGTACCATGGCGCACCACTCTCCAGGGATGGTAAATCGAAAACCAGCCACAGTGTTCCCTTTTTAACGTAAAAATTCACGTGATGGAAAAACGAAGGCAAAAATACTTCAGAGACCCGATTGAGGTTCGGATAGCCTTTTTTGGGTATGAAACTATCCATTGACGGCTTACAGCGGTCAAAGCCGTAGAACTCACTGAGAGCTTCGTTTTGACTGGTTATGGCTCCCGTAACTCTAAACGAGACAACAGTTATGGCCGTCCGAAGAATCGATATCCACAGGGTGCAACATCTGCGGTGCAAGGTGCAACATTCGTCCAAAAAGACGAAACAGCGCCGTGCGACTTTTAAAAATGGTGCAGGGATTTGAAATGGACCAGTACCATGGTGCACCACTCTCCAGGGATGGTAAATCGAAGACCGGCCACGGTGTTCCCTTTTTAACGTAAAAATTCACTTGACGGAAAAACAAAGGCCAAACAACTTCAAAGACCCGATTGAGGTTTGAATAGACTTTTGTTGGGTATGAAACTATCCATTGACGGATTACAACCGTCAAAGTCGTAGAACTCGCTGAGAGCTTTGTTTTGACTGGTTATGGCTCCCATAACTCTAAACGAGGCAACAGTTATGGTCGTCCGAAGAATCGATATCCACAGGGAGCAACATTTGTGGTGCAAGGTGCAATATTCGTCCAAAAAGACGAAACAGTACCATGGTGCCGTGCGACTTTTAGAAATCGGTGTTGGAATTTGAAATGGACCAGTACCATGGTGCACCATTCTCCAGGGATGGTAAATCGAAGACCAGCCATAGTGTTCCCTTTTTGACGTAAAAATTCACGTGACGGAAAAACGAAGGCCAAAAATCTTCAGAGACCCGATTGAGGTTCGGATAGCCTTTTTTGGGTATGAAACTATCCATTGACGGCTTACAGCTGTCAAAGCCATAGAACTCACTGAGAGCTTGTTTTGGCTGGTTATGGCCTCCCGTAACTCTAAACAAGGCAACAGTTATGGCCGTCCGAAGAATCGATATCCACAGGGTACAACATCTGCGGTGCAAGGTGCAACATTCGTCCAAAAAGACGAAACAGCGCCGTGCGACTTTTAGAAATAGGTGCAGGGATTTGAAATGGACCAGTACCATGGTGCACCACTCTCCAGGGATGGTAAATCGAAGGCCAGCCACGG
Organism: Allium fistulosum; assembly: GCA_030737815.1. Taxonomy (NCBI): domain Eukaryota; kingdom Viridiplantae; phylum Streptophyta; class Magnoliopsida; order Asparagales; family Amaryllidaceae; genus Allium; species Allium fistulosum. Next base: position 84,594,007 of record CM060901.1, on the reverse strand, counting down.
TGTTCCCTATTTAACGTAAAAATTCACGTGACGGAAAAACGAAGGCCAAAAAACTTCAGACACCCGATTGAGGTTCGGATAGCCTTTTTTTGGGTATGAAACTATCCATTGATGGCTTACAGCGGTCAAAGCCGTAGAACTCACTAAGAGCTTCGTTTTGACTGGTTATGGCTCCCGTAACTCTAAACGAGGGAACAGTTATGGCCGCCCGAAGAATTGATATCCATAGGGTGCAACATCTGCGGTGCAAGGTGCAACATTCGTCCAAAAAGACGAAACAGCGCCGTGCGACTTTTAGAAATGGGTGCAGGGATTTGAAATGGACCAGTACCATGGTGCAACACTCTCCAGGGATGGTAAGTCGAAGACCAGCCACGGTGTTCCCTTTTTAACGTATAAATTCACTTGACGGAAAAACAAAGGCCAAAAAACTTCAGAGACCCGATTGAGGTTTGAATAGCCTTTTGTTGGGTATGAAGCTATCCATTGACGGCTTACAGCTGTCAAAACTGTAGAACTCACTGAGAGCTTTGTTTTGACTGGTTATGGCTCCCATAACTCTAAACGAGGCAACAGTTATGGTCGTCCGAAGAATCGATATCCACAGGGTGCAACTTTTGCGGTGCAAGGTGCAACATTCGTCCAAAATGACGAAACAGCGCCGTCCGACTTTTAGAAATGGGTGCTGGGATTTGAAATGGACTAGTACCATGGTGCACCACTCTCCAGGGATGGTAAATCGAAGACCAGCCATGGTGTTCCCTTTTTAACGTAAAAATTCACGTGACGGAAAAACGAAGGCCAAAAAACTTCAAAGACCCGATTGAGGTTCGGATAGCCTTTTTTTGGGTATGAAACTATCCATTGACGGCTTATAGCGGTCAAAGCCGTAGAACTCACTGAGAGCTTTGTTTTGACTGGTTATGGCTCCCGTAACTCTAAACGAGGCAATAGTTATGGCCATCAGAAGAATCGATATCCACAGGGTGCAACATCTGCGGTGCAAGGTGCAACATTCGTCCAAAAAGACGAAACAGCGCCGTGCGACTTTTAGAAATAGGTCCAGGGATTTGAAATGGACCAGTACCATGGTGCACCACTCTCCAGGGATGGTAAATCGAAGACCAGCCACGGTGTTCCCTTTTTAACGTAAAAATTCACGTGATGGAAAAACGAAGGCCAAAATACTTCAGAGACCCGATTGAGGTTCGGATAGCCTTTTTTGGGTATGAAACTATCCATTGATGGCTTACAGCGGTCAAAGCCGTAGAACTCACTGAGAGCTTCGTTTTGACTGGTTATGGCTCCCGTAACTCTAAACGAGGCAACAGTTATGGCCGTCCGAAGAATCGATATGCACAGGGTGCAACATCTGCGGTGCAAGGTGCAACATTCGTCCAAAAAGATGAAACAGCGCCGTGCGACTTTTAGAAATGGGTGCAGGGATTTGAAATGGACCAGTACCATAGTGCACCACTCTCCAGGGATGGTAAATCGAAGACCAGTCACGGTGTTCCCTTTTTAACGTAAAATTCACTTGACGGAAAAACGAAGGACAAAAAACTTCAAAGACCCGATTGAGGTTTGAATAGCCTTTTGTTGGGTATGAAACTATCCATTGACGGCTTACAGCCGTCAAAGCCGTAGAACTCGCTGAGAGATTTGTTTTGACTGGTTATGGCTCCCGTAACTCTAAACGAGGCAACAGTTATGGTCGTCCGAAGAATCAATATCCACAGGGTGCAACATTTGCGGTGCAAGGTGCAACATTCGTCCAAAAAGACGAAACAGCGCCGTGCCACTTTTAGAAATGGGTGTTGGAATTTGAAATGGACCAGTACCATGGTGCACCACTCTCCAGGGATGGTAAATCGAAGACCAGCCATGGTGTTCCCTTTTTGACGTAAAAATTCACGTGACGGAAAAACGAAGGCCAAAAATCTTTAGAGACCCGATTGAGGTTCGGATAGCCTTTTTTGGGTATGAAGGTATCCATTGACGGCTTACAGCTGTCAAAGCCATAGAACACACTGAGAGCTTCTTTTTGGCTGGTTATGGCTCCCGTAACTCTAAACGAGGCAACAGTTATGGCCGTCCGATGAATCGATATCCACAGGGTGCAACATCTGCGGTGCAAGGTGCAACATTCGTCCAAAAAGACGAAACAGCGCCGTGCGACTTTTAGAAATGGGTGCAGGGATTTGAAATGGACCAGTACCATGGTGCACCACTCTCCAGGGATGGTAAATCGAAGACCAGCCACGGTGTTCCCTTTTTAACGTAAAAATTCATGTGACGGAAAAACGAAGGCCAAAAAACTCCATAGACCCGATTGAGGTTCGGATAGCCTTTTTTGGGTATGAAACTATCCATTGATGGCTTACAGTGGTCAAAGCCGTAGAACTCACTGAGAGCTTCGTTTTGACTGGCTATGGCTCCCGTAACTCTAAACGAGGCAACAGTTATGGCCATCCGAAGAATCGATATCCACAGGGTGCAACATTTGCGGTGCAAGGTGCAACATTCGTCCAAAAAGACGAAACAACGCCGTGCGACTTTTAGAAATGGGTACATGGATTTGAAATGGACCAGTACCATGGTGCACCACTCTACAGGGATGGTAAATCAAAGACCAGCCACGGTGTTCCATTTTAACGTAAAAATTCACGTGACGGAAAAACGAAGGCCAAAAAACTTCAGAGACCCGATTGAGGTTCGGATAGTCTTTTTTGGGTATGAAACTATCCATTGACAACTTACAGCTGTCAAAGTCATAGAACTCACTGAGAGCTTCGTTTTGACTAGTTATGGCTCCCGTAACTCTAAACGAGGCAACAGTTATGGCCGTCCGAAGAATCGATATCCATAGGGTGCAACATCTGCGGTGCAAGGTGCAACATTCGTCCAAAAAGACGAAACAGCGCCGTGCGACTTTTAGAAATGGGTGCAGGGATTTGAAATGGACCAGTACCATGGTGCACCACTCTCCAGGGATGGTAAATGGAAGACCAGCCACGGTGTTCCCTTTTTAACGTAAAAATTCATGTGACGGAAAAACGAAGGCCAAAAAACTTCATAGACCCGATTGAGGTTCGGATAGCCTTATTTTGGGTATGAAACTATCCATTGATGGTTTACAGTGGTCAAAGCCGTAGAACTCACTGAGAGCTTCGTTTTGACTGGCTATGGCTCCCGTAACTCTAAACGAGGCAACAGTTATGGCCATCCGAAGAATCGATATCCACAGGGTGTAACATTTGCGATGCAAGGTGCAACATTCGTCCAAAAAGACGAAACAACGCCGTGCGACTATTAGAAATGGGTATAGGGATTTGAAATGGACCAGTACCATGGTGCACCACTCTCCAGGGATGGTAAATCAAAGGCCAGCCACGGTGTTCCCTATTTAACGTAAAAATTCACGTGACGGAAAAACGAAGGCCAAAAAACTTCAGACACCCGATTGAGATTCGGATAGCCTTTTTTTGAGTATGAAACTATCCATTGACGGCTTACAGCGGTCAAAGCCGTAGAACTCACTAAGAGCTTCGTTTTGACTGGTTATGGCTCCCGAAACTCTAAACGAGGCAACAGTTATGGCCGTCCGAAGAATCGATATCCATAGGGTGCAACATCTGCGGTGCAAGGTGCAACATTCGTCCAAAAAGACGAAACAGCGCCGTGCGACTTTTAGAAATGGGTGCAGGGATTTGAAATGGACCAGTACCATGGTGCAACACTCTCCAGGGATGGTAAATCGAAGACCAGCCACGGTGTTCCCTTTTTAACGTAAAAATTCACTTGACGGAAAAACAATGGCCAAAAAACTTCAGAGACCCGATTGAGGATTGAATAGCCTTTTGTTGGGTATGAAGCTATCCATTGATGGCTTACCGCTGTCAAAGCTGTAGAACTCACTAAGAGCTTTGTTTTGACTGGTTATGGATCCCATAACTCTAAACGAGGCAACACTTATGGTCGTCCGAAGAATCGATATCCACATGGTGCAAAATTTGCGGTGCAAGGTGCAACATTCGTCCAAAATGACGAAACAGCGCCGTGCGACTTTTAGAAATGGGTGCTGGGATTTGAAATGGACTAGTACCATGGTGCACCACTCTCCAGGGATGGTAAATCGAAGACCAGACATGGTGTTCCCTTTTTAACGTAAAAATTCACGTGACGGAAAAACAAAGGCCAAAAAACTTCAGAGACCCGATTGAGGTTCGGATAGCCTTTTTTTGGGTATGAAACTATCCATTGACGACTTATAGCGCTCAAAGCCGTAGAACTCACTGAGTGCTTTGTTTTGACTGGTTATGGCTCCCGTAACTCTAAACGAGGCAACAGTTATGGCCGTCCGAAGAATCGATATCCACATGGTGCAACATCTGCGGTGCAAGGTGCAATATTCGTCCAAAAAGATGAAACAGCGCCGTGCGACTTTTAGAAATAGGTCCAGGGATTTGAAATGGACCAGTACCATGGTGCACCACTCTCCAGGGATGGTAAATCGAAGACCAGCCATGGTGTTCCCTTTTTAACGTAAAAATTCACGTGACGGAAAAACGAAGGCCAAAATACTTCAGAGACCCGATTGAGGTTCGGATAGCCTTTTTTGGTTATGAAACTATCCATTGACGGCTTACATTGGTCAAAGCCGTAGAAATCACTGAGAGCTTCGTTTTGACTGGTTATGGCTCACGTAACTCTAAACGAGGCAACAGTTATGGCCGTCCGAAGAATCGATATCCACAGGGTGCGACATCTGCGGTACAAGGTGCAACATTCATCCAAAAAGACGAAACAGCGCAGTGTGATTTTTAGAAATGGGTGCAGGGATTTGAAATGGACCAGTACCATGGTGCACCACTCTCCAGGGATGGTAAATCGAAGACCAGCAACGGTGTTCCCTTTTTAACGTAAAAATTCACGTGACGGAAAAACGAAGGCCAAAAAACTTCATAGACCCGATTGAGGTTCGGATAGCCATTTTTTGGGTATGAAACTATCCATTGCGGCTTACAGCGGTCAAAGCCGTAGAATTCACTGAGAGCTTCGTTTTGACTGGCTATGGCTCCCGAAACTCTAAACGAGGCAACAGTTATGGCCGTCCGAAGAATCGATATCCACAGGGTGCAACATCTGCGGTGCAAGGTGCAACATTCGTCCAAAAAGACGAAACAACGCCGTGCGAATTTTAGAAATGGGTGCAGGGATTTGAAATGGACCAGTACCATGGTGCACCACTCTCCAGGGATGGTAAATCGAAGACCAACCACGGTGTTCCCTTTTTAACGTAAAAATTCACTTGACGGAAAAACGAAGGCCAAAAAACTTCAGAGACCCGATTGAGGTTTGAATAGCCTTTTGTTGGGTATGAAACTATCCATTGACGGCTTAAAGCCGCCAAAGCCATAGAACTCGCTGAGAGCTTTGTTTTGACTTTTTATGGCTCCCATAACTCTAAACGAGGCAACAGTTATGGTCGTCCGAAGAATCGATATCCACAGGGTGCAACATTTGCTGTGCAAGGTGCAACATTCGTCCAAAAAGACGAAACAGCGCCGTGCGAGTTTTAGAAATGGGTGTTGGAATTTGAAATGGACCAGTACCATGGTGCACCACTCTCCAGGGATGGTAAAGCGAAGACCAGCCATGGTGTTCCCCTTTTGACGTAAAAATTCACGTGACGAAAAAACGAAGGCCGAAAATCTTCAAAGACCCGATTGAGGTTCGGATAGCCTTTTTTGGGTATGAAACTATCCATTGACGGCTTACAGCTGTCAAAGCCATAGAACTCACTGAGAGCTTCGTTTTGGCTGGTTATGGCTCCCGTAACTCTAAACGAGGCAACAGTTATGTCCGTCCGAAGAATCGATATCCACAGGGTGCAACATCTACGGTGCAAGGTGCAACATTCGTCCAAAAAGACGAAACAGCGCCGTGCGACTTTTAGAAATAGGTGCAGGGATTTGAAATGGACCGTTACCGTGGTGCACCACTCTCCAAGGATGGTAAATCGAAGGCCAGCCACGGTGTTCCCTATTTAACGTAAAAATTCACGTGACGGAAAAACGAAGGCCAAAAAACTTCAGACACCCGATTGAGGTTCGGATAGCCTTTTCTTGGGTATGAAACTATCCGTTGACGGCTTACAGCGATCAAAGCCGTAGAACTCACTGAGAGCTTCGTTTTGACTGGTTATGGCTCCCGTAACTCTAAACGAGGCAACAGTTATGGCCGTCCGAAGAATCGATATCCATAGGGTGCAACATCTGCGGTGCAAGGTGCAACATTCGTCCAAAAAGACGAAACAGTGCCGTGCGACTTTTAGAAATGGGTGCAGGGATTTGAAATGGACCAGTACCATGGTGCAACACTCTCCAGGGATGGTAAATCGAAGACCAGCCACGGTGTTCCCTTTTTAACGTAAAAATTCACTTGACGGAAAAACAAAGGTCAAAAAATATCAGAGACCCGATTGAGGTTTGAATAGCCTTTTGTTGCGTATGAAGCTATCCATTGACGGCTTACAGCTGTCAAAACTGTAGAACTCACTGAGAGCTTTGTTTTGACTGGTTATGGCTCCCATAACTCTAAACGAGGCAACAGTTATAGTCGTCCGAAGAATCGATATCCACATGGTGGAACTTTTGCGCTGCAAGGTGCAACATTCGTCCAAAATGACGAAACAGCGCCGTGCGACTTTTAGAAATGGGTGATGGGATTTGAAATGGACTAGTACCATGGTGCACCACTCTCCAGGGATGGTAAATCGAAGACCAGCCATGGTGTTCCCTTTTTAACGTAAAAATTCACGTGATGGAAAAACGAAGGCCAAAAAACTTCAAAGACCCGATTGAGGTTCGGATAGCCTTTTTTTGAGTATGAAACTATCCATTGACGGCTTATAGCGGTCAAAGCCGTAGAACTCACTGAGAGCTTTGTTTTGACTGGTTATGGCTCCCGTAACTCTAAACGAGGCAATAGTTATGGCCGTCAGAAGAATCGATATCCACAGGGTGCAACATCTGCGGTGCAAGGTGCAACATTCGTCCAAAAAGACGAAACAGCGCCGTGCGAAATTTAGAAATAGGTCCAGGGATTTGAAATGGACCAGTACCATGGTGCACCACTCTCCAGGGATGGTAAATCGAAGACCAGCCACGGTGTTCCCTTTTTAACGTAAAAATTCACGTGATGGAAAAACGAAGGCCAAAATACTTCAGAGACCCGATTGAGGTTCGGATAGCCTTTTTTGGGTATGAAACTATCCATTGACGGCTTACAGCGGTCAAAGCCGTAGAACTCACTGAGAGCTTCGTTTTGACTGGTTATGGCTCCCGTAACTCTAAACGAGGCAACAGTTATGGCTGTCCGAAGAATCGATATCCACAGGGTGCAACATCTGCGATGCAAGGTGCAACATTCGTCCAAAAAGATGAAACAGCGCCGTGCGCCTTTTAGAAATGGGTGCAGGGATTTGAAATGGACCAGTACCATGGTGCACCACTCTCCAGGGATGGTAAATCGAACACCAGCCACGGTGTTCCCTTTTTAACGTAAAAATTCACTTGACGGAAAAACGAAGGCACAAAAACTTCAAAGACCCGATTGAGGTTTGAATAGCCTTTTGTTGGGTATGAAACTTTCCATTGACGGCTTACAGCCGTCAAAGCCGTAGAACTCGCTGAGAGCTTTGTTTTGACTGGTTATGGCTCCCATAACTCTAAACGAGGCAACAGTTATGGTCGTCCGAAGAATCAATATCCACAGGGTGCAACATTTGCGGTGCAAGGTGCAACATTCGTCCCAAAAGACGAAACAGCGCCGTGCCACTTTTAGAAATGGGTGTTGGAATTTGAAATGGACCAGTACCATGGTGCACCACTCTCCAGGGATGGTAAATCGAAGGCCAGCCACGGTGTTCCCTATTTAACGTAAAAATTCACGTGACGGAAAAACGAAGGCCAAAAATCTTCAGAGACCCGATTGAGGTTCGAATAGCCTTTTTTGGGTATGAATGTATCCATTGACGGCTTACAGCTGTCAAAGCCATAGAACACACTGAGAGCTTCGTTATGGCTGGTTATGGCTCCCGTAACTCTAAACGAGGCAACAGTTATGGCCGTCCGAAGAATCGATATCCACAGGGTGCAACATCTGCGGTGCAAGGTGCAACATTCGTCCAAAAAGACGAAACAGCGCCGTGCGACTTTTAGAAATGGGTGCAGGGATTTGAAATGGACCAGTACCATGGTGCACCACTCTCCAGGGATGGTAAATCGAAGACCAGCCACGGTGTTCCCTTTTTAACGTAAAAATTCACTTGATGGAAAAACAAAGGCCAAAAAACTTCAGAGACCCGATTGAGGTTTGAATAGCCTTTTGTTGGGTATAAAGCTATCCATTGATGGCTTACAGCTGTCAAAGCTGTAGAACTCACTGAGAGCTTTGTTTTGACTGGTTATGGCTCCCATAACTCTAAACGAGGCAACAGTTATGGTCGTCCGAAGAATCGATATCCACAGGGTGCAACTTTTGCGGTGCAAGGTGCAACATTCGTCAAAAATGACGAAACAGCGCCGTGCGACTTTTAGAAATGGGTGTTGGGATTTGAAATGGACTAGTACCATGGTGCACCACTCTCCAGGGATGGTAAATCGAAGACCAGCCATGGTGTTCCCTTTTTAACGTAAAAATTCATGTTACGGAAAAACGAAGGCCAAAAAACTTCAGAGACCAGATTGAGGTTCGGATAGCCTTTTTTTGGGTATGAAACTATCCATTGACGGCTTATAGCGGTCAAAGCCGTAGAACTCACTAAGAGCTTTGTTTTGACTGGTTATGGCTCCCGTAACTCTAAACGAGGCAACAGTTATGGCCGTACGAAGAATCGATATCCACAGGATGCAACATCTGCGGTGCAAGGTGCAACATTCGTCCAAAAAGACGAAATAGCGCCGTGCGACTTTTAGAAATAGGTCCAGGGATTTGAAATGGACCAGTACCATGGTGCACCACTCTCCAGGGATGGTAAATCGAAGACCAGCCACAGTGTTCCCTTTTTAACGTAAAAATTCACATGACGGAAAAACGAAGGCAAAAATACTTCAGAGACCCGATTGAGGTTCGGATAGCCTTTTTTGGGTATGAAACTATCCATTGACGGCTTACAGCGGTCAAAGCCGTAGAACTCACTGAGAGCTTCGTTTTGACTGGTTATTGCTCCCGTAACTCTAAACGAGGCAACAGTTATGGCCGTCCGAAGAATCGATATCCACAGGGTGCAACTTCTGCGGTGCAAGGTGCAACATTCGTCCAAAAAGACGAAACCGCGCCGTGCGACTTTTAGAAATTGGTGCAGGGATTTGAAATGGACCAGTACCATGGTGCACCACTCTCCAGGGATGGTAAATCGAAGACCAGCCACGGTGTTCCCTTTTTAACATAAAAATTCACTTGACGGAAAAACGAAGGCCAAAAAACTTCAGAGACCCGATTGAGGTTTGAATAGCCTTTTGTTGGGTATGAAACTATCAATTGACGGCTTACAGCCGTCAAAGCCGTAGAACTCGCTGAGAGCTTTGTTTTGACTGGTTATGGCTCCCATAACTCTAAACGAGGCAACAGTTATGGTCGTCCGAAGAATTGATATCCACAGGGTGCAACATTTGCGGTACAAGGTGCAATATTCGTCCAAAAAGACGAAACAACGCCGTGCGACTTTTAGAAATCGGTGTTGGAATTTGAAATTGACCAGTACCATTGTCCACCACTCTCCAGGGATGGTAAATCGAAGACCAGCCATGGTGTTCCCTTTTTGACGTAAAAATTCACGTGACGGAAAAACGAAGGCCAAAAATCTTCAGAGACCCGATTGAGGTTCGGATAGCCTTTTTTGGGTTTGAAACTATCCATTGATGGCTTACAGCTGTCAAAGCCATAGAACTCACTGAGAGCTTCGTTTTGGCTGGTTATGGCTCCCGTAACTCTAAACGAGGCAACAGTTATGGCCGTCCGAAGAATCGATATCCACAGGGTACAACATCTGCGGTGCAAGGTGCAACATTCGTCCAAAAAGACGAAACAGCGTCGTGCGACTTTTAGAAATAGATGTAGGGATTTGAAATGGACTAGTACCGTGGTGCACCACTCTCCAGGGATGGTAAATCGAAGGCCAGCCACGGTGTTCCCTATTTAACGTAAAAATTCACGTGACGGAAAAACGAAGGCCAAAAAATTTCAAACACCCGATTGAGGTTCAGATAGCCTTTTTTTGGGTATGAAACTATCCATTGATGGCTTACAGCGGTCAAAGCCGTAGAACTCACTAAGAGCTTCGTTTTGACTGGTTATGGCTCCCGTAACTCTAAACGAGGCAACAGTTATGGCCGTCCGAAGAATCGATATCCATAGGGTGCAACATCTGCGGTGCAAGGTGCAACATTCGTCCAAAAAGACGAAACAGCGCCGTGCGACTTTTAGAAATGGGTGCAGGGATTTGAAATGGACCGGTACCATGGTGCAACACTCTCCAGGGATGGTAAATCGAAGACCAGCCACGGTGTTCTCTTTTTAACGTAAAAATTCACTTGACGGAAAAACAAAGGCCAAAAAACTTCAGAGACCCGATTGAGGTTTGAATAGCCTTTTGTTGGGTATGAATCTATCCATTGACAGCTTACAGCTGTCAAAGCTGTAGAACTCACTGAGAGCTTTGTTTTGACTGGTTATGGCTCCCATAACTCTAAACGAGGCAACAATTATGGTCGTCCGAAGAATCGATATCCACAGGGTGCAACTTTTGCGGTGCAAGGTGCAACATTCGTCCAAAATGACGAAACAGCGCCGTGCGACTTTTAGAAATGGGTGCTGGGATTTGAAATGGACTAGTACCATGGTGCACCACTCTCCCGGGATGGTAAATCGAAGACCAGCCATGGTGTTCCCTTTTTAACGTAAAAATTCACGTGACGGAAAAACGAAGGCCAAAAAACTTTAGAGACCCGATTGAGGTTCGGATAGCTTTTTTTTGGGTATGAAACTATCCATTGACGGCTTATAGCGGTCAAAGCCGTAGAACTCACTGAGAGATTTGTTTTGACTGGTTATGGCTCCCGTAACACTAAACGAGGCAATAGTTATGGCCGTCAGAAGAATCGATATCCACAGGGTGCAACATCTGCGGTGCAAGGTGCAACATTCGTCCAAAAAGACGAAACAGCGCCGTGCGACTTTTAGAAATAGGTCCAGGGATTTGAAATGGACCAGTACTATGGTGCACCACTCTTCAGGGATGGTAAATCGAAGACCAGCCACGGTGTTCCCTTTTTAACGTAAAAATTCACGTGACGGAAAAACGAAGGCCAAAATACTTCAGAGACCCGATTGAGGTTCGGATAGCCTTTTTTGGGTATGAAACTATCCATTGACGGCTTGCAACGATCAAAGCCGTAGAACTCACTGAGATCTTCGTTTTGACTGGTTATGGCTCTCATAACTCTAAACGAGGCAACAGTTATGGCCGTCCGAAGAATCGATATCCATAGGGTGCAACATCTGCGGTGCAAGGTGCAACATTCGTCCAAAAATACGAAACAGCGTCGTGCGACTTTTAGAAATGGGTGCAAGGATTTGAAATGGACCGGTACCATGGTGCACCACTCTCCAGGGATGGTAAATCGAAGACCAGCCACGGTGTTCTCTTTTTAACGTAAAAATTCACTTGACGGAAAAACGAAGGCCAAAAAACTTCAAAGACCCGATTGAGGTTTGAATAGCCTTTTGTTGGGTATGAAACTATCCATTGACGGCTTACAGCAGTCAAAGCCATAGAACTCGCTGAGAGCTTTGTTTTGACTGGTTATGGCTCCCATACCTCTAAACGAGGCAACAGTTATGGTCGTCCGAAGAATCAATATCCATAGGGTGCAACATTTGCGGTGCAAGGTGCAACATTCGTCCAAAAAGACGAAACAGCGCCGTGCCACTTTTAGAAATGGGTGTTGGAATTTGAAATAGACCAGTACCATGGTGCACCACTCTCCAGGGATGGTAAATCGAAGACCAGCCATTGTGTTCCCTTTTTGACGTAAAAATTCACGTGACGGAAAAACGAAGGCCAAAAATCTTCAGAGACCCGATTGAGGTTCGGAAAGCCTTTTTTGGGTATGAAGGTATCCATTGACGGCTTACAGCTGTCAAAGCCATAAAACGCACTGAGAGCTTCGTTTTGGCTGGTTATGGCTCCCGTAACTCTAAACGAGGCAACAGTTATGGCCGTCCGAAGAATCGATATCCACAGGGTGCAACATCTGCGGTGCAAGGTGCAACATACGTCCAAAAAGACGAAACAGCGCCGTGCGACTTTTAGAAATGGGTGCAGGGATTTGAAATGGACCAGTACCATGGTGCACCACTCTCCAGGGATGGTAAATCGAAGACCAGCCACGGTGTTCTTTTTTTAACGTAATAATTCATGTGACGGAAAAACGAAGGCCAAAAAACTTCATAGACCCGATTGAGGTTCGGATAGCCTTTTTTTGGGTATGAAACTATCCATTGACGGCTTACAGTGGTCAAAGCAATAGAACTCACTGAGAGCTTCGTTTTGACTGGCTATGGCTCCCGTAACTCTAAACGAGGCAACAGTTATGGCAATCCGAAGAATCGATATCCACAGGGTGCAACATTTGCGGTGCAAGGTGCAACATTCGTCCAAAAAGACGAAACAACGCCGTGCGACTTTTAGAAATGGGTAAAGGAATTTGAAATGGACCAGTACCATAGTGCACCACTCTACAGGGATGGTAAATCGAAGACTAGCCACGGTGTTCCATTTTAACGTAAAAATTCAAGTGACGGAAAAACGAAGGTCAAAAAACTTCAGAGACCCGATTGAGGTTCGGATAGTCTTTTTTGGGTATGAAACTATCCATTGACGACTTACTGCTGTCAAAGTCGTAGAACTCACTGAGAGCTTCGTTTTGACTGGTTATGGCTCTCGTAACTCTAAACGAGACAACAGTTATGGCCGTCCGAAGAATCGATATCCACAGGGTGCAACATCTGCGGTGCAAGGTGCAACATTCATCCAAAAAGTCGAAACAGCGCCGTGCGACTTTTAGAAATAGGTGCAAGGATTTGAAATGGACCAGTACCATGGTGCACCACTCTCCAGGGATGGTAAATCGAAGGCCAGCCACGGTGTTCCCTATTTAACGTAAAAATTCACGTGACGGAAAAACGAAGGCCAAAAAACTTCAAACACCCGATTGAGGTTCGGATAGCCTTTTTTTGAGTATGAAACTATCCATTGACGGCTTACAACGGTGAAAGCCGTAGAACTCACTAAGAGCTTCGTTTTGACTGGTTATGGCTCCCGTAACTCTAAACGACGCAACAGTTATGGCCGTCCGAAGAATTGATATCCATAGGATGCAACATCTGCGGTGCAAGGTGCAACATTCGTCCAAAAATACGAAACAGCGCCGTGCGACTTTTAGAAATGGGTGCAGGGATTTGAAATGGACCAGTACCATGGTGCAACACTCTCCAGGGATGGTAAATCGAAGACCAGCCATGGTGTTCCCTTTTTAACGTAAAAATTCACTTGACGGAAAAACAAAGGCCAAAAAACTTCAGAGACCCGATTGAGGTTTGAATAGCCTTTTGTTGGGTATGAAGCTATCCATTGACGGCTTACAGCTGTCAAAGCTGTAGAACTCACTGAGAGATTTGTTTTGACTGGTTATGGCTCCCATAACTCTAAACGAGGCAACAGTTATGGTCGTCCGAAGAATCGATATCCACAGGGTGCAACATTTGCGGTGCAAGGTGCAACATTCGTCCAAAATGACGAAACAGCGCCGTGCGACTTTTAGAAATGGGTGCTGGGTTTTGAAATGGACTAGTACCATGGTGCACCACTCTCCAGGGATTGTAAATCGAAGACCAGACATGGTGTTCCCTTTTTAACGTAAAAATTCACGTGACGGAAAAACGAAGGCCAAAAAACTTCAGTGACCCGATTGAGGTTCGGATAGCTTTTTTTTTGGGTATGAAACTATCCATTGATGGATTATAACGGTCAAAGCTGTAGAACTCACCGAGAGCTTTGTTTTGACTGATTATGGCTCCCGTAACTCTAAACGAGGCAACAGTTATGGCCGTCCGAAGAATCGATATCCACAGAGTGCAACATCTGCGGTGCAAGGTGCAATATTCGTCCAAAAAGACGAAACAGCGCCGTGCGACTTTTAGAAATAGGTCCAGGGATTTGAAATGGACCAGTACCATGGTGCACCACTCTCCAGGGATGGTAAATCGAAGACCAGCCATGGTGTTCCCTTTTTAACGTAAAAATTCACGTGACGGAAAAACGAAGGCCAAAATACTTCAGAGACCCGATTGAGGTTCGGATAGCCTTTTTTGGGTATGAAACTATCCATTGACGGCTTACAGCGGTCAAAGCCGTAGAACTCACTGAGAGCTTCGTTTTCACTGGTTATGGCTCCCGTAACTCTAAACGAGGCAACAGTTATGGCCGTCCGAAGAATCGATATCCACAGGGTGCAACATATGCGGTACAAGGTGCAACATTCATCCAAAAAGACGAAACAGCGCCGTGTGATTTTTAGAAATGGGTGCAGGGATTTGAAATGGACCAGTACCATGGTGCACCACTCTCCAGGGATGGTAAATCGAAGACCAGCAACGGTGTTCCCTTTTTAACGTAAAAATTCACGTGACGGAAAAACGAAGGCCAAAAAACTTCATAGACCCGATTGAGGTTCGGATAGCCTTTTTTTGGGTATGAAACTATCCATTGCGGCTTACAGCGGTCAAAGCCGTAGAATTCACTGAGAGCTTCGTTTTGACTAGCTATGGCTCCCGTAACTCTAAACGAGGCAACAGTTATGGCCGTCCGAAGAATCGATATCCACATGGTGCAACGTCTGCGGTGCAAATTCGTCCAAAAAGACGAAACAACGCCGTGCGAATTTTAGAAATGGTGCAGGGATTTGAAATGGACCAGTACCATGGTGCACCACTCTCCAGGGATGGTAAATCGAAGACCAGCCACGGTGTTCCCTTTTTAACGTAAAAATTCACTTGAAGGAAAAACGAAGGCCAAAAAACTTCAGAGACCCTATTGAGGTTTGAATATTCTTTTGTTGGGTATGAAACTATCCATTGACGGCTTACAGCCGTCAAAGCCATAGAACTCGCTGAGAGCTTTGTTTTGACTTTTTATGGCTCCCATAACTCTAAACGAGGCAACAGTTATGGTCGTCCGCAGAATCGATATCCACAGGGTGCAACATTTGCGCTGCAAGGTGCAACATTCGTCCAAAAAGACGAAACAGCGCCGTGCGACTTTTAGAAATGGGTGTTGGAATTTGAAATGGACCAGTACCATGGTGCACCACTCTCCAGGGATGGTAAAGCGAAGACCAGCCATGGTGTTCCCTTTTTGACGTAAAAATTCACGTGACGGAAAAACGAAGGCCGAAAATCTTCAGAGACCCGATTGAGGTTCGGATAGCCTTTTTTGGGTATGAAACTATCCATTGACGGCTTACAGCTGTCAAAGCCATAGAACTCACTAAGAGCTTCGTTTTGGCTGGTTATGGCTCCCGTAACTCTAAACGAGGCAACAGTTATGTCCGTCCGAAGAATCGATATCCACAGGGTGCAACATCTGCGGTGCAAGGTGCAACATTCGTCCAAAAAGACGAAACAGCGCCGTGCGACTTTTAGAAATGGGTGCAGGGATTTGAAATGGACCAGTACCATGGTGCACCACTCTCCAGGGATGGTAAATCGAAGACCAGCCACGGTGTTCCCTTTTTAACGTAAAAATTCACGTGACGGAAAAACGAAGGCCAAAATACTTCAGAGACCCGATTGAGGTTCGGATAGCCTTTTTGGGTATGAAACTATCCATTGACGGCTTACAGCGGTCAAAGCCGTAGAACTCACTGAGAGCTTCGTTTTCACTGGTTATGGCTCTCGTAACTCTAAACGAGGCAACAGTTATGGCCGTCCGAAGAATCGATATCCACAGGGTGCAACATATGCGGTACAAGGTGCAACATTCATCCAAAAAGACGAAACAGCGCCGTGTGATTTTTAGAAATGGGTGCAGGGATTTGAAATGGACCAGTACCATGGTGCACCACTCTCCAGGGATGGTAAATCGAAGACCAGCAACGGTGTTCCCTTTTTAACGTGAAAATTCACGTGACGGAAAAACGAAGGCCAAAAAACTTCATAGACCCGATTGAGGTTCGGATAGCCTTTTTTTGGGTATGAAACTATCCATTGCGGCTTACAGCGGTCAAAGCCGTAGAACTCACTGAGAGCTTCGTTTTGACTGGTTATGGCTCCGTAACTATAAACGAGGCAACAGTTATGGCCGTCCGAAGAATCGATATCCACAGGGTGCAACATCTGCGGTGCAAGGTGCAACATTCGTCCAAAAAGACGAAACAGCGCCGTGCGACTTTTAGAAATAGGTGCAGGGATTTGAAATGGACCAGTACCGTAGTGCACCACTCTCCAGGTATGGTAAATCGAAGGCCAGCCACGGTGTTCCCTATTTAACGTAAAAATTCACGTGACGGAAAAACGAAGGCCAAAAAATTTCAAACACCCGATTGAGGTTCGGATAACCTTTTTTTGGGTATGAAACTATCCATTGACGGCTTATAGCGGCCAAAGCCGTAGAAATCACTAAGAGCTTCGTTTTGACTGGTTATGGCTCCCGTAACTCTAAACGAGGCAACAATTATGGCCGTCCGAAGAATCGATATCCATAGGGTGCAACATCTGCGGTACAAGGTGCAACATTCATCCAAAAAGACGAAACAGCGCCGTGCGACATTTAGAAATGGGTGCAGGGATTTGAAATGGACCAGTATCATGGTGCAACACTCTCCAGGGATGGTAAATCGAAGACCAGCCACGGTGTTCCCTTTTTAACGGAAAAATTCACTTGACGGAAAAACAAAGGCCAAAAAACTTCAGAGACCCGATTGAGGTTAGAATAGCCTTTTGTTGGGTATGAAGCTATCCATTGACGGCTTACAGCTATCAAAGCCGTAGAACTCACTGAGAGCTTTGTTTTGACTGGTTATGGCTCCCATAACTCTAAACGAGGCAACAGTTATGGTCGTCCGAAGAATCGATATCCACAGGGTGCAACATTTGCGGTGCAAGGTGCAACATTCGTCCAAAATGACGAAACAGCGCCGTGTGATTTTTAGAAATGGGTGCAGGGATTTGAAATGGACCAGTACCATGGTGCACCACTCTCCAGGGATGGTAAATCGAAGACCAGCAACGGTGTTCCCTTTTTAACGTGAAAATTCACGTGACGGAAAAACGAAGGCCAAAAAACTTCATAGACCCGATTGAGGTTCGGATAGCCTTTTTTTGGGTATGAAACTATCCATTGCGGCTTACAGCGGTCAAAGCCGTAGAACTCACTGAGAGCTTCGTTTTGACTGGTTATGGCTCCGTAACTATAAACGAGGCAACAGTTATGGCCGTCCGAAGAATCGATATCCACAGGGTGCAACATCTGCGGTGCAAGGTGCAACATTCGTCCAAAAAGACGAAAGAGCGCCGTGCGATTTTTAGAAATGGGTGCAGGGATTTGAAATGGACCAGTACCATGGTGCACCACTCTCCAGGGATGGTAAATCGAAGACCGACCACGGTGTTCCCTTTTTAACGTAAAAATTCACGTGACGGAAAAACGATGGCCAAAAAACTTCATAGACCCGATTGATGTTCGGATAGCCTTTTTTTGGGTATGGAACTATCCATTGCGGCTTACAACGGTCAAAGCCGTAGAACTCACTGAGAGCTTTGGTTTGACTGGTTATGGCTCCCGTAACTCTAAACGAGGCAACAATTATGGCCGTCCGAAGAATCGATATCCATAGGGTGCAACATCTGCGGTGCAAGGTGCAACATTCATCCAAAAAGACGAAACAGCGCCGTGCGACTTTTAGAAATGGGTTCAGGGATTTGAAATGGACCAGTACCATGGTGTACCACTCTCCAGGGATGGTAAATCGAAGACCAGCCACGGTTTTCCCTTTTTAACGTAAAAATTCACGTGACGGAAAAACGAAGGCCAAAATACTTCAGAGACCCGATTGAGGTTAGGATAGCCTTTTTTGGGTATGAAACTATCCATTGACGGCTTACAGCGGTCAAAGCCGTAGAACTCACTGAGAGCTTCGTTTTGACTGGTTCTGGCTCCCGTAATTCTAAACGAGGCAACAGTTATGGCCGTCCGAAGAATCGATATCCACAGGGTGCAACATCTGCGTTGCAAGGTGCTACAATCGTCCAAAAAGACGAAACAGCGCCATGCGATTTTTAGAAATGGGTGCAGGGATTTGAAATGGACCAGTACTATGGTGCACCACTCTCCAGGGATGGTAAATCGAAGACCGGCCACGGTGTTCCCTTTTTAACGTAAAAATTCACGTGACGGAAAAACGATGGCCAAAAAACTTCATAGACCCGATTGAGGTTCGGATAGCCTTTTTTGGGTATGAAACTATCCATTGCGGCTTACAGCGGTCAAAGCCGTAGAACTCACTGAGAGCTTCGTTTTGACTGGATATGGCTCCCGTAACTCTAAACGAGGCAACAGTTATGGCCGTCTGAAGAATCGATATCCACAGGGTGCAACATCTGCGGTGCAAGGTGCAACATTCGTCCAAAAAGACGAAACAACGCCGTGCGACTTTTAGAAATGGGTGCAGGGATTTGAAATGGACCAGTACCATGGTGCACCACTCTCCAAGGATGGTAAATCGAAGACCAGCCACGGTGTTCCCTTTTTAACGTAAAAATTCACGTGACGGAAAAACGAAGGCCAAAAAACTTCAGAGACCCGATTGAGGTTCGGATAGTCTTTTTTGGGTATAAAACTATCCATTGACGACTTACTACTGTCAAAGCCGTAGAACCCTCTGAGAGCATCGTTTTGACTGGTTATGGCTCCCGTAACTCGAAACGAGGCAACAGTTATGGCCGTCGAAGAATCGATATCCACAGGGTGCAACATCTGCGGTGCAAGGTGCAACATTCGTCCAAAAAGACGAAACAGCGCCGTGCGACTTTTAGAAATGGGTGCAGGGATTTGAAATGGACCAGTACCATGGTGCACCACTCTCCAGGGATGGTAAATCGAAGGCCAGCTGTTTGCGCCAAAATTGTTCACAAACCCCAAATGTCGTTGAAAGCACCAGTTCGTAATCGCAATTCACAGATAACACATATGTATAGAAATAAGTATGCAAATCACTCTGGAAACTCAATAAAAATAGTAAATGACACAGGATTTACAGTGGTTCGACGATCTTGCCTACGTCCACTCTGAAGTTGATGATTTTATTGATGTTCACTTGATGATCACAATTTCTTATAACGTAGTACAACAGATTTTATGATCTAAGTCTGAATCTAAGGAAGCAGTGGTGATTCTGAGTAAATCTGGCAGAGTCTGGGCGCTCTTTAGCTCTCTAAATTATCTCCCCCTTTTCTGAATGACCAGGGGCTCTATTTATAGGTGTAGGAGGCTGATATTTCGCCTAAAATTCGGGGAGACCAGTTCTGGTACGTGAGGGGGCCAACATTCCCGCTTTCAGAAATCCAGGCCCACTTTTGGATCGATTCGAAGTCCATTCGAATCGATCAAGAAATCATCCAATCGAGCTGAAATTTGGTGTGGACATTCTTCATTATGTGCTTAAGCTTCTGTGAAAATTTCATGGCATTTGGACTTGTAGAACTTGAGTTGTGATCGATTCAAGATCGTATTTCTGGTTGACATGCTTGCTTCGAATCAATCCCTTCGAATCGATGGCTTGACGAGTGAAGGTGTTGACGTGGCACGCGCTTCTCGCATCGATCCGCTTTTCACTCCGAGTTGACTGGGTCGACTCCATGCTTCGAGCCGCCTTGACGTAGTGGATTCGGGGGAGTGGATTCGAAGAGATGCTCGTTCGTATCGATCGGGGTACACCGTAATTGATCGATACGACGCCGTCTTAACCGGATGGATTCGAAGTAATTCCCCCCTGATGGATTCGAAGGAAAGGTCACTTGGATGGGTACGAAGTGATTCGTCTTCATGGATTCGAAGTGGCTTTCCTGGACAGATTCGAACGAATGCTTGTCGATGGTTACAAACCATGTAGAGTCGAGTCGATGGATTCGATCATAGTGCTCACCGGTGGACACGAAGTAGATGGAGTCGATCAGATGAATACGAAGTAGAGGGGTTCCATGGATTCGAAGCAGGGGAAGGTTGACGGATTCGAACGCATATTCTTGCCTACGGATTCGAACTCAAAGCCATCTCCCCTAGCTTGCATCGATGATATCTTGAGCGTACGAACTTGGATCGACTTGAAATATGGAACGTCGGTTTGCATGGCTTTACTTGTCATGTCTTATTAATTGTAGCCTGATCTGGACTAGGCCAAAATTCATCGATATCCACAGTGAACTTGTGATGTAACCATCCTACAGGATGGACTGTCATTGATTTCTAGTCAATTTCTTGGTGTCACGGCCTTGCCAAAAGGCGGGATAACATTTGCCCCCCAAAACATGCCTTGCGATTGGAAGGTGTGTTTTGTAATGCCATAAGTCGGATGTTCATATCCTGTTGATGACCTGCAAAGAAATTGATAGTTTTATCTGACCACGAATGACGATAGTTCGGGATCGTATGTCATTCGAGGCGATATGGGACCTTTTGAGGTCGGATGTTGTTCGCGGCAAATAGCGAAATGGGACCGTTCGCGGTCGGATGCCGTTCGCAGAAAAATGTGATCATTCGCGATCGAGTGCCGTTCGAGGCGATTTGTGACCGCTCGCGGTCGGGTGCCGTTCGAGGCGATTTTGTGACCGTTCGCGGTCGGGTGCCGTTTGAGGCGATTTGTGACCGTTCGCTGTCGGGTGCCGTTCGAGGCGATTTGTGACCGTTCGCGGTCGGGTCCCGTTCGAGGCGATTTGAGTGTGCCCGGGGAGGGACTTAGTATCATCGATACCAGGTTTCACGTTCGGGTGAATTCTCGGATTGCTTGTTGCAACGGTTTATCGCCATCTCAGAGCATGCCTAGGGACCGTTCGCGATCCCGTACATGTGTAAGTGGCTTAGCCGTTATGAAATCACAAGTAGCATTTTTTCATTGAAAATAAGTCTTTAGCAGAAATGTTAAACAAAATCAAGTTCAAATGTTCAAATCAAGATGAAACAAAAGCAAACCAAGGATGTCAAAGTGTAAACTCCCACAACGATAGGGTTAATAGTCATTCAGAGCATGCCTATGGACCGCTCGTGATCTCGCACATGTGTAAATGACTTACCCGTGTTGGTGAGAGGTTTACGACTTGTTCATCGTTATTTCAATTAATTGATAACCATACGGTGTCCTGGTTCAGGGTCACCCCTAGCTGATGTAGACGGTGGTCGCTCTGGCTCCACTGCTGGAGCTCGCCTTCTCACATACTGAAGTAGCATACCGTTCCTGATGTGCCCTTCCACCTCATCCTTTAGATGTCTACAGTCGTTAGTGTTATGACCGTTCAGTTCGTGGAATAAGCAATATCTGTCTGATTTCCTCTCGTCAACAGTGGGGTCCCTTCGTATTGGCCTACGGTAGGGAACTTGCTCTCGTGTATCTCGGTAGATTCACTCCAAACTCTCATTCAGCTCTAAGTAGGTGGTGAACCGTGGCTCTCTCCGCAGTCGCTTTGGCCCGTCACCACTATCCTCAGCCTTTCGTTTTCCTTTATCCTTGCCTGAGTCCTTTTCGAGAGGCTTTTTGTCTTTAATTGCATAAACTTCTATTCCCTCTCCTTCTTCTCTTTCAGCATTAGCGTCTTCCAATCGCAAAAACTTTTCTTCCTCGTGATAGAATTCTCGTAGGTCCACAGGCGGATCCTTAGTTAATGAATTTTTGAATTCTGTGCTGTCACCTACTCCGGACACAGCTGCCATCATAACCATGGATGGATCTGGCCGATCCACCGATGCCGCTGCCGCATTGAATCGCATCAGGAAATTCCTCAAAGACTCCCCAACTTTCTGCTTTAGTGTTGCCAAACTCATCACATTCTTGGGTCTTGAAATGTGAACCCTGAATTGCCTCATAAATTTCTCAATCAAATCGGTCCATGTCCCAATGGAGCCGCTCTCTAGCTGTCTGAACCATAAAGCTGCTATGTCTGTCAAATACAATGGGAAGCACCGGGCCATGACTTCCTGTGATGCCCCCAGCACTTCCATGTGCCTTATATACCTCGTTAGATGGACCGCAGGATCCGTCCTCCCATCATACCTTTCCACTGTTGGCAGTTTGAATTCTGGTTGGTTCCTAGCCAACCTAATCGCAGGAGAAAAGGGACTCCTGTTCACGTCTTCAAGATCTCTGTTTACTAATCCGCCTCTCATGGCTCGCCTGACCATCTCTGCCAATCTATCGTTGTCTCTAAGCTATAGTCCTCGTTCACTACCTTCGATCTGCCCCCCGAGTCCGTGTGAGCTTTCGGGTGTCTGCCCCCCTGGCTTAGCGTTCATCCCTCTATCGCTGCCAGGTTGCTCGGATGTCCTTGTCTCTCTTCCTGGGTTCGGATCAACATGTCCTAAGTGTGTGCCCCCTAGCTCCGGCGCTACGCTGAATGGTCCTGCTTCGTTCTGGACTCTAGTTGCTCCTTGATTTTGCGCTCCAAGTTGCCCAATCTGTTGAAGCAAGTTCTGTATCATTTCTTCTTGTCTTCTCATCATTGCCTCCATCTCATCCCTGGTAATGAAGGCTGAATCTTGGTTTGCCCCTGAGGAAGCCTCTTGACTTCCTTCGTGCTGACTTCTCTCAGCTCTTTGCCTTCTACTTGTTTGTCGGGTCATTGTCTTTCAAATCTTCGAGCTTTCAGATCTGAAATTCAAATTTTGTGTAGCGGGTGCTAGTCCTTCTAAGTGGAAGCACCAAAGTGTTTGCGCCAAAATTGGTCACAAACCCCAAATGTCGTTGAAAGCACCAGTTCGCAATCGCAATTCACAGATAACACATATGTATAGAAATAAGTATGCAAATCACTCTGGAAACTCAATAAAAACAGTAAATGACACAGGATTTATAGTGGTTCGGCGATCTTTCCAACGTCCACTCTGAAGTCGATGATTTTATTGATGTTCACTTGATGATCACAATTTCTTATAACGTAGTACAACAGATTTTATGATCTAAGTCTGAATCTAAGGAAGCAGTGGTGATTCTGAATAAATCTGGCAGAGTCTGGGCGCTCTTTAGCTCTCAAAATTATCTCCCCCTTTTTCTGAATGACCAGGGGCTCTATTTATAGGTGTAGGAGGCTGAAATTTCGCCTAAAATTCGGGGAGACCAGTTCTGGTACGTGAGGGGGCCTACATGCCCGCTTTCAGGAAATCCAGGCCCACTTTGGGATCGATTCGAAGTCCATTCGAATCGATCAAGAAATCATCCAATCGAGCTGAAATTTGGTGTGGACATTCTTCATTATGTGCTTAAGCTTCTGTGAAAATTTCATGGCATTTGGACTTGTAGAACTTGAGTTATGATCGATTCAAGATCGTATTTCTGGTTGACATGTTTGCTTCGAATCGATCCCTTCAAATCGATAGGGTTGAATCGATGGCTTGGCGAGTGAAGGTGTTGACGTGGCGCGTGCTTCTCGCATCGATCCACTTTTCACTTCGAGTTGACTGGGTCGACTCCATGCTTCTAGCCGTCTTGACGTAGTGGATTCGAGGGAGTGGATTCGAAGAGATGCTCGTTCGTATCGATCGGGGTACACCGTAATTGATCGATACGACGCCGTCTTAACCGGATGGATTAGAAGTAATTCCCCCCTGATGGATTCGAAGGAAAGGTCACTTGGATGGGTACGAAGTGATTCGTCTTCATGGATTCGAAGTGGCTTTCCTGGACAGATTCGAACGAATGCTTGTCGATGGTTACGAACCATGTAGAGTCGAGTCGATGGATTCGATCATAGTGCTCACCGGTGGACACGAAGTAGATGGAGTCGATCAGATGAATACGAAATAGAGGGGTTCCATGGATTCGAAAAAGGGAAAGGTTGACGGATTCGAATGCGTATTCTTGCCTACGGATTCGAACTCAAAGCCATCTCCCCTAGCTTGCATCGATGATATCTAGAGCGTACGAACTTGAATCGGCTTGAAATATGGAACATTGGTTTGCATGGCTTTACTTGTCATGTCTTATCAATTGTAGCCTGATCTGGACTCGGACAAAATTCATCGATATCCATGGTGAACTTGTGATGTAACCGTCCACAGGATGGACTGTCATTGATTTCTAGTCAATTTCTTGGTGTCACGGCCTTGCCAAAAGGCGGGATAACACCAGCCATGGTGTTCCCTTTTTGACGTAAAAATTCACGTGACGGAAAAACGAAGGCCAAAAAACTTCAGAGACCCGATTGAGGTTCGGATGGCTTTTTTTGGGTATGAAACTATCCATTGACGACTTACAACTGTCAAAGCTGTAGAACTCACTGAGAGCTTCGTTTTGACTGGTTATGGCTCCCGTAACTCTAAACGAGGCAACAGTTATGGCCGTCCGAAGAATCGATATCCACAGGGTGCAACATCTACGGTGCAAGGTGCAACATTCGTCCAAAAAGACGAAACAGTGCCGTGCGACTTTTAGAAATGGGTGCAGGGATTTGAAATGGACCAGTACCATGGTGCACCACTCTCCAGGGATGGTAAATCGAAGACCAGCCACGGTGTTCCCTTTTTAACGTAAAAATTCACGTGACGGAAAAACGACGGCCTAAAAACTTCATAGACCCGATTAAGGTTCGGATAGCCTTTTTTCGGGTATGAAACTATCCATTGCAGCTTACAGCGGTCAAAGCCGTAGAACTCACTGAGAGCTTTGTTTTGACTGGCTATGGCTCTCGTAACTCTAAACGAGGCAACAGTTATGGCCGTCCGAAGAATCGATATCCACAGGGTGCAACATCTGCGGTGCAAGGTGCAACATTCGTCCAAAAAGACGAAACAACGCCGTGCGACTTTTAGAAATGGGTGCAGGGATTTGAAATGGACCAGTACCGTGGTGCACCACTCTCCAGGGATGGTAAATCGAAGACCAGCCACGGTGGTCCCTTTTTAACGTAAAAATTCACGTGACGGAAAAACGAAGGCCAAAAAACTTCAGAGACCCGATTGAGGTTCGGATAGTCTTTTTTGGGTATGAAACTATCCATTGACGACTTACAGCTGTCAAAGCCGTAGAAATCACTGAGAGCATCGTTTTGACTGGTTATGGCTCCCGTAACTCGAAACGAGGCCACAGTTATGGCCGTCTGAAGAATCGATATCCATAGGGTGCAACATCTGAGGTGCAAGGTGCAACATTCGTCCAAAAAGACGAAACAGCGCCCTGCGACTTTTAGAAATGGGTGCAGGGATTTGAAATGAACCAGTACCATGGTGCACCACTCTCCAGGGATGGTAAATCGAAGGCTAGCAACGGTGTTCCCTTTTTAACGTAAAAATTCACGTGACGGAAAAATGAAGGCAAAAAAACTTCAGAGACCCGATTGAGGTTCCGATAGCCTTTTTTTGGGTATGAAACTATCCATTGATGGCTTACAGTGGTCAACGTCGTAGAACTCACTGAGAGCTTCGTTTTGACTGGTTATGGCTCTCGTAACTCTAAACGAGGCAACAGTTATGGCCGTCGAAGAATCGATATCCACAGGGTGCAACATCTGCGGTGCAAGGTGCAACATTCGTCCAAAAAGACGAAACAGCGCCGTGCGACTTTTAGAAATGGGTGCATGGATTTGAAATGGACCAGTACCATGGTGCACCACTCTCCAGGGATGGTAAATCGAAGACCAGCCACGGTGTTCCCTTTTTAACGTAAAAATTCACTTGACGGAAAAACGAAGGCCAAAAAACTTCAGAGACCCGATTGAGGTTCAGATAGCCTTTTTTGGGTATGAAACTATCCATTGACGGCTTACAGCCGTCAAAGCCGTAGAACTCACTGAGAGCTTCGTTTTGACTGGTTATGGCTCCCATAAATCTAAATGAGGCAACAGTTATGGCCGTTCGAAGAATCGATATCCACTGGGTGCAACATCTGCGGTGCAAGGTGCAACATTCGTCCAAAAAAATGAAACAGCGCCGTGCGACTTTTAGAAATGGGTGCAAGGATTTGAAATGGACCAGTACCATGGTGCACCACTCTCCAGGGATGGTAAATCGAAGACCAGCCACGGTGTTCCCTTTTTAACGTAAAAATTCACGTGACGGAAAAACGAAGGCCAAAAAACTTCAAAGACCCAATTAAGGTTCGGATAGCCTTTTTTGGGTATGAAACTATAGCCGTCAATGCCGTAGAACTCACTGAGAGCTTAGTTTTGGCTGGTTATGGCTCCCATAAATCTAAACGAGGCAACAGTTATGGCCGTTCGAAGAATCGATATCCACAGGGTGCAACATCTACGGTGCAAGGTGCAACATTCGTCCAAAAAAAACGAAACTGCGCCGTGCGACTTTTAGAAATGGGTGCAAGGATTTGAAATGGACCAGTACCATGGTGCACCACTCTCCAGGGATGGTAAATCGAAGACCAGCCACGGTGTTCCCTTTTTAACGTAAAAATTCACGTGACGGAAAAACGAAGGCCAAAAAATTTTAGAGACCCGATTGAGGTTCGGATAGCATTTTTTGGGTATGAAACTATCCATTGGCGTCTTACAGCTGTCAATGCCATAGAACTCACTGAGAGCTTCGTTTTGACTGGTTATGACTCCCGTAACTCTAAACGAGGCAACAGTTATGGCCGTCCGAAGAATCGATATCCACAGGGTGCAACATCTGCGGTGCAAGATGCAACATTCGTCCAAAAAGACGAAACAGCGCCGTGCGACTTTGAGAAATGGGTGTAGGGATTTGAAATGGACCAGTACCATGGTGTACCACTCTCCAGGGATGGTAAATCGAAGACCAGCCACGGTGTTCCCTTTTTAACGTAAAAATTCACTTGACGGAAAAACGAAGGCCAAAAAACTTCAGAGACCCGATTGAGGTTCGAATAGCCTTTTGTTGGGTATGAAACTATCCATTGATGGCTTACAGCCGTCAAAGCCATAGAACTCACTGAGAGCTTTGTTTGGGCTGGTTATGGCTCCCATAAATCTAAACGAGGCAACAGTTATGGCCGTTCGAAGAATCGATATCCACAGGGTGCAACATGTGCGGTGCAAGGTGCAACATTCGTCCAAAAAAACGAAACAGCGCCGTGCGACTTTTAGAAATGGATGCAAGGATTTGAAATGGACCAGTACCATGGTGCACCACTCTCCACGGATGGTAAATCGAAGACCAGCCACGGTGTTCCCTTTTCAACGTAAAAATTCACGTGACGGAAAAACGAAGGCCAAAAAACTTCAGAGACCCGATTAAGGTTCGGATAGCCTTTTTTTGGGTATCAAACTATACATTGACGGCTTACAGCGGTCAAAGCCGTAGAACTCACTGAGAGATTCATTTTGACTGGTTATGGCTCCCGTAACTCTAAACAAGGCAACAGTTATGGCCGTCCGAAGATTCGATATCCACAGGGTGCAACATCTGCGGTGCAAGGTGCAACATTCGTCCAAAAAGACGAAACAGCGCCGTGCGACTTTTAGAAATGGGTGCAGGGATTTGAAATGGACCAATACCATGGCGCACCACTCTCCAGGGATGGTAAATCGAAGACCAGCCACGGTGTTCCCTTTTTAACGTAAAAATTCACGTGACGGAAAAACGAAGGCCAAAAAACTTCAGAGACCCGATGGAGGTTCGGATAGCCTTTTTTGGGTATGAAACTATCCATTGGCGGCTTACAGCTGTCAAAGCCGTAGAACTCACTGAGAGCTTCGTTTTGACTGGCTATGGCTCCTGTAACTCTAAATGAGGCAACAGTTATGGTCGTCCGAAGAATCGATATCCATAGGGTGCAACATCTACGGTGCAAGGTGCAACATTCGTCCAAAAAGACGAAACAGCGCCGTGCGACTTTTAGAAATGGGTGCAGGGATTTGAAATGGATCAGTACCATGTTGCACCACTCTCCAGGGATGGTAAATCGAAGACCAGCCACGGTGTTCCCTTTTTAACGTAAAAATTCACGTGACGGAAAAACAAAGGCCAAAAAACTTCAGAGACCCGATTGAGGTTCGGATAGCCTTTTTTTGGGTATGAAACTATCCATTGACGGCTTACAGCGGTCAAAGCCATAGAAATCACTGAGAGCTTCGTTTTGTCTGGTTATGGCTCCCGTAACTCTAAACGAGGCAACAGTTATGGCCGTCCGAAGAATCGATATCCACAGGGTGCAACATCTGCAGTGCAAGGTGCAACATTCGTCCAAAAAGACGAAACAGCGCCGTGTGACTTTTAGAAATGGGTGCAGGGATTTGAAATGGAGCAGTACCATGGTGCACCACTCTCCAGGGATGGTAAATCAAAGACCAGCCACGATGTTCCTTTTTTAACGTAAAAATTCACGTGACGGAAAAACGAAGGACAAAAAGCTTCAAAGACCCGATTGAGGTTCGGATAGCCTTTTTTTGGGTATGAAACTATCCATTGATGGCTTACAGCGGTCAAAGCCGTAGAACTCACTGTGAGCTTCGTTTTGACTGGCTATGGCTCCCGTAACTCTAAATGAGGCAACAGTTATGGCCGTCCGAAGAATCGATATCCACAGGGTGCAACATCTGCGGTGCAAGGTGCAACATTCGTCCAAAAAGACGAAACAACACCGTGCGACTTTTAGAAATATGTGCAGGGATTTGAAATGGACCAGTACCATGGTGCACCACTCTCCAGGGATGGTAAATCGAAGACCAGCCACGGTGTTCCCTTTTTAACGTAAAAATTCACGTGACGGAAAAACGAAGGCCAAAAAACTTCAGAGACCCGACTGAGGTTCGGATAGCCTTTTTTGGGTGTGAAACTATCCATTGACGACTTACACCTGTAAAAGCCGTAGAACTCACTAAGAGCTTCGTTTTGACTTGTTATGGCTCCCGTAACTCTAAACGAGGCAACATTATGGCCGTCCGAAGAATCGATATCCACAGGGTGCAACATCTGCGGTGCAAGGTGCAACATTCGTCCAAAAAGACGAAACAGCGCCGTGCGACTTTTAGAAATGGATGCAGGGATTTGAAATGGACCGGTACAATGGTGCACCAATCTTCAGGGATGGTAAATCGAAGACCATCCCCGGTGTTCCCTTTT
Source organism: Allium fistulosum (assembly GCA_030737815.1). Lineage (NCBI taxonomy): Eukaryota > Viridiplantae > Streptophyta > Magnoliopsida > Asparagales > Amaryllidaceae > Allium > Allium fistulosum. The sequence continues at coordinate 84,564,645 of CM060901.1, read as the reverse complement.
TAACGTAAAAATTCACGTGATGGAAAAACGAAGGCCAAAAAACTTCATAGACCCGATTGAGGTTCGGATAGCCTTTTTTTGGTATGAAACTATCCATTGACGGCTTACAGCCATCAAAGCCGTAGAACTCACTGAGAGCATTGTTTTGACTAGTTATGGCTCCCGTAACTCTAAACGAGGCAATAGTTATGGCCGTTCGAAGAATCGATATCCACAGGGTGCAACATCTGCGGTGCAAGGTGCAACATTCGTCCAAAAAGACGAAACAGCGCCGTGCGACTTTTAGAAATGGATGCAGGGATTTGAAATGGATCAGTACCATGGTGCACCATTCTTCAGGGATGGTAAATCGAAGACCAGCCCCGGTGTTCCCTTTTTAACGTAAAAATTCACGTGACGGACAAACGAAGGCCAAAAAACTTCAGAGACCCGATTGAGGTTCGGATAACCTTTTTTTGGGTATGAAACTATCCATTAACGGCTTATAGCCGTCAAAGCCGTAGAACTCACTGAGAGCTTTGTTTTGACTGGTTATGGCTCCCGTAACTCTAAACGAGGCAACAGTTATGGCCGTCCGAAGAATCGATATCCACAGGGTGCAACATCTGCGGTGCAAGGTGCAACATTCGTCCAAAAAGACGAAACAGCGCCGTGCGACTTTTAGAAATGGATGCAGGGATTTGAAATGGACCAGTACCATGGTGCACCAATCTTCAAGGATGGTAAATCGAAGATCAGCCCCGGTGTTCCCTTTTTAACGTAAAAATTCACGTGACGGAAAAACGAAGGCCAAAAAACTTCATAGACTTGATTGAGGTTCGGATAGCCTTTTTTTGGGTATGAAACTATCCATTGACGGCTTATAGCAGTCAAAGCCGTAGAACTCACTGAGAGCTTCGTTTTGACTAGTTATGGCTCCCGTAACTCTAAACGAGGCAACAGTTATGGCCGTCCGAAGAATCGATATCCACAGGGTGCAACATCTGCGGTGCAAGGTGCAACATTCGTCCAAAAAGACGAAACAGCGCCGTGCGACGTTTAGAAATGGGTGCAGGGATTTGAAATGGACCAATACCATGGCGCACCACTCTCCAGGGATGGTAAATCGAAGACCAGCCACGGTGTTCCCTTTTTAACGTAAAAATTCACGTGACGGAAAAACGAAGGCCAAAAAACTTCAGAGATCCGATTGAGGTTCGGATAGGCTTTTTTGGGTATGAAACTACCCATTGACGTCTTACAGCAGTCAAAGCCATAGAACTCACTAAGAGCTTTGTTTTGACTGGTTATAGCTCCCGTAACTCTAAACGATGCAACAGTTATGGCCGTCCGAAGAATCGATATCCACAGGGTGCAACATCTACGGTGCAAGGTGCAACATTCATCCAAAAAGACGAAACAGCATCGTGCGACTTTTAGAAATGGGTGCAGGGATTTGAAATGGACCAGTACCATGGTGCACCACTCTCCAGGGATGGTAAATCGAAGACCAGCCACGGTGTTCCCTTTTTAACGTAAAAATTCACGTGATGGAAAAACGAAGGACAAAAAGCTTCATAGACCCGATTGAGGTTCAGATAGCCTTTTTTTAGGTATGAAACTATCCATTGACGGCTTACAGCGGTCAAAGCCGTAGAACTCACTGAGAGCTTCGTTTTGACTGGCTATGGCTCCCGTAACTCTAAACGAGGCAACAGTTATGGCCGTCCGAAGAATCGATATCCACAGGGTGCAACATCTGCGGTGCAAGGTGCAATATTCGTCCAAAAAGACGAAAAATCGCCTTGCGACTTTTAGAAATGGGTGCAGGGATTTGAAATGGACCAGTACCATGGTGCACCACTCTCCAGGGATGGTAAATCGAAGACCAGCCACGGTGTTCCCTTTTTAACGTAAATATTCACGTGACGGAAAAACGAAGGCCAAAAAACTTCAGAGACCCGATTGAGGTTCGGATAGCCTTTTTTGGGTATGAAACTATCCATTGACGACTTACAGCCGTCAAAGCCATAGAACTCACTGAGAGCTTCGTTTTGACTGGTTATAGCTCCCGTAACTCTAAACGAGGCAACAGTTATGGCCGTCCGAAGAATCGATATCCACAGGGTGCAACATCTGCGGTGCAAGGTGCAACATTCGTCCAAAAAGACGAAACAGCACCGTGCGACTTTGAGAAATGGATCCAGGGATTTGAAATGGACCAGTACCATGGTGCACCAATCTTCAGGGATGGTAAATCAAAGACCAGCCACGGTGTTCCCTTTTTAACGTAAAAATTCACGTGACGGAAAAACGAAGGCTAAAAAACTTCAAAGACCCGATTGAGGTTCGGATAGCCTTTTTTGGGTATGAAACTATCCAATGACGGCTTACAGCTGTCAAAGCCGTAGAACTCACTGAGAGCTTCGTTTTGACTGGTTATGGCTCCCGTAACTCTAAACGAGGCAACAGTTATGGCCGTCCGAAGAATCGATATCCACAGGGTGCAACATCTGCGGTGCAAGGTGCAACATTCGTCCAAAAATACGAAACAACGCCGTGCGACTTTTAGAAATGGGTGCAGGGATTTGAAATGGACCAGTACCATGGTGCACCACTCTCCAGGGACGGTAAATCGAAGACCAGCCACTGTGTTCCCTTTTTAACGTAAAAATTCACGTGACGGAAAAACGAAGGCCAAAAAACTTCAGAGACCCGATTGAGGTTCGGATAGCCTTTTTTGGGTATGAAACTATCAATTGACGGCTTACAGCGGTCAAAGCCGTAGAACTCACTGAGAGATTCGTTTTGACTGGTTATGGCTCCCGTAACTCTAAACGAGGCAACAGTTATGGCCGTCCGAAGAATCGATATCCACAGGGTGCAACATCTGCGGTGCAAGGTGCAACATTCGTCCAAAAAGACGAAACAGCACCGTGCGACTTTTAGAAATGGGTGCAGGGATTTGAAATGGACCAGTACCATGATGCACCACTCTCCAGGGATGGTAAATCGAAGACCAGCCACGGTGTTCCCTTTTTAACGTAAAAATTCACGTGACGGAAAAACGAAGGCCAAAAAACTTCAGAGACCCGACTGAGGTTCGGATAGCCTTTTTTGGTATGAAACTATCCATTGACGACTTACACCGGTAAAAGCCGTAGAACTCACTAAGAGCTTCGTTTTGACTAGTTATGTCTCCCGTAACTCTAAACGAGGCAACAGTTATGGCCGTCCGAAGAATCGATATCCATAGGGTGCAACATCTGCGGTGCAAGGTGCAACATTCGTCCAAAAAGACGAAACAGCGCCGTGTGACTTTTAGAAATGGGTGCAGGGATTTGAAATGGACCAGTACCTTGGTGCACCACTCTTCAGGGATGGTAAATCGAAGACCAGTCACGATATTTCCTTTTTAACGTAAAAATTCACGTGACGGAAAAACGAAGGACAAAAAGCTTCAAAGACCCGATTGAGGTTCGGATAGCCTTTTTTTGGGTATGAAACTATCCATTGACGGCTTACAGCGGTCAAAACCGTAGAACTCACTGAGAGCTTCGTTTTGACTGGCTATGGCTCTCGTAACTCTAAACGAGGCAACAGTTATGGCCGTTCGAAGAATCGATATCCACAGGGTGCAACATCTGCGGTGCAAGGTGCAACATTCGTCCAAAAAGACGAAACAGCGCCGTGCGACTTTTAGAAATGGGTGCAGGGATTTGAAATGGAACAGTACCATTGTGCACCACTCTCCACGGATGGTAAATCGAAGACGAGCCACGGTGTTCCCTTTTTAACATAAAAATTCACGTGACGGAAAAACGAAGGCCAAAAAACTTCAGAGACCCGATTGAGGTTCGAATAGCCTTTTTTAGGTATGAAACTATACATTGACGGCTTACAGCAGTCAAAGCCGTAGAACTCACTGAGAGCTTCGTTTTGACTGGTTATGGCTCCCGTTACTCTAAACGAGGCAACAGTTATGGCCGTCTGAAGAATCGATATCCACAGGGTGCAACATCTGCGGTGCAAAGTGCAACATTCGTCCAAAAAGACGAAACAACGCCGTGTGACTTTTAGAAATAGGTCCTGTACCATGGTGCACCACTCTCCAGGGATGGTAAATCGAAGACCAGCCATGATGTTCCCTTTTTAACGTAAAAATTCACGTGACGGAAAAACGAAGGACAAAAAGCTTCAAAGACCCGATTGAGGTTCGGATAGCCTTTTTTTGGGTATGAAACTATCCATTGATGGCTTACAGCGGTCAAAGCCGTAGAACTCACTGTGAGCTTCGTTTTGACTGGCTATGGCTCCCGTAACTCTAAATGAGGCAACACTTATGGCCGTCCGAAGAATCGATATCCACAGGGTGCAACATCTGCGGTGCAAGGTGCAACATTCGTCCAAAAAGACGAAACAGCACCGTGCGACTATTAGAAATGGGTGCAGGGATTTGAAATGGACCAGTACCATGGTGCACCACTCTCCAGGGATGGTAAATCGAAGACGAGCCACGGTGTTCCCTTTTTAACATAAAAATTCACGTGATGGAAAAACGAAGGCCAAAAAACTTCAAAGACCCGATTGAGGTTCGGATAGCCTTTTTTAGGTATGAAACTATACATTGACGGCTTACAGCAGTCAAAGCTGTAGAACTCACTGAGAGCTTCGTTTTGACTGGTTATGGCTCCCGTAACTCTAAACGAGGCAACAGTTATGACCGTCCGAAGAATCGATATCCACAGGGTGCAACATCTACGGTGCAAGGTGCAACATTCGTCCAAAAAGACGAAACAGTGCCGTGCGACTTTTAGAAATGGGTGCAGAGATTTGAAATGGACCAGTCCCATGGTGCATCACTCTCCAAGGATGGTAAATCGAAGACCAGCCACGGTGTTCCCTTTTTATCGTAAAAATTCACGTGACAGAAAAACGAAGGCCAAAAACTTCAGAGACCCGATTGAGTTTCGGATAGCCTTTTTTGGGTATGAAACTATCCATTGACGGCTTACAGTTGTCAAAGCCGTAGAACTCACTAAGAGCTTCGTTTTGACTAGTTATGACTCCCGTAACTCTAAACGAGGCAACAGTTATGGCCGTCCGAAGAATCGATATCCATAGGGTGCAACATCTGCTGTGCAAGGTGCAACATTCGTTGCAGGGATTTGAAATGGACCAGTACCATGGTGCACCACTCTCCAGGGATGGTAAATCGAAGACCAGCCTCGGTGTTCCCTTTTTAACATAAAAATTCACGTGACGGAAAAACGAAGGCCAAAAAACTTCAAAGACCCGATTGAGGTTCGGATAGCCTTTTTTTGGGTATGAAACTATACATTGACGGCTTACAGTGGTCAAAGCCATAGAACTCACTGAGAGCTTCGTTTTTACTGGTTATGGCTCCCGTAACTCTAAACGAAGCAACAGTTATGGCCGTCCGAAGAATCGATATCCATAGGGTGCAACATCTGTTGTGCAAGGTGCAACATTCGTTCAAAAAGACGAAACAGCGCCGTGCGAATTTTAGAAATGGGTGCAGGGATTTGAAATGGACCAGTACCATGGTTCGCCACTCTCCAGGGATGGTAAATCGAAGACCAGCCACGGTGTTCCTTTTTTATCGTAAAAATTCACGTGACGGAAAAACGAAGGCCAAAAACTTCAAAGACCCGATTGAGGTTCGGATAGCCTTTTTTGGGTATGAAACTATCCATTGACGGCTTACAGCTGTCAAAGCCGTAGAACTCACTAAGAGCTTCATTTTGACTGCTTATAGCTCCCGTAACTCTAAACGATGCAACAATTATGGTCGTCCGAAGAATCGATATCCACAGGGTGCAACATCTGCGGTGCAAGGTGCAACATTCATCCAAAAAGACGAAACAGCGCCGTGCGACTTTTAGAAATGGGTGCAGGGATTTGAAATGGACCAGTACCATGGTGCACCACTCTCCAGGGATGGTAAATCGAAGACCAGCCACGGTGTTCCCTTTTTAACGTAAAAATTCACGTGACGGAAGAACGAAGGACAAAAAGCTTCATAGACCCGATTGAGGTTCGGATAGCCTTTTTTTTAGTATGAAACTATCCATTGACGGTTTACAGCAGTCAAAGCCGTAGAAATCACTGAGATCTTCATTTTGACTAGCTATGGCACCCGTAACTCTAAAAGAGGCAACAGTTATGGCCGTCCGAAGAATCGATATCCACAGGGTGCAACATCTGCAGTGCAAGGTGCAACATTCGTCCAAAAAGGAGAAACATCGCCTTGCGACTTTTAGAAATTGGTGCAGGGATTTGAAATGGACAAGTACCATGGTGCACCACTCTCCAGGGATGGTAAATCGAAGACCAGCCACGGTGTTCCCTTTTTAACGTAAATATTCACGTGACGGAAAAACGAAGGCCAAAAAACTTCAGAGACCCGATTGAGGTTTGGATAGCCTTTTTTGGGTATGAAACTATCCATTGACGACTTACAGCTGTCAAAGCCGTAGAACTCACTGAAATCTTCTTTTTGACTGGTTATGGCTCCCGTAACTCTAAACAAGGCAACAGTTATGGTCGTCCGAAGAATCGATATCCACAAGGTGCAACATCTGCGGTGCAAGGTGCAACATTCGTCCAAAAAGACGAAACAGCGCTGTGCGACTTTTAGAAATGGGTGAAGGGATTTGAAATGGATCAGTACCATGGTGCACCACTCTCCAGGGATGGTAAATCGAAGACCAGCCACGGTATTCCCTTTTTAACGTAAAAATTCACTTGACGGAAAAACGAAGGCCAAAAAACTTCAGAGACCGAATTGAGGTTCGGATAGCCTTTTGTTGGGTATGAAACTATCCATTGATGGCTTACAGTAGTCAAAGCCGTAGAACTCACTGAGAGCTTCGTTTTGACTGGTTATGGCTCCCGTAACTCTAAACGAGGCAACAGTTATGGCCGTCTGAAGAATCGATATCCACAGGGTGCAACATCTGCGGTGCAAGGTGCAACATTCATCCAAAAATACGAAACAGCGCCGTGCGACTTTTAGAAATGGGTGCAGGGATTTGAAATGGACCAGTACCATGGTGCACCACTCTCCAGGGATGGTAAATCGAAGACCAGCCACGGTGTTCCCTTTTTAACGTAAAAATTCACGTGATGGAAAAACGAAGGCAAAAAAACTTCAGAGACCCGACTGAGGTTCGGATAGCCTTTTTTGGGTATGAAACTATCCAGTGACGACTTACAGCTGTCAAAGCCGAAGAACTCACTAAGAGCTTCGTTTTGACTAGTTATGGCTCTCGTAACTCTAAACGAGGCAACAGTTATGGCCGTCCGAAGAATCGATATCCACAGGGTGCAACATCTGCGGTGCAAGGTGCAACATTCGTCCAATAAGACGAAACAGCGCCGTGCGACTATTAGAAATGGGTGCAGGGATTTGAAATGGACCAGTACCATGGTGCACCACTCTCCAGAGATGGTAAATCGAAGACCAGCCACGGTGTTCCCTTTTTAACGTAAAAATTCACGTGACGGAAAAACGAAGGACAAAAAGCTTCAAAGACCCGATTGAGGTTCGGATAGCCTTTTTTTGGGTATGAAACTATCCATTGATGGCTTACAGCGGTCAAAGCCGTAGAACTCACTGAGAGCTTCGTTTTGACTGACTATGGCTCCCGTAACTCTAAATGAGGCAACAGTTATGGCCGTCCGAAGAATCGATATCCACAGGGTGCAACATCTGTAGTGCAAAGTGCAACATTCGTTCAAAAAGACGAAACAGCGCCGTGCGACTTTTAGAAATGGGTGCAGGGATTTGAAATGGACCAGTAACATGGTGCACCACTCTCCAGGGATGGTAAATAGAAGACTAGCCACGGTGTTCCCTTTTTAACATAAAAATTCACGTGACGGAAAAAGGAAGGCCAAAAAACTTCAGAGACCCGATTGAGGTTCGGATAGCCTTTTTTTGGGTATGACTATACATTTACGGCTTACAGCGGTCAAAGTCGTAGAACTCACTAAGAGCTTCGTTTTGACTGGTTATGGCTTCCGTAACTCAAAACGAGGCAACAGTTATGGCCGTCCGAAGAATCGATATCCATAGGGTGCAACATCTGCTGTGCAAGGTGCAACATTCGTTCAAAAAGACGAAACAGCGCCGTGCGACTTTTAGAAATGGGTGCAGGGATTTGAAATGGACCAGTACCATGGTGCACCACTCTCCAGGGATGGTAAATCGAAGACCAGCCACGGTGTTCCTTTTTTATCGTAAAAATTCACGTGACGGAAAAACGAAGGCCAAAAACTTCAGAGACCCGATTGAGGTTCGGATAGCTTTTTTTGGGTATGAAACTATCCATTGATGGCTTACAGCTGTCAAAGCCGTAGAACTCACTAAGAGCTTCGTTTTGACTAGTAATGGCTCCCGTAACTCTAAACGAGGCAACAGTTATGGCCGTCTGAAGAATCGATATCCACAGGGTGCAACATCTGCGGTGCAAGGTGCAACATTCATCCAAAAATACGAAACAGCGCCGTGCGACTTTTAGAAATGGGTGCAGGGATTTGAAATGGACCAGTACCATGGTGCACCACTCTCCAGGGATGGTAAATCGAAGACCAGCCACGGTGTTCCCTTTTTAACGTAAAAATTCACGTGATGGAAAAACGAAGGCAAAAAAACTTCAGAGACCCGACTGAGGTTCGGATAGCCTTTTTTGGGTATGAAACTATCCAGTGACGACTTACAGCTGTCAAAGCCGAAGAACTCACTAAGAGCTTCGTTTTGACTAGTTATGGCTCCCGTAACTCTAAACGAGGCAACAGTTATGGCCGTCCGAAGAATCGATATCCACAGGGTGCAACATCTGCGGTGCAAGGTGCAACATTCGTCCAATAAGACAAAACAGCGCCGTGTGACTATTAGAAATGGGTGCAGGGATTTGAAATGGACCAGTACCATGGTGCACCACTCTCCAGAGATGGTAAATCGAAGACCAGCCACGGTGTTCCCTTTTTAACATAAAAATTCACGTGACGGAAAAACGAAGGACAAAAAGCTTCAAAGACCCGATTGAGGTTCGGATAGCCTTTTTTTGGGTATGAAACTATCCATTGATGGCTTACAGCGGTCAAAGCCGTAGAACTCACTGAGAGCTTCGTTTTGACTGACTATGGCTCCCGTAACTCTAAATGAGGCAACAGTTATGGCCGTCCGAAGAATCGATATCCACAGGGTGCAACATCTGTAGTGCAAAGTGCAACATTCGTTCAAAAAGACGAAACAGCGCCGTGCGACTTTTAGAAATGGGTGCAGGGATTTGAAATGGACCAGTAACATGGTGCACCACTCTCCAGGGATGGTAAATAGAAGACTAGCCACGGTGTTCCCTTTTTAACATAAAAATTCACGTGACGGAAAAAGGAAGGCCAAAAAACTTCAGAGACCCGATTGAGGTTCGGATAGCCTTTTTTTGGGTATGACTATACATTTACGGCTTATAGCGGTCAAAGTCGTAGAACTCACTAAGAGCTTCGTTTTGACTGGTTATGGCTCCCGTAACTCAAAACGAGGCAACAGTTATGGCCGTCCGAAGAATCGATATCCATAGGGTGCAACATCTGCTGTGCAAGGTGCAACATTCGTTCAAAAAGACGAAACAGCGCCGTGCGACTTTTAGAAATGGGTGCAGGGATTAGAAATGGACCAGTACCATGGTGCACCACTCTCCAGGGATGGTAAATCGAAGACCAGCCACGGTGTTCCCTTTTTATCGTAAAAATTCACGTGACGGAAAAACGAAGGCCAAAAACTTCAGAGACCCGATTGAGGTTCGGATAGCCTTTTTTGGGTATGAAACTATCCATTGACGGCTTACAGCTGTCAAAGCCGCAGAACTCACTAAAAGCTTCGTTTTGACTAGTTATGGCTCCCGTAACTCTAAACGAGGCAACAATTATGGCCGTTCGAATAATCGATATCCATAGGGTGCAACATCTGCTGTGCAAGGTGCAACATTCGTTCAAAAGGACGAAACAGCGCCGTGCGACTTTTAGAAATGGGTGCAGGGATTTGAAATGGACCAGTACCATGGTGCACCACTCTCCATGGATGGTAAATCGAAGACCAGCCACGGTGTTCCTTTTTTATCGTAAAAATTCACGTGACGGAAAAACGAAGGCCAAAAACTTCAGAGACCCGATTGAGGTTCGGATAGCCTTTTTTGGGTATGAAACTATCCATTGACGGCTTACAGCTGTCAAAGCCGTAGAACTCACTAAGAGCTTCGTTTTGACTAGTAATGGCTCCCGTAACTCTAAACGAGGCAACAGTTATGGCCGTCCGAAGAATCGATATCCACAGGGTGCAACATCTGCGGTGCAAGTTGCAACATTCGTCCAAAAAGACGAAACAGCGCCGTGCGACTTTTAGAAATGGGTGCACGGATTTGAAATGGACCAGTACCATGGTGCACCACTCTCCAGGGATGGTAAATCAAAGACCAGCCACGGTGTTCTCTTTTTAACGTAAAAATTCACGCGACGGAAAAACGAAGGGCAAAATGCTTCAAAGACCCGATTGAAGTTCGGATAGCCTTTTTTGGGGTATGAAACTATCCATTGACAGCTTACAGTGGTCAAAGCCGTAGAACTCACTGAGAGCTTCGTTTTGACTGGTTATGGCTCCCGTAACTCTAAACGAGGCAACAGTTATGGCCGTCCGAAGAATAGATATCCACAGGGTGCAACATCTGCGGTGCAAGGTGCAACATTCATCCAAAAAGACGAAACAGCGCCGTGCGACTTTTTGAAATGGGTGCAGGGATTTGAAATGGACCAGTACCATGGTGCACCACTCTCCTGGGATGGTAAATCGAAGACCACCCACGGTATTCCCTTTTTAACGTAAAAATTCACGTGACGGAAAAACAAAGGACAAAAAGCTTCAAAGACCCGATTGCGGTTCGGATATCCTTTTTTTGGGTATGAAACTATCCATTGATGGCTTACAGCGGTCAAAGCCGTAGAACTCACTGAGAGCTTCGTTTTGACTGGCTATGGCTCCCGTAACTCTAAATGAGGCAACAATTATGGCCGTCCGAAGAATCGATATCCACAGGGTGCAACATCTGCAGTGCAAGGTGCAACATTCGTCCAAAAAGGCGAAACATCGCCTTGCGACTTTTAGAAATTGGTGCAGGGATTTGAAATGGACAAGTACCATGGTGCACCACTCTCCAGGGATGGTAAATCGAAGACCAGCCACGGTGTTCCCTTTTTAACGTAAATATTCACGTGGCGGAAAAAGGAAGGCCAAAAAACTTCAGAGACCCGATTGAGGTTTGGATAGCCTTTTTTGGGTATGAAACTATCCATTGACGACTTACAGCTGTCAAAGCCGTAGAACTCACTGAAATCTTCTTTTTGACTGGTTATGGCTCCCGTAACTCTAAACAAGGCAACAGTTATGGTCGTCCGAAGAATCGATATCCACAGGGTGCAACATCTGCGGTGTAAGGTGCAACATTCGTCCAAAAAGACGAAACAGCGTCGTGCGACTTTTAGAAATGGGTGAAGGGATTTGAAATGGATCAGTACCATGGTGCACCACTCTCCAGGGATGGTAAATCGAAGACCAGCCACGGTATTCCCTTTTTAACGTAAAAATTCACTTGACGGAAAAACGAAGGCCAAAAAACTTCAGAGACCGAATTGAGGTTCGGATAGCCTTTTGTTGGGTATGAAACTATCCATTGATGGCTTACAGCAGTCAAAGCCGTAGAACTCACTGAGAGCTTCGTTTTGACTGGTTATGGCTCCCGTAACTCTAAACGAGGCAACAGTTATGGCCGTCTGAAGAATCGATATCCACAGGGTGCAACATCTGCGGTGCAAGGTGCAACATTCATCCAAAAATACGAAACAGCGCCGTGCGACTTTTAGAAATGGGTGCAGGGATTTGAAATGGACCAGTACCATGGTGCACCACTCTCTAGGGATGGTAAATCGAAGACCAGCCACGGTGTTCCCTTTTTAACGTAAAAATTCACGTGACGGAAAAACGAAGGCAAAAAAACTTCAGAGACCCGACTGAGGTTCGGATAGCCTTTTTTGGGTATGAAACTATCCAGTGACGACTTACAGCTGTCAAAGCCGAAGAACTCACTAAGAGCTTCGTTTTGACTAGTTATGGCTCCCGTAACTCTAAACGAGGCAACAGTTATGGCCGTCCGAAGAATCGATATCCACAGGGTGCAACATCTGCGGTGCAAGGTGCAACATTCGTCCAATAAGACGAAACAGCGCCGTGCGACTATTAGAAATGGGTGCAGGGATTCGAAATGGACCAGTACCATGGTGCACCACTCTCCAGAGATGGTAAATCGAAGACCAGCCACGGTGTTCCCTTTTTAACGTAAAAATTCACGTGACGGAAAAACGAAGGACAAAAAGCTTCAAAGACCCGATTGAGGTTCGGATAGCCTTTTTTTGGGTATGAAACTATCCATTGATGGCTTACAGCGGTCAAAGCCGTAGAACTCACTGAGAGCTTCGTTTTGACTGACTATGGCTCCCGTAACTCTAAATGAGGCAACAGTTATGGCCGTCCGAAGAATCGATATCCACAGGGTGCAACATCTGTAGTGCAAAGTGCAACATTCGTTCAAAAAGACGAAACAGCGCCGTGCGACTTTTAGAAATGGGTGTAGGGATTTGAAATGGAACAGTAACATGGTGCACCACTCTCCAGGGATGGTAAATAGAAGACTAGCCACGGTGTTCCCTTTTTAACATAAAAATTCACGTGACGGAAAAAGGAAGGCCAAAAAACTTCAGAGACCCGATTGAGGTTCGGATAGCCTTTTTTTGGGTATGACTATACATTTACGGCTTACAGCGGTCAAAGTCGTAGAACTCACTAAGAGCTTCGTTTTGACTGGTTATGGCTCCCGTAACTCAAAACGAGGCAACAGTTATGGCCGTCCGAAGAATCGATATCCATAGGGTGCAACATCTGCTGTGCAAGGTGCAACATTCGTTCAAAAAGACGAAACAGCGCCGTGCGACTTTTAGAAATGGGTGCAGGGATTTGAAATGGACCAGTACTATGGTGCACCACTCTCCAGGGATGGTAAATCGAAGACCAGCCACGGTGTTCCCTTTTTATCGTAAAAATTCACGTGACGGAAAAACGAAGGCCAAAAACTTCAGAGACCCGATTGAGGTTCGGATAGCCTTTTTTGGGTATGAAACTATCCATTGACGGCTTACAGCTGTCAAAGCCGCAGAACTCACTAAGAGCTTCGTTTTGACTGGTTATGGCTCCCGTAACTCTAAACGAGGCAACAGTTATAGCCGTCCGAAGAATCGATATCCATAGGGTGCAACATCTGCTGTGCAAGGTGCAACATTCGTTCAAAAGGACGAAACAGCGCCATGCGACTTTTAGAAATGGGTGCAGGGATTTGAAATGGACCAGTACCATGGTGCACCACTCTCCATGGATGGTAAATCGAAGACCAGCCACGGTGTTCCTTTTTTATCGTAAAAATTCACGTGACGGAAAAACGAAGGCCAAAAACTTCAGAGACCCGATTGAGGTTCGGATAGCCTTTTTTGGGTATGAAACTATCCATTGACGGCTTACAGCTGTCAAAGCCGTAGAACTCACTAAGAGCTTCGTTTTGACTAGTAATGGCTCCCGTAACTCTAAACGAGGCAACAGTTATGGCCGTCCGAAGAATCGATATCCACAGGGTGCAACATCTGCGGTGCAAGTTGCAACATTCGTCCAAAAAGACGAAACAGCGCCGTGCGACTTTTAGAAATGGGTGCACGGATTTGAAATGGACCAGTACCATGGTGCACCACTCTCCAGGGATGGTAAATCAAAGACCAGCCACGGTGTTCTCTTTTTAACGTAAAAATTCACGCGACGGAAAAACGAAGGGCAAAATGCTTCAATGACCCGATTGAAGTTCGGATAGCCTTTTTTGGGGTATGAAACTATCCATTGACAGCTTACAGTGATCAAAGCCGTAGAACTCACTGAGAGCTTCGTTTTGACTGGTTATGGCTCCTGTAACTCTAAACGAGGCAACAGTTATGGCCGTCCGAAGAATAGATATCCACAGGGTGCAACATCTGCGGTGCAAGGTGCAACATTCATCCAAAAAGACGAAACAGCGCCGTGCGACTTTTTGAAATGGGTGCAGGGATTTGAAATGGACCAGTACCATGGTGCACCACTCTCCTGGGATGGTAAATCGAAGACCACCCACGGTATTCCCTTTTTAACGTAAAAATTCACGTGACGGAAAAACAAAGGACAAAAAGCTTCAAAGACCCGATTGCGGTTCGGATATCCTTTTTTTGGGTATGAAACTATCCATTGATGGCTTACAGCGGTCAAAGCCGTAGAACTCACTGAGAGCTTCGTTTTGACTGGCTATGGCTCCCGTAACTCTAAATGAGGCAACAATTATGGCCGTCCGAAGAATCGATATCCACAGGGTGCAACATCTGCAGTGCAAGGTGCAACATTCGTCCAAAAAGGCGAAACATCGCCTTGCGACTTTTAGAAATTGGTGCAGGGATTTGAAATGGACAAGTACCATGGTGCACCACTCTCCAGGGATGGTAAATCGAAGACCAGCCACGGTGTTCCCTTTTTAACGTAAATATTCACGTGACGGAAAAACGAAGGCCAAAAAACTTCAGAGACCCGATTGAGGTTTGGATAGCCTTTTTTGGGTATGAAACTATCCATTGACGACTTACAGCTGTCAAAGCCGTAGAACTCACTGAAATCTTCTTTTTGACTGGTTATGGCTCCCGTAACTCTAAACAAGGCAACAGTTATGGTCGTCCGAAGAATCGATATCCACAGGGTGCAACATCTGCGGTGCAAGGTGCAACATTCGTCCAAAAAGACGAAACAGCGCCGTGCGACTTTTAGAAATGGGTGAAGGGATTTGAAATGGATCAGTACCATGGTGCACCACTCTCCAGGGATGGTAAATCGAAGACCAGCCACGGTATTCCCTTTTTAACGTAAAAATTCACTTGACGGAAAAACGAAGGCCAAAAAACTTCAGAGACCGAATTGAGGTTCGGATAGCCTTTTGTTGGGTATGAAACTATCCATTGATGGCTTACAGCAGTCAAAGCCGTAGAACTCACTGAGAGCTTCGTTTTGACTGGTTATGGCTCCCGTAACTCTAAACGAGGCAACAGTTATGGCCGTCTGAAGAATCGATATCCACAGGGTGCAACATCTGCGGTGCAAGGTGCAACATTCATCCAAAAATACGAAACAGCGCCGTGCGACTTTTAGAAATGGGTGCAGGGATTTGAAATGGACCAGTACCATGGTGCACCACTCTCCAGGGATGGTAAATCGAAGACCAGCCACGGTGTTCCCTTTTTAACGTAAAAATTCACGTGACGGAAAAACGAAGGCAAAAAAACTTCAGAGACCCGACTGAGGTTCGGATAGCCTTTTTTGGGTATGAAACTATCCAGTGACGACTTACAGCTGTCAAAGCCGAAGAACTCACTAAGAGCTTCGTTTTGACTAGTTATGGCTCCCGTAACTCTAAACGAGGCAACAGTTATGGCCGTCCGAAGAATCGATATCCACAGGGTGCAACATCTGCGGTGCAAGGTGCAACATTCGTCCAATAAGACGAAACAGCGCCGTGCGACTATTAGAAATGGGTGCAGGGATTTGAAATGGACCAGTACCATGGTGCACCACTCTCCAGAGATGGTAAATCGAAGACCAGCCACGGTGTTCCCTTTTTAACGTAAAAATTCACGTGACGGAAAAACGAAGGACAAAAAGCTTCAAAGACCCGATTGAAGTTCGGATAGCCTTTTTTTGGGTATGAAACTATCCATTGATGGCTTACAGCGGTCAAAGCCGTAGAACTCACTGAGAGCTTCGTTTTGACTGACTATGGCTCCCGTAACTCTAAATGAGGCAACAGTTATGGCCGTCCGAAGAATCGATATCCACAGGGTGCAACATCTGTAGTGCAAAGTGCAACATTCGTTCAAAAAGACGAAACCGCGCCGTGCGACTTTTAGAAATGGGTGCAGGGATTTGAAATGGACCAGTAACATGGTGCACCACTCTCCAGGGATGATAAATAGAAGACTAGCCACGGTGTTCCCTTTTTAACATAAAAATTCACGTGACGGAAAAAGGAAGGCCAAAAAACTTCAGAGACCCGATTGAGGTTCGGATAGCCTTTTTTTGGGTATGACTATACATTTACGGCTTACAGCGGTCAAAGTCGTAGAACTCACTAAGAGCTTCATTTTGACTGGTTATGGCTCCCGTAACTCAAAACGAGGCAACAGTTATGGCCGTCCGAAGAATCGATATCCATAGGGTGCAACATCTGCTGTGCAAGGTGCAACATTCGTTCAAAAAGACGAAACAGCGCCGTGCGACTTTTAGAAATGGGTGCAGGGATTTGAAATGGACCAGTACTATGGTGCACCACTCTCCAGGGATGGTAAATCGAAGACCAGCCACGGTGTTCCCTTTTTATCGTAAAAATTCACGTGACGGAAAAACGAAGGCCAAAAACTTCAGAGACCCGATTGAGGTTCGGATAGCCTTTTTTGGGTATGAAACTATCCATTGACGGCTTACAGCTGTCAAAGCCGTAGAACTCACTAAGAGCTTCGTTTTGACTGGTTATGGCTCCCGTAACTCTAAACGAGGCAACAGTTATAGCCGTCCGAAGAATCGATATCCATAGGGTGCAACATCTGCTGTGCAAGGTGCAACATTCGTTCAAAAGGACGAAACAGCGCCGTGCGACTTTTAGAAATGGGTGCAGGGATTTGAAATGGACCAGTACCATGGTGCACCACTCTCCAGGGATGGTAAATCGAAGACCAGCCACGGTGTTCCTTTTTTATCGTAAAAATTCACGTGACGGAAAAACGAAGGCCAAAAACTTCAGAGACCCGATTGAGGTTCGGATAGCTTTTTTTGGGTATGAAACTATCCATTGATGGCTTACAGCTGTCAAAGCCGTAGAACTCACTAAGAGCTTCGTTTTGACTAGTAATGGCTCCCGTAACTCTAAACGAGGCAACAGTTATGGCCGTCTGAAGAATCGATATCCACAGGGTGCAACATCTGCGGTGCAAGGTGCAACATTCATCCAAAAATACGAAACAGCGCCGTGCGACTTTTAGAAATGGGTGCAGGGATTTGAAATGGACCAGTACCATGGTGCACCACTCTCCAGGGATGGTAAATCGAAGACCAGCCACGGTGTTCCCTTTTTAACGTAAAAATTCACGTGACGGAAAAACGAAGGCAAAAAAACTTCAGAGACCCGACTGAGGTTCGGATAGCCTTTTTTGGGTATGAAACTATCCAGTGACGACTTACAGCTGTCAAAGCCGAAGAACTCACTAAGAGCTTCGTTTTGACTAGTTATGGCTCCCGTAACTCTAAACGAGGCAACAGTTATGGCCGTCCGAAGAATCGATATCCACAGGGTGCAACATCTGCGGTGCAAGGTGCAACATTCGTCCAATAAGACAAAACAGCGCCGTGCGACTATTAGAAATGGGTGCAGGGATTTGAAATGGACCAGTACCATGGTGCACCACTCTCCAGAGATGGTAAATCGAAGACCAGCCACGGTGTTCCCTTTTTAACGTAAAAATTAACGTGACGGAAAAACGAAGGACAAAAAGCTTCAAAGACCCGATTGAGGTTCGGATAGCCTTTTTTTGGGTATGAAACTATCCATTGATGGCTTACAGCGGTCAAAGCCGTAGAACTCACTGAGAGCTTCGTTTTGACTGACTATGGCTCCCGTAACTCTAAATGAGGCAACAGTTATGGCCGTCCGAAGAATCGATATCCACAGGGTGCAACATCTGTAGTGCAAAGTGCAACATTCGTTCAAAAAGACGAAACAGCGCCGTGCGACTTTTAGAAATGGGTGCAGGGATTTGAAATGGACCAGTAACATGGTGCACCACTCTCCAGGGATGGTAAATAGAAGACTAGCCACGGTGTTCCCTTTTTAACATAAAAATTCACGTGACGGAAAAAGGAAGGCCAAAAAACTTCAGAGACCCGATTGAGGTTCGGATAGCCTTTTTTTGGGTATGACTATACATTTACGGCTTACAGCGGTCAAAGTCGTAGAACTCACTAAGAGCTTCGTTTTGACTGGTTATGGCTCCCGTAACTCAAAACGAGGCAACAGTTATGGCCGTCCGAAGAATCGATATCCATAGGGTGCAACATCTGCTCTGCAAGGTGCAACATTCGTTCAAAAAGACGAAACAGCGCCGTGCGACTTTTAGAAATGGGTGCAGGGATTTGAAATGGACCAGTACTATGGTGCACCACTCTCCAGGGATGGTAAATCGAAGACCAGCCACGGTGTTCCCTTTTTATCGTAAAAATTCACGTGACGGAAAAACGAAGGCCAAAAACTTCAGAGACCCGATTGAGGTTCGGATAGCCTTTTTTGGGTATGAAACTATCCCTTGACGGCTTACAGCTGTCAAAGCCGTAGAACTCACTAAGAGCTTCGTTTTGACTGGTTATGGCTCCCGTAACTCTAAACGAGGCAACAATTATGGCCGTTCGAAGAATCGATATCCATAGGGTGCAACATCTGCTGTGCAAGGTGCAACATTCGTTCAAAAGGACGAAACAGCGCCGTGCGACTTTTAGAAATGGGTGCAGGGATTTGAAATGGACCAGTACCATGGTGCACCACTCTCCATGGATGGTAAATCGAAGACCAGCCACGGTGTTCCTTTTTTATCGTAAAAATTCACGTGACGGAAAAACGAAGGCCAAAAACTTCAGAGACCCGATTGAGGTTCGGATAGCCTTTTTTGGGTATGAAACTATCCATTGACGGCTTACAGCTGTCAAAGCCGTAGAACTCACTAAGAGCTTCGTTTTGACTAGTAATGGCTCCCGTAACTCTAAACGAGGCAACAGTTATGGCCGTCCGAAGAATCGATATCCACAGGGTGCAACATCTGCGGTGCAAGTTGCAACATTCGTCCAAAAAGACGAAACAGCGCCGTGCGACTTTTAGAAATGGGTGCACGGATTTGAAATGGACCAGTACCATGGTGCACCACTCTCCAGGGATGGTAAATCAAAGACCAGCCACGGTGTTCTCTTTTTAACGTAAAAATTCACGCGACGGAAAAACGAAGGGCAAAATGCTTCAAAGACCCGATTGAAGTTCGGATAGCCTTTTTTGGGGTATGAAACTATCCATTGACAGCTTACAGTGGTCAAAGCCGTAGAACTCACTGAGAGCTTCGTTTTGACTGGTTATGGCTCCCGTAAATCTAAACGTGGCAACAGTTATGGCCGTCCGAAGAATAGATATCCACAGGGTGCAACATCTGCGGTGCAAGTTGCAACATTCGTCCAAAAAGACGAAACAGCGCCGTGCGACTTTTTGAAATGGGTGCAGGGATTTGAAATGGACCAGTACCATGGTGCACCACTCTCCTGGGATGGTAAATCGAAGACCACCCACGGTATTCCCTTTTTAACGTAAAAATTCACGTGACGGAAAAACGAAGGACAAAAAGCTTCAAAGACCCGATTGCGGTTCGGATATCCTTTTTTTGGGTATGAATCTATCCATTGATGGCTTACAGCGGTCAAAGCCGTAGAACTCACTGAGAGCTTCGTTTTGACTGGCTATGGCTCCCGTAACTCTAAATGAGGCAACAATTATGGCCGTCCGAAGAATCGATATCCACAGGGTGCAACATCTTCGGTGCAAGGTGCAACATTCGTCCAAAAAGATGAAACAGCACCGTGCGACTTTTAGAAATGGGTGCAGAGATTTGAAATGGACCAGTACCATGGTGCACCACTCTCCAGGGATGGTAAATCGAAGACCAGCCACGGTGTTCCCTTTTTAACATAAAAATTCACGTGATGGAAAAACGAAGGCCAAAAAACTTCAGAGACCCGATTGAGGTTTAGATAGCCTTTTTTTGGGTATGAAACTATACATTGACGGCTTACAGCGGTCAAAGCCGTAGAACTCACTGAGAGCTTCGTTTTGACAGGTTATGGCTCCCGTAACTCTAAACGAGGCAACAGTTATGGCCGTCCGAAGAATCGATATCCATAGGATGCAACATCTGCTGTGCAAGGTGCAACATTCGTTCAAAAAGACAAAACAGCGCCGTGCGACTTTTAGAAATGGGTGCAGGGATTTGAAATGGACCAGTACCATGGTGCACCACTCTCCAAGGATGGTAAATCGAAGTCCAGCCACGGTGTTCCCTTTTTATCGTAAAAGTTCACGTGACGGAAAAACGAAGGCCAAAAACTTCATACACCCGATTTTGGTTCGGATAGCCTTTTTTTGGGTATGAAACTATCCATTGACGGCTTACAGCGGTCAAAGCCGTAAAACTCACTGAGAGCTTCGTTTTGACTGGCTATGGCACCCGTAACTCTAAATGAGGCAATAGTTATGGCCGTCCGAACAATCGATATCCACAGGGTACAACATCTGCGGTGCAAGGTGCAACATTCGTCCAAAAAGACGAAACAGAGCCGTGCGACTTTTAGAAATGGGTGCAGGGATTTGAAATGGACCAGTACCATGGTGTACCACTCTCCAGGGATGGTAAATCGAAGACTAGCCACGGTGTTCCTTTTTTAACATAAAAATTCACGTGACGGAAAAACGAAGGCCAAAAAACTTCAAAGACCCGATTGAGGTTCGGATAGCCTTTTTTGGGTATGAAACTATCCATTGACGGCTTACAGCAGTCGAAGCCGTAGAACTCACTGAGAGCTTCGTTTTGACTAGTTATGGCTCCCATAACTCTAAACGAGGCAATAATTATGGCCGTCCGAAGGATCGATATCCACAGGGTGCAACATCTGCGGTGCAAGGTGCAACATTCAATCAAAAAGACGAAACAGCGCCGAGGGACTTTTAGAAATGGGTGCAGGGATTTAAAATGGACTAGTACCATGGTGCACCGCTTTCCAGGGATGGTAAATCGAAGACTAGCCACGGGGTTCCCTTTTTAACGTAAAAATTCACGTGACGGAAAAACGAAGGCAAAAAAACTTCAGAGACCCGATTGAGGTTCGGATAGCCTTTTTTGGGTATGAAACTATCCATTGACGGCTTACAGCTGTCAAAGCCGTAGAACTCACTGAGAGCTTTTTTTTGATTGGTTATGGCTCCCGTAACTCTAAACGAGGCAACAGTTATGGCCGTCCGAAGAATCGATATCCACAGGGTGCAACATCTGCGGTGCAAGGTGCAACATTCGTCCAAAAAGACGAAACAGCGCCGTGCGACTTTTAGAAATGGATGCAGGGATTATAAATGGACCAGTACCACGGTGCACCACTCTTCAAGGATGGTAAATCGAAGACCAGCCCCGGTGTTCCCTTTTTAAGGTAAAAATTCACGTGACGGAAAAACGAAGGCCAAAAAACTTAAGAGACCCGATTGAGGTTCGGATAGCCTTTTTTTGGGTATGAAACTATACATTTACGGCTTACAGCGGTCAAAGTCGTAGAACTCACTGAGAGCTTCGTTTTGACTGGTTATGGCTCCCGTAACTCT
Organism: Allium fistulosum; assembly: GCA_030737815.1. Lineage (NCBI taxonomy): Eukaryota > Viridiplantae > Streptophyta > Magnoliopsida > Asparagales > Amaryllidaceae > Allium > Allium fistulosum. The sequence continues at coordinate 84,543,037 of CM060901.1, read as the reverse complement.
AAACGAGGCAACAGTTATGGCCGTCCGAAGAATCGATATTCATAGGGTGCAACATCTGCTGTGCAAGGTGCAACATTCGTTCAAAAAGACGAAACAGCGCCGTGCGACTTTTAGAAATGGGTGCAGGGATTTGAAATGGAACAGTACTATGGTGCACCACTCTCCAGGGATGGTAAATCGAAGACCAGCCACGGTGTTCCCTTTTTATCGTAAAAATTCACGTGACGGAAAAACGAAGGCCAAAAACTTCAGAGACCCGATTGAGGTTCGGATAGCCTTTTTTGGGTATGAAACTATCCATTGACGGCTTACAACTGTCAAAGCCGTAGAACTCACTAAGAGCTTCATTTTGACTGGTTATGGCTCCCGTAACTCTAAACGAGGCAACAGTTATGGCCGTCCGAAGAATCGATATCCATAGGGTGCAACATCTGCTGTGCAAGGTGCAACATTCGTTCAAAAGGATGAAACAGCGCCGTGCGACTTTTAGAAATGGGTGCAGGGATTTGAAATGGACCAGTACCATGGTGCACCACTCTCCAGGGATGGTAAATCGAAGACCAGCCACGGTGTTCCTTTTTTATCGTAAAAATTCACGTGACGGAAAAACGAAGGCCAAAAACTTCAGAGACCCGATTGAGGTTCGGATAGCCTTTTTTGGGTATGAAACTATCCATTGACGGCTTACAGCTGTCAAAGCCGTAGAACTCACTAAGAGCTTCGTTTTGACTAGTAATGGCTCCCGTAACTCTAAACGAGGCAACAGTTATGGCCGTCCGAAGAATCGATATTCACAGTGTGCAACATCTGCGGTGCAAGGTGCAACATTCGTACAAAAAGACGAAATAGCGCCGTGCGACTTTTAGAAATGGGTGCACGGATTTGAAATGGACCAGTACCATGGTGCACCACTCTCTAGGGATGGTAAATCGAAGACCAGCCATGGTGTTCTCTTTTTAACGTAAAAATTCACGCGACGGAAAAACGAAGGACAAAATGCTTCAAAGACCCGATTGAGGTTCGGATAGCCTTTTTTTGGGTATGAAACTATCCATTGACAGCTTACAGTGGTCAAAGCCGTAGAACTCACTGAGAGCTTCGTTTTGACTGGTTATGGCTCCCGTAACTCTAAATGAGGCAACAGTTATGGCCGTCCGAAGAATAGATATCCACAGGGTGCAACATCTGCGGTGCAAGGTGCAACATTCGTCCAAAAAGACGAAACAGCACCGTGCGACTTTTTGAAATGGGTGCAGGGATTTGAAATGGACCAGTACCATGGTGCACCACTCTCCTGGGATGGTAAATCGAAGACCAGCCACGGTATTCCCTTTTTAACGTAAAAATTCACGTGACGGAAAAACGAAGGACAAAAAGCTTTAAAGACCCGATTGCGGTTCGGATATCCTTTTTTTGGGTATGAAACTATCCATTGATGGCTTACAGCGGTCAAAGCCGTAGAACTCACTGAGAGCTTCGTTTTGACTGGCTATGGCTCCCGTAACTCTAAATGAGGCAACAGTTATGGTCGTCCGAAGAATCGATATCCACAGGGTGCAACATCTGCGGTGCAAGGTGCAACATTCGTCCAAAAAGACGAAACAGCACCGTGCGACTTTTAGAAATGGGTGCAGAGATTTGAAATGGACCAGTACCATGGTGCACCACTCTACAGGGATGGTAAATCGAAGACCAGCCACGGTGTTCCCTTTTTAACATAAAAATTCACGTGACGGAAAAACGAAGGCCAAAAAACTTCAGAGACCCGATTGAGGTTTAGATAGCCTTTTTTTGGGTATGAAACTATACATTGATGGCTTACAGCGGTCAAAGCCGTAGAACTCACTGAGAGTTTCGTTTTGACAGGTTATGGCTCCCGTAACTCTAAACGAGGCAACAGTTATGGCCGTCCGAAGAATCGATATCCATAAGGTGCAACATCTGCTGTGCAAGGTGCAACATTCGTTCAAAAAGACAAAACAGCGCCGTGCGACTTTTAGAAATAGGTGCAGGGATTTGAAATGGACCAGTACCATGGGGCACCACTCTCCAGGGATGGTAAATCGAAGACTAGCCACGGTGTTCCCTTTTTATCGTAAAAGTTCACGTGACGGAAAAACGAAGGCCAAAAACTTCATAGACCAGATTGAGGTTCGGATAGCCTTTTTTTGGGTATGAAACTATCCATTGACGGCTTACAGCGGTCAAAGCCGTAGAACTCACTGAGAGCTTCGTTTTGACTGGCTATGGCTCCCGTAACTCTAAATGAGGCAACAGTTATGGCCGTCCGAACAATCGATATCCACAGGGTGCAACATCTACGGTGCAAGGTGCAACATTCGTCCAAAAAGACGAAACAGAGCCGTGCGACTTTTAGAAATGGGTGCAGGGATTTGAAATGGACCAGTACCATGGTGTACCACTCTCCAGGGATGGTAAATCGAAGACTAGCCACGGTGTTCCTTTTTAACATAAAAATTCACGTGACGGAAAAACGAAGGCCAAAAAACTTCAAAGACCCGATTGAGGTTCGGATAGCCTTTTTTTGGGTATGAAACTATCCATTGACGGCTTACAGCAGTCGAAGCCGTAGAACTCACTGAGAGCTTCGTTTTATCTAGTTATGGCTCTCATAACTCTAAACGAGGCAATAGTTATGGCCGTCCGAAGGATCGATATCCACAGGGTGCAACATCTGCGGTGCAAGGTGCAACATTCAATCCAAAAGACGAAACAGCGCCGAGGGACTTTTAGAAATGGGTGCAGGGATTTAAAATGGACTAGTACCATGGTGCACCACTCTCCAGGGATGGTAAATCAAAGACTAGGCACGGGGTTCCCTTTTTAACGTAAAAATTCACGTGACGGAAAAACGAAGGCCAAAAAACTTCAGAGACCCGATTGAGGTTCGGATAGCCTTTTTTGGGTATGAAACTATCCATTGACGGCTTACAGCTGTCAAAGCCGTAGAACTCACTGAGAGCTTTGTTTTGATTGGTTATGGCTCCCGTAACTCTAAACGAGGCAACAGTTATGGCCGTCCGAAGAATCGATATCCACAGGGTGCAACATCTGCGGTGCAAGGTGCAACATTCGTCCAAAAAGACGAAACAGCGCCGTGCGACTTTTAGAAATGGATGCAGGGATTAGAAATGGACCAGTACCACGGTGCACCACTCTTCAAGGATGGTAAATCGAAGACCAGCCCCGGTGTTCCCTTTTTAACGTAAAAATTCACGTGACGGAAAAACGAAGGCCAAGAAACTTCAGAGACCCGATTGAGGTTCGGATAGCCTTTTTTGGGTATGAAACTGTCCATTGATGGCTTACAGCGGTCAAAGCCGTAGAACTCTCTTAGAGATTCGTTTTGACTGGTTATGGCTCCCGTAACTCTAAATGAGGCAAGAGTTATGGCCGTCCGAAGAATCAATATCCACAGGGTGCAACATCTACGGTGCAAGGTGCAACATTCGTCCAAAAAGACGAAACAGCGCCGTGCGACTTTTAGAAATGGATGCAGGGATTAGAAATGGACCAGTACCACGGTGCACCACTCTCCAGGGATGGTAAATCGAAGACCAGCCCCGGTGTTCCCTTTTTAACGTAAAAATTCACGTGACGGAAAAACGAAGGCCAAGAAACTTCAGAGACCCGATTGAGGTTCGGATAGCCTTTTTTGGGTATGAAACTGTCCATTGATGGCTTACAGCGGTCAAAGCCGTAGAACTCTCTTAGAGATTCGTTTTGACTGGTTATGGCTCCCGTAACTCTAAACGAGGCAACCACGGTGTTCCCTTTTTAACGTAAAAATTCACGTGACGAAAAAACGAAGGCAAAAAAACTTCAGAGACCCGACTGAGGTTCGGATAGGCTTTTTTGGGTATGAAACTATCCATTGATGGTTTACGACGGTCAAAGCCGTAGAACTCACTAAGAGCTTCGTTTTGACTGGTTATGGCTCCCGTAACTCTAAACGAGGCAACAGTTATGGCCGTCCGAAGAATCGATATCCACAGGGTGCAACATCTGCGATGCAAGGTGCAACATTCGTTCAAAAAGACGAAACAGCGCCGTGCGACTTTTAGAAATGGGTGCAGGGATTAGAAATGGACCAGTACCATGGTGCACCACTCTCCAGGGATGGTAAATCGAAGACCAGCCACGGTGTTCCCTTTTTAACGTAAAAATTCACGTGACGGAAAAACGAAGGCCAAAAACTTCAAAGACCCGATTAAGGTTCGGATAGCCTTTTTTGGGTATGAAACTATCCATTGACGGCTTACAGTGGTCAAATCCGTAGAACTCACTGAGAGCTTCGTTTTGACTGGTTATGGATCCCGTAACTCTAAACGTGGCAACAGTTATGGCCGTCCGAAGAATCGATATCCACAGGGTGCAACATTCATCCAAAAAGACGAAACAGCGCTGTGCGACTTTTAGAAATGGGTGCAGGGATTTGAAATGGACCAGTACCATGGTGCACCACTCTCCAGGGATGGTAAATCGAAGACCAGCCACGGAGTTCCCTTTTTAACGTAAAAATTCACGTGACGAAAAAACGAAGGCCAAAAAGCTTCAGAGACCCGATTGAGGTTCGGATAGCCTTTTTTGGGTATGAAACTATCCATTGACGGCTTACAGCGGTCAAAGCCGTAGAACTCACTGAGAGCTTCGTTTTGACAGGCTATGGATCCTGTAACTCTAAACGAGGCAACAGTTATGGCCGTCCGAAGAATCGATAACCACAGGGTGCAACATCTGCGGTGCAAGGTGCAACATTCGTCCAAAAATACGAAACAGCGTCGTGCGACTTTTAGAAATGGGTGCAGTTATTTGAAATGGACCAGTACCATGGTGCACCACTCTCCAGGGATGGTAAATTGAAGACCAGCCACGGTGTTCCCTTTTTAACGTAAAAATTCACGTGACGGAAAAACGAAGGCCAAAAAACTTCAAAGACCCGATTGAGGTTCGGATAGCCTTTTTTGGGTATGAAACTATCCATTGACGACTTACAGCTGTCAAAGCCGTAGAACTCACTGAGAGCTTCATTTTGACTGGTTATGGCTCCCGTAACTCGAAACGAGGCAACAGTTATGGCCGTCCGAAGAATCGATATCCACGGGGTGCAACATCTGCGGTGCAAGGTGCAGCATTCGTCCAAAAAGACGAAACAGCGTCGTGCGACTTTTAGAAATGGGTGCAGGGATTTGAAATGGACCAGTACCATGGTGCACCACTCTCCAGGGATGGTAAATCGAAGACCAGCCACGGTGTTCCTTTTTTAACTTAAAAATTCACTTCATGGAAAAACGAAGGCCAAAAAACTTCAGAGACCCGATTGAGGTTCGGATAGCCTTTTTTTGGGTATGAAACTATCCATTGACGGCTTACAGCGGTCAAAGCCGTAGAACTCACTGAGAGCTTCATTTTGACTGGTTATGGCTCCCGTAACTCTAAACGAGGCAACAGTTATGGCCGTCCAAAGAATCGATATCCACAGGGCGCAACATCTGCGGTGCAAGGTGCAACATTCGTTCAAAAAGACGAAACAGCGCCGTGTGACTTTTAGAAATGAGTGCAGGGATTTAAAATGGACCAGTACCATGGTGCACCACTCTCCAGGAATGGTAAATCGAAGACCAGCCACGGTGTTCCCTTTTTAACGTAAAAATTCACGTGACGGAAAAACGAAGACCAAAAAACTTCAAAGACCCGATTGAGGTTCGGATAGCCTTTTTTGGGTATGAAACTATCCATTGACGGCTTACAGCTGTCAAAGCCGTAGAACTTACTGAGAGCTTTGTTTTGACTGGTTATCACTCCTGTAACTCTAAACGAGGCAACAGTTATGGCCGTCCGAAGAATCGATATCGATAGGGTGCAACATCAGCGGTGCAAGGTGCAACATTCGTCCAAAAAGACGAAACAGCGCCGTGCGACTTTTAGAAATGGGTGCAGGGATTTGAAATGGACCAGTACCATGGTGCACCACTCTCCAGGGATGGTAAATCGAACACCATCCATGGTGTTCCCTTTTTAACGTAAAAATTCACGTGACGGAAAAACGAAGGCCAAAAAGCTTTAGAGACCCGATTGAGGTTCGGTTAGCCTTTTTTTGGGTATGAAACAATCCATTGACGGCTTACAGCGGTCAAAGCCATAGAACTCACTGAGAGCTTCGTTTTAACTGGCTATGACTCCCGTAAATCTAAACGAGGCAACAGTTATGGCCGTCCGAAGAATTGATATCCACAGGGTGCAACATCTGCGGTGCAAGGTGCAACATTCATCCAAAAATACAAAACAGCGTCGTGCGATTTTTAGAAATGGGTGTAGGGATTTGAAATGGACCAGTACCATGGTGCACCACTCTCCAGGGATGGTAAATCGAAGACCAGCCACGGTGTTCCCTTTTTAACGTAAAAATTCACGTGACGGAAAAACGAAGGCGAAAAAACTTCAGAGACCCGATTGAGGTTCGGATAGCCTTTTTTGGATATGAAACTATCCATTGACGACTTACAGCTGTCAAAGCCTTAGAACTCACTGAGAGCTTCGTTTTGACTGGTTATGGCTCCCGGAACTCTAAACGAGGCAACAGTTATGGCCATCCGAAGAATCGATATCCACAGGGTGCAACATCTGCGGTGCAAGGTGCAACATTCGTCCAAAAAGACGAAACAGCGTCGTGCGACTTTTAGAAATGGGTGCAGGGATTTGAAATGGACCAGTACCATGGTGCACCACTCTCCAGGGATGGTAAATCGAAGACCAGCCATGGTGTTCCCTTTTTAATGTAAAAATTCACTTGATGGAAAAACGAAGGCAAAAAAACTTCAGAGACCCGATTGAGGTTCGGATAGGCTTTTTTTGTGTATGAAACTATCCATTGACGGCTTACAGTGGACAAAGCCGTAGAACTCACTGAGAGCTTCGTTTTGAATGGTTACGGCTCTCATAACTCTAAACGAGGCAACAGTTATGGCCGTCCGAAGAATCGATATCCACAGGGTGCAACATCTGCGGTGCAAGGTGCAACATTCGTCCAAAAAGACGAAACAGCGTCGTGCGACTTTTAGAAATGGATGCAGGGATTTGAAATGAACCAGTACCATGGTTCACCACTCTTCAGGGATGGTAAATTGAATACCAGCCCCGGTGTTCCCTTTTTAACGTAAAAATTCACGTGACGGAAAAACGAAGGCCAAAAAACTTCAGAGACCCAATTGGTGTTCGGATAGCCATTTTTTGGGTATGAAACTGTCCATTGACGGCTTACAGCCGTCAAAGCCGTAAAACTCACTGAGAGATTCGTTTTGACTGGTTATGGCTTCCATAACTCTAAATGAGGCAAGAGTTATGGCCGTCCGAAGAATCAATATCCACAGGGTGCAACATCTACGGTGCAAGGTGCAACATTCGTCCAAAAAGACAAAACAGCGCTGTGCGACTTTTAGAAATGGGTGCAGGGATTTGAAATGGACCAGTACCATGGTGCACCACTCTTCAGTGATGGTAAATCGAAGACCAGCTACGGTGTTCCCCTTTTAACATAAAAATTCACGTGACGGAAAAACGAAGCCAAAAAACTTCAAAGACCCGATTGAGGTTCGGATAGCCTTTTTTCGGTATGAAACTATCCATTGACGGCTTACAGCTGTCAAAGCCGTAGAACTCACTAAGAGCTTCGTTTTGACTGGTAATGGCTCCCGTAACTCTAAACGAGGCAACAGTTATGGCCGTCCGAAGAATCGATATCCACAAGGTGCAACATCTGCGATACAAGGTGCAACATTCATCCAAAAAGACGAAACAGCGCCGTGCGACTTTTAGAAATGGGTGCAGGGATTTGAAATGGACCAGTACCATGGTGCACCACTCTCCAGGGATGGTAAATCGAAGACCATCCATGGTGTTCCCTTTTTAACGTAAAAATTCACGTGATGGAAAAACGAAGGCCAAAAAGCTTCAGAGACCCGATTGAGGTTCGGTTAGCCTTTTTTGGGTATGAAACTATCCATTGACGGCTTACAGCGGTCAAAGCCATAGAACTCACTGAGAGCTTCGTTTTGACTGACTATGACTCCCGTAACTCTAAACGAGGCAACAGTTATGGCCGTCCGAAGAATCGATATCCACAAGGTGCAACATCTGCGGTGCAAGGTGCAACATTGGTCCAAAAATACAAAACAGCGTCATGCGACTTTTAGAAATGGGTGCAGGGATTTGAAATGGACCAGTACCATGGTGCACCACTCTCCAGGGATGGTAAATCGAAGACCATCCATGGTGTTCCCTTTTTAACGTAAAAATTCACGTGACGGAAAAACGAAGGCCAAAAAGCTTCAGAGACCCGATTGAGGTTCGGTTAGCCTTTTTTTGGATATGAAACTGTCCATTGATGGCTTACAGCGGTCAAAGCCATAGTACTCACTGAGAGCTTCGTTTTGACTGGCTATGACTCCCGTAACTCTAAACGTGGCAACAGTTATGGCCGTTCGAAGAATCGATATCCACAGGGTGCAACATCTGCGGTGCAACGTGCAACATTCGTCCAAAAAGACGAAACAGCGCCGTGCGACTTTTAGAAATGGGTGCACGGATTTGAAATGGACCAGTACCATGGTGCACCACTCTCCACGGATGGTAAATCGAAGACCAGCCACGGTGTTCCCTATTTAACGTAAAAATTCACGTGACGGAAAAACGAAGGCCAAAAAACTTCGGAGACCCGATTGAGGTTCGGATAGCCTTTTTTGGGTATGAAACTATCCATTGACGGCTTACAGCTGTCAAAGCCGTAGAATTCACTGAGAGCTTCGTTTTGACTGGTTATGGCTCCCGTAACTCTAAACGAGGCAATAGTTATGGCCGTCCGAAGAATCGATATCCACAGTGTGCAACATCTGCGGTGCAAGGTGCAACATTCGTACAAAAAGACGAAACAGCGCCGTGCGACTTTTAGAAATGGGTGCAGGGATTTGAAATGGACTAGTACCATGGTGCACCACTCTTCAGGGATGGTAGATCGAAGACCAGCCACGGTGTTCCCTTTTTAACGTAAAAATTCACGTGACGGAAAAAAGATAACGAAAAAAATTTAAGAGACCCGATTGTGGTTCGGATAGCCTTTTTTGGGTATGAAACTATCCCTTGATGGCTTACAGCCGTCAAAGCCGTAGAACTAACTGAGAGCTTCGTTTTGACTGGTTATGGCTCCCGTAACTCTAAACGAGCCAACAGTTATAGCCGTCCGAAGAATCAATATCCCCAGGGTGCAAAATCTGCGGTGCAAGGTGCAACATTCGTCCAAAAAGACGAAACAGCGCCGTGCGACTTTTAGAAATGGGTGCAGGGATTTGAAATGGACCAGTACCATGGTGCACCACTCTCTAGGGATGGTAAATCGAAGACCATCCACGGTGTTCCCTTTTTAACGTAAAAATTCACGTGACGGAAAAACGAAGGCAAAAAAACTTCAGAGACCCGATTGAGGTTCGGATAGCCTTTTTTGGGTATGAAACTATCCATTGACGGCTTACAGTTGTCAAAGCCGTTGAACTCACTGAGAGCTTCATTTTGACTGGTTATGGCTCCCGTAAATCTGAACGAGGCAACAGTTATGGCCGTTCGAAGAATCTATATCCATAGGGTGCAACATCTGCGGTGCAAGGTGCAACATTCGTCCAAAAAGACGAAACAGCGCTAAGCGACTTTTAGAAATGGGTGCAGGGATTTGAAATGGGCCAGTACCGTTGTGCACCACACTCCAGGGATTGTAAATCGAAGACCAGCCACGGTGTTCCCTTTTTAACGTAAAAATTCACGTGACGGAAAATTGAAGGCCAAAAAACTTCAGAGACCCAATTGAGGTTCGGATAGCCTTTTTTGGGTATGAAACTATCCATTGACGGCTTACAGTTGTCAAAGCCGTAGAACTCACTGAGAGCGACTGGTTATGGCTCCCGTAAATCTATACGAGGCAACAGTTATGGCCGTCCGAAGAATCGATATCCACAGGGTGCAACATCTGCGGTGCAAGGTGCAACATTCGTCCAAAAAGGCAAAACAGCGCCGTGCGACTTTTAGAAATGGGTACAGGGATTTGAAATGGACCAGTACCATGGTGCACCACTCCCCAGGGATGGTAAATCGAAGACCAGCCATGTTGTTCCCTTTTTAACGTAAAAATTCACGTGACGGAAAAACGAAAGCCAAAAAACTTCAGAGACCCTATAAAGGTTCGGATAGCCTTTTTTTGGGTATGAAACTATCCATTGACAGCTTACAGCCGTCAAAGCCATAGAACTCACTGAGAGCTTCGTTTTGACTGGTTATGGCTCCCGTAACTCTAAATGAGGCAACAGTTATGGCCGTCCGAAGAATCGTATCCACAAGGTTCAACTTCTTCGGTGCAAGGTGCAACATTCCTCCAAAAAGACGAAACAGCGCCGTGCGACTTTTAGAAATGAGTGCAGGGATTTGAAATGGACCAGTACCATGGTGCACCACTCTTCAGGGATGGTAAATCGAAGACTAGCAACGGTGTTCCCTTTTTAACGTAAAAATTCACGTGATGGAAAAACGATGACGAAAAAAATTTAACAGACCCGATTGAGGTTCAGATAGCCTTTTTTTGGGTATGAAACTAACCATTGACGGCTTATAGCCGTCAAAGCCATAGAACTCACCGAGAGCTTCGTTTGGACTGGTTATGGGTCCCGTAACTCTAAACGAGGCAACAGTTATGGCCGTCCGAAGAATCGATATCCACAGGGTGCAACCTTTGCGATGCAAGGTGCAACATTCATCAAAAAAGACGAAACAGCGCCGTGCGACTTTTAGAAATGGGTGCAGGGATTTGAAAAGGACCAGTACCATGGTGCACCACTCTCCAGGGATGGTAAATCGAAGACCAGCCACGGTGTTCGCTTTTTAACGTAAAAATTCACGTGACGGAAAAACGAAGGCCAAAAAACTTCACAGACCCGATTGAGGTTCGGATAGCCTTTTTTGGGTATGAAACTGTCTATTGACGGCATACAGCCGTCAAAGTCGTAGAATTCACTGAGAGCTTCGTTTTGACTGGTTATGGTTCCCGTAACTCTAAACGAGGCAACAGTTATGGCCGTCCGAAGAATCAATATCCATAGGGTGCAACATCTGCGGTGCAAGGTGCAACATTCGTCCAAAAAGACGAAACAGCGCCATGCGACTTTTATAAATGGGTGCAGGGATTTGAAATGGACCAGTACCATAGTGCACCACTCTCCAGGGATGGTAAATTGAAGACCAGCCACGGTGTCCCCTTTTTAACGTAAAAATTCATGTGACGGAAAAACGAAGGCCAAAAAACTTCAGAGACACGATTGAGGTTCGGATAGCCTTTTTTGGGTATGAAACTATCCATTGACGGCTTACAGTTGTCAAATCCATTGAACTCACTGAGAGCGACTGGTTATGGCTCCCGTAACTCTATACGAGGCAACAGTTATGGCTGTCCGAAGAATCGATATCCACAGGGTGCAACATCTACAGTACAAGATGCAACATTCGTCCAAAAAGACGAAACAGCACCGTGCGACTTTTAGAAATGGGTGCAGGGATTTGAAATGGACTAGTACCATGGTGCACCACTCTTCATGGATGGTAAATCGAAGACCAGCAACGGTGTTCCCTTTTTAACGTAAAAATTCACGTGACGGAAAAACGAAGGCCAAAAAACTTCAGAGACCCGTTTGAGGTTCGGATAGCCTTTTTTTGCGTTTGAAACTATCCATTGACGGCTTACAGCCGTCAAAGCCATAGAACTCACTGAGAGCTTCGTTTTGACTGGTTATGCCTCCCGTAACTCTAAACGAGGCAACAGTTATGGCCGTCCGAAGAATCGATATCCACAGGGTGCAACATCTGCGGTGCAAGGTGCAACATTCGTCCAAAAAGACGAAACAGCGCCGTGCGACTTTTAGAAATGGGTGCAGAGATTAGAAATGGACCAGTACCATGGTGCACCACTCTCCAGGGATGGTAAATCGAAGACCATCCACGATGTTCCCTTTTTAACGTAAAATTCACGTGACGGAAAAACGAAGGCCAAAAAACTTCAGAGGCCCGATTGAGGTTCGGATAGCCTTTTTTGGGTATGAAACTATCCATTGACGCTTACAGTTGTCAAAGCCGTAGAACTCACTGAGAGCTTCGTTTTGACTAGTTATGGCTCCCGTAAGTCTAAACGAGGCAACAGTTATGGCCGTCCGAAGAATCAATATCCATAGGATGCAACATCTGCGGTGCAAGGTGCAACATTCGTCCAAAAAGACGAAACAGCGCCATGCGACTTTTAGAAATGGGTGCAGGGATTTGAAATGGACCATTACCATAGTGCACCACTCTCCAGGGATGTTAAATCGAAGACCAGCCACGGTGTTCCCTTTCTAACGTAAAAATTCACGTGACTGAAAAACGAAGGCCAAAAAACTTCAAAGACCCGATTGAGGTTCGGATAGCCTTTATTTGGGTATGAAACTATCCATCGATAGCTTACAGCGGTCAAAGCCGTAGAACTCACTGAGAGCTTCGTTTTTAATGGTTATGGCTCCCGTAACTCTAAACGAGGCAACAGTTATGGCCGTCCGAAGAATCGATATCCATAGGGTGCAACATCTGTGGTGCAAGGTGCAACATTCGTTCAAAAAGATGAAACAGCGCCGTGCGACTTTTAGAAATGAGTGCAGGGATTAGAAATGGACCAGTACCATGGTGCACCACTCTCCAGGGATGGTAAATTGAAGACCAGCCACAATGTTCACTTTTTAACGTAGAAATTCACGTGATGGAAAAACGAAGGCCAAAAAACTTCAGAGACCCGATTGAGGTTCGGATAGCCTTTTTTGGGTATGAAACTATCCATTGACGGCTTACAGTTGTCAAAGCCGTAGAACTCACTGAGAGCTTCGTTTTGACTGGTTATGGCTCCCGTAACTCTATACGAGGCAACAATTATGGCCGTCTGAAGAATCGATATCCACAGGGTGCAACATCTGCGGTGCAAGGTGCAACATTCGTCGAAAAAGGCGAAACAGCGCCGAGCGACTTTTAGAAATGGGTGCAGGGATTTGAAATGGACCAGTAACATAGTGCACCACTCTCCAGGGATGGTAAATCGAAGACCAGCCACGGTGTCCCTTTTTAACGTAAAAATTCACGTGACGGAAAAACGAAGGCCAAAAAATTTCAGAGACCCGATTGAGCTTCGGATAGCCTTTTTTGGGTATGAAACTATCCATTGACGGCTTACAGTTGTCAAAGCCGTAGAACTCACTGAGAGCGACTGGTTATGGCTCCCGTAACTCTATACGAGGCAACAGTTATGGCCGTCCGAAGAATCGATATCCACAGGGTGCAACATCTGCGGTGCAAGGTGCAACATTCATCCAAAAAGACGAAACAGCGCCGTGCGACTTTTAGAAATGGATGCAGGGATTTGAAATGGACCAGTACCATGGTGCACCACTCTTCAGGGATGGTAAATCGTAGACCAGCAACGGTGTTCCCTTTTTAAGGTAAAAATTCACGTGACGGAAAAACGATGACGAAAAAAATTTAAAAGACCCGATTGAGATTCGGATAGCTTTTTTTTGGGTTTGAAACTATCCATTGACGGCTTACAGCCATCAAAGCCGTAGAACTCACTGAGAGCTTCGTTTTGATTGGTTATGGCTCCCGTAACTCTAAACGAGGCAACAGTTATGGCCGTCTGAAGAATCGATATCCACAGGGGGCAACATCTGAGGTGCAAGGTGCAACATTCGTCCAAAAAGACGAAACAGCGCCGTGCGAATTTTAGAAATGGGTGCAGGGATTTGAAATGGACCAGTACCATGGTGCACCACTCTTCAGGGATGGTAAATCGAAGACCAGCAACGGTGTTCCCTTTTTAACGTAAAAATTCACGTGACGGAAAAACGATGACGAAAAAAATTTAAGAGACCCGATTGAGGTTCGGATAGCCTTTTTTTGGGTTTGAAACTATCCATTGACGGCTTACAGTTGTCAAAGCCGTAGAACTCACTGAGAGCTTCGTTTTGACTGATTTTGGCTCCCGTAACTCTATACGAGGCAACAATTATGGCCGTCTGAAGAATCGATATCCACAGGGTGCAACATCTGCGGTGCAAGGTGCAACATTCGTCGAAAAAGGCGAAACAAAGCAGTGCGACTTTTAGAAATGGGTGCAGGGTTTTGAAATAGACCAGTACCATGGTGCACCACACCCCATGGATGGTAAATCGAAGACCAGCCACGGTGTTCCCTTTTTAACGTAAAAATTCACGTGACGGAAAAATGAAGGCCAAAAAAACCTACCCACTCCGGAGAAGAAACCCTTTGAAACTCCCTTAAGTTACCTACGGCCACAAAGAGCATCTTATCAGATATTTGATCCCACCCAGATATGTTTGCAAAGTCGATAATTTTCTCTTCAACATTGCTGCATCTCTTTTAGGGAGACGGTTGAGTTTCCCCATCTTTTGTTTTAGAGACCCGATAGAGGTTCGGATAGCCTTTTTTGGGTATGAAACTATCCATTGACGGCTTACAGCCGTCAAAGCCGTAGAACTCATTTAGAGCTTCGTTTTGACTGGTTATGGCTCCCGTAACTCTAAATGAGGCAACAGTTATGGCCGTCCGAAGAATCGATATCCACAGGGTGCAACATCTGTAGTGCAAAGTGCAACATTCGTCCAAAAAGACGAAACAGCGCCGTGCGACTTTTAGAAATGGGTGTAGGGATTTGAAATGGACAAGTACCATGGTGCACCACTCTTCAGGGATGGTAAATCGAAGACCAGCAACGGTGTTCCCTTTTTAACGTAAAAATTCACGTGACGAAAAAACGATGACGAAAAAAATTTAAGAGACCCGATTGAGGTTCGGATAGCCTTTTTTTGGGTATGAAACTATCCATTGACGGCTTACAGCCGTCAAAGCCGTTGAACTCACTGAGAGCTTCGTTTTGACTGGTTATGGCTCCCGTAACTCTAAACGAGGCAACAGTTATGGCCGTCCGAAGAATCGATATCCACAGGGTGCAACATCTGCGGTGCAAGGTGCAACATTCGTCCAAAAAGACGAAACAGCGTCGTGCGACTTTTAGAAATGGGTGCAGGGATTAGAAATGGACCAGTACCATGGTGCATCACTCTCCAGGGATGGTAAATCGAAGACCAGCCACGGTGTTCCCTTTTTAACGTAAAAATTCACGTGACGGAAAAACGAAGGCCAAAAAACTTCAGAGACCCGATTGAGGTTCGGATAGCCTTTTTTGGGTATGAAACTATCCATTGATGGCTTACAGTTGTCAAAGCCGTAGAACTCACTGAGAGCTTCTTTTTGACTGGTTATGGCTCCCGTAACTCTAATCGAGGCAACAGTTATGGTCGTCCGAATAATCAATATCCATAGGGTGCAACATCTGCGGTGCAAGGTGCAACATTCGTCCAAAAAGACGAAACAGCGCCATGCGACTTTTAGAAATGGGTGCAGGGATTTGAAATGGACCAGTAACATAGTGCACCACTCTCCAGGGATGGTAAATCGAAGACCAGCCACGGTGTTCCCTTTTTAACGTAAAAATTCATGTGACGGAAAAACAAAGGCCAAAAAATTTCAGAGACCCGATTGAGGTTCGGATAGCCTTTTTTGGGTATGAAACTATCCATTGACGGCTTACAGTTGTCAAAGCCGTAGAACTCACTGAGCGCGACTGGTTATGGCTCCCGTAACTCTATACGAGGCAACAGTTATGGCCGTCCGAAGAATCGATATCCACAGGGTGCAACATCTGCGGTGCAAGGTGCAACATTCGTCCAAAAAGACGAAACAGCGCCGTGCGACTTTTAGAAATGGGTGCAGGGATTAGAAATGGACCAGTACCATGGTGCATCACTCTCCAGGGATGGTAAATCGAAGACCAGCCACGGTGTTCCCTTTTTAACGTAAAAATTCACGTGACGGAAAAACGAAGGCCAAAAAACTTCAGAGACCCGATTGAGGTTCGGATAGCCTTTTTTGGGTATGAAACTATCCATTGATGGCTTACAGTTGTCAAAGCCGTAGAACTCACTGAGAGCTTCTTTTTGACTGGTTATGGCTCCCGTAACTCTAATCGAGGCAACAGTTATGGTCGTCCGAAGAATCAATATCCATAGGGTGCAACATCTGCGGTGCAAGGTGCAACATTCGTCCAA